>CM053028.1:128057220-128657220 GCA_028564925.1 Lithobates sylvaticus
ATGATGGGCATACATGCACCATTTATATATGCCGATGCATGGGGGCATCCTCCCGCAAAAGTTATGCCGTGTACACACGGTCGGAATTTCGACCGTATGTACGTGGCATTAGGAGCCAATCGCTCCTCCCCCCCCTGCTGCCCCCATGCTTCGGCATATATGCTCTTTTTTTTAACTGTGGTGGTGAAATCACCTCCTACAGCGTTGGAGTCGCGGCTTTATGTATCGTGGGAGCAAACGCTGTTGCTGTCAAGATAAATAAATCCGCGTTGCAACTGAATGGCGCACCTGAAAACAAAAAAATGCTTAACACTAAAACACAGTAAACAAAATTACATACCTGAAAAGCAAGCATGATAAAACATGATAAAACATAATAAAACATTGCAGAATAGAATGGAGTAAAAAAAGAGCAACAATAGAGAGAGAATAGAGTGAGAGAGAGAACAATAAAACGACAACTATTTTATTTTTTTTTATTTTTTTGAGATTCACAGGTAAAAAAGCTCCTGACTGAAGCGACTGAATCAAAACGCTACCACAAAAAAAATGTTAGCGATCGCAGGGATCAGGCCTGACTCTGCGAACGCTGCAGTTATGTGTGCTTAGTGTTTTGTAAGTGACAGTGATCGATCGATACTGCACTTGGGTGGGCTGGGCTGGGCGGAGGGGGAAAACGCAGGTGCTAGCAGGTATCTGGGCTGATCCCGCTAACAATGCGTTTTTTTTTTTGGAACCCTAAACTGCTGGGACGCTAGTATAGATCTGATCAGATCAGATATTGATCTGTTCAGATACTATACCACTAAGGGAGGTGTATGCTTTGCGCGTGGGTGTTTGCAGTACTGGCACTAACCTGGGGCGACGCAGACCTTATTTGACCCTAAAACCTAATTGATATCACCCGCCGGGCGATCAGGGGGTTAAACCGTTATTGGGTAATAAATGGCGGGTGCCCTGACAGTATAAAAAACAAGCTAACTAACCAGCGTCACCCGTAACAGTAATACAAAAAAAAACTGGTTACCTAGCGACACTAATGCAGCGATCAGAAAAACGATCGCTTAGTGACACTGGCAAAAGGGGGTGAAAGGGTTAACTAGGGGCAATCAGGGGGTTAAAACCTTTATTAGGTAATATATGGGGGTACCTGACGCTATATAAAAACCTGACGGGGAACCTAAATAACGAAATAACTAACTGGCTAACCAGCGTCACCAGTGACAGTTATACAGTGATCACTGGTGAAAGGGTTAACTCTAGGGGCAATCAGGGGGTTAAAACCTTTATTTAGGTTGTAATATGGGGGTACCTGACCTATAAACCTATTTATGAACCTATATAAACATGGCGGTTACCTAAAAAAAAAAAATGGTTACCTAGCGACAGCAGTGACACTAATACAGCGATCAGAAAAACGATCGCTTAGTGACACTGGCAAAAGGGGGTGAAAGGGTTACCTGGGGGGCAATCAAGGGGTTAAACCTTTATTAGGGGGGGGTAGGGGCTACCTTGGACCTAAAACTAACTGCACTGACAGTTATTACAGTCACACTGACACTAAATGCAGTGATCAGTAAAAAAATGATCACTGCAATTAGTGACACTGTGACTGGGGGGGGGGGGTGATCTGGGGGTGATCTGGGGGTGACAGGGGGGTGTTTTGTGTGCCTATGTGTACTGGTGTCAGTGTACTGTTGGTGCACTAACCTGTACATGTCGACAGCTCGGCGTTCCGGTCACATAGACCGGCGCACCGAGCGTGACATCACTTCCTCTGCCTGTGTTTTGATTGACACAGACAGAGGAAGCATCTGATTCGCCAGGAGCGATCGCGAGGGGGTGGCCAGAAACCACTGGCCGTCCCCTCATCCCGGATCGCTCCTGAAGCGATCCCGACCGTCCCCGCCGGCCGGGGGGGGTCCGATCGGACCCCCCCACGCGCCTGAAGAATGGCACGTACAGGTACGTGATTCTGCCTGTACGTGCCATTCTGCCGACGTATATGTACATGGGGCGGTCGGGAAGTGGTTAAACAAAACAAAAAAAAAAGAATTACAAATGGCATCGATATTAGGTAAATGTTGATACGTAAAGCTGACTACATTCTCAAAGCAAGCAGCAGGCTTGTCCACGTAGAAGCAGCTCTGTGGAATGAGAAAGCAGGAAAACACAACAGCGCTATCTGCCCCACTTCCACTGACATCACTACTGATGGACAAGGGATCGCTACATGGACTCAGAGCCCTAGAATACACCAGAGCAGCCAGCGGCTTCTACCACATCCAGCGGTCTGGACTGTGAAGGCACAGAGAGGTCCCATACACGTGATATGCCTATTCACCTCCTTTGTGAGCTGCCATTTTAATCTAATAAACATTGCACTATTCACGGCTTACTACGCTCAGATAGCGCTGCTGTGTTTTTTCCGCTTTCTCATAGAAACCAATCAGCTTCCAGGTTTTATTGACAAAGCTTATTTGAACAAGCTTGAGCCCTGGTTCACACTGATGCGAATTTCCAGAACACATGGAATCGCATGAGAAGTGAAACAACACGAGTTTCTATGGAGGCCGTTCACATAAATGCAGTGTGATATTGATGAGATTTTAATCACTTGACCACTGGAAGATTTACCCCCCTTCCCGACCAGGCTATTTTTTCCGATACGGCACTGCGTTTTTTTAACTGATAATTGGGTGTTTGTGCAACACTGTACCCAAATAGAATGTACAATGGATATAAAAAGTCTACACACCCCTGTTAAAATATCAGGTTTTTGTGATGTTAAAAAAATGAGACAAAGATAAATTATTTCAGAACTTTTTTCAATTTAACTGTCCGTTCACACAGGGGCAACACGACTTCCAGCATGACTTTGGGAGGCAACTTGGACATGACTTGAGTATGAATCACAGCGCGACTTGAGGCAACTTTCAAGGCAACTTGAAGTTGCCTCCAGGACAGGGTACTCTGCCAATGGCCAATCACATAATAATCAGCTCTGTGGAAGGGAGGGGTTTGCCTAGAAAACTATTTTTACTTCCTGGAAAGTTGCTTCAGTTAAGACAGGGGATCCGACTTGGAGGCAACTTCCATTGAAATCAATGGGTACAAGTTGCCTAGAAGTCAGATTGAAGTAGTACAGGAACCTTTTCTGAAGTCGGAGCGACTTCAGTAGTGTGCGTTAAGACGGCTCTCATTCACTTACATTGATTTTATCATGTCGCGCGACTTGGGGCGACTTCAAGACGGATCCAAAGTTGCCCCTGTGTGAATAGACTAAATGTAACCTATAAACTGTACAACAAGTTGAAAAACAAACTAAAACTGAAATCTTTTAGGTGGAGGGAAGTAGAAAAAAAATTAAAATAAATAAAACAATTAAAAAAATAATACTCAGAGCACATCAGCGTGAACCTAGCCTAAGTAAGAAGCTGATTGGCTACTATGCACAGCTGCTCCAGATTGTGTATGCACCAGCTTTAGTACATCTCATGGAGAATTGATATCCTTTAGGGCTATTGAGTAATCCATCGGGACAAATGTTTTTGTGCTCAGAGCTAAGCTTTAATAGATGGATGTCTATTAAATCCCACATTTTGAGTTGTCACCAACACAGGAATAGAGAGAACCTTTTCCGATGGGGACACTAGTTCTGGTGATTACCAGGGATTTCCCTGACTTTGATAGTATCTCCTCTCACTTCCTGATGTGGCTATGGGACAGGAAGTAAAGGGAGATCTCAATAGGACAAAAAAATAAAAACAAAAAACAAACAGGTGACAAGGGTATAACCCTCATACTCTATTTTAAATAGAAACAAATGTTTTTTCCATTCGCTCCACTTTAAGCTGCCTCTGTAACATACACATGCTACTGATCAACAAGTTTGAATGCTATAAGTTAAAGAAAAAAGGTACAAAAGAAGATATATTACCTTGCAACCTCTTCAAGTACACTGGTACATCACTTTTAATACTTTTACTATCTTCATCCGCTGCTTCTTTTAACAGTCTTGGTGGGTTGTTTTGTGCCAACCAATCAGCTACTTTACTTTCTGCTGCAATCATCTCTGTATGTAACCCAGCAAGGTCCTTATCTCCAGCAGACAGAGTCTTCCTTGATTTTTGACGATGGTCCAAAAATTTGGTTATATGGTCTTTAATGGTGACTTTACCTGGAGAGGTCTCATCAAACTCAATGGTAAATGAAGCATGGCCTGCCCCTGCAACTTGAGAGCAGTGAGGATCCTGTGATGGCATTTCAGATGTGGCATTTTCTCCATCTGATTTTTGTTGGAGTTCTTTAGAAGGGATCTCAAAGTAACTTGGCTCTCTGATAAAATTTTCTTCTTTCAATGCGGTCACTTGCTGAGCACTTCTCTTAGCATCTTTGCAGCAACCTAAAAAAGAAATTAACTAATGTATAGTGCAACCTGATAAAAGATGATTTTGACTGTTAAAAGTTTTTCTAACATGAATTGCTATCCCATATTTACAAAAGGCATAGGGGCAGCTAATTCTTACCCTGTAAAACAACCCATTCAGTGTAAAATAAAAATGAAAGGCAAAACATTTGTGTATATAATATAAAAAAAAATGTTGTCCTTTTTTATAAGTGATCACATACGCTCTGCGCTGTATAAGGATCCTAACGGATAAGAGCACCTTTGGAAACATGTTACATGTTCCTCCTGTTTTTAGGGTGGAACATTTAACATGTTCCCAATGCTGCAGCCCGTCTGATCCCCCCTGTGACAGCAGTGAGGGGAGAAGATCCCCGTACTAGATGTCAATTTTTTTCAATCAGCATACTGCACACTGTCATTCATACACAGAAATCTGTGTATGAATGAACTACAAGTCCCAACATCCTTAACGGCTGTCGGCCAGTAGTTCTCAATGAACTGTGGAGCGCCGTGGTAGTTCATTGATTCTTCCTGTAAGTGTATCTGCTTGCCTGAGGCACACAGATACATTGACAGGTCTGCAGAAGACCTGCATGGCACTAGTGAACTGCAATGATAAAAATAAAAAGAATAGTAAATGTACATTTTTTTACGTGCAACAAAATGAGTATTTTATTTTGTTTTTTTAAAGAAAAGTGAACTTATCCTTTAAGAGAGCAGGGGGAGGAGAAACAGCAGCATGCTGAACTTTCCAGTGAATGTCTGTGCAGGAAGGAGATGTGTGTCAGCACAAGTCTGATCATCGGAGGAGAGCAAGCTGAGCTCCCAGCTGAGCTAGAAAACTGACCACGCTGTGCTAGCTAGTGTGGCCAGTTTTTAAACGGAAAGCAGAGTGACTGGCAGGAACACCAGGGATTTCACACAAAGGAAGTAATACAAAGAACAGGATACCGTCTCAGACAAGTGCATGGTATAGCAGCCACATATCAGGAATATGAAATGTTGGGTTTACATATTCTTTAATGCATAGAATGCATTTAGGTAAAGAAAAAAAAAACTTTTGACTTTAGGACCACTATAAAGCCATAAGGGCAGGGGCCTGCTCTCCCCACATTTGTGATCATTTGTACTTGTTATTCATATTACCTATGATTTATATATAGTGTCAACAGTTTTAGCTGTGCTTTACAAAATAAAGGCAGATAGTACAGTTACAAAACAATTCAAGACAGGAGGGATAGGATTATCCTGCTTGTAAGGACTTAAAGAGGTGTATCTCTCAAAAAAAAAAATAATTAAAAGTCAGCAGCTACAAATACTGCAGCTGCTGACTTTTAATATTCGGACACTTACCTGTCCCAGGGCCCAGCGATGCGGGGGGGGGGGGGGGGGGTCGAAGCTCCGATCCGCTTGGCAGCGCCGGCATTGCAACTGTGGGCACCTGGCTGTGGCTTCACAGCCGGGCACCCACTGCGCATGCGCGATCGGCGCGGCGTGATTTGCCGCACAGTCATCTGGGACACGTGACAGGTCCCAGATGACTGGGGAGCCCTTCCTGCGCCAAAGGGGAAGTGATGTCAATAGGCAGGTTCTATCTGTGAATTGTCCAAAATCCAACTGAATATGTATGCAAGAAACACATATCAGGCATTTAGCGCTTTTCGAGTCAGTTGGAAAAATAGAATAGTAATAATAAGATCAAAATCAACAAAACATAGAATAAATATACATTTTATACCTGTTGCACCACCATCATGAGGTTTGCCTTCTTGGTTATTTGGGTTTCCTTCAGCATCTTCATCCCCCCACCAGGATGGCTGCCCATACAATGGTGTCCCACGATGCACTGCAGAAAGGTCTGCTGTTTAAAAAAAACACACATACAGAGAGGAAGAAATGTTACACATTCTGTCCAAAAGGGAGGTGTTTTATCATAAGTGTAATATGTACAGAAACACATATGTAGTAATCACACATAAATTATAAAATGCTTAACAAAAAAAAATACTATTTATACTTGGCTCTCTGGTGAAGTGATGAATGACATAACTCTCTCCAAGAGTTAGGGCTCTTTCACACGGACGGTCCGTATGTCCGTTTTTCATCCATCCGTTTTCGGATGAAAAACGGACATACATGTATCCCTAAGGGATAGCGGGTGTCAGCGGATGAGCGGATTCGCGCTAGCGTGGTCAGTTTGTGTGACTTCTAGTTCTGTTTGCAGGTACAAGCACACTGTGCAAGTACAGAGCGTGCCTGTAACTTTGGTTGTCTGTTTGGTGTCACGTACCGCCCACCCATCCTTCATCTCCTCTCCTGGAAAATCAAAAGTGCGCAAGTCAGCTGGGGAAGGAGAAAGTTATGCGATTCTGCAGGCTATTGGCTTGCGTTTCTTAGAAACGCTCAGCCTTGCTAGCAGTGTCACTTCCGGAAATGAATCACAGGATAGTCTGGCCCACTGGCCATTCTGTGGTGCACTGCAGAAAGAACAGAGATCACGTGACCTCCATTAAAAAAAAAAAAAAAAAAAAAAAAAAGCATTTATAGTTTCAAAATATGAATTACCGTATATACTCGAGTATAAGCCGAGTTTTTCAGCACATTTTTTTGTGCTGAAAGTGCCCCCCTAGGCTTATACTCGAGTCAAGCACTTTTCTGCAGCAAAAAAAAAATTCTGACCCGACTTTGGGGCCCCGTATCTCGGGGCCACTTGGGTCTAGGAATTCCAAATTTGGTGTGCCAACCCAGTGGGCCTAGCACTATAACATATCCAAGATGGGGTTCCTAGCACTAAGTGGCCCCAAGATACGGGGCCCCAAAATCAGTTCGGAAAATGTCATTCTCTGCTGCAGAAAAGTGCTTGACATTTTCTGACCCGAATTTGGGGCCCCATATCTCAGGGACACTTGGAGCTAGGAACCCCAAATTTGGCATTCAAACCCAGTTGAACTAGCACTACAACATATCCAAAGATGGGGTTCCTAGCTCTAAGTGGCCCGAGATACAGGGCCCCAAAGTCGGTTCATAAAATGTCATTCTCTGCTGCAGAAAAGTGCTTGTGATTTTCTGACCCGAATTTGGGGCCCCATATCTCGGGGACACTTGGTGCTAGGAACCCCAAATGTTGTATTCCAACCCAGTGGAATTAGCACTACAACATATCCAAAGATGCGGTTCCTAGCACTAAGTGACCCCGAGATACAGGCCCCAAATCGGTCAACTGTGTCCATCTGCATGGGCACAGTGAGGCTGCAAATGGGCATCGTTGACCCTCTTTTCCACTTACAGTAGCTGCGCATTTCTCACCCTAGGCTTATACTCGAGTCAATAAGTTTTCCCAGTTGTTTTGTGGTAAAATTAGGTGCCTCGGCTTATATTCGGGTCGGCCTATACTCGAGTATATACGGTACTTAAATATATTTATCGGGTCAGATTATATATTTGTAGGACTTTGCTTCACAACTACTTTAACAAATAATTTACTGGGGAAGATTTATTTCATTGGGCTCAATGCGTTTATCTAAAAATCGCTGAGCGTTTATTACTTTAAGGCCTCCAGGAGAATGTTTAGCATCCAACACTGGATGTGTTGGATGCCTGTATACCCAATGAAGTGTGTTGTGGCTCAATCTGATTGCACCTACATCAATGGAGCCCACAGAAAATACTTAGAAACCAATGGGAGCAGCCATAATATACAGAAGGGAACAAGGCATCTGAAAAACTTGGCAGTATATCAGATAAAGAAATTCTGCTGGGGGCTGTAGCTCTTAGACAAAGACAAATGAGGACTCCCCACCTACCAGCTACTGCAAGTCTTTAAGTTGAACTCCAGGAATGAGACAACAACCCTTGCAGTGGGCTCGCCCATAGTGCAAGGGTTTGATGCTTATTTAGTCTAGAGAGAGGTGGACATGCAGTATTACCGTATTTAACACGCACTTTTTCCCCCTTAAAATCGGGGGAAAGTCGTGGGTGCGTGTTTATACGCCGATACCCCAAAAAAAAGTGCCCAAAAAAATAAAACGGCGCCAAAAAACAGCGGGCGCCGCCGAAAAAAAAACGAGCGCCGCCGAAAAAGACCGATCTGTCTGTTCCGCTCTGCTCGCAGTCCCGCCTCCCTGCGCTCGCTTCCAAAACAGCAGGGAGGCGGGACTGAGAGCAGGAGCCGAACAGACGGCTCGGGCTTTTCCGCCGACGCTCGGTCTTTTCCGGCCGCGCAGTCTTCTAGGCGGCAATTTTAAATGTGGAAAAGATGGAAATGACGCTGGCAAGCTGCAACTGACACTGACAAGCTGCAGATCACACTGGGCAAGCTGCAGATCACACTGGGCAAGCTGCAGATCACACTGGGCAAGCTGCAAATGACGCTGACAAGCTGCAAATCACACTGGGCAAGCTGCAAATGATGCTGGGCAAGCTGCAAATGACGCTGGGCAAAGCTGCAAATGACGCTGGGCAAGCTGCAAATGACGCTTAAATGTAAGTGTTTTTTTTCCCTAAACTTCCCTCCTAAAACTTTTTTTCCTTAAAATGCCCTCCTAAACTTGGGGTGCGTGTTATACGACGGTGCGTGTTATACGCCGATAAATACGGTACTTACCCGACTCCTCACTTCAATGTCTTTTTCAGACTGTTGCGAGTCCATGGCGGGGGGGTGAATACTTGATGCCCTAAGCTCATAGTAAGTGGGGTGTGAATTCAATCCAGAGGACTAGATCAGTGAGGGGGTTAGTCTGTGAGGGCCAAATTGCTTTAGTCTTAACACAAGCTTGACTTGGGCTTTAACATGGAACTTACAATTACTTTGGTGGCTAGAAAAACAGTATCTGTATAAAGCTGAATTTTATGAAGTGATATGATCTCTCTCCTATTTCCAAAGCTCATCAAACAGGTTGGAACATCAGTGAGAAATAAATAAAACAAATAATCATTAGAATGCTTAAGACACACCACTAGAACTTCCTAAAAAACAGAAAAAAAAGAGAAAAACATATTTAAAGCCCAACCCTGGGCAATTCCTTTTCCCCCATGCAGCGCGGCTGTGTCCGCACTGCACGTGTCAACTGCTCGTTTTGTCTAGGGGTGAACACAGTGCCTATACTCACACAATCGTTCAATTTTCCTGGAAGGCAGCGCTACCCCATGTCCAGCAGTCGATTGTTCCTTACGTCTTGAAGTCCAGAGCTGGCCTATGGGCCTATGACGTCAGGAACAGTCCACCGCATAAGACCTCTGGACCGCGGAGGTGGCAGGAGCTGAATGAATCTGCATTTTCTCTGGAAGGGTTGGAGGATTAGATGAGTATCTCTCTGCTCGCTAAACCCCTAGACCAAAACAAGCAGTTAACGCATGCAGTGCAGGCACAGCCCCACTGTATGGCAAAAAAAAAAATTGTCCGCAGTTCCGCTTGAAACACAGAAAGGTTCAAAACTAAATGGAAAAAAATAAAGCAGGATACCTGCAAGCCTTTCATCTGACTTCAATGTCTCCAAAGCTTTGTGATGAACATCTGTAGGCACGTTTGTCTTTATGTCTGCGCTCTTGCATTTCGATACTTCAGTTTCAATTTGCTTTTGAGAAAACTGGAGTTGACTTGTAAACTTTTCATGCTAAAGAAAATAGAGAATTAGGCTTACTCTAGTTTGAGAATCCTCGAAAATAGCTCTACCAGATTTGACTCTACCTTCTCTAACAGGAAACACAAGCAAGAGTATATACGATCAAACTTTTTAGTCTAAACCCAGTTCTAAAAGAGAACATAAACAAAACAGGATAGAAACAAAGAGGAAATGTGGGGGCTCTTTGTGTTGTCCTGAAATGTTTCTGGAAAAAGAGGTAATCATTATATATATCTGTTAAAGTAGGAGCACTGCTTTTAAGGCCTCATGCACACTGGATGTTTTTACAGCTGCTTTTTTTGGCTTCAGACATTTTCTTCTACAGTCAATAAACTCTCCAGCATGTTATCCTGTATGTCCATGCACACATAGGCTGTTATCGACAGTTTTTGGATGGGGCCTTTTTTTGGCTGGGGAAAAAACCCCCAAAACTAGTGGGTTCTGAGAGTGGTTTTTAAGCTGTAAAGGCACTCTTACGCCTAAAAGTGCTACTAAACTCTCAAAAACGCATCTCACCAGCGTTTAACGTTTCTGATCCCATTGAAAAAAGAAAGAAAAAAAAAAAAGCTAAAAAACTTTATTGCAAAAACATTGAAAAACTCACTGCAAAGCTACTGGCATTTTTAGAATGTTATTATAACGTCCAGTGTGCGTGAGGTATAAAACTTTGCAACCTAAGCACTGGACATGGCTACATAAAAGGACAGTTGGGAAGTATTGATAAAAATATGCATACCAGACAATAGGGCTGTCCTGCATTATCTGTTCTAAACAACTACCAGTCCTCACCCAAGAAGCTGCCATTTCTGAATGCTTGGAAGGCTTCTTGTTCAGCAGACCCAATGCATAACAAGCATCAGAGAGTATAGAGTAGAGACATCACTAGCACAAATGCCCAACCTTAAGGTGGACCTACGCATAACTTTAGATGGCTGTATGAATACATTCTCAACAGTCACAATATTTAGTCATAGTATAATTGAAATAAAAGGTACATTTTTTTATTGAAAAGCCGTTGCTGAGCTTTAATGGTTGTTTCTAGGACTAAGGCGTGCCTCCCGTAAAATATATATCATCAGTCTACTGCAGACAGGGAGAAGCATTTTAATCAATCGTCACTCTCACAGTGATCACTCACCGAGACTGTTAACATTGTAATTTTCTGCCAACTAACAAGGTTAAAGGAAGCAACATGGGTCTAATATGTGTGAGAAAACCTGTACACACAAGTAGAGCACGAAGCCTACTTTGAAGGCAGTGTGACTGACAAATACATTTATAGATCATTAGATATGCGCAGAAAAATGACACCACCTATTTCTATACGAGTCTTAAATAATCATTCCACCCCCCTACCAGAGGAGAAGAAACAGGAAAAGCAATAGAAAGGCATTCTATGGAGGAGTCTCTTTGAAAGGTAATAAATATGTAAATAAACACATTTTCTTTGCCATACAACCACATAGGGACCCCCCCCCCCCTTGTGATTTATACCCATTACTGGATGAATTTCTGAAAGAACACAGGCAAATCAGAAGAATAGTCGACATATAATGCCATTAACTTTCTATTGATCAATTGTTCAAATTTGCGTTTTAGATTGACGAACTAGCTTAAAGCAGAAATAACCCCATAGATTTAACAGTTTCAAAGAAAAGTTATATTTCCGGCACATGCCGGGAATGTAACCATCACATTGGATGTGCTCTCAACCAAACAGTCAAACCATCCAATGGCTGGTGTCATAACTGATCACATGTGCAGCATTCATGGCAGACGAAGAATAAACTGGTCCCAGAAACAGCGCGTAGCATTCCTTGCGCAATAGGGAACTGGGAAGTGAAGCCGCAAGGCTTCATTTCCTGATTCCCATACCCAAGATGGCGGCGGCAGCATCCGAGGGACGGTGCGGCCTCGGATGCCGATGTCGCTGGACCCTGTGACAGGTGAGTGTCATTATTTTAAAAGTCAGCAGCTGCAGGATTTGTAGCTGCTGACTTTTAAAAATTTTTTTTTCGCCGGACTCCCTCTTTAAACAGAGGCCAAGATGATAGCTTCCTTGGATGAAAATGATAGGAGGGTTTGTTTCCACTTTAAAGTGGTTGTAAACCCTTACAGACCACTTTGACCTACAGGTAAACCTAGATTACCTGTAGGTCTAAGAAATATCTTCTAAACCTACACGGTTTAGAAGATATTTGCAAAAGACAGGCGCCGCTGTCTACGGCCCATGCGCCGTAGACAGCGTCGCGCAGGCACACTGAGCATGCCGCAGCTAACGGCAAACATGCCGTTAGTGGCGGCGCATGTGCGGAGGTGACGTAATTTCGGAAGTCACTCCGGGTATTATGTCGGAGGAGGACAACGAGGGTCGCTTCGGGGGCTTCCATCTCAGGTAAGTTATTCATAATGAGCTAGTATGCTATGCATACTAGCTCCTTATGCCTTTGCCTTGCAGGGTCTATTTTTTTTTTTGTTGTTGTTAAGTTTTACTTCCTCTTTAAATCTCGTTTGATCTAAAATGGCACTAAACATCAAAAGAATGATCACAAACTGCAAAAAGAAGATTCTGTTGGATGCTGGTAAATGAGGCGCATTAGACAATAACTCTTTCTGGATTAACATTCTGTTCTACAACTGAAGAAGTGTATTGGTCTGAAGACTGCTCACTCTTTGGAGTCTAGAACTGAAAGTGTTACCTATGTTTTATGCATGTGTAAGCTTGGATTTTGAGAGGCACAAGCACCAACTGTAGAGGGTTAAAAACTCTCTGGCCTTGTCAACATCCAACAGTATCCACTCTTCTCAATGAGCCAATGATAGTCAAATTGTGTTTATTACTAATAAAATTTTTTGAAAGGCCACTTTAACCACTTCAGCGAGTCCTTTAACGGACATTTTCGCGGTCGTGCAACCAAACAAAATGGACATCCTTTTTTTCCCCACGAATAGAGCTTTCTTTTGGTGGTATTTTATCACCTCTGCGGTTTTTATTTTTTGCGCTATGAACAAAACAAGACCGACAATTTTGAAAAAATAGCTATATTTTTTGCTATAATAAATACACCCAAAAATATATTTAAAAAAAAAACGAATTTCTTTCTCAGTTTAGGCCGATATGTATTCTTCTACATATTTATAGTTGAAAATAAAAAAATCGCAATAAGTGTGTATCGATTGGTTTGCGCAAAAATTATAGCCTCTACAAAATAGGAGATAGATTTATGGCCTTTTTTTTTATAAATTTTTTTTTTTTATTTAGTAATGGCTGTGATCTGCGATTTTTATCGGGACTGCAACATTGCGGCGGACAGATGGGACACTTGACACTATTTTGAGACCATTGACATTTATACAGCGATCAAAATAGCCACTGATTACTGTGCAAATGTCACTGGCAGGGAAGGGTTAAACACTAGGGGGCAGTCCAGGGGTTAAATGTGTTCCCTATGCGTGATCTAACTGTAGGGGGGATGGGCTACCTAGAACATGACAGACATCACTGCTCCGGATGACAGGGAACAGTAGATCCCTGACATGTCACTAGGCAGAACAGGGAAATGCCTTGTTTACATTTGCATTCCCCTGTTCTGCCTCTCTGCGATTGCGGGCCACTTTCAGACAGAGTCCGGGGGACCCACGGTGCACAGCGAGCGTGCCCACGCTAGCCCGGGATTTACAAAAGGGATGTAGGTGTACACCCTTTTGTGCACCCGTGACATTCTGCCGATGTACATTGGCGTGCGGCGGTCAGGATTCGCTTAACTTCTGAGGTGATCTTGGTACAAATGATTGACACAGACACAAAACTCAGTTCTAATGTCACATTAACCTATTTATGACTGACTTTGTGGACAGGTTCTGGTACAACCATCCCGAACACTTCAGCCTTGTGTATATTTATTCTGGTTACAGGACCAGAATAAAAAAAGGATCCTCTGGCATTAAAAGCAGGCATCTGGAGCGACCTTCTCTGCCTGCCACAGGATGGAACATCGTTAAATCTTACACTGGCCATACATGGTTCAGCAGGAACCGGCCGAGATTCGAACCGTTAATGGGCAGGCTGTTGATCGATCAACTTGCGTACAACCAGCCTGCGGGATTCTCTTGCGATTATTACTAGTAGCTGCTATAGCCGCTAGCAACAATCACTGTATTCTCCCGGCAGGCGCAGCTTCCCCGCCCGCCCCTGCTGGGAGAAGACGATTGCCGATTCCCCTGTCAACACTCTCTGCGTTGATGGGGGGAATCGTGCAAATTTCTTTCCTGCAACTTGTGGTTGCAGGAAAGAAATTTGCACCATGTATGGCTGGCCTTAGGAAGGGGTACAAATGTACAACTCAAACCTGCCACTGACCCCCTGCCTAGTAGCCTACCTCCAAAGGACCCACTGACCAATTCAAGATATGAGGCAGAGGGTCCTCAGCACAAAATCGCAATCAAAACTTAATAAACAGGTCAGAATCTGTTGTTACAGGAGCAAAGAATAAAATTGTTTCATATTATAGATGCTTTGTAACTTGTGTTTCATGTTTACAGCAGAAGGAGCCACATTTCACAGAGTGGTCTAGAAAGAAGGACTGGGAAAAAAAAAAAAAAGAAGAGAAACATAATATTTGACATTATTCATTTAGAAAGTGAATTACCTTAAGAGCTTCCTCAGGGACCTTCATCTCCCCACGTACTACAGTAAAAAGATTTGTATGTATTTTCTGCTAAGGAAATAGCAGATAACATTAACAGTTACAACAATTAGTAATCAGCATTGACCAACCACATTGCACAGGCTAAAACCAAGAAATCTCGGAGCTGCCCAAAATCTGTAAATATGTAACACCTCCTATCAGGACAGCTGCTAGCTCTGATCGCGTCCCATATGACCGCGCAAATGCAATATTTATAGGGGAAATGCTGCGCTATCTGGATGTTAGCATGAGTGCCGTGATGCAATGACACTAAATAAAAAATGTGTTGACGCGCAAACGTTTTTTTTACCACAGAGCGTGCGATCACAGCATCACAAACCTTATAATTCACATGTGTGTTGAAATGTATAAAGTTCCTCCGTGATGCTAAAATAACTATGGAGTCCTGGGCTTCTCAGTTCTGCTGCTTCCACACTCGTGCAAAACATAAAAGGGACTTGATAGTGTGATATCGTTTTATAAAATAATTTTATTAATAAACCATAACCCCTCTGACAGGGTACTCACATTTGCTGGGTGCTTCAGTGTACCACTCTATAGAAAGCCAAACAAAACACCAAAAAAGCCGAAATGGTGTTTCTATCCTTTCCGAGACAGATCAGCTGTCTCCTGCTCCGTCCTGTCCCCCTCCCCAACGTGTCGATACAGGGACGAATCGTATCTTTCTCAGATACCCGTCTGTTCGATACACTTATTTGGACAGTGCTTGGTGTTTCACTAATGCTACCTATTTGAGGTCACCAGTTTATCCTGCTGATTTGTTTTTAATGGTGATCCATTAGTTTTAAGGAATGTAACCACTTCCTGATCGCCCACCAGATATATTGCAGCAGGGCAGCCTCTCTGTGCCAGATCACCTACTAGCATGTCTGGGTCTGGGGCACGCACGTGTGCCACTGGCGACCCGCTCACTCTGTGATCACACACAGCGGAAGCCCAGCAGCAGGTACCACGGATTAGATGTCCGCCAGCACCTTCCGATTGTACAGTACACAGGCAGAATGGCGATCTGCCTATGTAAACAAGGCAGATTGCTGTTCTATCAGTAGGGAAGGCATTGATCTTGTGTTCCCACAAAGCAGGAACATTGATCAATGCCTTCCCATTGTGAAAGCATCTCCACCACAGTGAGAAAGCACAGGCTAGGCACACAGTTAACCCTTTGATACTTTATGAATGTACTGTATCCTTGAACTGAGTAGCCAAAGATTAACAGACTTAGCTACATGCAAGTTTTTTGCAGAAATCTTTTTGATTTATAGCAGTAACCACACAGTAAATTGGGTTGATTTAGTAAAGGCAAATATGTATCACTTTGCAAGAGAAGTTGCACTTTACAAGGGGGTGATAGGTTCACCATCTCACTGCATGTTTGAACCCTGCAATTGCCACACTACCATGGTCTACACACCCCTATCCGACTGCCTTAAGGGGAAGTGGTGGTAAAAACACATCTCAGCCGCCTGTTAATTGCATTGAAAAAATGTTCCCCCTATTGGATACAAGTCGGGGCTTTATCACCTCCGTTATCCTTTTTTTTTTTCTAGAAAGAGAAATGTCCCCCAACCTCTAGCACCACAATGGCAGTGGTTGAACCTTAAGGGCTCTTTCACACATGCGGACCGTTCAGATCCACCTGTCAGTTTTTTCAGCGGACCTGAATGGTCGCTCCATACATCTCTATGGAGCTAAGGATGTCAGCGCTGACATGTCCGCTGACATCCGATCCTCAAAATCCAGACGGATGGAAGCCCTATTTTTCACACATGTGAAAGGGGCTTAACAAAGTTGGACAAGTGAGCTACAAATCTTATGTAGTAGAACATTTAGAAAGCAACAACTGTTGTGAGATATGCACAGTCTCAAATAAACAATTGTACATACACTTGCGCTTAAAACACACACCAGTGAAAAAGTTTTGAAAAAAATGAGATAAATTAAATAAAAAGTCCAAATGTGATAAAAGGATCCTTCCAACGGTATCCACACCATCCGTCACCATAAAGTGTGTGATCCTTAAGCTACCACCTCCACCTTAAAGAGAGCTCGCTTACCAGCTTGCAAGGCCCTCCCATTACGGAAGGTCAGCTACACTTGAGGGTCAAAACCCAGCTAGGGCCTTTATCCATTCAAGTGAACTTGTGGGGCATGGAGATGGGTGAACCTGACAGAAATTCTCAATGCTTTCAACAAGTATTAAAACAGTACTGGTGCTAGAGAACATTGTGCATGTATTGAGCAGCTCCTGACTCTTGTTATAACTTTTCCTTCTGGATTTTTGCTAAGGCTCCATTCACACTTGTTCGACTTGTCATGCAACTCTGGACACAAAGTCGCAAGACAAGCCGCAGCCAATGTATATACAAAAAAAAAAGTACATCGCTAATACGATACCTGTAGAACAAACCACGGTAAAATATAAGAGGATACTCAATGTTTTACAATGGTTTGTTCTACAGGTATCATATTAGCGCTTCACATTTTTTTGTATATAGTTTACAAACCGATCCTTTGCTGTGCCGGCTGCTACCACACGTTTAAAGAGACAGCGTGGTTCACCTATCCTATTATTTTACACATGTATTTCAATGTAAGCTGTTCAAATCTATGCACTACTTTGATGTGACTTGCATGTGACTGCCATAGACTTAAAGAGGAGTGCACACTAAAAAAATTTTTTTTAAAAGTCAGCAGCTACAAATACTGCAGCTGCTGACTTAATAAATTGGACACTTACCTGTCCCAGGGTCCAGCGATGCGGGGGAATGAAGCCCCCCCTCCGCTCGCAGCGCCGGCATTCTTACTGTGGGCACACGGCTGTGGCTTCACAGCCGGGCACCCGCTGCGCATGCGCAAGCGGCGTCGTGATACGACGCTCAGTCATCTGGGACACGTGACAGGTCCCAGATGACTGTGCAGCGCCGAGGTGAAGTGATATCAGTGCCCGGGCACTGAAGGTGGCAGACTACAAGGGACCCCCTAGCAACAGGCATTTAGGAGGGGAGTAACACATTTTTTGTTTCCAATTATTTTTTTCTATGATTTTTAAGCAAATTTTTTTTTTTTAGTGGCAACACCACTTTAAGTCCCAGACTTTCATGTGACTTGAGTGCAATATAAACTTTCAAAAGTTGCATTTTAACCGCTTCCCGACCGCCTAACGACGATATACGTCGGCAAAATGGCACGGGCAGGCAAAATCACGTACCTGTACGTGATCGTGCATGTGCCTGCCTGTGGGACGCGCGCGATCCCGCGATCAGGTTACGGAGCTGAAGAACGGGGAGAGGTTTGTGTAAACAAACCTCTCCCCGCGCTTCCTACTCTGCCTGTCATTGATCGGCTGTTTCCTGTCATCGGGAACGTCGATCAATGACGTCAGACGTACAGCCACGCCCCCCTACTGTAAAAAAAACACAACACGTCACACTGACTCCTCCCCGCCCCCTAGTGGTTAACCCCTTCACTACAACTGTCATTTACATAGGAATCAGTGCTATTTAAATAGCACTGATTTCTGTATAAATGACAAATGTCCCAAAAAAGTCCGATGTGTCCGCCATAATGTCGCAGTCACAATAAAAATCGCTGATCGCCGCCATTACTATAAAAAAAAAAAACCTTAGTTAGACTTACCGGTAACGGTATTTCTACGAGTCTTTCAGGACAGCACTTGGAGAGAGCGTAGCTCCACCCACTTCCCAGGAAACACTGCAGTAAATTCCTTTAAAGTCTGGACACTTCCACCATGGCCTCAGTTGTTACCGAGTACCTCCGGCCATGCTGAAAATACATAAGCAGAACATAGCAACCATAATCGTTAACATCTTATAACATTTTATAGCATTTCTTAACCCAAGGGAGGGTCATTGGCGCTGTCCTGAAAGACTCGTAGAAATACCGTTACCGGTAAGTCTAACTAAGGTTTTCTCACCTCGTCTTTCAGGACAGCACTTGGAGATGACAAAAGAGTACTTACTCTTAGGGTGGGACCACCGCTTGCAGGACCTTCCTGCCAAACGACTGCTCTGCCGCTGAGAGCAGGTCCATCCTATAATGGCGAGCGAAGGTTGAGTAGCTCGTCCATGTGGCCGCTTTGCAGATTCGCTCTGGTGAGGCCCCAGCTCTTTCCGCCCAGGATGTAGCTAGAGCCCGAGTTGAATGGGCTACTACCCCTACGGGAGGATCCCTTTCCATAGCTCTATAAGCTTCGTGGATAGCCATCCGAAGCCACCTACCTATCGTGCTCTTAGAAGCACCATACCCTTTGCGAGACCCTGCAAACAACAGAAAAAGAGAATTGGACTTTCTGAATTCCTTAGATATTTTGAGGTAGTGTAAAACGCACCTCCTCACGTCCAGACTATGGAAATCTCTTTCTCTCGAGTTTTTTGGGTCTGGGCAAAACGTCGGCAGGATAATCTCCTGAGCCCTATGAAAACCTGAGACTACCTTCGGTAGGAACCCTGGGTCTGTTCTCAACACCACCCGATCCGGGAAGACAGTTAAGAAGGGCTCAGTGATGGACAGCGCCTGAAGCTCACTGACCCTTCTGGCTGAAGTAACTGCAATCAGCAGTGCTAACTTCAAGGACCAAAATTTGATTGAGGTCTCCTCCGGTGGCTCAAAGGGCCTTTTAGTCAGACCCTGCAAGACCACCGAAAGATCCCACTTGGAAAACACTTCAATGGCACCGGCCTGAGCCTAGCCAATGACCTGAAGAACCTAATAACCCAAGGGTCTAGAGATAGCCTTCTCTCTAAAAAAACTGATAACGCAGCTACCTGAACCTTCAGTGTACTTGCTGCCAACCCCTTTTCAACTCCGTCCTGTAGAAATTCCAGAACGGAAAAATTCTCCCTAGGAGAACAATTTTTTGAGGCACACCAGGAATTAAAACACTTCCAGGTTTTAAAATAAATAGCCCTTGTGACCTTCTTCCTACTATTCAGAAGGGTACAAATTAAATTCTTGGACAAACCCTTATCTTTCAGGATTTGCTCCTCAGTAGCCAGGCTGCTAGGTTGAGCTGACCCGCGTTGGGATGTAGAAGGGGACCCTGGGACAACAGATCCGCTCTGATCGGTAAGACCCAATGGGGTTCTACCGCCAACTTCAGTAGGCCCGAAAACCAGGGCCTCTTGGGCCAATATGGGGCCACTAAAACCAAGGTGGTCCTCTCCTCTTGGAGCTTCTTGAGCACCAAGGGGATTAGCTGTATAGGGGGAAACGCATAACACAAGCGGAAGTCCCAGCGCTGAGCCAGAGCGTCCAGACCCTCCGCTTGGTCCTGTCTGTTCAGGGAGAAAAAGACTGGAACTCTTGCATTTGCTTCTGACGCAAAGAGATCTATCTGGGGCACTCCCCATCTGTCCGAAATCTGTTCGAAGACCTCCTGGTTCAGAGACCATTCGGACTCCCAAACCCTCTTCCTGCTCAGGAAGTCTGCTACCTGGTTTAGGGTGCCCTTTAGATGGACCGCTGTCAGGGACGCTAGATTGTCCTCTGCCCAGTAAAGGATCTGACGGGCCAGGTCTAGAAGATGCCTGCTCCTTGTGCCTCCCTGTCTCGATATATACGCCACAGCTGTGGCGTTGTCTGACAGAATCTGGATGTGTCGGCCTCCGATCGACTGCCTGAAGGCCCCCAGACCCAGAAGGATGGCTCTCAGCTCCCTCCAGTTCGAGGATCTCCTGGATTCCTCCACTGACCAGGAGCCCTGGGCCAGCTGCCCCTCGAGATGCGCACCCCATCCCCAAGAGCTCGCATCTGTCGTGAGGACTTTGGCTGCGGGGAAAACCCATAATAGCCCCTTGCACAGATTTGCCTGACCCCTCCACCACCATAACTTCCTCTTTACTGATGATGGAATCCTTATCTGCTTGTCCAGAGACTCCCCATAGGACCAGCTCTGCAAGATTGCTTGCTGGAGGTCCCTGGAATGGAGACGTGCCCACTGGACAGCCGGGATGGAAGCTGTGAGAAGCCCTAGGGTGGACATGGCCGCACGCACAGAAACTGACAGATTTGTCTGCATCCTCTGTACCGCTGCCTGTACCTTCCTGATCTTCTCCTCCGGAAGAAAGATCTTTTCCTGTACGGAGTCGATCGTATAGCCTAGGAACACTATCACTTGTGAAGGGACCAGGTTTGACTTTTCCTGGTTCAGGATCCAACCTAGGCTCTCTAAATGGCATTGAGCCCTCACTAGATCCCTGCGCAGAGACTCCTCTGAGCTGGCGAATAGGAGAAGGTCGTCGAGGTACGGTATCACCGCTATCCCTTCCAACCTGAGTGGTGCTAACGCCTCTGCCATGACCTTTGTAAAGATCCGTGGTGAGGCAGAGAGCCCGAACGGGAGAGCTCGAAACTGAAAATGAGACATCACCCCTCCTGCCCTGATAGCCAGACGCAGGTACCTCTGCGACTCGGGTTTGATGGGAACGTGAAGATACGCGTCCCTCAAATCTATTGAGGCTAGAAAGCACCCTGTGGGTAGGAGTTTCCTCACCGAGTAAATCGTGTCCATACGGAATCTCTTGTACCGTATGGACAGATTTAGGACTTTTAAATTCAAGATCAGCCTGAATTTCCCCGACGGCTTCCTCACCAGGAAAACGTGAGAATAAAACCCTAGCCCTTCCTCCCTTTGAGGAACTGGGATAATCACTCTCTGCCGCAGGAACTCCTGCAAAAGAGAGGACATTGCCACCGACTTCTCCAGGTCTCTTGGAAGCTGTGTGACATAGAACCGGGAAGGTGGCCTCTCTGAAAACTCCAGTGCGTACCCCTCCGAAATTACTTTGAGGACGAACGCACTGGGAGTCGCCCTCTCCCACTGCGGAAGAAAGGATTGAAGCCTTCCTCCCACAGCCTGGGGACCGTCACTGGGTCTTGGCGGGTTGACTGGGGGGACGAAACAGCACCCCAGACTTCCCCCTGCCCCTCTGAGACCTCCACGGTCTCCTCTGTCCTGCTTCCTTGGAATCCCGGGCCTGGAAAAAAGGACGAAAATTCTTCTTGGGGTGAGGCGCCACTTTCTTTTTAACTGGAAAGGCCTTCTTCTTGTCCGCCGTCCTATCAAGAACGGCGTCAAGACCCGGGCCAAACACCAGATCCCCCTCAAAGGGTAGGCCACATAACTTGGACTTAGAGGCTGAATCCCCAGTCCAAGTCTTGACCCAAAGAGCCCTCCTAGCCGAGTTAATCAGGGCTGAGGACCTCGCAGAGATCTTAATGGACTCTGCTGATGCATCCACCATGTACCCTACTGCCCTCTGTAGGACTGGTAAGGTCTCCAGCAGGTCCTTACGAGCGGTACCTGCCTCAATATGACCCCTCAGCTGTTCTAGCCAGTGCTCCAGATTCCTGGCCACAACTGTCGATGCCATTGCTGGCTTGAGGTTAATAAGGGTGGAATCCCAAGCCTTTTTGAGCAATGAATCCGCCCTCTTGTCCATGGCGTCCTTCAAGACCCCCATGTCCTCGAAAGCCAGGTCCGTATTACGTGACACTTGGGAAAAAGCCGCATCCAGCTTGGGCCTCTTGTTCCACACCTGAGAGTTGTCCTCGTCAAACGGAAATCTCCTTTTTAGAGACCTGGAGAAAAAAGGGGCCCTCTCTGGGTCCTTCCACTCCCTTTTAATAGCGTCTGTTAGGACCTGATGTACCGGGAACATGCGATGTTTGACTTCATCCATGCCCCGATACATCCTGTCATGCAAAGATAGATCAGCCCTATCTTCCTTAATACTCAGGGTGGTGTGTATCGTTTTAAGGAGATCGTCTACCTCCTCCAACGATAGTTTATAGCGAGATGAGGAAACCTCTCTGTCCTCGTCTTCCTCTTCTGACCCTGACGGCTCTTCCTTCTCCTCTTCCTCAGAATCACTAACCTCCCTTCTTGTTGCAGAGGAGGTGTGAGTACTGGGGGAGGAACTCGCTGCTTCTACTACTGGGCGCCTGTCCAGATAGGAGCGGAAGGATGAGAAGGTTTCTTCCAGCTCCTTCCGGAAGGAGAAGAGCAACTCACCAGGCTGAACAGAAGGTTCCCTGGTAGCCGCTTCCTCCCTAACCAACTCTGCTATGCAACCCTTGCATAGCGGTTTAGCCCATGCCTCCCTAAGGGTGGTCTTACATGCCGCACACCGCTTTTTAGGGGGAGGGATAGTATGTTTGGACTTTTCTTTAGCTTTCTGAAAAACACCAAAACACCACAAAAACACTTTTTTAAAAACCAAAAACAGCATTCTTAGTGCATAAGATTTCCTCGCTAGAAAACCTTAAATTTTTCAAATGCATATCAAACAGACAATGGCACACAGACAAACCCCAAAACCATTGCTGCACAGAAAAAACATACATCTGCAAAACAAAAGTCAAATTTCTGCAGTGTATGGCAGGCTCCCCTTCCTCCCTATGGAGGGGGAAGGGAAGGGACACACAAAATATCCAAGGTATTTAGTTAGAGACTCGCCGTCCCTCTTACCTGGATATGGCCTGTGTCTGTGGCTCCTGCTCCTGCCACCGCTGCTGGTTCCGGTTCGCTCATCCTGACTGCAGCCGCCCAGAAGCTTTTGAAAAGTGCCCTTTTTATTTTGAATCTCCCGGTCCTTTCGCCGCTGCGAGGACCGGAAGCTGACACAGGCCGAGGCCGCCTCCCCCTCCTGCGTTCCTGCGGCCGGAACCGGAAGCCGCTACGCGCCGCCGGAAGTCCCGCCCCGTCCAGCAGTGACGTCGCCCGCCACTCGGCGCTGCCGGCGCCATATTTGAAAATCAAAACTCCCACTGGAGAAATGGCTGCAGCCTGCTGGAGCGGAGACCTCCGGCGGCCTCTACCCTCGCCGGGCCCGAGAAGGAGAAAACACCGGAATACCCCCCACACGTCAGGGGGGGTATTGGGCTTTAAGGCCTGAAAGAAAAAATGCCTATACAGGTATGCAGCCATCTCCCTCCACCTGGAGAGAGCGCAGCAACCCCTGGTTCCCCTGCAGCGCTTCCACCATGGCCGGAGGAAACACTACAACTGAGGCCATGGTGGAAGTGTCCAGACTTTAAAGGAATTTACTGCAGTGTTTCCTGGGAAGTGGGTGGAGCTACGCTCTCTCCAAGTGCTGTCCTGAAAGACGAGGTGAGAAAATATTAATAAAAATGCTATAAAACTATCCCCTATTTTGTAAATGCTATAACTTTTGCGCAAACGAATCAATAATCGCTAATTGCGATTTTTTTTACCAAAAATATGTAGAAGAATACGTATCGGCCTAAACTGAGGGGAAAAAAAGTTTTTTTATATATTTTTTGGGATATTTATTATAGCAAAAAGTAAAAAATATTGCATTTTTTTCAAAATTGTCGCTCTATTTTTTTGTTTATAGCGCAAAAAATAAAAACCGCAGGGCGATCAAATACCACCAAAAGAAAGCTCTATTTGTGGGAAAAAAAGGACGCCAATTTTGTTTGGGAGCCACGTCGCACGACCGCGCAATTGTCAGTTAAAGCGACGCAGTGCCGAATTGCAAAAAGGGGCCTGGTCCATTGGCTGCCAATTGGTCCGGGGCTGAAGTGGTTAATGTTATCAGTGCAACCATTGTGCAAAAGACCAAAGTTGCAATGTAAATCGCATGACTCGAGTCCCACAAGTGTGAATGGAGCCTGAAAGTTTTTATATATTTGTGGAAGTAAACACATTGCTCCTCACTGGTTGGATCTGTGTAGTACTCATTATTATATGGCATTATTGCTGGCGCTGTGACATGGCACTTGTGTCTGTGGGTTCTAAGAAAAGGCTCTGCACAATGCTCCTTAGATTACCCATACAGCATGTCTATTGTTTATCCTCAACTAGCAGTTCAACCCATTTGTTACCATGGCACAACGTTCTGTATATGAATTATTTATTTTTCAGTCTGAGTGTTAACATTGTGTCATCGGTCATTAATGTCCAAACACTCCTGAATCATAGGCCTAGACGTGAGAGGTGAAATAGGATGTTAATCAGGGATTAACAAGAACAGAGACTGGTTTATGGTGAATATAGTGAAATCTAATGTACAATCATTTATTTTATTCACTTACATACAGTAACACTTTTTCTTTACTGCTATACAGGGATCGATGAAACTTTTACATAGGAATAGACTGCGTCTTTCAGACTTGAAGTAGCTTATAAAGCAGAATTGATTGTTTGCGTCCTTTGACCATTTTCTACTGGATTAAGCATAATCCGTTTGATTTCAGCTCGTCTAAATAAATGCATTTATCAATTACATATCAAAAGGATATCATAGCCAAATCTCAGCTTATCTTCAAGCTTCAGCGTAATATAAGTCTGTTCAGGAATCCGGACATCATTCACAAATGTCTGCAAATAAAACAAAACATAATAAAGACACATTATAATGCAAAACTTTTCAGGGCAAAAAAAATAATATAAAGTTCACACATGCATTGATTGCTCAGTTTGGATTTTGTCTGTCAATAATGAGAGCATACAGTATATAGCCCACCACTCGCCTTCCCACCCAACAATTGTCTGGAAAGGATGGTTCAGGCCTACATTACTGGTTTTTATACAGCTCTACAGCTACAAGTTCTATGCCCCCTGTGCAATACGAGAAAAGAACGGATCCAATGATGATTGAGCCTTCCGCTGCTGAGAAGAAGTTACATCCACACAATCCGCAGGTTTTTGGGCACCCTGAATTAACCCAATCATGTAACAGACAATAGTGAACATTTATAAGAGCAGTCGCAATAATGGCAGCTCTTAGGCCACTTTCACACTGAAGCGGCGACCACGTTAGCGGTAAAGCGCCGCTAGTTTTACCGTTGTTTTAGAGGTGCTTTTCAGGCGCCCGCAAAGCGCCGCTGCCAAATCGCTTTGCAGGCGCTTTGGCAATGGCAGGAGTGTTTTGGGAGCAGTGTATTTACTGCTCCTAAACCACCCCAAAGATGCTGCTTGCGGGACTTTTTTTCCCGTTTTGCAAGCGCACAGCTCCAGTGTGAAAGCACTCAGGCTTTCACACTGGAGTGACAGGAGAGGCGCTTTGCTAATGCTATTTTTAGTGCAAAAAGTCCTGTAAAGCACCTCAGTGTGAAAGTAAGGCTGGCCATACACTATACAATTTTCTTATTCAATTTCCTTTAGATTTACCTTCAACTATGTAGCGCAAGGGCCTGCCTGACTGGGCCTGGCTGCCGTTGGCACCACAAAACATGCAGCATAGATTAGACAAGCAGAACTCGCCTACCCACAAAACAAATGCAAGATCATACGTTTTGTGCGTTTATGTAACAGGAACCGAATACAATCTAATGTAAATATCTACCCAGAAGGGGGTTTATCCAAGTCCAAAGTAGCCTTACGGAGATACGAGTTGAAGTCACATTCCCCATACCCTATTAAAGCAGTATTAAACCCAAAACCAGAAATTTAATATATTGCAGCTTACAAATCATCGGTTATCTTTTTTTTTTTTTTTTTTTTTTTAGCTCCCCCCCCCCCCCCCCAACGTTTTTACCTGGTCAATAACATACCTCCTGCATTAGATGCCACCACTTTGAATGAATGCGTACAGGGGGCACCTTTGGAAAGCAGTATTGGTAATCTGGGAGAAGGGGAATGTTAGATGGACTTAAAGGGACTTGTGTTTAATATCACAATACATTTCCCAAGAATACCTCAGTAGGCATATACATTTCCATATGAAGCTGCTGTTTCAGCTCAGGGTTACAGGCTTGAAACCGTTTTTAAAGGATAAGTTCACCTTTTAACAAAAATAAATGCCCATTTTTTTTTTTGCAGGTAAAAAAAATGGGCATTTATAATTTTTTGTTTATGGAGCCTGCAAAGCATTGCACAAGCTGGTGCCATAAAGGTCTTCTGCAGCTCTGTCAGTGTATCTGTGTGCCCGTACAACGTACGGCCAAGCATATACAATCTGACAGGAAGACTCAATGAACTACCCAAGCGGTCCACAGCACCATGATAGTTCATTGAAAACTACAAGCTGACAGCAACAAAGGCTGTTGGGACTTGTAGTTTTACATTCATAGAGGACTGTGAATGAGTAATGCTGCTGGGCAGGCGGAGCCCCTTTGGCTTTTTTTTTTTAAAAATTGTGACAGCGAGCAGAGGGAGAAGATCCCTGCTAGCGGTCAGAGCAGGGAATCTGGGGGAGGAGAGAGGGGGCCAGTCTGATTGTAACATGTTACACCCTGAATATGGGTGTAACATGTGATGAAAAGGTGAACTTATCCTTTAATAGCCCTCCCTGTATTATACGGGGGGCTAAAGGTGTGGAAGAACTTGACCAAACTAACAAACAGCCAAAAAAATTTAATTGCAGATGTGTGTCTAAAGTAGTGGGATACACATATATCATGTGGTCTATAGTAGATATCACTGGTATATAGTAGTCATGTATAGGTATTTGAGTATAAATCACACACAGCAGTAAGTGGTCACAAATTCCCACTATAAGCGTGTTCAATACAATATCAATAGTACCAAGAGATGGCCCATGGATACCGGACCAAGTTATTAAATAGGTAAGTATACAGTCCCCTTAAGTATAGAGGCGAATGGAATATCTGAATGTGTACAAACTGCGCTCATCACATAGGGGGAGACCTTTTGTTGGTGGTCAAGTTGGTATTGCTGCATACATAAGGGAAAAGTGTGCCCCTTTTGGTGCTACACCCCTGTGGACGGCTTTCCTTGCTGTGAATGGCGAGCCACATTCAGATATTGCATTTGTCTATATTTAAGGGGACTGTATACGTACCCATTTAATAACATGATCCGGTATCCATGGGCCATCTCGTGGTACTATTGATATTGTATCCCAGTATAAGTGTGTTCAATACAATATCAATAGTACCAAGTTATGTATACAGTCCCCTTAAAGGGGGATTCCACCCTAAAGTGGAACTCCCGCTTTTCGGAAACCCTCCCCCCCTCCGGTGTCACATTTGGCACCTTTCAGGGGGAGGGGGGTGCAGATACCTGTCTAAGACAGGTATCTGCACCCACTTCCGGGCATAAACTCCCACGGGAGTTTACATCACTTCCTGTCCCGGCGCGCTGTCTGCCGGGACACACACGTGTCCCGGCAGACAGCGCTAAACATTCTCATTGCGCCGCGCGACTCGCGCATGCGCAGTAGGGAATCGGCAAGTGAAGCCACTTCCTGATTCCCTCACCGAGAATGGCGCCGGCTACAGCAGAGAGCCGAGCGATAAATCTGCCTCTGCTGCCGACACCGCTGGACCCTGGAACAGGTAAGTGTCCATTTTTAAAAAGTCAGCAGCTGCAGTATTTGTAGCTGCTGGCTTTTAAAAAAAAAATTTTCAGTACAGTCCCGCTTTAAGTATAGAGGTGAATGGAATATCTGAATGTGGCTTGCCACACTGTGTGTGATTTATACTCAAATACCTATACATGACTACTATATACCAGTGGTATCTACTATAGACCACATGATATATGTGTATGCCACTACTTTAGACACACATTTACAATTTCGTTTTTTCGGCTGTTTGTCAGTTTGGTCAAGTTCTCCCACACCTTGAGCCACAAGTTTAACAGCACCTACCCAGTATCTGTTCTGAGGAAGCTAATATTTTAGTGAAACACATCGACCAGCACATTTTTGGAGGCATTACTGGATCAGAAATGTTTATTTTACCTTGATACAGTATTAAATGTAACTGTGTCCATACAGGGTGTTGTTTGTATGTTGTTTATATGTTTTTTTAACTATGTTGCAATAACATTTATAACTTTATTGATTCTCTCTCTCTCTCATTATGTACCCACAAAGTCCGCAAATTTTCCTCTTGAGCGTGGGCAGCCAAAGCCCACTGGTATGTCCTTCCGGAAAAAGGTGCTGCTGGCTACCCAGCATGCACATCCCGACTGCGCGCATGCGCATAAAGACCATAGTGATGCTACAAGCAGCGGTAGTGCTTTGTCTCCTGGGATTGATGACAATCATATTCCAGAAGCCATAACGTGGCCGGACATGACATACCTCGCAGTGGTGGGGGGGTTGATAAAATGCCTGGAACTCAGCTTTAAATGTGCTGCATACCAGTAGCACACCAGCTTGGGACATTTCAACATGCAATAGCTCCTCATGGTCCCTAATACATCCTGCGCACACAGGGTCTCAATATCATACGGCCATTTCGGTGTGTAGTGTGATCCCATCACAATACATAATTGCTGCAACCTAATAAAGAAGCCTTATGGAAGTTTTCAAGCACATCATCCCGCATTTCCTATACATATTAGATTCTGCCTCCTTTTGCCATTTGAATCCAGCATTACATGGATCGGAGCATTGATATCAAACTATATTTAATCTTTAGAATCATCCAGAAGGTAGGACTTTAGTCAAAACATGTCTTGACAGTGCTAGGAAAAGTTCATTATCTCTGTAAGATTTTATTGTTATATGTGACCCCATTGTGCACATTTCCTTTTATTCCTAGGAAAACAAAATTGAAACTGAACAAAAAGTATAACCATCTTTCCTTAAGTGCCCTGGAAGAATGGTGGTAAAGGTCACATGCCTTACCTGGAAGAACAAAGCTGCAGGGATGTGTGGCAAATGAGAGTATTGGTGGGTAGAGGGGGGTGAGCCCTTAGGAGAACAGGTCACTTTTTTGGCAATATGCGAAAGAGCAGATTCTCTTTCAAAATGGTACAACATGGTATATTAATGGTAATGAAGTTGATAATGATGTGAAAAACATAATTCCTCTGCTTTATAGCCATAAATAATATATTAACATATAAAAACCATTCACACTTACCCCATTAAGACTGCCCAGATCCTTCACTAAATGCTCATCTGCAGATGCTTCATAATTGATAACAGCATGTTGCTTGTCCACACTTCTTGACTATAAAATATAAATGAAAAAATAAATCAGCAATGTACTTCACAAAAACATTCACTTAATATATCACATTGATCAACATACAATGATATGCTGTACAAGCAACTTAAGCTCCATGCACACTAATGTTTTTTTTTTTTTTTCTTAAGATTTTTGTAGTAGCGTCTTAGGAGCCTTTAAGAGCATTTAGGAGCCATTTTGCAGTAAAGGGGAAAAAAGCTAACAAAATGCTATCAGTAGCGTTGTTTTAGCAACACTACTGCTGTTTAAGTGGCGCTTTTCGGCCTCTAGTGCTTTTAACCCCAAAGAAGGGCATTTTGGGAGCACTAAATACAGCGCTCCCAAACATGCTACTTGCAAGACTTTTCGGAATGTCCTGCAAGCGCACCACCCGAGTGTGAAAAGTCACACATGAATGAATGGGAAGGTTTTCAGGTGCTTAGCAGAGGCTATTTCCAGCGCTAAAGCGACTGAAAACTGCCCCAGTGTGAAAGGGGTCATAGGAGCGTTTCTGCTGGAAAAACACTCCGCGAAACTCTACAGAAACATTTTCTTTTTTGCTCCTAGATGCTGCAGTCTAAAACAGCCTAAAGTAGTGTGCATGGACACATGGGATAACACTTCTCGCTTCTAGAAGCTTAAAAAACACTGGTGTGCATAGAGCCTTAACCACTTCAGCCCCGGACCAATTGGCAGCCAAAGGACCAGGCCCCTTTTTGCAATTCGGCACTGCGTCGCTTTAACTAACAATTGCGCGGTCATGCGACGTGGCTCCAAAACAAAATTGGCGTCCTTTTTTTCCCACAAATAGAGCTTTCTTTTGGTGGTATTTGATCGCCCCTGCGGTTTTTATTTTTTGCGCTATAAACAAAAATAGAGCGACAATTTTGAAAAAAATGCAATATTTTTTACTTTTTGCTATAATAAATATCCCCAAAAAATATATAAAAAAACATTTTTTTTCCTCAGTTTAGGCCGATACGTATTCTTCTACATATTTTTGGTAAAAAAAAATCGCAATTAGCGATTATTGATTAGTTTTTGCGCAAAAGTTATAGCGTTTACAAAATAGGGGATAGTTTTATAGCATTTTTATTAATAATTTTTTTTTTATTAGTAATGGCGGCGATCAGCGTTTTTTATTGTGACTGCGACATTTTGGCGGACACATCGGACATTTTTGACACATTTTTGGGACATTTGTCATTTATACAGCAATCACTGCTATTTAAATAGCACTGATTCCTATGTAAATGACAGTTGTAGTTAGGGGGTTAACCACTAGGGGGCGGGGAGGAGTCAGTGTGACGTGTGTTGTGTTTTTTTTTACAGTAGGGGGGCGTGGCTGTACGTCTGACGTCATTGATCGGCGTTCCCGATGACAGGGAACCGCCGATCACTGACAGTCAGTGTAGGAAGCGCGGGGAGAGGTTTGTTTACATAGACCTCTCCCCGTTCTTCCGCTCCGTAACCCGATCGCGGGATACCAGCGGCGATCGGGTCCGCTGGTCCCGCGGCCGGGGTCACGGAGCTCCCGACCGGTCGCGAGCGCGCCGCTAGCGGCGCGTGCGCGACCCACGGGCAGGCACATGCACGATCACGTACAGGTACGTGATTCTGCCTGCCCGTGCCATTCTGCTGACGTATATATGCAGTGGCCGGTCGGGAAGCGGTTAAAGTAGAACTATAGGCAAAACTTTTTCCTGGTGCCCATCAATGGCAGCATACCCATGACAAGCTCCGCCTTGGCTTCTCTTTAAAAGAGAGGGTTAGAGACACCCCCAGCATTCTCCTTTTTTTCCTCATACCTTATGGACAGTGATTGATGATTGAACGTCCTTACCTCTGCATTCAGCAGCTTCCGCCTGTTTTCAGCCTCTTTTTTTTTTCAGCCTCCCTGGTCTCGGGCTGCTAAACAGGCTAAACAGTCAGGGAGTCCCTTCTGTTGGTCTTTTTGGACATGCAGTGTTTCTTAAACAAGAACTTCTGCACCCAGTAACAGGTACCTGCTCAAGGACTACAGCAGAGCAAACAGCTACAGATAGCCCCTTAGCTTGCACATTTTCTTTTTTTTATCCCTTTTTTTTAGGTTTCAGTTTCCTTACCTGGCAGCTTTTATTTTCCCTTGCCCCCTCCTCTCAAGTTTAGCCTGTGAAGTTCTTTAGAATCGGCACGCTCCCCGCGCCGATCTTTTCTAAACTCTCGGCATCTCTCTGCTCGACTGCCCAGGCATCTGTCGCATTTGGCAGAGCGGGTAGGTCCAAACGCCACCGGCCGCACATGCCCGGTACGACAGGAAGCTTTGGCGGCCATCTTTAAAAAGGGAAAGAAGTAAATTATTTGCCCTTACTTAAAAATTAAGCTAGGGGAGAAGTTGCTTTCAGCAAAACACCTCCCCTTTTGTCCATTTAAGCCCAGGAGACTCAGTATGGCTCTTTACTGTGCGTCCAGTGGGTCGCCATTATTGGAGCTCCTGGGGGTCTGCCAGTCTTCTGATCACTGTACTTTTCTGGATCATTAACCCTTCAGTTATTCCTCCATTCTGTTAGAACCCAATTATTAAATCTTCTTTTTCTCTAGCCGTTTGTTCTGCCTGCTGCCTACATTGTGCTGTTTGCTGCCCTCTCAAGACCTTCATTAAAATGTAAGGTAAGGACCATCGTCCAGGTTCAGCCGCAGAGATGTTGCTCCCCGCATACTCCAAGCACCAGAAAACTAGACTGTAGACCACATAAAGTTGGTCTGCAGAAGCTGCTTTAGGGAATATGCAACGGACAGAGTCAGAAAGCCAACAGTTGTCTGACCTTCTTAAAAAGGTAGTCAAGGACTCTATAGCGGAGCCAATGGCAGTAAATACCCCGCAATCTTCAGCTCAGCCTCCTGCAGTCCCTGGACCTTCATCAGGGTTACCTGCCATACCCAAAGGAAAATGTCCCGGTCAGACAGGAGCAGTCTAATAATTCAGAGGATTCCTCAGAAGAGCAGGACCCCTCTGGCATCAGCTTTTCCTTTAGTTCAGCCATATATACAGGCTGTAAAATCAGCTATAGGCTGGGAAGAAGCTGAGAATACCACTAAAAAGTCGAAGAGCTATTTTCCTTTCCTGACGAAGCAGATCTCCTTTTTTCCAAATGTTATCTACGCAATGTGTGCGTATGACGTCATGTTGCACATGCGCGGTGCGATTGCGACTCAGAGGGCCTCCCAGGAGCCCTGGGTATTTTTCGGCTGCACGCAGCTGTCACCGTCCGCAGCTGTTAGATGTGACTCCACATGCTAGGTATGTTTTGCCAGCATGCAGGCTTTTGTTTAGATGCAATATGTAAGAGATAAATATATATATATATATATATATATATATATATATATTAGTGGTGCAACAGATCGTCACTGATCTGTGATCCGAACAGGTCAACCTGTTCGGATCGGCACACCAAGCGATCCGCAGATCGCTCCGCTGCCTCGGCCTTAGGAAAGGCCACGGCTTCGGTCTAGCTCCGGAGTGGTGCCATCTTGGTACACCCGGCGGCTGTCTGTGGATATTACAGTGAGTGGGGGAGATGACGTGGATATTACAGTGAGTGGGGGAGATGACGTGGATATTACAGTGAGTGGGCGAGATGACGTGGATATTACAGTGAGTGGGCGAGATGACGTGGATATTACAGTGAGTGGGCGAGATGACGTGGATATTACAGTGAGTGGGCGAGATGACGTGGATATTACAGTGAGTGGGCGAGATGACGTGGATATTACAGTGAGTGGGCGAGATGACGTGGATATTACAGCAGTGGGGGAGATGACGTGGATATTACAGCAGTGGGGGAGACGACGTGGATATTACAGTGGGGGAGACGACGTGGATATTACAGTGGGGAGTCTTTTTTATTTTTTTTTATTTGCTGATCTGAAAAATGATCCGATCCGTGACTCTGATCCGAACTGTGAGTTTTTTGATCCGTTGCACAGCAGTGGGGGAGATGACGTGGATATTACAGCAGTGGGGGAAATGACGTGGATATTACAGCAGTGGGGGAAATGACGTGGATATTACAGCAGTGGGGGAAATGACGTGGCATTTTAGGGCTGTCAGTATATCAGGTTTGATCAATTTTTCAGATATATACCAGTTTGTGGACTTAACATTCACACAGACTAAATAATATACACTGATTTTGGGTTATATTCACCAATGAAATGTAGCAGAATACATTTCGGGCTAAATTTTATGAAGAACAATTATTTATTTGCAAAATTGATTTTAACAGAAACAAAGATAATCAATTTTTTTTCAAACTTTTGAGTCTTTTTTCATTTACCCTATATACTCGAGTATAAGCAGAGTTTTTCAGCACATTTTTTTGTGCTGAAAATGCCCCCCTCGGCTTATACTCGAGTCAAGCACTTTTCTGCAGCAGAGAATGACATTTTCCGAACCGATTTTGGGGCTGGGTTCCTAGCACGAGGTACGGGGCCCCAAAAGTCGATTCGGAAAATGTCATTCTCTGCTGCAAAAAAGTGCTTGACATTTTCCAAACCGAATTTGGGGACCCGTATCTCGAGGCCACTTGGTGCTAGGAACCCCATCTTGGATGTGTTATAGTGCTAATTCCACTGGATTTGCACACCAAATTTGAGGTTCTTAGCACCAAGTGGCACCGGCTACAAGGCCCCAAATTTTGTCAACTGTGTCCATCTGCAGAAATGTAATTTCGGGACCCTTTGGTCCAAAGACCCCAAATTTTGGCTGCAGCTAGGGGGTATCTAGGAACCCTTAACTACCGAGTTTGAAGTTCAGGGGAACTATGGCTGCAAAAGGGCACAGTGAGCCATGCAAAAGGGCACAGTGAGCCATGCAAAAGCGCACAGTGAGGCTGCAAATGGGCATTGTTGACCCTCTTTTTCCACTTACAGTAGCTGCAATTTCTCACCCTAGGCTTATACTCGAGTCAATACGTTTTCCCATTTTTTTGTGGCAAAATTAGGTGCCTCGGCTTATATTCGGGTCGGCTTATACTCGAGTGTATACGGTATCTAGCAAAAAATTTAAAACCCAGTGGTGATTAAATACCACCAAAAGAAAGCTCCATTTGTGTGAACACAATGATAAAAATTGCATTTGGGTACAGTGTTGCATGACCACGCAATTGTCATTCAAAGTGCAACAGCGCTGAAAGCTAAAAATTGGCCTGGACAGGAAGGAGGTAAAAGTGGCCAGTATTGAAGTGGTTCAAATAAAAAAAGGCTAATCATTAAATGTTTTTTGATCCCAGTATTTCTATTTGCTCAATTGGGGTGGCCTTTTAATTCAGTGTGTTTACAAACACTTTTAAGTTTAGAAAGGCGAAAAGTGTACAATGGCAGGAAATCACAGAAAATTATAAGAATTGTATGCAGCACATGACTGAGAAAAGACGGAAAATCACCTGCAACATGAGCTCACAGTCATCTCTTCCAACGAAAATCATTTCTCTTGGCAGTCTGTGTCTTGTGCCTCCACTGCTCACCAAAAACCATGATGTCAAGCTCATTTTTCCACGTTAGTGTTTGATTCTTCATACATCAGAATTTCTCTAAAAAAATTAAAGAGTAACAATTAAAATTCCAGACAAGTAAATAAATTGATAATACTTCCTCAGTCTTTGTCAACTTTACCAACTATTCATTATTATGATCATTACTACTACTACTACTACTACTACTATGCAGGATTTATATAGAGCAACAGTTTGCACAGCGCTTTACAAAAAAAGAAAAAGGAAGACGGTAAACTACAATTCAGCACAAGAGGGTTATAAAGGCCATGACAGCTTACAATCTAAAAAGGAAGGAGCAAGTGAAACAAAAAGGTAATAAGTGTGTGGGGATGAGCTGATGGCGAGAGTTAAAGTTCTGTTTTTATGTAGAGATGGGATAGGCTTCCCTGAGGAGATGAGTTTTCAGGGATCGTCTAAAAAGGTAGACAGAATAGAAGAAAGCCAAACAGGATGATGTAGAGAGCTTTAGAGCAGTGGTTCTCAACACTGTCCTCAAGTACCCCCAACAGGCCATGTTTTGGGAATTTCTCTTAGATAAAATAGCTGTCCAAAATACCAAGCCATTGACTCCGATTTAACCACTTAAGCCCCTGACCATTTGGCTGCCCAAAGACCAGAGCACTTTTTGCGATTCTGCACTGCGTCGCTTTAACTGACAACTGCGTGGTCGTGCAACGTGGCTCCCAAACAAAATTGATGTCTTTTTTTTCCACACAAATAGAGCTTTCTTTTGGTGGTATTCGATCACCTCTGCGGTTTTTTATTTTTTGCGCTATAAACAAAAATAGAGCGACAATTTTGAAAAAAATTCAATATTTTTTTTACTTTTTGCTATAACAAATATCCCCAAAAAATATATAAAAAATTTTTTTTTTTTCCTCAGTTTAGGCCGATACGTATTCTTCTACATATTTTTGGTAAAAAAAAATAAAATTTGCAATTATTGATTGGTTTGCGCAAAAGTTATAGCATTTACAAAATAGGGGATAGTTTTATAGCATTTTTATTAATTTTTTTTTTTTTACTAGTAATGGCGGCGATCAGCGATTTTTATTGTGACTGCGACATTATGGTAGACACATGGGACATTTTTGACACCATTGTCATTTATACAGCAATCATTGCTATTTAAATGCACTAATTCCTGTGTAAATCACACTGGCAGTGAAGGAGTTAACCACTAGGGGGCGGGGAGAGGTTAACTGTGTGTGTGTGTGTTTTCTAACTGTAGGGGGCATGACTTGGCATCTGACGTCACTGATAGTCTATCCCGATGACAGGGAACAGACGATCAGTGTCAGTCGCACTAGGAAGCACGGGGAGAGGTTTGTTTACACAGACCTCTCCTCGTTCTTCAGCTCTGTGACCCAATCGCGGGACACCAGCGACGATCGTGTCCGCTGGTCCCATGGCCACGGAGCTCAGGACCGGGTCGCGAGCGTGCGCAACCCTTGGCTGGGCTCTTAAAGAGACACGTACAGGTACATGCTTGTGCCCAGCCGTGCCATTCTGCCAACGTATATCGGCGTGAGGCGGTCCTTAAGCGGTTAAGTTCCTGAAGTCTCTCCTAATATGTTTATTCCCTAGACCTTTTACCATTTTTGTTACCCGTCACTGGACTCATTCTATCTTATCAATATCTTTTTGTAAGGTCTCCAGAACTGGACACAGTGTTCATTTACAATGATTTTTATTGAAACAAACAATGAGGTACAAAATAGTACAAGTATCTGGACACAGTATTCTAAATGAGGTCTCACTAAAGATCTATACAAGGGAATCAGGACCTCCTTTCTCCTGCTGGTGACCCCTCTAGTGATGCATCCTAGAATTCTATTCACTTTTCCCTCCAATATTGTACTCTCTCAGGGGACTCTTTTTCCCTAGGCGCATTATTTTACATTGAGAAACATTGTCTATCCTTTAGCCAAGTGCATATCCACTGAACCACCCAAGGGTTAAGTCCTAGTGTCAGGGCCTGGACTTGAACCTGGGACCTTTGCTGATCCATTCGACAACTCTGCCTTGTGCCTCGACTTCTGCTGAACCTTGAACTCTTTGCTCCTCCCATGAACTTCCTGATTTAAGCCATATCTCTGCACTTCCTGTTTGACAGATTTTTGTGCTCTCTCCGGCCAAAATCTCGCTCTTGTCTTCCCTGCTGCTGTCCATATTTTTGCTACCACTTGTTACTAACCTTTGGCTTGTTCCTAGACTACAGTTCTGCCCGATCCCAACCACTGACTATGCTTCTGTTTGATCCATACCAGCTATATCCACTACTGGACCCTGGCTTGCTCACCTACTGGTGGGGTGATCCTGAGGACCATGACATGGTACTAATATGCAGAAAAACCCATCTCCACCATCAGGTGCTCTGGTGAACACCGGTTAGTACTTAGACTCCGCACCTCAGGTAAGCCCGCATCATCCGCCAGGGTGACTGTCTGTGTACCTATCCTGCTGGTCAGTGGGAGTCCCCCTACTGCTATAGCTACTGGTCTCCGAGCCTGGCCCCAGATCGTGACACCTAGCTTGTACAACTTTTGTCTTATATCATTGTGTGAAACTGTATTGAACGCCTTGCTGAAATAAAGATTTGGTATGTCCACAGCACCACACTGGTCCAAAACATTAGTGGTATAAAAAATTCAGTTAGATTAGTCTGACATGATCTGCCCTTAATAAAGTCATGCTGCTTTGGGTCCAGCAAGTTGTGTATTTTTAAGTGATCGATGATCCTTATTTTCAGAAGTGATTTCATTCTAAGTTATACAATGTTATACCATTATTCATACTTGGGAGAAAGCGTGTATTATTATAACAAGTTCAGGCAGGTAGTAGAGCAGTAGTTAAGGCATTCAGTGACAGCTCAGCTTTATTCTTGTTTCTGTACCAATGATACAAACTACTGGAGCAAAAGGTTAACCATAAAGGGCAACTAGCATTTCAAACTTTTCCCTATGTATGCTGAGCTCTTTGGATCAAGGGCCTGGGCTGTAAAATGGGAGTTGACTTTTGTCCAAATTTAGATTAAAACAACCCTGTTACTATAATAAATGTAATACATCAAGCAACAGTTGTTAATAAAGTGTGTTAAATACTTACTTTTCATACTAACAGCAGCACAAAGCATCACCTGTGAAGCCATTGGGAATGCAACACTACCAAAAGTGTTAATGTCTCTAGTCCTCCAGAGCTATCACTGGTTCCTCCTTCTGACCTCTACCTCAATGCAGGTGTGAGAAGTGACATGGAGGAGAGCAGAAGGAACCAGTAAGAACTGCGAGGGACCCAAGAGATCAACACTCCTGGAAACGCTGATTTCCCTGCAGACTTCACAAGAGAATTTCAAAGTGCTGAAGTGGCGTTCGCCGACACAGGCAACAAGAAAGGCGGGGATTTTAACGCACTTCTTTTGCAAGTACTACTGGAGTAAAAATCTTTAGTATAACAGTAGGATCCTTCAGCCTTCTGTCCACTTATGTTCTTCCACTTGACAGCTTAATGACAGAGGGCAGGGCTTTGTCTCAACTTTGGCACAAGCTGAGGTCCCATGTACAGTCTGGACCATAGATCCAAAAAGTTCCACAAAGAAGTGTTAATTTTGACGTCAAATTTCTAATTCGTTTTAGTCATGGCCTTTTGACTAAAATGCCATTTTAGTTTTAGTCGGATTTTCGTCATCTCAATTGTTTTGGTTTTAGTTGTATTTTAATTGACTAAAATCTAATGGGTTTAGTTAAATCGTAAAGCATTATTTAAGCATTTCTCTAGAATTGCCTAACTCATTATATACTCCTGGATTAAAAATCTAATAACATGTTATTATTTATGGTATTAAGGACATGCACTACAGACACAGATTTTGCTGTTGTGATATATAACGTTATTGTAAAAAAAAAAGTTTCATAAACAAAACAGAAGTTACATAGGTACATAGTAGGTGAGGCTGAAAAAATACACAAGTCCATCCTTAAGGCTGCTTTCACACTGGGGCGGTTTTCAGGCGGTACAGCGCTAAAAATAGCGCCTGTACACCGCCTGAAAAAACCGCCCCATTCACTCCAGTGTGAAAGCCGGCGGGCTTTCACACTGGAGCGGTGCGCTAGCAGGACCGCAAAAAAAGTCCTGCTAGCTGCATCTTTGGAGCGGTGAAGGAGCGGTGTATTTACCGCTCCTATACCGCTCCTTCCCATTGAAATCAATGGGAAACCGCGGGGATACCACCGGCAAACCGCTGCTGCAGCGGCGCTTTGCGGAGGTTTTTAACCCTTTTGCGGCCGCTAGCGGGGGTTAAAACCACCCCGCTAGCGGCCGCATACCGCGGGTAAAACGATGGTAAAGCAGCGCTAAATATAGCGCTGCTTTACCGTCGCCGCCCCGCACCGCACCAGTGTGAAAGCAGCCTTAAAGTACAACTTAAAAAAAATAAAATAAACTAAATCCTGAATGCATCACCAACAATAAATATTAGGCCTCATGCACACTGGACGTTATAGTAACGTTCTAAAAACATCAGTAGCTGTGCAGTGAGTTTTTCAAAGTTTTTGCAATAGCGTTTTTTTTGCGTTTTTCAGCATTTTTTTCTCCCCCTAATGAATCAAAAATGTTAGAAAACACTGGTGAGTCACGTTTAAGCGTTTATTGGTGTTAATATGCATTTTTTGACGTTGGAACGTTTTTACAGCTGAAAACAGTTCATAGCAGCCTGTGTGCGCATAACACGCTGGAGAGTTTATTGACTGTAGAAAAAAACATCTGAAGCCAAAAACAGCAGCTGTAAAAATGTCCAAAAAGCCTTTTCTTAATTTTTCTTTCAGCAGCTTAGTAGATGACGCCTACTTATTCTTTTGTGGTAGCACAATACATGCTTAATCCCTTCACTTCTAAGGGTAAAACAAATCTTAATGCCCAAGCACAATTTTGCAACTTTGACATGTGTAAGTAAAACGGTACATATCAGTACTACAGTACTTTGTGCATCCAGGTGGATTATACCTTGTTTTTTTCAGGACAAATAGCCATTACCATTTACTACCAAAGGAAATGCCAATTTGATTTTTTTTTTTTTTTTATCAAAAGGAAACCTGGCCCAAAATAGTAAAAAAAAAAATAATAAAAATTAAAATAAAATTAATTTTGCTGTATATTTCTTATTACTACCATAACCTAACACCAAAGTACTACCCAAAATAAATTCTCCTCCTCCTGCCAATCGCAGCGATATCACATGCATATATGTCAGTTGTTGTATATACCCATGGTACAGCCCAGAATTAGTGCGCATTTTATTTTTTTTTGTGCTACCTAAAACACAAACACTGATGCTAAATTAAAAAAAGAAAATCTTGCCCAAAATATACTGATGCTGACCTTTGACCCAAACACTAATCCTGGCATTAACCTAGATCTAGGTATATTTATTTTTTTCTCTCTGCAAGGAAAGAGAAAGATGCATTGTATCTTTCCTCTCCATTCACAGAAAGGCTGGTTTCACACCGGAGCGGTGCAGGCGGCGGCGGTAAAGCAGCGCTATATTTAGCGCTGCTTTACCGTTGCTTTACCCGCGGTATGCGGCCGCTAGTGGGGTGGTTTTAACCCCCGAAAAAGGGTTAAAACCCCCCGCAAAGCGCCGCTGCAGCGGCGCTTTGCCGGCGGTATCCCCGAGGTGTCCCATTGATTTCAATGGGTAGGAGCGGTGAATACACCGCTCCTATACCGCTCCAAAGATGCTGCTAGCAGGACTTTTTTTACCGTCCTGCTAGCGCACCGCTCCAGTGTAAAAGCCCTGAGACACAGCAGCAGCTGTTTCAGGTCGGTTTGCAGGCACTATTTTTAGCGCAATAGCGCCTGCAAACCGCCCCAGTGTGAAAGCAGCCAAAGAGAAAAAAAACACAGGGGTGGGCTTCACAGTGACTGATCATGGTGGAAGCCAATCAGAGGCTACCACATCAATCAGATGACCAGGAATTGGGAGATCCAGGTACTGGTCATTAGTACAGGGCCCGGATCCCTCGGTGAGACCCTGGTCTCTGCTGGGAGCGCACTGTGCGACGCACTCCCAGCACAAAGGGAGATACGAATATATAGCGGGTAAAATAAATAATGAAACGTCAATATTTTTCTAGGTAGATATATTTCTAAAGGTGCTATTGACATGAAATTGTCACCACGTCGGTAACAACCTATGCAATCCATACATACAAACAAATAAGTTCAAAATAAATTAAACGACCCAGGGAAAAACTATTGAACACACAAGGAAAGGGAGGTGCAAAAAGGCATGGAAAGCCAAGACACCAGCTGAAATCGATCAGTAATTAGAAAGCAATCCTGCCCCCTTGTCAGTGCAAATTAATATCAGCTTGTTCAGTCTTAACTGATGGCCTATAAAAAGGTGTCTCAGTACCAACGTATCACACAAACATCTCATGATGGGTGAAAGCAAAGAGCTCTCTCTCAGGACCTTCCCAACCTTATTGTTGGGAAACATACTGATGACATTGGTTACAGAAGGATTTTTAAACTTCTGAATGTTCCAGTAAGCACTCTTGGGGCAATAAACCGGAAGGAAGTGAAAAAAACATAATTTCACCATAAGCCTGCCACGACCAGGTGCTCCTTGCAAGATTTCTGAAAGAGGAGTGAAAAGAATTATCAGAAGAGTTGTCCAAGAGCCAAGGAGCATTCGTGGAGAGCTTCAGAAAGACCTGGAATTAGCAGGTACAATTGTTTCAAAGAAAACAATAAGTAATGCAATCAATCGCCATCCATGGCCTGTATGCATGCTCACCACGCAAGACTCCGCTGCTGAAGGAAAAGCATGTTGCTGCACACTGAGGTCTACCCTGAACTTGACTGGTCTGCGGCTCGGGGAATTTGAAGAGCGAGTGTCACTCTATGCAGATGACATGCTGCTATATCTGCAGGACCCTGGGCCCTCGCTCTCTGAAGCCTTTCCGATTGATCCAGGAATTTGGAGACTACTCCGGATTTCGTATAAATTGGAAGAAGTCCTCCCTTTTTCCCCATTGATGAAGATGAATATATAGATTTAGATATCTGGGGATTGAAATTCAACTTCCCATATCTAGATTCCTCAAGACCAATCTGTCACCGATTGTGGGGAATTTTCGAGAAGGTTTAGAAATGGCAGAATTTACCGATCACCTTGTTGGGACGGATAAATCTGTTTCAGATATTCTTTCTTTTTAAGTTTCTATATATCCTCTCAAACTCCCCAGTTTTTGTGACACTGGTTCTTCAGGCACATCGACCCCATTATTGTAGGTTTTTTGTGGGGGCTCTAAGGCGCCTAGGGTGTCTTTGGAGATGTTGAAGTTACCAGTTACAATGGGAGGGTTGGCCCTTCATGACACCTAATGCCACTACCTTGTTGGAGGCAGCAGTTGCCACTTAACAAGAAACCCTCCAGAACATCCTCTATAGAAAAGGGATCCCGGGGAAAAAAAATGGGTTCAGCTATGGCACTACCTGGGAAAGTATTCCACCTGTGCTCTCAACAGCGGAGGGACGAACCCCTGTGGCTGTCACCTAATAGTCCTCTATGGTGTAACTGATCACTGGGGGAGTTTCTAAAACTAAATGATGGCCATAAGACCTGGGCAAAACATGGCATTAAATATCTCCATCACATTTGTCAGGGGAACCGTCTTTCCACCTTTGCCCAGTTACGGGAGCAGTTCAGAATACCCAAGACTTGGTGGTTCCGATATGCACAACTGCGACACGCAGTGCTTGCCCAGTTTGAGATAGGGGTACAGAATACGGACCTAGAAAAGGTTCTGATTGACCTGGATACATCTAAGCGGATTTCTAGGTATTATGGAGCAGTGGGCCCAGGAGTAATAACCTCAACCATTAAGGCCAGGACACGGTGGGAGAAGATTGTCCCGGAGTTGTCAGAAGACCTGTGGCAGGAGGCACTGGATACATACTTGGTGTCTGTTATCTCCTCTACGGACAAAATTATTCAGTATCGCTATCTCCATCAGCAGTACTATACGCCAGCTAGACTTTACAGAATGCATAGGAGGGAGTGGGCTATCTGTCACAAATGTGGAAAGGTGGAAGGCACTTTTCTACATATGGTGTGGGAATGCACAAAGGTGAGACCATTATCGTCGCAGGTGACTGAGTTTGCTCTACCCAACAATTGTTCTCCCTAAAGCCCCATACACACGGTCGGAAAATCCGACCACCAAATCCATCGGATTTGGTCAGACGGATTTAGTCCGACACTGGTGTTGCATACACACGGTCGGACAAAGTTGTCGGAAAATCCGATCATTCTGAACGTGGTGACGTTTGTTGCCTACGACGGGACTACGTAGAGGCTAGTAGCCAATAGCTTTGGTCTTGTAATGTGATCTGAGCATGCGTGGCACTTTGTCCGTCGGAATTCGCTACACACGATCGGAATTGGTGTGATCGGACTTTGTTGTCGGAAAATTTTTAGAGCAGGAGATACAACTTTGTCCGTCGGACAATCCGATGGAAAATGTCTGATGGTGCCTACACACGGTCGGAATTTCCGACAACATTGTCCGATAGGACAGAATCCATCGGAAAATCCGACCGTGTGTATGGGGCTTTACAGTGTCTACTCAGGGTCTTTGATCAAGAAGAGATGAATACATACACTAAACTATTCCTTAGGATCCTATACTTTAGAGTGAGGAAACTCATTGCTAGACATTGGATTAATGAAGAGCAACTGACTCTGGGGATGTGGATAAAAATAGTAAAATGATGATATGATGCTGTATAAAATGACGTATGAAGCTAGGGGGGGCTACCAAGTTTAGGAAGGTGTAGTTCCGGTGGTTGGACTCAGACAGCACATTGGAGGAGGGGTTCTAGGCCATTAGTTAGGAGGGATCTGGGGCTACTACCTAATTCATGAATGAGGGGGGGGTAGCTTGCCTGCTCCTTTCGCCACAGGCGGGGGGGTTCGTTTTATACTTTGCCAAACATAAAGCGGAATATAGACATCCCAGGGGGAGGGGGGGTTTCTCGGTTTGTTATAATGTTTAATTGTTTTTTTTTTTTTAAAAAGCACACGTATGCTAAAATATAGGGTAAGCTCGGTGCTGAAGGGCACATTGAAATTGAAATATTTGCATTTCTAATGCTGTCTGTATGGAAATATATATGTGCTGTAACCCCTATTTGATGCATTGTATGAATATTCTTTATGTGCACAATAAAAAAAAAAAAAGTTTGCTGCACAACATTTAGACAAGCCTGTGAAATACTCGGAGAATATATTCTGGTCAGATGAGATCAAATTGTAACTCTTTGGATGCCATAATACACACCATGTTTGGAGGTCAAGCGGCACTGCACATCACCCCAAAAAAAACACCCCCATACCAACAGTGAAGTTTGGAGTTGGGAACATCATGGTGCTCTTTTTCAGCATACGTACTGGCAAACTTCATCGTTGAAGGAAGGATGAATGGAAAAATGTACATTCTTGAAAAAATCTGCTGCCATCTACCAGGATGATGAAATGAAGGTGGACATTTCAGCAAGACAATGATCCCAAACACAAAGCCAAGGAAACTCTCAATTGGTTTCAAAGAAAGAAAATAAAGCTTCTAGAATGGCCCAGCCAATCACCCAAGACTTTAATCCAATAGAAAATCTATGGAAAGAACTAAACATCGGAGTTCACAGAAGAGGCCCACGGAATCTTCAAGATGTGAAGTTTGTGTGGAAGAATGGGCCAAAATGACACCTGAGCGATGCATGCGACTAGCTTCTCCATACAGGAGGAATCTTGAAGCTGTCATTAACAAAAGATTTTGTACCAAGTATTAAATAAATTTCAGTTAGCGTGTTCGATACTTTTATCTTGCATCATTCCATTTTATTACACATAACTTAATTTCTGAACTTATTTGTATGTATGGATTGCATGGGTTGTTTGTGGTGAAAGTTTCATGTCAATAGCACCTTTAGAAATATATTTACCTAGAAAAACAGTGACGTGTTCAATACTTATTTTTCCTGTTGTATGCGATCCCACGAATAAAAGCCCAGTGCAGCCGCACATATGTGTTACGTCAGTGGGAAGGGGTTAAACGTTAATGCAGGGCTTGACAAATTTGCTTAGAATCTAGGAGCCAGCTAAAAAAGTTAGGAGCCAGTTTTTTAAATCGTAATCGTAAATAAGAATTGCTCACGCTGGTGGCAAGTAAAAGAAGACAAAAATAAATACAATTTTGATAGACGATTTTGCAAATAAGTCATTGGCGGCGCTGATGGGCACTGATAGGTAGAGGTCGACCGATATGGTTTTTTTTTCTCTGGCCGATGCCGATATTTAGAAATGGGGGGGGGCGATATATTTTCTTTTTCCCTTATCTAAGAAAATCTAGGGTGGAGAGGTGGGGTGCAGCCCATCAGTGTCCCCTCATTAGTGCCCACCAGTTCCGCCTGTCAGTGCCCACCAGTGCAGGATATCAGTATCCATTAGTGCCCACCAGTGCAGCCTGTCAGTGCAACCCCATCAGTGCCCGCCAGCGCATCCCATCAGTGCCAGCCAGCGCATCCATTCAGTGCCCGCCAGCGCATCCATTCAGTGCCCGCCAGCGCATCCATTCAGTGCCCGCCAGCGCATCCATTCAGTGCCCGCCAGCGCATCCCATCAGTGCCCGCCAGCGCATCCCATCAGTGCCCGCCAGCGCATCCCATCAGTGCCCGCCAGCGCATCCCATCAGTGCCCGCCAGCGCATCCCATCAGTGCCAGCCAGCGCATCACATCAGTGCCAGCCAGCGCATCACATCAGTGCCAGCCAGCGCATCCCATCAGTGCCCGCCAGCGCATCCCATCAGTGCCCGCCAGCGCATCACATCAGTGCCCGCCAGCCATCACATCAGTGCCCGCCAGCCATCACATCAGTGCCCGCCAGCCATCACATCAGTGCCAGCCAGCGCATCACATCAGTGCCAGCCAGCGCATCACATCAGTGCCAGCCAGCGCATCACATCAGTGCCAGCCAGCGCATCACATCAGTGCCAGCCAGCGCATCCCATCAGTGCCTGCCAGCCATCACATCAGTGCCTGCCAGCCATCACATCAGTGCCTGCCAGCCATCACATCAGTGCCTGCCAGCCATCACATCAGTGCCTGCCAGCCATCACATCAGTGCCTGCCAGCCATCACATCAGTGCCCGCCAGCGCATTACATCAGTGCCAGCCAGCGCATTACATCAGTGCCAGCCAGCGCATCACATCAGTGCCAGCCAGCGCATTACATCAGTGCCAGCCAGCGCATCACATCAGTGCCAGCCAGCGCATCACATCAGTGCCAGCCAGCGCATCCCATCAGTGCCCGCCAGCGCATCCCATCAGTGCCCGCCAGCGCATCCCATCAGTGCCCGCCACTACAGTTCAGTGCCCACCATTACAGTGCCCACCAGTACAGCCTAATAATGCAATTCACTCACTACCAGCGGAGCGCTCCCGGCTCCGTTCCGTCCCCTCGTCTGGCCAAAGACAGCTCCATCTGTCCCCTGACATGCTGCGCTCCGGACTACAAATCCCAGAGTGCAGCGCGGCCGGTAACAGCCAATCGGCGGCCGCCGCTGCCGAGTTCCTCCACTGGAAGCAAGCCGCGCTCATCGCAGCAGCGCCCATCAGATGGCGCTGGTTCGCACAAAAGGAGCATGTATTTGCTCCAGCAGGCCACAAAGCCGCGGCCTCTATTTTCGACTGATTCACCCTCGGCGGAAGGGGGGGGGGGGCACATCGGAGGAACCCCGTCCATTGCTGCAGTGTAACCCAGGCGCCAGGACACAATTTCCAGTCGCCATGGCGACCTGGCGCCTGGGTTTTGTCGAGCCCTGCGTTAATGTGCTATTATTATAGGCTGGTGATGGAATTGTGTTGACCAGCAGAGGGCGCCAAAGAGATAGTGTGAATGAGTGCAATGTGTGGAACTGCATAGGAAAGGGAAAGGATTGATGGGAACCTGCATTTCTCCCAATACAGATTGCCAATAGAGTCAGGGGTCTGGGGCTTTAACAGACAGGCGGAGCACCAAAGAAAGCGGAAAGTTCAGTTGGGTAAACATCTTCCCCTTACATTTTCATTCCATTTTCGTTCTCTGACGAAAACTGGAATCGATTTTTGGCATAGTTTTCGGCAATTGAGTTCATTCAAATCTTATTTTCGTTTCCGTCACTAAAAACATGCAGCTGACGAAAACTATGACGAAAATATTTTCATAGATGAAATTAACACTGCCTCAAAACCATGAGAGCTGATCTGCACACTAGTACAGATAGTTGCATATGCCAAATGTGCCTGTACTTCAACACAACTGTTACTCTAGAAACATCCCGGACCAGAACAGGACCGGTTCACTTAAATGTGACACTAAACTCTTATTTACAGAAAAAAATAAAATAATATTCTAAGTACTGTATGTATTCTTAACTCAAAAAAGTATGATCGAACTTCCTCTTAGAGGTTGACTATGTTCATTCTCCATGGTCTCACTTCATAGGAACAAAGCCAACCCTCTCTACCTTTCTCCCAGGATGGACTAATGACTATGGGGTTTGTGGTGCACATGACCACAACTAACATGCACTGCCCATTCCATACAATACGAGAGTTTCAGGCAACGTTAATTTCGTAGACTAAAATTAATAATATTTTAGTTGACTAAAACTATTGAGATGACTAAAATACGACTAAAACTGCATTTTAGTCAAAAGCGTATGACTAAATTGAAATTTGACATCAAAATTAACACTGGCTCTGTAGTGCATGTTCAAACCTTAAAGTGGTTGTAAACCCTTACAAACCACTTTGACCTACAGGTAAGCCTAGATTAAGGCTTACCTGTAGGTCAAAGAAATATCTCCTAAACCTACACGGTTTAGGAGACATTTGCCAAAAGACAGGCACAGCTGTCTACGGTGCATGCGCCATAGACAGCGACGCGCAGGCGCACTGAGAAAGCAGCTTTTAGCGGCGATATGCCGCGAGTGGCGGATCCCATGCACATGTGCGGGAGTGACGTCATTGCGGCTCCGTCAAATGACAGCGCCGGAGCCGTGAGACCCACCAAGAAGATGGAGGCTCCCTACACAAGGGGACATCGGTGACTTAGCTGGCTCCTGTGTCAGGTAAGTGACACATAATGGACTACTATGCGATGCATAGTAGTCCATTATGCTTTACCTTTGCAGGGAAACAAAGAGGAAGTAAACCCATCAGGGTTTACTTCCTCTTTAACTACTTATGGACTGCCAAGCGCAGTTGTATGTCGGCTGTTTGAAGAGGAATACCGCTGTTATGGCAGCAGCTAGCTGCCATAACCCCAGTATCCTCTTCAACAGCGGACAGTCCTCTTTCAGATAAAAGTGGTCCCCGCAGCGGATTCTCCACGAGGTTACTTTTATCCGGCCATCTACATCGCTTTCCGCAGCCGTCGGTAGCGGCAGAGACGATTGCGTCTGCTCCCCTCACAGGCTGGATGCCGAGTGAGGGAAATATGGCCCCTGCTCGGCTCCATAACATTGGATGGTGGGAGCGACATCAAACATCACTTCCGCCCTCCAGTCTTAAATGGGAATTTTTTTTTATTATTGCATTTTAGTGTAAATAGGAGATCTGAGGTCTTTTTGACCCCAGATCTCACTGTTAAGACGTCCTGTCATGCTTTTTTTTGTAAGCGATGTTTACATTCCTTGTAATAGGAATAAGAGTGACCCAAACATTTTTTTTTTTTTTAAAGGACAGTGTAAAAAAAAAAAAAAAAATAAAATAGATAAATAATTAAAAAATGTTTTAATAGTCCCGTCAAGCTCGCTTGCAGAAGCCAACACATACATAGGTCTCGCCCACATATGAAAACGGTGTTCAAACCACACGTGAGGTATTGCCACGATCGTGTGAGAGCAATAATTCTAGCACTAGACCTCCTCTGTAACTCAAAACTGGTAACCTATAGAAATTTTTTAAATGTCGTCTATGGAGGGCAATTTTGAAGCATGACATGTTGGGTATCAATTTGCTCGGCATGACATTATCACAATATAAAAAAATAAAAATTGGGCTAGCTTTTGTTGTTGTCTTATTATAAAAGTGTATTTTTTTCCCAAATGAATTGCACTTGTAAGACCGCTGCGCAAATACGTTGTGACAGTATTGAAACAACCGCCATTTTATTCTCTATGGTGTCAAAAAAATTATATATATGTGTGTGTGTGATTATATATATATATATATACACATAACCATGCATAACAACATATTTGATTTTTCACTCCAGCAGTATATAATGAGTTTGGAAATTGTAGAGAAATGCTTAAATAATGCATTACAATTTAACAACACCCTTTAGATTTTGGACGACTAAAATGAGTTTTAGTTGACTAAAATGTACTGGAGATTTAGTCGACTAAATACGGCTAAAACAAAACAATTGCAGAAGACTAAAATAGGACTAAAACTAAAATGCCATTTTAGTCCTAAATCTGCCAAAATGAAAACTGGTTTCAGGATGTTACAAGGAAGTAAATATACACAGTACGAAACGATTTCATGAAAAATAGATTACAGGGCCATAATGCAGTAGATGTGTATGGATTATTTTTGGACAATAAGGATATTTAGTGTCGCTACAAGCTAAATAAGGGGACATACATAAATCTTTCATAGATTTGCAGTCATTAAAACTAACCCGGTCATCAGCTTGGGGAAGCTGAAACTGAGCACATGATGAGAAAATGCATCAGCAGAAATGACCTTCAGACAAGAGTATATGTCAGAATGAACAGTACATCCAGATTAAGCCTGCGTTCACATTGGAGGCGGGTTTGAAATTGTGCGAGTTCAGCTGAACTTGCACGATTTCAAACCCGAATTTCATTGCAAGTTCGGGGGGTGATTTGTCAGACATCTGTATGGGTTCATGCACAGATGTCTATTGAAATCACCCCCCCCAGTGCAGGAACTACTTTTGGGAATCGGTTCGGCGTCGCACCAATTCGGACAGTGCCGTTGCTGGCAATAGGCTCCAATTTGGCATGCGAATTGACATGTCAAATCAGCCCAATGTGAATGGGGGCTTAGAGACAGCTGATAATATAAGCAAATCAAGTTAAAGCTTGAGTTTATCCCAAAACCCTGCTTCCTTAGGCCCCTTTCACACAGGCTTTCCAATCAGGCGAACCCCGATCGGACTCATTCATCCCTATGGAGCAGCGGATGTCAGCGGTTATCCGATCTGAGCCCCTCTGCAAAATCCAGACGGATAGTGACCCTTTTTTCCATCCGTCTGGCGGATCGGATGAATACGGACAGGCGGACCATTTTCATGCGATCTCCCCATAGAGGAGAGCATGACTCCGACAGGTCCGTCTCATCACAGTGACAGATCGGTCCCCCGCTGAGCAAAGCGTAGTCCGTCGGGCGAGTGGAGAATACCAGTCACTGAGCCAGTGCAGTGCAATGACAGGCTGTGTGCAGGTGGTCATAAATGGCTGCCGACAGCTTGTCCCTGCACTGTACTTGCTCGGCAGCCGCAGCTATTCACACAAAGCTGTCAAACCTAGCAGAAAGGGATCAGTAGATTTTTGTAGCTGGGATTCGCAGCTTGACTAAAAAACACCTGTGCAAATGCAGCCTAAGGGCCCTTGCTTTCCGATCAGGTCCACCTGTCAGTTTTTCAAATGTCAGCGGTGACATGTATGCCGACACCCACTGCTTCCCGATCCACTCCGCCAAAACTAGACAGATAGAGATCCTATTTTGCATTCGTCTGGTGGATAGGATCGGACGACAAGCGGTCCGTTTTCATCTGATCTCTCCATAGTGGAGAGCAAAACTCTGTCCATTTCTGCTCAATAAGCGGAGACGGATCTGTCATCCACCCGCTCAGCGGAGAAATCCCCCCCGCTGAGCGAGCGGATCCTGCAGAACAAAGGCGCCCGTGTAAAAGGGACCACTACGAGACATTTATCTTCGCACTAGCACTTTATGATTTTTTTTTTGGTTCATATCTAATTGTTTTATGTAGGGGTGTGTGTGTGTGTGTGTGTGTGTGTGTGTGTGTGTGTGTGTGTGTGTGTGTGTGTGTGTGTGTGTGTGTGTGTGTGTGTGTGTGTGTGTGTGTGTGTGTGTGTGTGTGTGTATGTATATATATATATATATATAAGCAAATTATTGAAATTATTGAGTACTTTAGCATTGCTTTGCACACTATATGTTTTCACATTTATTATTGAAGCCACTTTTTTTTATGTATTTGCGTCATTTTTATTACTTTTTTTTTTTTTAACAAGAAATCATTTTATTACTTTATTTGGGTTAGAGCGCTGCACTTTGTTTTTAATGGTTTCTACGTGCCCTGCTCATGCCATAATACTTCTTGAATTCTGGTGCAAAATAATTCTTGTTGTGCACAGAATTAAATCAAGCGTCATTTTGGGACACTTCCCAACGTGTCAGCTGCTGCAGCATAGTGGCTTAGTGGCACTAGGGTCCTTGGTTCAAATCCCAACCAGGACACTATCTGCAAAGGGTTGGCATGTTCTCCCTGTGTGGTGTGGGTTTTTCTGCCAGGTACTTTGGTTTACTCCAAAAGAATGCTGTTAGGTTAATTCGCTTCTATCTAAATTGGCCCTAGTATGTGACATAAGGACCCTACCGCTCCTGGAGGGCACGGGGTGATATGAATGTACAGTATGTAAAGTGCTGTGTAAATTGTCAGCACTAAATAAATACCTGTACTAAATTAGAAAGTAAACAGTGTAAAGACTTGTAACCATGCGTTGTACAGCTTGTACACCATTGTGCTAGTGTTTTAGCAGATCGGTACTTGCAAACCAAAAGCAAATCATTGTACTTTAGAAATGTCCCTTTTTTTTTTTTAAGCAGTGGTAAGCTTGCGGTAAGGCCATAGCACTGATTAAAGAGGAACTTCACCCAGCGTTGTGAATATTACAAATACTGACTGCTGACTTTTAAAAAAACAGATACTTTCCAGGCCATGAATTTGTCTCAAGTTGTGGATCCCTGGCACTGCTATCTTGAATTTGGAGGCTGGCTGTGACTTGACGACAGCTTCCAAATGCACGCGTGCAAAATCCTGTAGCCTCCTAGGACATGTGACGTTACCCCCGGAGGCTGCATGCAGTGGGGGGGGGGGGGGCCACATCATCCTTAGATTGAGGAAGTGGGAACCGACAAATATAATGAAAATTCTTAGTAAATGCGAATGTCGTTTGAAAAGTTTAGTTTGGATTTTAGATTAAAAAAAAAAAAAAGACTTCACCAAATACAAACCACAAATGCTGTTAAAAATTTGTATATTCGAGAAAAAAATTTCCATCCTATTCCTTTGACTTTTCTTGCCACTGTAATCCTAAGGCTCCGTTCACATCTAGGCGTTCTCGAATCACGGCAAATTGCAGGACGCCCGTTCGATCCCCTTCAAATGGCACCCTGATCGCGGCGTGTTGCATGACGAATCGCGGTAAAATTGCGCAAATACGATCGCGGGACGCCTGGCGCCTAAAGTTCAAGAATCGCTGTGATTCTGCCCACGATCCGGGACGCCTACATGTGAATGGAGTCTTAAAGTGGAACTGCAGTCTGCTCACATATTTTGTAATAAAAAACATCTTTGCCATTCTCAAGCTTCCCTCCAACCACTTATTTTTATATACTGCGATTCTGTACTTGCCAAATATGCTGCAGAAATCTCCCTCCACTGAGTCTGGCTGCAATCATTATAACTGTGGGCAGCTGAAGCTGCTGCCTGTTCACTTCCTGGATTTACACAGAGGCACGCCTCCAGCTCTGCAGCTCTCATTGGCCCTCTTATAACTCACCCCTCCCCCTCCCTTCCTAGAAAACTCTCAGGAGAGCGAGAGAGAGAGAGCTGTGCATGATGTCATAAGCCTAGGCTAATGACCAGACAAGAAACAGGAAGTGGGCTGTAGAAGGTATTTACTGGCAGAAAATAAAATGTTTTACTATCCAAAGTTAAAACAACAAGGGCAGAAGATTTAATAGATGGAAAGTTGAAAAAAAAATTACTGAAGGTCAGCTTTAAGCAACATCAATTTGATGCCAGTTATGATTAGAAAAACAAATGCTCTCACAACAAAAAACATCAAAAAATGTCTTCTTTTGTATATACTCAGCTAAGGCTCCGTTCACATCTAGGTGTTTTTGGGCGTTTTCTTCTCTAAAGCCTCGTACACACGATCGGATTTTTGGTAGGCAATTGTGTGATGACAGACTGCCTAAAATCCGACCGTTAATAGGCTCCATCAGACAATTGTTGTCCCACTTTCCGCCAACAAATTTTGCATGGCAGGCTAGTAAATTTTCGGCGAACGGTCTGATTTTCCTATCGTCTGTACACAAGTCTGTCACACAAAAGTCCAAAGTACAAACACGCATGCTCAGAATCAATGCTCACCAAACACGACATTAGCAGAAGGTGCCCAAAGGGTGGCGCTCAAGAGCTGAAATTCCTTGTAGTACGTCACTACGTTCGTGTTTGTTGGCCAACAATCGTGTGCCGTTTGTATGCAAGACAAGTTCCTGGCACACGCACTTCGGACAAAAGTCTGGCGCTTTGTTGGCCAACAATCTAATCGTGTGTACGAGGCTTAAGCCTCAGCTCTAAAAACGCCCAACAAGACCAATCCCATTCATTTCAATGGCCCCTGTTTACATTTGAGCATTCTGGCGCCTAAAGCAAAACGCCCTTTTGCTCAAAAAAGTACACAGGTTTTTGGTTTTTTTTTGCAAATTACAGGAATTGTACTGCTTTTATATTGGTGACCTTTGAACTTAGAAATGTCTGTCTGATCACATGTGGCGATCGGTGGTGGATGGTCTGGCCCCTTGTTCCGGACCGCTATTTTCCCAAGCAGAAATATAAATCCAGGGGAGAATTTCCTAAGGTTGGATTCACACCTATGCAATTTTAGTGCTTTTTGCAGATTTGCACTACAGTACATTTAACATGGTTTCCTATGGAACATGTTCGGTAGTGCAAATCTGCAAAACGCAAAAAGCACTAAAAATGCATAGGTGTGAAGCCAGCCTAAGGCCCCTTTCACACGGGACGGATCCGTATTGATCCGCCCCGTGAAGATCCGCTGCTCAGCTGATCCCCGCTGAGCCGGCTGATGACAGGGCGGTCCCTGCACACTGTGCAGGGACCGCCCTGTCAGATCTCCGCTCTCCTCCATGGGGGATCGGATAGCGGGTGTCAGCGGATGCTCATGCGCTGACACCCGCTATCCCATAGGGGTGCATGTATGTCCGTTTTTCATCTGAACGTGTGAAAGGGGCCTAAGGCTGCAGCAGACAGAATCTGGGTCAGCTGTGCCTGACCACCAATCAGCTTCCAGCATACATAGCTTAGCTGAACAAGCTGAAGCTAGAAGTTGATTGGTTGGTGTGCACAGCTGCTCCCCTGACTGTCATTTAAGGATGGGCCCAATGTCAATCAATAGAGATGCATTAGAGGAGTGTGTGACAGACAATGAGTCAGGCTGATCCCCCAGATGAGGAATGAATGGGAGATGATAATGATGACAGTGGGGTGCAGTGTATGGATGTATTATACATAGATCCTCATTCCATGTATACAATGTGATCCCCCTCCTCCTGTATTCTAGTGATCAGTGATGTGCTCCCCCTCCTCCTGTATTCTAGTGATCAGTGATGTGATCCCCCTCCTCCTGTATTCTAGTGATCAGTGATGTGATCCCCCTCCTCCTGTATTCTAGTGATCAGTGATGTGATCCCCCTCCTCCTGTATTCTAGTGATCAGTGATGTGATCCCCCTCCTCCTGTATTCTAGTGATCAGTGATGTGATCCCCCTCCTCCTGTATTCTAGTGATCAGTGATGTGATCCCCCTCCTCCTGTATTCTAGTGATCAGTGATGTGATCCCCCTCCTCCTGTATTCTAGTGATCGGTGATGGGATCCCCCTCCTCCTGTATTCTAGTGATCGGTGATGGGATCCCCCTCCTCCTGTATTCTAGTGATCAGTGATGGGCTCCCCCTCCTCCTGTATTCTAGTGATCGGTGATGGGCTCCCCCTCCTCCTGTATTCTAGTGATCGGTGATGGGCTCCCCCTCCTCCTGTATTCTAGTGATCGGTGATGGGCTCCCCCTCCTCCTGTATTCTAGTGATCGGTGATGTGATCACCCTCCTCCTGTATTCTAGTGATCGGTGATGTGATCACCCTCCTCCTGTATTCTAGTGATCAGTGATGGGCTCCCCCTCCTCCTGTATTCTAGTGATCAGTGATGGGCTCCCCCTCCTCCTGTATTCTAGTGATCAGTGATGGGCTCCCCCTCCTCCTGTATTCTAGTGATCAGTGATGGGCTCCCCCTCCTCCTGTATTCTAGTGATCAGTGATGGGATCACCCTCCTCCTGTATTCTAGTGATCAGTGATCACCCTCCTCCTGTATTCTAGTGATCATTGATGGGCTCCCCCTCCTCCTGTATTCTAGTGATCATTGATGGGCTCCCCCTCCTCCTGTATTCTAGTGATCATTGATGGGCTCCCCCTCCTCCTGTATTCTAGTGATCATTGATGGGCTCCCCCTCCTCCTGTATTCTAGTGATCATTGATGGGCTCCCCCTCCTCCTGTATTCTAGTGATCAGTGATGGGCTCGCCCTCCTCCTGTATTCTAGTGATCAGTGATGGGCTCGCCCTCCTCCTGTATTCTAGTGATCAGTGATGGGCTCACCCTCCTCCTGTATTCTAGTGATCAGTGAGGTGATCACCCTCCTCCTGTATTCTAGTGATCAGTGAGGTGATCACCCTCCTCCTGTATTCTAGTGATCAGTGATGGGCTCCCCCTCCTCCTGTATTCTAGTGATCAGTGATGGGCTCCCCCTCCTCCTGTATTCTAGTGATCAGTGATGGGCTCCCCCTCCTCCTGTATTCTAGTGATCAGTGATGTGATCACCCTCCTCCTGTATTCTAGTGATCAGTGATGGGCTCCCCCTCCTCCTGTATTCTAGTGATCAGTGATGGGCTCACCCTCCTCCTGTATTCTAGTGATCAGTGATGGGCTCCCCCTCCTCCTGTATTCTAGTGATCAGTGATGTGATCACCCTCCTCCTGTATTCTAGTGATCAGTGATGGGCTCCCCCTCCTCCTGTATTCTAGTGATCAGTGATGTGATCACCCTCCTCCTGTATTCTAGTGATCAGTGATGGGCTCCCCCTCCTCCTGTATTCTAGTGATCAGTGATGTGATCACCCTCCTCCTGTATTCTAGTGATCAGCATGGACATCACTCAGCGATCCGCTTTGTTCTATACAGCCCAGGCTAAACAAAGATGGATCGCCTAACGGATCCCATGCTGAGGGTGCGCGGAGTCCTCATCACTATATACCCGGGGGGAGGAGGGGATTGGGGGAGAGGACACACATGACTCGGGGAGCCCGGGGGTCAGGCGGGCCGGTAAAACATGCTAAAGGCCGCATCACTTACCGCCACGCGTGTCCTCCGCCCACTGTCAGTCCTATGGAGCTCTACATTCCACGCACACAACACGGCCCGTCCCGCTCCAATCACATCCTCCGGGGATATCTAGCACAATCCCTGGCAGCCTGAGCCTAACGGCACCGAGGGAAAGGGCGGGGCTGAGGAAGGATGGAGGACCGTTTTGGGCGCATGCGCACTGCTGCCTTGTCGGTCACTGCAACAGCCAGTGAGGAGGGGAGAGTCAGAGCTGAGAGTGCAGCACTGCAACATGTCACACTGAGGAGTGAGGAGTGAGAGGAGCCACTGCTAAAAGGGAACCCAGGGACTAAAATCTCCTGTGGCCTTATCTTCTCCAATGCTATTTTTATTCACATGCATAACCTTTACACTGCCGGCACTTTTCTTGTTTATTTTTATTATTATTATACAGGATTTATATAGTACAGTATATAGTGTATTTCAGGTGTTGAGAATTATATATATAGATACACACACACACATTATATTGTCAAAAGTATTGGGTTGCCTGCCTTTACACGCACATGAATTTTAAGGCGCTTGTTAACCCCAAAAAAATTAATAAGGATCCTGTTCCTTTAACCACTTGCCAACCAGCCGCCGCCGATATACAGCTGCAGGTCAGCTCTATTGTGCAAATCGCCATACTGGTACGGCGGTTCGTGTAATAGATATAGCGGACGCGTGCACGGCGCAAGAGCCGATGCGCGTGGCCGGCGGCCGCGATGTTTGCTGGCCAAAAAATAAAAACCACAGAGGTGATCAAATACCACCAAAAGAAAGCTCTATTTCTGGGAAAAAAAGGATATCAATTTTGTTTGGCTACAACGTCCCACGACCACGCAATTGTCAGTCAAATTTGCTATATCGCAAAAATTTGCCTGGTCATTAAGGGGGTAAATTCTTTCTGGGGCTGAAGTGGTTAAAGCATGTTATACAGCACAGTGCTTGTCATCCCCCCCCTGTAACACCTACAAAACCTGGCTGATCCTGCCAGTTTCTGCCCTCCCCCCTGTAACCTGACCACAGTTAATCATGGCTGCTGTCCACTGACACCGTGGTCAGTTTACGTGCCTCTGTCATCTTCAGCCCTGCTCTCTGTCTCCTCTGTCCTCCTCCCTCTCCCCTCCCTGTTTGTGAGCTCCGTGTCTGTGCCCACCCCTTCTGCTGCTCAAATTGGGGTACAATTTACATTAGCCTCTTGTTTGATGAATCTGATGTCCCCTGTGACTGTGCTTTATAAAATATGCAGCTATAAAAACCTTGTTTACAGAGCGCAGATCGGCGATCACGGGACCCGTCATCTTTCTCCTCTGTCGCATGACAGCTGCAGCAGGCGGAGCCACCTCTCTCGTCCTACCCTCCTGAATGACGCCAGCGAGGAGATCCTCTGCCCCGCCCACTGCAGCTGTCATGCGAGAGAGGAGAAAGATGACGGGTCACGTGATCGCAGATCTGCGCTCTGTTAACAAGGTACATACTGTAGCTGCATTTTTTTATAAAGCACAGTCACAGGGGACATCAGATTCATCGACCAAGAGGATAATGTAAATTGTACCCTGTGGGTTAACAAACACTTTATTGGTATCCCAGTGTTAGTCTGTAGGGTTCAATATTTAGTTGGCCCAACCTTTACAGCTATAACAGCTTCTACTCTTCGGGGAAGGCCATCCACAAGGTTTAGGAGTGTGTCTATGGGAATGTTTGTCCAGAAGCTCATTTGTGAGCTCAGGCACTGATGTTGAGAAGGCCTGGCTTGCAGTCTCCATTCTCATTCATCCCATAGGTGTCCTGTTGGGTTGAGGTTAGGACTCCACCTCAGGACTCCACCTCAGAATCACTCATCCATGTCTTTTTGGACCTCGCTTTGTGCACCGGTCCAAATGATTTGGTGGAAGGGTGGTTATGGGGTGGGGTTGTTTTTCAGTGGCATACCAAGACATTTTGGACAATTTCATGCTCCCAACTTTGTGGGAATAGTTTGGGGATGGCCCCTTCCTGCTGCAATATGACTGCACACCAGTGAACAAAGCAAGGTTCATAAAGACATGGACTTAGCAGGGGTGGTTGAAAATGAACTTGAAGTGCAATAATTCACATTATAATAGTAACGAAAACATATGAAATTAAGTGTAACAATCTAAAAAAAAGTTAATTTGTATTGCAGTTATCTGTAGAGGGGTTTCCACCATTTCTGCTAATTTTTTAAATGTTTGTCTTATTCTCATTTTGATATGTATTGCATGTGAAATCACATATCACTGGAATTATTGCACTTGAAGTTAATCTGTATGACAAATATCTATAGGTGGGGTTTCCACCATCCCTGCTAAGTTTAATTTGTTATGTCTTGTTCTCAGATTGATGTGTATTATATGTGACGTTGCACATAACAGAGACCGGTATTGTGGTAATATTGAAGTTTTATTGAGATTTCCATACATTATAGCATTCCACCATTATTGTTAAGTTATTGATTAGTAAATTAGTGCTGCACTTTTTTTTTTGTGGCATGGGAACATACAACAATTCTTAGCAGCAGGCCTTTTACTGACACTTTTTTTATTTTACCTCCAGTAGTTTGTTGTAAATAGTAGGGTGGTGATAAACTATTACGGATTACGATGGATTTCAGTTGTGCCCCACCAGGCCCCCCCCCCCCATGGACACTGTGCCTGGTTGCTAAGTTCATCTCCCCAACACTGCACCCAGTCCACTGATGGGCACTGATAGGCAGAACTGATTGGTAGCACTGATGGGTGCTGATTGTCACTGATAGGCCGCACTGATTGGCACCACTGATGGGCACTGATTGGCAGCACTGATGGGCACTGATTGGTAGCACAGATTTCCACTGATAGGCAGCAATGATTGGCAATCATTGGCAGCATTGATTGGCACTAGTAGGCAGCACTGATTGGCAGCACTGATGGACACTGATGGATAGAGAAAAAGAGGCTATGTTCAGACTTTAATGGTACCGTATATCAACTAGTATTAAGCAGTCAAGAGTAAAATTATTAAGGGATTTTTATTACAAAAAATATATATAAAGAACATAGAATAGGAAAGCACATATATGAGAGTCCCCGGGGCTGCACAACCCAACCGTATATAAAAAATGGAAAGATTTCCCCAGGGTTTTTTTTAGGCAGCAAAAGATTGAATATATAACAGTCTTTTATTAGATCGAAAAATTGATGATAAATACAAATATACAATGAATTTTATTTTAAAATACAAGCTTTGATTTTTGACACAAACAACAACATAAAACATCGCTCATGGCAAAAAACACCCCAAGGAAAACATGATTTGCCAATTACATTTACAATATTATTATCCACATGTGGATAATAATATTGTAAATGTAAATGGCAAATCATGTTTTCCTTGGGGTGTTTTTTGCCATTTAGTTTCTGGTCTTCTTCAGGGGATTTTAAAATCTAAGAAAAATATATCAAAAAGTTCTAATTAAAACATTTAGCAGTATACGAAACATTGTTACAACATTTCAAATTGTGCAAAATATATATCTCCATACACATAAAGGTATATTTACCATTGGGCAGATGAGAGAGTGAGGATGTATCGCACAAACCAGATTGCTAAGGCCACTTTCACACTGGAGCGGTGGGGGCGCTGGCGGTAAAGCGGCGCTATATTTAGCGCCGCTTTACCGGCGTTTTAGCAGCGCATTGCGGCCGCTCGCGGGGTGTTTTTACCCCCGCGAGCGGCCGAAAAAGGGTCAATACCGCCCGCAAACCGCCGCTATAGCGGCGTTTTGCGGGCGGGTTCGGCGCGCTCCCCCATTGTTTTCAATGGGACCTGGCGCTATAGGAGCGGTAAATATACCGCTCCTATAGCGAGCCAAAGATGCGGCTTGCAGGACATTTTTGAGCGTCCTGCAAGCGCACCGCTTCAGTGTGAAAGCCCTCGGGCTTTCACACTGAAGGAACAGCAACAGCTGTTTCGGGTCGGTTTGCAGGCGCTATTCTTAGCGCAATAGCGCTTGCAAACCGCCCCAGTGTGAAAGGGGCCTAAAGAACATTTGCGTTCAGTGATACCATCGTCTCTACGCGTCCCCTCCGCGACCTCCAGGTGAATCCACAGTCCACCGAGCCACGCTCTTGGACCTGGAGAGGATGACGGGGGGCAAAGCACCTGCAGTGGGATATTCAGAAATCTCTCTATATAGTCGTCAAGTATTCTATGAGTGTCAAGTACTGCTTTGCGACTCCAGACGGCTGGTACTACATCAAATATGAAATTCATGTTAGTTTGAGTTTCCTATTTTATTACATAGTTTATTCATTTATTGAATTAATTTGTGAATTAGTTAAAATTGACGTTAGAAAAATATAATAAATGATAAATTAGTATGAAATGGAAAATTGGGTATTGTTACCCAAAAAATGGTTGTGCATAAGATGAGATGAAGTAGGTGATAATGAAAAGATTTAGGGTGTGGGAATATGGTCAAGGTGTGATGCAAAACACTAGAAAACTGGTGTTAAAAAGAATATATAATAAATAATACTAAGAAATATTTAAAACCTTAATAGTGGGCATATGGTGCATAAGGTAGTAAAAAGACCGTTTGTTGAGTGAAATAAAATATGGAGTGCCAAACGAACAAAAAGTATGATAGGTGACACTGATTGGCACTGATTGACAGCATTGATTGGCACTAATAGGCGGCACTGATAGGAAGCACTGATAGGCGGCACTGATGGGCACTGATTTGCAGAACTAAGCGGCACTGATAGGAAGCACTGATTGGCACTAATAGACAGCACTGATGGGCACTGATTGGCACTGATTTGCACTGATAGACAGCATTGACTGGCACTAATAGGTGGCACTGATTGGCAGCACTGATTGGCAGCATTGATTGGCACTAATAGGCAGCACTGATAGGCAGCACTGATTTGCACTGATAGGCAGCACTGACTGGCACTGATAGGAAGCACTGATAGGCAGCACTAATGGGCACTGATAGGCAGCAATGATTGGCACTGATTGGCAGCATTAAGCAGCACTGATAGGAAGCACTGATTGGCAGCACTGATTGGCACTGATTGGCAGCACTGATTGGCACTGATAGGCAGCAATGATGGGCACTGATTGGCACTGATAGGTTGCACTGATCTGCACTGATAGGCACTAATTGTGAGCACCGATTGACACTGACACTGATAGGCAGCACTGATTGGCATTGACAGGGGAGAGGGGGAGTTTCACATTGAGCAGATAGGCTTGCAAAAGCCGCTCAGTGTGTAAAACTGTCAGGTAATGTAACTGTTTGCAGGGAAACGATCAGCTGTCAAAACTCAGTGATGTCGGGGATGGGTGGGACCAAGCAGCTATCAAACACCAGTCAATGATTGGGCTACGTAAAAGGGGGCGGAGCCAAATAAACTTAGCGGCTTGCCCAGACCCCATCCCATTGGCTGGTGAATGATAGCTTGTTTGGCTCCGCCCATCCCGACATCACAGTTGAGTTTTGACAGCTGGTCTTTCTCCCTGTAAGCAGTTACATTACCTGAGAGTTTCACACACTGAGCGGCTCTTACAAGCCTCACTATCTGCTCAATGTGAAACTGTTTCACAGGCAGCATGGGCTACACACTCCTTGGATGCAGCCTTTCACCCCCCCTTCCCTGGCGGGGGGGAGATACAGTGATAGTAGTGGGGTGTCCGGAGGGGAGAGATGACAGGCATTAGCTCAGCCGCCTCTCTTCCAGGTATCTCACTACCCTCAGTGCCAAAGATGGAGATCTCAGGAGACAGCATGGGGTGATTAGGGTGTGCAATAGGCTCCAATTTGACATGCTATTTGACCTGTAAAATCACATGCCAAGTCGTGCCAATGTGAATGGGGGCTTATAGTAAAAGATTAATTGAAAAAGCTAAACTTAGAAGCAGATTGACTACCATGCACTGCTGCGCCAGATTCTGAGTGCACCCGTTTTAGTAAATCTACCCCTATGTCTGACCATCTCCTGTATTATGTCTGCAGTCTCTGGCCATCTCTTGTATTATGTCTGCAGTCTCTGACCATCTCCTGTATCATGTCTGCAGTCTCTGACCATCTCCTGTATCATGTCTGCAGTCTCTGGCCATCTCATGGATTTTGTTTGCAGTCTCTGACCATTTTCTGTATCATGTCCGCAGTCCTTGACCAGCTCATGTATTGTGTCTGCTGTCTGGGGGTGCATGGCCACACATGCACACACACACATATATATAGGAGAGTCTCTGGGGGAAAGACCATTGCCCATTCTAGGCTCTGAGGAAAGGGGTTCTCCCCAGAAACGTGTCAGCCATTTTTTGAGGAATCGTCAGATCCACTCAACACCAAGTACAGGCTTGTTGAAGTTCCTAGCAGTGGACGCACTTTACTGTTTATGCCTTCTATCAATACTCGTTTGTGAGTATAAACTTTGCTGTTTTATATTTTAAATAAAGATTTTCTAGTGGTAATGCACAAGGTCGTGCGCCCTCCTGTTTTTCTTTTCTTTGTCTGCTGTCTCTGACCATCTCCTGTATCGTGTCTGCTGTCTCTAACCATCTCCTGTATCATGTTCGCAGTCTCTGACCATTTCCTGTATTATGTCCACAGTCTCTGACCATCTCTTTTATCATGTCCGCAGTCTCTGACCATCTCTTGTATCATTTCTGTAGTCTTTGACCATTTACATGCATCTGAGAGCTCATATGTGAACAGCTATCATTGAAATACATGGGCTTTTGGATGCTGAGCATTTTGGAGCTTCAAGCTAGAAAACCTTGGGGTGTGAAGGGCCCTCAAAGTGGCCCTTTACCCCATCATAAAAATTAAAATCAGCATGTAACTCTGCATGCTGATGTGAAATCATATTATTTATATAACTATAGAAAAAAATAGAGGTGATCTATGGTCAAAGCATACACTTTTACTTTATAACCTCATCATCAGTCTCTGACCATCTCCTGTATTATTTCTGCAGTCTCTGACTATCTCCTGTATTATGTCTGCGGTCTCTGACCATCCCCTGTATTATGTCCGCAGTCTCTGACCATCTCCTGTATTATGTCTGCGGTCTCTGACCATCCCCTGTATTATATCCGCAGTCTCTGACCATCTCCTAAATTATGTCAGCGGTCTCTGACCATCTCCTGTATTATGTCCACAGTCTCTGACCATCTCCTGCGTTATATCAGAAGTCTCTGACCATCTCCTGTATCATGTCCACAGTCTCCGCTATCTCCTGTATGGTGACTGGTGTCCCTGACCATCTCCTGTATCGTGTCCGTTGTCTCTGACCATCTCCTGTATCATGTCCGCAGTCTCTGATCCGCTCCTGTATCATGTCCACAGTCTCTGACCATCTCTTGCATAATTTCCACAGTCTCTGACCATCTACAGGCATCTGAGAACCCATATGTGAACAGCTGTCATTGAAATACATAAGATTTTGGATGCTGAGCATTTTGGAACTTCAAGCTACAAAATGCTGGGGTGTGAAGGGGCCTCAAAGTGGTCCTTTACCCCATCACAAAAATTCAAATCAGCATGTAACTCTGCATGCTGATGTGAAATCATATTACTTATGTAACAATAGAAAAAAAATAGAGGTGACCTATGGTCACAGCATACACTTTCATTTTACAACCTCACCATTATAATAGCAATTTAAGCAATAGTCTCTGACCATCTCCTGTATTATGTCTGCAGTCTCTGACCATCTCGTGTATTATATCCACAGTCTCTGGCCATCCCCTGTATCATGTCTGCAGTCTCTGACCATCTCCTGTATCGTGTCCGTAGTCTCTGACCATCTCCTGTATTATGTCTGCGGTCTCTGACTGACTCCTGTATTGTGTCCGCCGTCTCTGACCATTATGTCTGTAGACTCTGACCATCTCCTGCGTTACATCTGAAGTTTCTGATCATCTCCTCTATTATGTTCTGAAGTCTCTGACCATCTCCTGTATTCTGTCTGCTGTATTATATGCACAGTCTCTGACCATCTCCTTTATCATGTCCGCAGTCTCTGACCATCTCCTGTATCATGTCCGCAGTCTCTGACCATCTCCTGTATTATGTCTGTGGTCTCTTACCATCTCCTGTATTATGTCTGCAGTCTCTGACCGACTCCTGTAATGTGTCTGCAGTCTCTGACTATCTCCTGTATTGTGTCTGCTGACCCTGACCATTTCCTGTATCATGTGTGCCGCCTCTAAGCATCTCCTGTATTGTGTCCACAGTCTCTGACCATCTCCTGTATCATGTCTGCGGTCTCTGACCATCTCCTGTATTATGTCTGCGGTCTCTGACCGATTTCTGTATCAAGTCTGCAGTCTCTGACCATTTACTGCATTATGCCTGCAGTCTCTGTCCATCCCCTGTGTTATGTCTGAAGTCTATGACCATCTCCTGTACTATGTCTGCAGTCTCTGACCATATCCTGTATCATGTCTGTGGTCTCTGACTATCTCCTGTATTATGTCCGCAGTCTCTGACCATTTCCTGTATTGTGTCCGCAGTCTCTGACTATCTCCTATATTTTCTTTTTTCCCTTAAACGTTTTTATTGAGTTTTAATAGCATTACACAATGCAAGGAAATAAACAGATATTATTGTATATAAGAAATTATAGAGTCAACAGGTAAGAGTTTTTAAATCTCATCAAAATTTAACTAGGTCTAGCAAAACCGTATAGAAAAGTGGACAATCACGTTAGTGTTGACCGTAAACAATTTTTTCGTACATATGATAACAAATGTAAAAACTGTATTTCATTTCAAACTGTAGCAAAGTGGAATATAAAGTTATCAGAGTATGTGTGGGAACCCAGCATGAACGAGACCTAAGGTTATAACAATGTGTTTTGGAGGAGCTTTAGGAAAGGCTGGTCATTCAAGCTCGCCAGGACCTTTTTTGAGTATAGAAGCCAGGATTTCCAATTCTTTGTGAAAGATTGGATTTTTATATTTGCCTTGACGTAGCCATATTCAAGCAGGCAGTTTTTATTCAATATACGGATTACGCTGCATATTGTTGGATTTTTATAGGGTTCGGGGGTGTTAGGGTGTCAGAGGTGTTAAGATTATATTGTTTAGAGTAGAAGGTTGCAAATTGGTTTGCAATGTCTTTAGGGTTAGTGAGTTTCTTGCCTGTGTTGCTTAGAATATATGGGATTTTAGAATTTTTGTGTCGATGTTTGTATTGTCTGGCTAAGAGGGAGCCGGGTTTGTTGGCTTGGGCATACCAGGTCTTTTTAAGTCGTTTGAGGTAGAAGTCAAAGCTGTGGCGTAAAGTTTCTCCTAGGTCCTGACTTAGTGTTTTTAAACTAACAGCGATTTGCTGGGAGGGGTTTGATTTGTTGGTTAGCTCTAGGGATTTAATCTGGTGTAGGAGTTTTACATAGCTGGTGTGAGGATGTTTTTTTCTTGTTGGGTGATTTAGCCCAATGTTTTTGAATAATGTGAAAGATAAAGTTACGCCGAGTAAATAGATACCTAATATGTTTTTATAATTTTTTTTCATGTGTGGTTTGAACACCGTTTTCATATGTGGGCTGGACTTGCTATTATTTATTAGTTTGCTTTTTTTTTCCCCCCAAAATTTTTTTTGATCACTTTTATTCCTATTAAAAGAATGTAAACATCCCTTGTAATAGGAATATGGCAGGTCCTCTTTACAGTGACATATGGGGTCAATAAGACCCCACATCTCACCTCTAGGCTGGAAAGCCTGGAATTAAAAAAAAAAAACGATCCTGGCTTCGATCGTAGCGAGTATCGCATGGTATTGCATTTTTTAAAAAAGGGTATTGCAGGGTATCGCTGGGTATGGCAGAGTATCGCTGGGTATGGGTATTGTAGGGTATCGCTGGGTATTGCAGGGTATCGCTGGGTATGGCAGAGTATCGCTCTCAAAATTGCAGGGTATCGCTGGGTATTATTGCAGGGAGCATTCCAGAGAGAGCACTACAGATCCCGCCCACAGCACTGCTGCACCGATCCCTCCCCCTCTCCTCAGACCGCCCTGTAGCCGTTTTTTTTTGTTTTTTAAAAAAGGGTTCAATCTCAGAAGCAATCTGCTCTTTGTATGGGGATTGAGCTATAAACGAGGCATTTAGCCTCCAAATTTTCCCAGGTGGTATAGTGGGGGTAGTGAAAATTTTCATACTGGTGCGTGATCTGACCAAGTTATTGAGACAATTTTGGTGTTCGAGATTGTTTGTAAAGTGTCCGAATCGGTTAAGAACAGATCGATTCTTGAGTAAGTTCTTTGAGCTCTGGAGTAAAAGGTATAATCTTTTTCCTCATCGTGATGGCACCTCCATGAGTCTTATAGGTTTTCCCTGTCTTTAAAAGAAGACAGTACAGAAGAGCATCTTTGAAGTGTCTAGGGAGCTATCTACAATGTCAATCTCCACAGATAATTGGGTTGGATCTTCTAAGGGGTTGTATTTTGTGAATGATATCTTTGTGAAAACGATTCTGACGCTTGTTGGGAGAGTAAATGTTGGCTATAGTGATGTAACGACCATTAATAGTGGCAGACACAATCAGATAGTGCCCATCAAGATTAATTTCAATGTGTTCAAGCTTGAAGGGAAGCTCTGACAGCTATCATGACTCCAGCCTTCTTTTTAGGGGCATTAGCAAAGAAATATTGGGTTAACTGTTTGTGGGAGTATTTTGGTGGGTGTCTAGCTGGGAAATGTGTTTCTTGGACACATAGGATGTCTGTTTGTAGAGATAGGGCCTCTTTCCATAGTAAATTGCGTTTTAAAGGTGAATTTAGGTCATTTGCGTTAATTAAGGTTATAGTATAGACCAGGGGTCTCCAAACTTTTTAAACAAAGGGCCAGTTTACTATCCTTTAGACTTTAGGGGGTCCAGATTGTGGCCAGTGAAAAAATGTCTCGGGCCCAGCATCATTTAGAATAAACATGGGCTCATGGTTTGTGGTCAGTAGGACAGTAGGAGGAGGAGTAATGCCCCATCATTGGTATTAGTGGGAGTAATATTACCCCATCATGGGTATCAGTGGAAGATTTAGTGCCCCATTGTTGCTGTAAGTAGGATGAATATTGCCTCATAAATTGGCAGGCATATTACTCCAAGGGCCAGATAAAGGCTGGCAAAGGGCCGCATCCAGCCCTCAGGCCGCAGTTTGGAGACCCCTGGTGTAGGCCATGAGGAGCATATAGAGGGATGTCTAAGAATGTACAATAAGATTATACCTTATGATACTCCAAGAGTCCAATACACATATAATGAGGAAAAAGATGCAAATTGAAGTACAAGGTTTTCCCCTAATGAAGAGGTGGCACACATGATACAGGAAATGGTCAGGGTCAGCAGACACAATACAGGAGATAGTCAGAGACTGCAGACACATTACAGGAGTCGGTCAGAGACTGCAGACATAATACAGGAGATGGTAAGACACCAAAGAAATACAGATAAAATGGATAACTTATTAACCGTGTATATAGTAACAACTATTACTATTGAATTAGAACTTGTAGGTGTGCGTAGCACCCTATACAAAATGGAGGTGACAAGTAGTGAGAGTAACGATGAACCTCCACTGGGACATTTATGATGTTAAATAACAGAAAACAGGTTAATCCTGGTGTACAGAGCTACCGATCAGTAAGACAAAAAAGAATACAATATGATGTACGTTGTTGGTAGATCGTGGCTCCGAGCGTCGCTGGGAAGGCAGGCTGTGTGAAGAGGAGAGTGGCGGAGCGTTTATGAGGCCCCAGTTGAGAAGGCTTTTTTTTGCCTTCTTTAGGAGGGGTGAATGTGGTGGAGTGATCTTGATGGATTACTATAAGCTTAGCCGGGAAACCCCACGTATAGGGGATGTTGCGTTCCCGGAGGACAGAGGTAACTGGGGCAAATTCTTTCCTGCGTTGAGCAGTGGCTGCAGATGTGTCGGCATACAGAGAGATCCCTGTGTATGGAGTTGGGAGGGATGGTGTGGTTCAGGCTGCTCTGAGGATCAGATCCTTGATGTGATAAAAATTGATACGTGCCAGTACATCCCGAGGTACATCATTGGGTAGGTAGGTTGGCTGTGGGCTCGGTCAATTGTGAGATCAGGTATGGTGAGATGTGGGAGCAGTTTTAGAAACAGATGCTGTAGGTAAGTATTTAGGTCAGCAGGTTTAACGCTCTCAGGTATACTGCAAAATTTTATGTTGTTACGGTGGGACCCATCCTCAAGGTCTGCCAAATTGTGATTGTTGCTCGAATGCTGAAACCATATCATTATATGGTTTAGTGTCAGAAATCTGTCTCTCAGCTTAGTCAACACATTCCTCAATGTGATCCACTTGCATATTAAGTTGGAAGATAGAGGAGCGGAGTTACCTTTGGATTTCTTGGTATAGAGAGAGCAGCATGAGCTTTAGTGTATGCGCAGATGCAGGCTGATCACTTGTAGGGAGAGCTGCTAGTGATTCTTGAGCGTCTTCCTCAAAATGGGGTCATGGGGGAGGAGAGCACAGCTGTTTTTTTATAGAGAGGAGCCTTATCAGGGGACTGATTTGGTGTAGGTGGAGGTCGCTTACCTCTGTCAGAGGACTGTGAGGGAGAGGAGTCCATAGCCAGTGTATCAGGCTCTGTGTCAGTGGCTCTGTGTCTCTGTCGGCACCATCTTGGAATGCCTGTGAGGAAGAAGCAGGGGGAAAGAACACTGTGAGATGGCACGGAGTGAAGTGTGTCTCCCTCATGCTGTCGCTGCCTTTCTGTTCTGGAGTGTCTGCGCTGTATGCTGGGGTATGTGTCACTCGTGACCGGCGCTGCTGTTGGCCACCGAGCGTTAGTTTGGAGCGGGGCTGCCGAGTATACAGCGGTCCCAGTCTGCTGCTCGTTCTCTCCCCTTTTTGTTTTCCAGTGGGTCTAGAGTGTCAAGGGAGTCAGTGCTGCTAGTTGGGGTGTGTTTCACCCACTTCTGTGGCCGCTGTGAGCTGTATTATGTTTGCAGTCTCTAACCATCTCTTGTATCATGTGCACAGTCTCTGGGTCATGGAAATGGCCGTGGGACTGGCAACCCTGCCGGTACCCATCATGGTCGCCCTTGGGCGAATCCCAGTGCGCGACGGCGGGTGCGCGCGCACTGTGACAAACGTTGGCGCCCTCTGGTCTATTTAAGCCTGCTGCAGATGCATGCAGGTTGCTGGATTATTGTCAATTTTCTGTGTCTCCTGTACCTGTTGCCTGTATCTGATTCCTGTTGACTACTCGGCTTGCCTGACTCTTCCTGCTCTCCGCCTGAACCAACCCCAGCTTGGACCAGACTATTCTTCAGTCTCTGCACCTGTACCTCTGCTTGTCTGCATGGTATTTGACCCCTGGCCTGGCTACCGACTCCGTTCCTGGTGATTCCTGTTGTACCGCTTCTCCGACTGATCCTTTGTGTATGACCCCTGGCCTGGCTATTAACTTTGTTCCTGGTTGCTCCACTGGGATCCCTCCTCGCACGCCTGCCCAATCAGCTTTACCAGCGCACCCCAGCTGCCCTCTGCTACCCAGCTACCCAGCAGCAGCACTCGGCAATCCGTGCACTTTTGGGCACTGTATTTCCTGTCTCACTTCCAGGGGTACGCTGCACTTAGCCTCAAGGGGCGCCCACTCAGCATTCCGGCCTTGCACCTAGGACTTGACACTCTGACCATCTACAGGCATCTGAGAGCTCGTATGTGAACAGCTGGCATTGAAATACATGGGCTTTTGGATGCTGAGCATTTTGGAGCTTCAAGCTACAAAACGCTGGGGTGTGAAGGGACCTCAAAGTTGTCCTTTATCCCCATCACAAAAATTCAAATCAGCATGTAGCTCTGCATGCTGATGTGAAATCCTATTAGTTATAAAACGATAGACAAAAATAGAGGTGACCTATGGTCACAGCATCTCCTGTATTATGTCCGCAGTTTCTGACCATCTCCTGCGTTATGTCAGAAGTCTCTGACCATCTCCTGTATCATGTCCACAGTCTCTGACTATCTCATATTAGTTATATAACGATAGACAAAATTAGAGGTGACCTATGGTCACAGCATACACTTTCATTTTATAACCTCATCATTATAATAGCAATATAAGCAATAGTCTCTGACCATCTCCTGTATCATGTCCGCAGTTTCTTTTTTTTTTTAAATCAAATAGTTTTTATTAAGTTTTAAGAACATACAACAAAACAGAAAAACACATACATTCCTGTGCACATAGTTACACAATATGTAAGGTATACACACATGTGAAAACAACTATTGACCACTTTGCGTTTCTAATGTTTCCGAGATGTGTTTCAGTCTAAGGCACTTGTGGTTGACTATACATTCAAAATCAAATAGTGTGGACATTTAGCTTAGTCATTCGCATTACTGTAGATGCTACCAGCCTATCCAGGATATAGCATTGTCTATCAGGTACCATGTCCTTAATGTCCTAGAGCATATCCTATTTGGTCTTTGTATTTATGCACACGTGTGTAATGTTAGTTATACGCCTTCCCCGCCTCCCCCGTCCAACCTGTGGCCGGGAAGTGGTGAGGTCGGACTTCCCCTCCTGACCCAATAGGAGAGGAGCATTACCTATGCGCAACACGAGGAAAAGAAAAAGAGGGAGAGAGAAGAAAACTATATACAACCTGTTTTGTAAAAGACCTCCGCAGGCCTAAAGTGCTTTTATGTTTTAATATTTTAATGTCTCTCAAAAATAATAAAGCGATTGGGAAGTGGATCGTGAGTTTTGTTTTGAGTTCTTACTTCTGTTTCGTCTCCTTTTCATTTTGTGCATAATGACATGTTCGAGGGTGTGACACAGAAATTACCTTTATGTATTATTTGAGGTGTTCCTCCCACCCAGGATTCTGTTGTGAACCAAGCTAAGTGGTGCTAGTCCCGGTGTGTCCAACCATGGGTCCCATATGCGTTCGAATTTATGGGGGCTTCCTCTATGCTTATATGTGAGCTGTTCTCTGATAAGAGAATCATTTACAGATTGTAACCATTCCTTGTGTGTAGGAGGGGTTGTGGATATCCATTTTCTGGCAATGAGTTTTCTGGCTAAGAATAATGCTCTAAGAATTGCTGCGTGTGTGAAGGGAGTGTAATCTTCTTCGTCTAACAGGCCTAGTAAACAAAGTTTAGGTTCAGTACTAAGTTTGAGATTCCATATGTTATTAATGGTGTTCATCACTGCTGCCCAATATCTTTGTAATTTTGGGCATCTCCATAGCATATGTATTAATGTTCCATTGTTAACTGAGCATCGGGGACAGAGGGGGTCATCTCGCCTATGCCATTTATGCAATTTTTCGGGTGTGCGATATGTGCGGTGGATAATAAACAATTGGGTAAGCTTTTGTGGGGCAGACAGAGACACTTTCAACACGTTGTCAAGTATGGTATTCCATTCTTCACCTGTAATTTGACCCACATCCACTTCCCACCCGCTCCTGCAGGGTAATGACATTGCTTTAGATACATGTCCAATCAGTGCATTGTAAATGGAGGAGATCTGTCCCTTGCGTGAAGAAGACGTGATGAGTTGCGTAAGTATCGTGGGTCTCGTCAGTACCCAGTGTGATAATGTGGCTTGTGCTGCTATAGCATGTCTGAGTTGAAGGTATTGAAAAAATGACGTGTTTGGTATATTAAATTCCTCATGTATTGATTGGAAGTCTCGAAGTATACCTCCACAGTACAGTTGGGGAATATAATTCAGTCCATACCTTGACCAGTTGGAGAAATTTGTTAATTTTTGTAGCTCTACATAGTTATAATTATTCCATATACGTGACCAGTTAGTGTATCCCGTGTACTGCATATGTTGTTTGGCCTTACTCCATGTCTTATCTATAAGGATAAGGGTTGGGTATTGAGTTAGTTGTCCGAGTTCACCTGCCTCTATGCACTCCACAAGACCACCCCCAGACAACTGTGTGCTGATGATATTTCTAATTGGGTCAGAGGACTCGGGCTGGAGCCAGCCCGTTAATTGCTGTAACTGAGCAGCTATAAAGTAGAAAAATGGGTTCGGAACCGCTAGTCCTCCCGAGTCCTTTGCCTCCTGTAAGGTTTCCAATTTAATTCTCGGGACCTGTTTCCTCCAGATTAAAGCACGGTACAGAGTGTTGCATTTCTTGAACACATGAATAGGTATCCATAAGGGGGCATTGTGGAGCGCGTACAGAATTTGTGGGTTCCAAATCATTTTTATCAAATTACAACGGCCAACCACTGACAATGGAAGTTTAACCCAACTGGCAGTTTTGTTTTGGAAGTTTTTGAGGATGGGGTCTATATTTAGTTTTATATATTGTGTAAAGTCAGGGTGTATAATTATTCCCAGGTACTTAAATTTCTCAACTATTTTAATTAGGGTGGCAGTCTGTGGAAGGGGATCTGTCAATGGGTCCAGAGGTAGGATCGTCGACTTATCCCAATTTATGGTAAACCCCGAGAAGGATCCAAAGATCCCTATTAGTTCCATCAGTCTGGTCAGGGAGTTAGAGGTATCGCCCAGAAACAGTAATGCATCATCAGCATATAGTGCGATCTTTTCCTCAGTGTCCCCTCTCTTAAATCCCACTATATCTGTGTTCCCCCGTATTGCAGCTGCGAGGGGTTCAATGGCCAGCGCAAAAAGGAGGGGGGACAGGGGGCAGCCTTGTCTGGTCCCTCTGGATAAGTCAAAGTAGGTAGATAGGGTGTTGTTTATACGAATACATGCTTTTGGCTCTTTATATAGTAGTTTAATCCAGGAGATAATAGATTCTCCCAGATTAAACCTTTCTAGTACCTTCCATAGGTATGTCCACTCGACGCTATCAAACGCCTTAGCGGCATCTAGTGAGAGGATAGCTCTGTGACCTTGGTTGTCGGTGGGGATTTGCATATTAAGGTATAGTCGGCGTAAGTTATTTGCTGTAGATCTGTTGGGTATAAACCCTGATTGGTCTGGGTGGACTAATTTAGTTACTACTGTAGAGAGTCTCATAGCTATAGTTTTAGTAAGAAGTTTTAGGTCGGTGTTTAATAATGAGATGGGTCTGTATGATTCTGGTTTATCCGGGTCTTTCCCTGGTTTCAATATAACCACTACCACCGCCTCATACATAGATTGGGGGAGGGAGCCTTCGCCTATTGCTTCCATAAGTGTATGGAGCAACTCCGGTAGGAGTATGTCACCAAAGTTTTTATATAGTTCTATTGGTAGACCATCATTACCTGGGGCTTTTGAGTTTGGGAATGTTGCTAGTGCGTTTTGAAGTTCCATTAACGTGAGGGGGGCATTAAGAAGGCTTTTGTCTGTTTCCTGGAGCCGGGGTAAATCAATCGAGTCCAGGAAGCGTGCTAGCTCTTCCATAGGATAGGATACCTTGGATGAGTATACATCCTGATAAAAGGAGCGGAACTCCTGCAAAATAGAAGGTGTATCGGTGACTATGGAAGACGTTGGGGTTTTAATGCTGTGTATGGTATGGGGCGGTTGTTGCGATCTGGCTATCATGGCCAGCATGTGTCCAGTTTTTTCCCCTTCTTCAAAGTATGTTTGTGCTGTGAAGAACCTTTTATTCTCTGCCTGTTGTGTATGTACTGCCCGAAGCATTTTCTGAGCGTCGGACCAGCTTCTTTCCAGTTCAGGCGTGGGAGTCTGCAGGTACAACGCCTCTGCCTTCTCCACCGCCTGAGCCACGTCTATAGCCCACTGCCTACTGTTCTTCTTGATTTTATTAATTTCTTTTATGCATAAACCCCTAATAGAGGCCTTCAGGGCGTCCCACACAATGCCTGGCGCAGCTGTATTCCTGTTGTCTTCCAGAAAATGCTTAATTTGCGTCAGCATATCATCCTTGTCTGTGAACAGTTGAATCCAAAACGGATTCAGCTTCCAGTGTAATGGCAACCGTGGTTTATGTACGTTCAGGCTGAGCTGCACAGGAGAGTGATCGGATAAACCCCTAGCCAAATATTGTACTTTCGGGTCATAGTTTTGTACCAGGTCATTACCCAATGCAAAGTCTATGCGTGAAAGAGTGGAGTGGGTTGCTGAATGACAGGAGAATTGGGGCTTAGTGGGAAATTTACATCTCCATAGATCTACCAGTCCCATCTCCCCAATAATTCTTGCCAATGGTGTAAAGGCCCTAGGTCCCTGGGGGGAAAATCTCCTACGTATGTCTAGTGAGTTGTCCAAGGCGCTATTATAGTCGCCAAGGGCATATACCGGAATTTGCGGGTGTTTAGCTAGGAACCTTGCCATGTTTTGCAGGACCGTCATTGAGAAGGGTGGTGGAACATATACATTTGCTATAACACACATTTGGGATTCCCATAGCCCCATCAAAAAAATGTATCTCCCCTCAGGATCTATTTGTACATCTTTTTCAATAAATGCAGTATTCCTAGAAAACATTATACTAACACCTCTAGAATACCTAGTGTGTACCGAATGATATTGCAGAGGGTACTTAGACATATGCACAATATTAGTGGTATCTTTAGTAAGATGGGATTCTTGTATGCAAATAATAGTGGGGTCCTGTTGTGAGAAAAAAGTGAATAAGGCAGTCCTCTTCCCAGGGTCATGAAGTCCCCGAACATTCCAGGAGAGAATTATGTCCCTCTTATTGCTTGCCATATTGGTAGGGTTGAAAAGAGGCCAGCATATCCCCTAGAACACAGCTTCTTACGGGGATAATCCATTCTATCCAAATTCCCATGTTACCTGAGTACTTGGAGGTTACAGAGTAACGCCAGTCAGTGTGCATTTTCAGTGCGTTGTAGATCACCTGATCAAACTTGAGAGTCGTGCTATGCGGAGGCCTGCGGAGAGACGACCCGTAAAACTGGGCCTGAGAAGTAACAAAAATACACATAAACGTAGAAGTAAAAGCAAAAATAATGTCAAAAACCAGCCTGCCTAGAGAAATTCCAGGCAAGGCCCATATAAACACTTGCACTCCCGTCGGAGGCTTCCAAAGGTGCCCCGCAGGGCTAGTTCGGGGGTAGTAGTGAGGGCTGGGCCCAATAACCTCGATTTCCTCTAGAAACGAGAAAAAAAAATTAGAGTGCAAAATATGCCAAGATGAGGTGTGTGGTTGTAAAGTATAATAGGTGAGCCTCTTCACGTGCTCCTATACTGTGACGGTGAGCAGACGGATGTAGTGCAATCGCTATGCAGATGCCTTTCGTTTAGTTTGGAGAGTGGTCTCTTGCAGCTCTTCTTAGTTGACCCTCCTGTCGATCCAGCCAGTTAGTAGCCATGTTGGGGCTTTCAAAAAAATGAACCATGCCATCTGCCACAACTCTTAACTTAGCTGGGTAGAGCATGGAATAGACCAGTGGGATTGCACGCATTCTCTTTTTGACTTCTATAAATTTAGCCCTTTGTTTTTGGACTGCAGCTGAGAAATCTGGATACAGTGATATCTTGGATCCTTGGATTATCATATCTGCTTTTTGTCTTGCCAAACGTAGTATAATATCTCTGTCCTTGTAGTGTAACAATTTCAGAAGGAATGGTCTGTCAGGGCCCCCTGGTGGCGGTGGTCTAGATGGCACCCTATGTGCTCTCTCCACAGAAAAGAATGGAGTTAGGTTATTTTTGCCAAATGTGTCAGCTAGCCAGTTTTCAATAAATTCAGTGGGATGTTTGCCTTCTGACTTTTCAGGCATTCCTACTATGCGAATGTTTGACCTTCTCAGTCTATTCTCCATATCTTCGACTCTAGCTGCTGTTTCTACAGTTCTAGCCGCTGTGATATGTACTTCCTGAGCAAGGGGGGGGTAAATCTTCTTCAATGGAGCTGACTCGGCCCTCTATTGCAGTGGCCCTCTCCCTGATTTTTTGCATGTCTTGTCTAATATGCATTAGGCCCTCTTTAATGCTTTTAACTTCTGTGGATAGTTCAGTAATAGAGGAGCCATAGGAGTGTACTGCAGCCAGTATATCCTGTAAAGTGGGCTCAGTGCGCTCTGTGTCTGATGGGCCAGCAATATCAGGAGCAGGGAGAGGGGATAAAGGTGTACTCACTGCGTTCCTCATGGCTGCGGGCGCCATCTTGTCAGGACCATGCTGCACAGGCTGAGGGGAATGTCTCTGGGATCCATCGCCATCCTTTCCATCCGTACCCGGTAAGTGGCTCTTTTGAGCGGTTTTAGGGCTGCTTGGTGAGTGTGCATATTGGCCAAGCTTTGCAGCTGCCGATGCATAGGAGGTTTTGGTCTGTCTTTGCTGTAGTGGAGGTCCGCCATGATGGGCCGGTCCGTCGGCCTGGGCGGCCTCCGGTTTAGATTTGGACATGCCTGGGGTCCGGATTCGTCGAGCGGGTGTCACAGCAGGGGTACCCCCACTCCGGGAGCGAAGATTCCGGTCTATTTCTGCGGATGATTGAGCTCACAGCAGGATTCTTTGTGTCAGGATGTAGGAGCTGATGTGAGGCACGTCTGCTCACATGAACGGCCAAGCCACGCCCCACCCATGTCCGCAGTTTCTGACCATCTCCTGTATCATGTCCGCAGTTTCTGACCATCTCCTGTATCCACAGTCTCTGACCATCTCCTGTATCGTGTCTGTTGTTTCTGACCATCTCCTGTATCGTGTCCCCAGTCTCTGACCGTTTCCTGTATTATGTCCGCAGTCTCTGACCATCTCTTGTATCATGTCCGTAGTCTCTTAACATCTCCTGTATTATGTCTGCGGTCTCTGACCATCTCATTTCATTTTACTAAATGAAACTGAATTATTCAGTGTGTTTTGTTGTACATAGCTGTAATTGGCCACAGTTAATCACATGGTACAGATGGCCTGTGCTTTGCCCTGTCTTTACCATGTAATCACTGTCACCATACACAGCTAGTAGCAACACAAATGTACAAAATGGATGGCACAAGACAAGTCAGACAATCATATTCTACAGTGACAGGCCGAGATGCGGATCCTCCTTTTCTATGTGGCTTCATCGTCTTTGAGAAGTAGTTTTCACCTAAGTGCAGTATTGAGATGAACTTTTTAATGACATGGTACATATGAACACTCACAAGAGATAAACAGATATAGGCTCATCTGTTATCCAGTGGTCCAAGAAGCTCCTGGTGTCCAGGGGGGGCTCCAATGCGTTGCTGTATAGGTAGTGTGTCCTCAGCACGTCCTGTGGCCACAGGAAGGCAAACGGAACCAGCATGAAATGCACGGATGTGAGGTCACAGAAAACGGAATAACATCCAGGGAGCTGTGGCAGTGGAAGACAGTGGGCTAGCAGGCTATGCACTTAGAGGGTCAGCGCCTTCTACAGGCCTGGGGTGGCTGCTCGATTTTTGCAGGTTCTGGCCTCTGCTTCCCACATCCCACTCTATGTCCCAGATATTGCACCTCAGACATCCTGATATTACATTTGTCTGGCTTCAGGGTCAGGTCAGCGTCTCCGATGTCCCTCCCATGTCTGGCTATAGATTGCGATGTGGTCAAGATATGCGCATGCAAAATCTTGCAGACCATCGAGGAGTTCATCTATCGTCCGCTGGAAGGTAGCCGGAGCATTCTTCATCCCGAATTGCATTACCCGAAACTGGTAAAGCCCAAACGGGGTGATGAAGACCAACTTTGGAATTGCTTCCGCTTCCAAGGGAATCTGCCAGTAGCCCTTACAGTCAATAGTCATCAGATAATGTCCCTGAGCTATTTTGTCCAGCAATTTGTTCACTCGGGGCATAGGGTAGGCATCTGTCACAGTACAGTCATTCAGTCGCCTATAGTCCACACAAGATCGGGTCGTGCCATCCCATTTTGGGACTAATACTACAGGGGAAGCCCAGGGGCTTGCTGATGGTTCGATCACCCCTAACTCGAGAACCTCCCCAATCTCTGCTCTCATGCCTTTGTGCACTGCTTCGAGAATCCTATAGGCTGGTTGTTTCAGGGGCTCTACCTTGTGCACAGCTATGTGATTGTACCCAGGGAGTGCCGAGAACATCTCCTGCCGGTCCTGGAGTAATTCTCTGGCCTGTTCTCGTTCTTGGGATCCTAATCTATCTCCTCTCCTATATCTTCCACACCCCCGAAACAGTTACTGATTTCAGGAAGCTCCAGCATCTTTAGATATTCAGAGTCCCCGGTGGCAGGAGCGCATGTGGCGGCTACTACCTCAGTCCTCTCATGATAGGCCTTCATCATATTAATGTGGAACGTCCTCTTAATTTTTGTGTCTGCACAGCTGTCAACCACGTAGGTGGTATCGCACAGCTGTTTTACCACCTGATTTTAGTACCAGGACTCTGTCAGATATAAAAGGTGCGATTCCGCGCAGAGCGATCATACCAAACCTTCTGCTGACTCTGGGCCGATTGCATATTCTCATGGACTAGATCAGTAAGTTCCCGCAGTCGCTCCCTGAGTTCCAAGACATAACTAAGGATGGGGAGGCCTTCTGGATCCTCTACCCCCTCCCACTGGGCCCTCACTGAGTCTAAGGGTCCCATAACCCTTTGCCCATATAACAGCTCAAATGGGGAAAACCCAGTGGACTCTTGGGGTACCTCTCTATAGGTGAATAGTAGATGGGGAAGATATTTCTCCCAATCCTTCCTACTCTCCATGAAGGCCCGAAGCAGTTGCTTCAGTGTCCCGTTAAATCTCTCACACAGCCTGTTAGTCTGAGGGTGGTAGGGGGCGCTCTGGAGGGGTTTAATCCCACAGAGACGCCAGAGCTGCTGCATCGGCTCGGCTGTGAACTAGGTACCCTGATTGGACAATATCTCCTGGTGAAACCCTACCCTAGTGAATACCCACAGTAAGGCATCTGCTATTGTATCAGCCTGGATATTGGATAAGGGAATGGCCTCCGGGTAGCGGGTGGCATAATCTACCACCGTAAGAATATACTTCTTTCTAGTGGCACTGGGGCGGGCCAGTGGGCCTATAATTTCTACCGCTATGCGGCTAAAGGGTTCTCTAATGATCGGTAGGGGTTGCAGCAAGGCTTTTGGGTGATCCCCTGTCTTCCCTACTTTCTGAAAAGTCTCACAGGTCCGGCAGTATTCTGGCACCTGAGCATGTAACCTGGGCTGGAAGAAAGCATGAGACAACCGACTCTGGGTCTTAGCTATCCCTAAATGTCCGGCCAAGGGGATGTCGTGAGCCAACCGCAATAGCTCCCGTCTGTATTTCTGGGGTACAACTAGCTGTTTGTGGGGACCCTGTCGCTTCCCGGTGCCCATTCCCTCAGTGTAACGATAAAGAAACCCCCCCTCCCACTCTATTCTGTCTTCCACCAACCCCCCTGGATCCTTGCCCGCCCTGTCCCGATAACCAGCTAAAGTTGGGTCCTTCTGAGTCTCTTGCCTAATGTCGGAGGGAGAATCCCAGGACACAGGGTTGTCAAGTCGGGGTAACGTAGGAGGATTTGGTCTTACCTGGGTCCCCATAGGAGTGGAGTTGCCTTGAAGTTGGCTCTGACGTTGGGTGGTCACGGCCATATGAGGAAGTTAAATGCCCCATATCGTTCCCCAAAAGTACTTCTGCGGGTAACTCACGTAGTAATCCACTCGCACTTGTCGCTCCCCTGAGCCCCAATCCAACAGGACTTGGGCGGTGGATAAACTTAGCACCTTGCCCCCTGCTACCCTCACTGCAACAGTCTGGCCGGTCCAGCCCGAGTGGGGAATCATGTGAGGCTGGATGAGGGTAATCGTAGCTCCAGAATCGCGGAGTCCCTGGGCCTGCTTCCCATTAACCCATACTGCCTGACGATGGTGCTGCCGATTATCTCTGGCAGCAACTTGGACGGGATCAGCCTCAAAAACTTTGCCGCACTCTTCCTGAACATCTCAATGGTTGGGCTCATTCTGGAAGCTGGTCTGGATGGATGAGCAGTGTCTCGGTACCTCGTGGATCGGGTAGGGCAATATTGCTGCAGATGACTGGTTTGGTTACAGGTATAGCACTTAGGTCCGGTAGGAGGGTTGGGTCGGGCTGGGGGTCTAGAGGCAGACCACTGAGGTACTGAAGTTGGGTTAGAGGCTGGTAAACTGGGCCGAGATAGTGGATAGCGCTCACTTTCGCCTGACATTCGAGAGTCCAAATATTCATCGGCCAAAGTAGCCGCTTGCTGTACAGTCTGTGGTTGCTTATCTCAGACCCAATCCCGTACTACTAGAGGGGTGTGGTTAAAGAACTGTTCTAAGAGTACTAGCTGGGTGATGTCCTCTATGGTATGAGCGTGGCTTCCCTGGAACCAGCCCTTAAGGTTCCGCTGCAGACAATGTGCCCACTCCACGTATGTTATGTTGGTTTGTTTCCGGAATTCTCGAAACTTAATCCGGCAGGCTTCAGGTGTAATGGCAAATCGGGCTAGCAGAGCTTCTTTTACCCGGTCTTAATCTTTAGCGTCCTCCAGGGCCCGATACGCATCGACCTCTCTGCCAGTTAAATTACTCGCCAGTAAGGCGACCCAATCTTGGGACAGTACATCATGTATCTGGCATAGTCTCTCAAAGTCCTGCAGGAATGCATCAATTTCCTCCTCTTCTTCCTTAGATAGTTTGAACGCCCGAAAGGGCAACTTACGGAAAGGTGCTGTATCTTTAGGTGTCCGATTGCCGCATTTCTGCCATTCTCCGCTCATGTTGCCGCTCTAGTTCCCTCTCTTGTCGTTCATCCTGCAGCTGAATGTCTCTAATGGCGGTCTCTGATAGGTTAGCACCATATAATGCCAACCACTCTCGAACTCGTTGCTGAAACAAGTCTTTAACTGACCAGGGTCCCGCATCACAATCCCTCTGATCCATCTTGGCTAGCTCACTGATCAGGGTGGCCTTGTTCTTTGTCGCATCAGTCCCTCCACGGCTCTCAAGTAAAGCCCCATACACACGCGCGGACAATCCGTGGACCAGGTCCGTCGGACCATGTCCGTCATACTTTGTCTGATGTTGGTTTTGCGTACACACGATCGGACAAAGTTGTCGGAAAATCCGATCATTCTGAACGTGGTGACGTTTGTTGCCTACGACGGGACTACGTAGAGGCTAGTAGCCAACAGCTTTGGTCTTGTAATGTGATCTGAGCATGCGTAGCACTTTGTCCGGTCGGACAAGCGTACACACGCTCGGATTTGGTGTGATCGGACCGTGTTGACGGCAAAGTTTTCCAGCAGGAGATAAGACTTTGTCCGTCGGCCAAACCGACGAACACTGTCCGATGGTGCATACACACGGTCTGATTTTTCAACAACCTTGTCCGATCGGACAGAATCCATGAAAAAGTCCGACCGTGTGTATGGGGCTTAAGTCTTTCAGCGTGGCTCTCCTGCAGTCAGTATAGCTGGTCATTTACTGTGGTGGTTTGGAGTGTCCCAGTAACTGGAGAGCAAATCCCACCGCTGCCAACCAATGTAACGAGCCCCTGCTCGCTCGGTTCCACTCTCCCGACACTCCTCTATTGAATCAGATTGCAGATCGCAACGTCTGATGGTTCGGTCATCCGATGCTCTGGGATTCGAACTACAGCTATGTGCCGTTCTAATCCAGTTGTGATAGCTCAGAACAAACACCAGGCAGGCTGTATGTAAGTTCAAACAGGAATCTCACCTTTATTGGATGCACACAACACACTTTTATACATAGCAGTTTGAACTCCCGCTCCTATTAGTCAATTGGAAAGTAAACTCTAGTCCTCATTCAGGTCCTCTTGGCCATGCAAATGAGGACTTGAATCAGGGTCAGCAGGGATTGGTCCAATAGCTTGAAAAGGAGGACTGATCTGTGTAATGACACAGAGAAACCCCAGGGGGGTAATTAAAGTACATAAACAAACGGTCAAACACAGAACAATGCATTCCTTCCAGACCACAGAGCCATCTAGTATTCCTAGGTTCATGACAAACATATTCTACTGTGACAGGAGGAGATGCGGATCCTCCTTCTCTATGTGGCTTTATCGTCTTTGAGAAGTAGTTGTGTACTGCAATCTGTTCTTAGTTCTTATGGGCCTATTGCCCAATTTGCTCTCGTCTCCAAACAATTCTACTGTACTCTGGGCAAACAGGTCCTGCTGTCTATCCTCTGTAAAGGGGTACACCCTCTTCCCACACTTTACAGCCAAGACTGCACACACAGACGGGACAGCAGAGAAGAGATGTACAGTAAACATTGTATTCTCATGTAATGTAGTCCCAAAGTCGACTGTCTACAATCTTTTTTTAGCCTATTGCACAGAGAACTGCCTAAAGCTCTTTTATTTGAGCATTTTTCTTTCTGTGAGGTTAAAGACAAGACAGACAAACATATACTATTCTGACCGGTCGAGATGCGGATCCTTTCTAACTGCTTCAAAGCTGAGGGCCGGGGTCTTCCAGGCCCATGCTATGGTCAATTTAGTTGCAGTAAAAATATGTGCTGCAAGTTGGCGTTCAGGACGGAGAAGCTCTGTGATCGGTTTCCACAAAAGGGCCTCAAAAGGGTCTCTCTTTATAGTGGTGTTGAAAAGGTTGCAAAGCAGCGCACATATTCTGACCCACAATCTGCACACCCTGGGGCCAAATGTGTGCCATTGTACCCTCCTGAGAGCACCCACGGAAGCATAAGCCCCTGTACACATGATCGGACATTCCGATTTTGTCCGAAACTGGTGTTACACACACACGGTCGGACAAAGTTGTTGGAAAATCCGATTATTCCGAACGAGGTGACGTACAAAGCGTACAATGGGACTACGTACAGGGCAGTAGCCAATAGCTTTCATCTCCAAATTTCTTCTGAGCATATGTGGCACTTTGTGCGTCGGAAATTCTCTACACACGATTGGAAAAAGTCTGATCGGATTTTGTTGTGAGAAAATTTTAGATCCTGCTTTCAAAATTTTTTCCATCGGAAATTCCGACGGAAAAAGTCTGCTAGAGCCCACACATGATTGGATTTTCCGACAACATAATCCGATCAGACTTTTTCCAACGGAATATCCAACCATGTGTACGGGGCATAAGGGGGAATAGGACGGGATAAAGCTTGCTAATCTGGCCGGAGTGTAGTACCACCTATAGTACACCTTATAAGCATTTTCCAAAAAGAGGACATTCTTGGAACATTTGGATACTGCAATAGTCACGATCTGCCAGTCCTCCGGATCTAGTTGTTTCCCAAGCTCAGCCTCCTATTGGAGGTGATAGGGTCTCAGTGGTGGTTTCTTGGAGCTAATTATAGCTGTATACATGAGAGATATCAGACCCCAGGATTGGGGGCGCGATCTACATAGACTTTCGAAAGGGGTCATAGTATAGGGGGTAGATTGAGATCCTATAAGGTTTTTGAAGAAAATGTCGGAGTTGCAAATAACTGTAATGCTCCCTAAGGGGGATGTCATGAGAAGAACGTAGGGCCGCGAATGGGATCATTTTGGTTGGGGTGAACATAGAGTGGATGTCTACAAAGCCATGCTCAGTCCACCATGCAAGCTGCAATAGATTCTGATTCATGGTTTCTGACATGCTCTCGGATACCATCAAGGATGAGATAGCAGCCTGACATTTACCAACTGGAGAACTTGATCACATTTGCCATCCTCATTGACTCCAGACTCAGAGAAAGACTGTTTTTTAAGAAGCGCTTGCGGAGGCCTCCTGTACATTTGTCTCCGAGCTTTGCAGTCCCACTCTTGCCTACCCCACCTCCCTCACCCCCACTCCTCCTGGTATCAAGTCGGTCAGTTAAGATGAACCCATGCAATTGGGCTTCACCCATCTCTCTGCAGATGAGAGAACCCTTTGGAGGAGGGAGAGATTGTGCCTTTATTGTGGCCAAGCAGGTCACTTTTGTTTTTTTTTTTGGAGCATGATCAGGGATGCATGCACTGTCCTCTCACCATTTGAGGAGGCCACGAGGATGGTGAGCAGTGACAGTGCATGCATCAGTGACACTGTCCCTCTTGTCCACCTGTTGGAGCATACGCTGCGCGGGATAATGGACAGGGCACTTGAGGCAGAACAGAGGCAGGAAGAGGAGGACTTCCTTGCCTCTCAAGGCCCCCTTTATCCGGACAGTGTTCCTTCTGTCCCACCCATCACACAGGAAGAGGATGAGGAGGAGGAGGAGGAGGAGGAGGATTTTGTGAGCATGGAGGTGGAGCCTGGCACTCAGCATCAGCAGCAGCAGTCTTTTAGGGATGATGTACAGTCCCAACAAACCAGTGGACTTGTACGTGGCTGGGAGGAGGTGGCTGGCGATCATGTCATCCTCAGTGACCCAGAAGACTCCGGACCGAATGCCTCAGCTAACCTACGCTGCATGGCCTCCCTGATCCTGCAAAGCCTGCGGAAGGATCCTCGTGTTCTTCGGATCAAGGAGAGGGACCATTACTGGCTGGCCACTCTCCTTGATCCGCGGTACAAGGGTAAGGTTGCGGACCTTATCTTGCCGTCGCAGAGGGAGCAGAGGATGAGACATCTCAGGGAGGCCTTGCAGAAAGGTCTGTGCAACGCGTTCCCAGAAACTGGGAGGCTACAAACTCCTGGTCCTGGGCGACGAGTTGCTGAGGCTTCGGTCAGTGGCAGAAGGAGCGGTGGGGAAGGTGGACGTCTGACCGATGCGTTCAGACAATTTTTTAGTCCGCAGCCCAAGGTATGATCGGTTCCAGCAACCATCGCCAGCGTCTGATATACATGGTGCAGGAATACCTTGGGGCAAGGTCAGACTTGGACACCTTTCCCACCGAAAATCCTCTGGCTTACTGGGTCCTGAGGATGGATCACTGGCCAGAGCTTGCACAGTATGCAATTGAGCTACTGGCCTGTCCTGCCTCAGCGTTCTTTCCGAACGCACATTCAGTGCTGCTGGAGGATTTGTGACTGATCATAGGGTGCGCCTGTCCACCGCCTCGGTTGATCGACTGACATTCATCAAAATGAATCAGTCTTGGATCACCACCAGCTACCAGGCACCTGAGGCGGATATAGACTGCCTATGCTGATGCTGAGTGACTGTCCTCTTATGTTCACTGACTATCCTCTTCCTCCTCCTCAATGATCCATGCCACCACACCAGTGCCTAAGGCACAATTTTTCAGCCCCTGTTTAACAGGGGCGTGTACTTACAATTTTTTAAAAAAATGCTTCGCAACACGTGTGACTGCTGTGCTCCAAGTACAGTATCTGTGAGGGCCGGGTTGCAGTGTTGTGGCACCAGCACCAGTGCCTAAGGCACAATTTTTCAGCCCCTGTTTAACAGGGGGCGGTACTTACAATTTTTTAAAAAAATGCTTCGCAACACGTGTGACTGCTGTGCTCCAAGTACAGTATCTGTGAGGGCCGGGTTGCAGTGTTGTGGCACCAGCACCAGTGCCTAAGGCACAATTTTTCAGCCCCTGTTTAACAGGGGCGTGTACTTACAATTTTTTAAAAAATGCTTCGCAACACGTGTGACTGCTGTGCTCCAAGTACAGTATCTGTGAGGGCCGGGTTGCAGTGTTGTGGCACCAGCACCAGTGCCTAAGGCACAATTTTTCAGCCCCTGTTTAACAGGGGCGTGTACTTACAATTTTTTAAAAAAATGCTTCGCAACACGTGTGACTGCTGTGCTCCAAGTACAGTATCTGTGAGGGCCGAGTTGCAGTGTTGTGGCACCAGCACCAGTGCCTAAGGCACAATTTTTCAGCCCCTGTTAAACAGGGGCGTGTACTTACAATTTTTTAAAAAAATGCTTCGCAACAGTGTGACTGCTGTGCACCTCCAAGTACAGAATTTTCTCTGTGAGGGGTTGCAGTGTTGTGGCACCAGCACCCCCGCCAAAGGCACAATTTTTCAGCCCTGTTTAACAGGGGCTTGCAATTACAAATCTTGATCTAATACCTCACAGCAGGGCCCATTCCTGCGCCCACCAAGAGTAACTATGAGGGCCTACAGTCTTGTGGCAACACCGTCCACCACCACCGCCAAAGGCCCAATTTTTCTGCCTGTTCATCAGGTGCTTGCAATTACAAATCTTGATCTAATAACTCACAGCAGGGCCCATTCCTGCGCCCACCAAGAGTAACTATGAGGGCCTACAGTCTTGTGGCAACACCGTCCACCACCACCGCCAAAGGCCCAATTTTTCTGCCCTGTTCATCAGGTGCTTGCAATTACAAATCTTGATCTAATAACTCACAGCAGGGGCCCCCAAGAGTAACTATGAGGGCCTACAGTCTTGTGGCAACACCGTCCACCACCACCGCCAAAGGCCCAATTTTTCTGCCCTGTTCATCAGGTGCTTGCAATTACAAATCTTGATCTAATAACTCACAAGCAGGGCCCATTCCTGCGCCCACCAAGAGTCACTGTGAGGGCTTACAGTCTTATGGCAAACCGTCCACCACCACCACCACCAAAGGCCCAATTTTTCTGCCCTGTTCAACAGGTGCATGCAATTAGAAATCTTGATCTAATAACTCACAGCAGGGCCCATTCCTGTGCCCACCAGTCTTGTGGCTACACCAACATCTAATAGGGCAAATTTCTGCAGAGTATATACGGCAGGCCCCTACTTTCAAACATCCAACTTACAAACGAATCCTACTTGCAAACGGAAATAGAAAACAGGAAGTGAGAGGAAATCTACCCCTAGGAAGGGAAATTCTATCATGTTAGATTTAATTTGGGAAAAAGGTATCTCCTCTCTACTGACCTTAGGTGGCGTTGTTTCGTCCCCAGTTATCCAGAAGGATAAGCCCCCGGTTTCGGTTACCCTTTCTTGGGCTGAGTCGTTCGTCAAGATACAGGCTCTAATCGACTCTGGTGCTGCAAGCCTGTTAATTGATGCTGCCTTTGTATTGAAGCACTCGATTCCGCTACAGCTGCGTGACACTCCCCTTGCCATTGAGGCTCTTGATGGGAGACCTCTACAGCCTTCCCATGTGACTCATGAGACTGTTTTGTTGTCCATGGCCGTAGGGGCTCTTCACCATGAGATAATTCAATTCCAAGTTATTTCCTCTCCTAAGTTTCCTCTGGTTATTGGTTATCCTTGGTTACAGAGGCACAACCCCTCTTTTGTATGGCTCCGTGCTGAGGTTCTCTCCTGGTCGCCACAATGCAGTAAAACATGCTTCTGGAAGGTAGCCAAGGTCCTGTGCACCTCTTCACTCTCCTCCCTGCTGGAGGAGTACCACAATTTTAGCGATGTCTTTGACAAAAGCCAAGCCGGTTGTTTGCCTCCACACCGGTCGTATGATTGCGCAATTGACCTTCAACCTGGTGCTATACCCCCTCGTGGCCGGGTTTGCCCTTTGTCAGTCTTGGAGGATAAGGCCATGGAGGAGTATGTTGCTTTCTCAAGGTTTCATTCGCAAATTCTCGTCTCCTGCTGGTGCTGGTTTCTTCTTTGTGAAAAATAAGAGTGGTAAACTGAGACATTGTATTGATTATAGGGGTTTCAATCGCTTCACGATTAAGAATGCCTATCCGATTCCGTTGATTACGGAGTTATATGACCACCTCAAAGCTTTATTTGAGAGGGGCATACAATCTTGTGAGGATTAAGGAGGGCGACGAGTGGAAAACTGCGTTTAATACCAGAACAGGCCATTATGAGTTCCTCATATTTTTCAAGTCCCTGGATAGCCACCAAACAGATGTCTGTCGTGTGCTTCAGAAACTAAGAGAACAATCTCTATTGTAAATTGGAGAAGTGCGAATTCCATCGTGAACAGGTTAAATTCCTGGGTTATGCCATTTCCACTGCTGGTTTTTCGAAACTTTCAGCAGTCCTACAGTGGCCCGACCCATGGGTTTACTTCCTCTGCAGTGTTTTCTTGGCTTTGTCAACTATTATCGGAAGTTTATTCGTAACTTCTCATCTCTGATCAAGCCCCTGACTGATGTGACCAGAAAGGATGGTAAACCACAGAGTTGGTCTCCGGAGTCCATTAAGGCCTTTGAGAGTCTCAAGGCTGCCTTTGTTTCTGCTCCTGTGTTGTCACATCCTGATCCTTTGCTTATCCAGGTATCCATCACGGGAGAGAGCCGCCATCCCTGCCCAGCAGACCAGGTGGAAGCATTACAGCTAAATTGCTGGAGTCATTTGAGTGCATGAAGTGATCGTTCCAGTGTGGCGTTCCTGATGAGAAAGAACCGCTCATCTAATCCCTGGAGGCGATCGGGTGAGGGATTGTTGCAGTGTGTGGCTGCTATCAGGAGAGTTTGACCCTTATCATCTGGGGTCCATCTTTTTCGGTAAGAGGCCATCCATTTGATTGTATGTTCACTATCCAGAGTTGAAACATAGAACCATTGTGCAGAGTGGCATCATCAAATCAAATAGTTTTTTTACATTTTGTCACTTTGTTGCATTTTGGACACTCTTTTGATACATCTAATATAAATATTTTGTCATGGTTATGCAGTAATCTTTCTCTGTCAGCTTACCTCTCCTCATGTGTTCAGACTAAGAGGCCAGCCACTCTCACCTGGCTGTTTTTATAACCCCTCCTCTAAGCATGGCTCCACCCCAGGCCCTATCAGGGAACCCTATAGTAACCTGTGCACTGCTAGCCAGCGGTGCTGATCAACCATTGTGTATTCATTGTGTGTTTGGCTTCCTGTGTCCTGCTTGCCGTGTGCTCTTCGTTTGTCTCCGGTACCGACCTTGGCGTGTTCTCGACTATTCCTGTCTGCTCGTGACCCTGACCTTTTGGCGTGTCCCAGACTATCCCTGCTTGCCTGTGACCCTGAACCTTTGGCGTGTACTCTGTTCCTGTCTGCTAGTTGCCCTGACCTCTGCCTTATCCCTTGACTATCCTTGTTGTTCTAGCCTGCTGCTTCCTTCTCCTGTAGTCTACCATGAGTGTGAGCTGTGAGACCCTAGGGGCCGCGACCTGGAGCCAGACTGCAGCGCAGTCCATCCTCACCACTAGAGGCTCTGATGAACACCTGCTGGCTCTTAGACTCCGCGCCCTGGGGAATCTATGCTCTAGCTCCCACTGGGATCTGTGTTAGTGATCCAGTAGACCTGCTTCCTGAAACCAAGCAATGACACACACACATTGCTGAATGGTCTTTCAGCTTGTTCCTGTTAACCTGTGCTTGAATCTGTTCCAGTTACCTGTGTTTGACCTGACTACTCCTGTACTTTGGACTCCCACCTGCCTACCTGTGACCTTGGCCTGTGTTTGACTGCTCCTGTCTCATGTTCCTGTACCTTGCTGTTTAATTGTGTACCGAACCCGGCCTGTATCCTGTCTCCGCTTCAGCCTCACGTTCCTGTACCTGCTCTGCCTGGCTGTTGATGACCCCCTGGCTTATGTTCCGGTAGCGCTTCTGCCTGCTGATCCAGCGACACATCGTTCCAGTTTCCAGCACCTGTCTGGTGATCTATGGCCTCAGCTGGTGTCATCTGCTAAACTGGCCCTCGTGCCACTCTGTGCCCTTCTCTCCCTGTCATCTCTATCAGGGGCGTTGGACAGGAGGTGCAGGAGAAGCCCTCTCTACAGCTTGATCTCCACCAGGTACGTGACACAGGGCAACACAGTTATCCTTATGGTGGTTGACCGGTTCTCGAAAATGTCTCATTGTTTCCCACTTAAGAAGTTGCCCACTTCTAAGGAACTGGCTTCCATTTTGAAAGTGGGGGTGGTGCTGCGCTGTTCCCCAGGGGGATAGCTAAATCTACCACAAGATGGCAGTATCAGGGTAAAGCCGTAGACCCCTTGGGTGAAACAATAGCAAGAGACAATAATAGTAAAATATATACTAAGGTGCGAGAGTGTTAGAATAACTAATAGCACCTAGATAAAATGACTTTTAAAACACCATAAGCAGGTACATAGATAAAAGTCAGATATGCATATAAAATCGTATAAATGAACATATGGTTAAAACAATATTAATAAATATAAAATCCAAAGTGCATAACGAGTTGTGAAAAAAATAATATAATAATAATATCCTTAGCGTGCTAGTGCAGGTGTGCACAGCATATAACGACTAGGTGATCCAGTGAAAGACTAAACGATTGTTGTAATCACACTTTTAGAATGTGTGATGGGTAGTGAGCAGAAATATGTGCAAATAATGCAATGGAGTGAACGACTGAACAGTAGGTATACAGTGCACGATATGCAAACATAAACAATGGTGCAAGTATTGCAGAGCCAGATGGAACTAGTCTGCGTGACTAGAAAAAATAAACGAAATAAATTTGGCAGAATAAAAAGTTACCATTAAATAGCAAAGTGCAAATTAACGTTGGATAGCAAAGTGCAAATGCAAAGTGCACAGATATATCCTATAGACAGTAAATAAAGTAGTATGCTAAAAGACGTGACAAAAAAATAAATAGTCATAAAAGACTATGCTGCATGCATATAAGTCCGTGGCATATAAAAATCTTCAGCAGTTTGTAAATGTGATTATTTCTCCTGGTGGAAAAGTGGGGATAGTAATGTGATCCCTGGGCAGAGGTGGTATCCATGCAGTGAAGTGTCCTAAATCCTCTTCATGTGGGGTACACTATAGTAAGCAATGGACCCTTACCTTGCGGTAAAGGGTTAACCGCATAAGAAATGATGAGGTGGGGTCTGCTTTCTTCTCCCTCAATCTCGATGGTCTGCCTGGGTGGATGAGTTTTCCTTATCCCTGGTTCCGGGTATATCTAGCCTTGTATCTCACGGAAACATAATAAAAGTAGTGCTTATCTTAGACGAGCGCCAAGCTCGTTCCCTATGTCGGTATGAATGCCTCTCCTTGTCCCTACGCGTGGTGTCACGTCACGTGACTTCATCAGGGGCTTCCATTTTGCTTGGGAGATCTTTCGCTTACATGGGCTACCCAAGGTGATTGTCTTGGACAGGGGTAGTCAGTTTGTGTCCCGGTTCTGGCGAGGCTTTTTTCTCTGTCAGGGCTGGGCTCAGCCCTTCCTTCTTAAAGCTGGCCGCTCAGCTGTCGGCTAATTGCCAGCTCCTATCTACCCACAGTGACTCGCATGTTGATGATATCCTGCTCGTTAGTCCTGTCTACTTAAGCCGTCCAGTCCAGATGATCTCTGTATTCGCCTTGGTCACATCTCTAGAGACCCTCACCCTCATGGAAGTGCCCAGCTTCCCATGCCTTTTTTGACAGTAGTTTGCCCTAAAAATTACCAGAATTTAACAAAATTTGACCCCGCACCCACACACACACAGACTTCACTAGGGTTCCCCTCTAAGTTCAGGTTCACCAAATGGCGAACAAGAATTGCATAACCCTTGATGAGCCAAATGCAGGTAATATTTGTTCTTTAAAAATGCTGATCTTCAAGATATCCCTCAATGGGTAATGACTATTGCATTAGTCATTACAATAGAAAGATAAAAAGAGCAAAGATGAAACAAGGAAAGGGGCAGAAAAAATAAGAAAGGAGGAAAGGGGAGGTCTATGAGTAAGGGCAGGGTTGTCAGGGTTGATTTTGGGATAAATGAAACTCCCATAACTCCAAAACCTAATCATGTATCTAGAATATTATGGATTCTAGTTGTAATAACTTTCAATAATGTAATCTGTTTAATGCAACTGAAGAGGTGAAATATAAATGGTGGGTCATGTGGTTCCCAATTTAACATCATGCTATATTATGTCACTGCTAAAATGTAGGTAGAAAGACATTTCATGTTTAGATGCCCAAATAGTTGATCGAAAAAATGTATACATTGCACTCAATTTTCCATAATTACTTTTGGTGTTATACCAGTCATAAGCCATACTGTTTGTTTGGCTTGTGATTACATTTTTTGTGATGCTGGTGACAGTTATTGCTATCTTTCTTTTTATATGGTTTTTAAATGGTTTAAAAAATAACAGTTTGCATGTCAGTGTGGGGTATTGCATTATTGAAGATAAACACGTGGTTTGGTGCCACCTAGTGGAAGTCTAGCAATTTGCATATTAAAAGGACAGTGATATTATCATCATTTTATGATTCACTAGGACGCAGACATGTTTTGCGAAAGAGAAATTACAATTTACACTAACCCATATAAGTATACTGTAAAAATGATTTCGCGCTCATGTGCAATAGGTAAAAATACAAATAAAACACAATCCTGATCAATACATACACATTACAATCATACACCAAGTGCTATAAATGTGTAAAATAATGAATAAAATGTTGAATAAATCTCATGTGAACTGAGTGATATAAAAGACAAATCACTACCAAAAAAGTGACAAATAAAACTAATGTCCACAAGTGAGTGATAAAAAACAATAAAACTAATGTCCACAAGTGAGTGATAAAACACAGTCCAAATGGACTATATGTGAGTGAATATCAAATAAGAGAGGTAAAAAGTTTAAAATTGGACTAAAATGACAATGTCCAAAAGGTGACTGGTGCTGTTCGTTGGTGCAACGCACGTTCTTCCAAAATTATGAGAAACGGTGTGTCATAAATAAAATACTAAAAAATATGAATCGCATGGAATAAGGGTAAAATCACATAAAAGTCGCAAAAAAGGCGCATGAAAATGAATATGCCTGGTATGTATAAAACTTCATGTGCCAGTGAATACTTCAAATCTAATACAAAAAATGTAAAAAATAATAATATTGCATGTGAATTGATGTGCAAAGTAATCCTCATGTGCAAATATTTCCACAAAAATATGTGTAAAAAATCTGAAATGACTGAAATATCTAATGCGGCGTACACACGGTCGGAATTTCCGATGGAAACAGTCCGATGGGAGCTTTTCATCGGATTTTCCGACCGTGTGTATATGCCCAACGGTCTTTTTCTGTCGGAATTTCCGACGGACTTTGAATTGAGAACCTGTTCTCAATCTTTCCGAATGAAAACCTTTCTATCAGATTTTCCGATCGTGTGTATGCAATTCCGACGCGCAAAATTCCGACGCATGCTCGGAAACAATTCAACGCATGCTCAGAAGCATTAAACTTCCCTTTTTATAGTGCTGTCGAACGTGTTTTATGCCTCTGTGTTATTGACCGTCGGAATTTGGTGTGATCGTGTGTAGGCAACACAGCTTGAGCGGAATTCCGTCGGAAAAAACGTCAGAGTTTTTTCCGGCGAGAATTCCGATCGTGTGTACGCGGCATAAGGGGAATCTAATTTATCTATTTTTTTATTATTATGTATTTTTATTTTATGGGATTTTAATATTCATAAATTTTTTAACATTTGTCGGGTCTATCTATTTATCATATAGCCTATCCAACATATTTATAATGATATGTTAAGGTTATATATGAGTTATATCAAGAAGAAAAAAGGTTTTATTTTTTATTTTTTTTTCATTATTTTTTATCCACTAGATGGCATTGGAGCGGTCTATGTTGGAATTTCAGTATATTTTAATTGTACTAATTTGCCATATCCACTAGATGTCACTGTGGAGTAACATGAGATGTTTCCAGTTCCAAACATTAAATTTAACCACTGGAGGGCACCTGATAATTAGCGTTGTTTTTATATATATATATATATATATATATATATATATAATATATCGGTTTTATTTAAGTTTATTTGAATAAATAGAGGATTATTAAAGGTTATAAAATGAAGGCTCCATACTGACATTTAGTAATAATTAAATATATCAAATGTAATTAATCATAGAGGAGCAGCGCCGCTGCTGTGTTAGCAATAGAGAGGCATTTATAAAGACTGAGAGACACCCGATTCCTTGACCCTTTGAAAAAGTCACGTGCTCAGTGACGATACGCGTCAGGGAAGGAACCAGGTGTCAGTGTTTTGCTTCCGGTCACGGCCGAGACCGGAAGAGTCCTTTGTCTTCATCGTCTGTGACAAGTTTTTAATGTAATTTATTATGTTTGTTTAAATAATATTATACCGCCATACTACACATTGGACCCCCCTCTCTCCTTTATCACCCTCGTTATCATTAATTGGTTATCGGGAGTATTGCAGTTCCTGGTTGGAGTGGATACAGGGAGATTGACCTGCCCAAAGTGATATTACACATACAGCGCTGCTAGGCCTGTGGAGGCCACTGCTGGAGGTGAGAGGCTGGGGGAAACAGTGGGGAGCACCCTGGATGACACAGAATTCACTGGATGGATGGATGCACAGAATATCACCATTTATATTTGTTTATAGACAGTTTCTGGATGGTTTACTATTGAGGACTATCATAGTGGACCTGCTTCACATTATTTGTGTTGTTTTTTTTTTGGAGTCACTTGGAGTGGAAGTCACTAATTAATTTTATATTTTTATTCTGGCACTTGCATTTTTTGGCACTTTCACTTTATATTTATTCATTACCGTTATTACATATTTATTGCATTGATATATATTCATTATTTATTGATTGGCACATGCTGGAGAGGAATTGCACACTATTTATATATTTGAGCTCTGCAAGTGTCACCTCCGCTGGTTGGGTCCCTGACTTGATTACTGCCTGAACTTTCCCGATTCTCCACCATGCCCGTTCGGTGAGAATATTGCTCCGGTACTTGCTCTAGTTACTCACTGTGGTCCCTGATAAAGGTGGTTGGTCCCTTAGTGGCGACAGCTTCCCTTCTACCTCTGACCATGACAGGTTCTCCGGCTGGCAGAACCGTCACTTTTGGTTGGACTGCAAGCTGCAGTCCCAACCCTGTGCTGCCCTCTTACTTCTGGATAGGCCCTCACACAGCCTGACAGCCAGATGCCCCAGGGATAGGCCCAATCACACACGTCCACCCAGACGGCAGTCTGGGTGGCACAGAACATAGATCACCTGACTTCACCTGAATATATAGGTTCTCCCAGCAGGCTAAGGGATTCAAGAAAACCCCTGCCCATTGGCTGAGATATCCCATATACCCATAACTTGACCTTGAAATGTCCTTCTCACATCTAATGCCACCAAGTGCCCAGCCACCTAGTGGCAGAAGAGAAAAGTACAACAAGACCAAACTTAGGGAGAAATCAATGGATCTCTACCAACTATCTACAGTAGCTACTCCTGACAAGGAATTTGGTGAGGCGCTTCCTGACCAAACCCCATAGTGCTACAAAAAATAGAAACCGCAGAGGTGATCAAATACCACCAAAAGAAAGCTTTATTTGTGGGAAAAGGGGACATCAATCATGTTTGAGTACAGCGTTGCACGACCACCGCGCAATTGTCAGTTAAAGCGACAAAGTGCTGTATCGCAAAAAATGGCCTGGTGATTAAGGGGGTAAATCTTCTGGTCCTTAAGTGGTTAAAGTAACATCAGATTAGGCTCATAATGGTTAATGTAACTTTACTGGAGAGATGCAGCATAACAATCCAATATGAACAACATCCTTTCCCTAATCCTGACTACAATAATGTAGTGGCCCAGGCATATACCTCCATTAGGTGAGAATCCATAATGGCATTGTCCATGACTTGGATGTGTTCTGAAAATGCCAGTTCTTCAGTAGCTCCAACAATTGCATTTGCAGGTGATCCTGGAACTCACTGGACCCACCGCAACCCGCCTATTTGGACCTTAACTGTCCCCCTTTTTATACAACAGGTGGATTGTCCAGGACCAAGAACCCAGGAAATGAGCTAGAAACACTTAACCCTTTCCCCACCCTGGGCCTCCTGCTGGTTTACATGCTTCAACCTGCCTACATGAGAGCAATATTTCTATCACCAGACCTCCTGTTTAACTCTAAACTGGTACCCTGTAAAGGCTTTTAAAATTTTGTCTATGGATAATTTAACCATTTCCCGCGTGGCCACTATACATAAACGCATTGGCTGCTTGTAGCTTGTTCTTCGCTTGGTTACCCATAGCAACTACACTCCTCTACTTTAGTCAAGTTAACTGTATAGTAGTAATGTTGTTTTATACCCCTTAAGGTAGATACAGACCCTGGTTCTTTTAATATATGCCAGAATCATCATGCACCCCTTTGATCAACTTCAGACCAGGCTCAAACAGTTAATGCAACTAAAATCTGGCATGATGGTACATAACGAATAACGTCCTTTCCACAATCCTAATTAAGATAATGTACTGGCCCAGGTATATCTCTGTAAGGTAAGAATCCATAATGACAATGTCTTGGATGCTGTCCACGATTCCCAGTCTCTTCAGTGACACGCTTGTGCTCACAGGTGGATCTACGATCCGGCTATACCCACGTCCCGTTCTCTCACTCTCTCAGTCTTAGCTGTCCCCTTCTTTATATAACAAGTGGGCCTGTCAAAACCAACAGCCCGGGAACTGAGCCAAAAAATGTTTAACCCTTTCCCCAGCCTGGGCCGGCTGCTGGTAATCTAACTGCACACACATTTCCAACCTGCCTACAAGCAGCTTTTCCTGATTGCTGCCACACTAGTCCACTGACCAGTCCAGTGCAGTCAAAAACAATGTCCCTGATCACCGCCACACCAGTTCAGTGTTGCCTCTGCCTGCTGCCTGTGCTGACCCTGGCCTGTTTATTGACCATGTTTCTAACAATTGCCTGAACCAATTCTTTGCCTGTTTGCTGACCATGTCTCTGCCTGTAGCCTTAACTGACCCATCTTCACGTCCTACTTACTATATTCCTGTGAGACACCAGTCCCAGCCATCCCCTACTAATAACTGCCCTCCTGGAACCACAGGGACTCTTTTTTGTTCTTGCTTCTGTTTCCTGTACAAGGATGTCAGTGAACATGACATTCCTGGGGGCAGCCATATACCAATAGGCTAGACTTGCTTGGCCTACAGGAATTGGGACTGCTATAGGTGACACAACACTAAGCTATATTCCCTGATCACTCGTATAGAGGCGACCATTACTGTACATTGGTTTTTATACAATTGGTTGATTTGTGTGATACACAAGATACAATGTTCGTTATATAATCGGTCAAAAAAGTCTCACACATGTGGTATTACTATACTCGGGAGGAGTAGTAGAATGTGTTTTGGGATGTAATTCGAAGTATGCCCATGCTGTTTGTGAGAAATATCTTATTAAAGGAGAAGACCAGCCTGAGCTTGTTTGGCTGGGCTTCTCCTATGGGTCACAGGAGTGCAATTTGTTTTGCACTCCTGTGACCCATTTTCAGCAGAGAGACAGAAGACGCCTCTACCGCCGCTGCTGCCCACTGAAGGAGACACAGCAGGAGGAGAGGACACCACAGCAAGGTAAGTGACGGACCTCCCGCGGAGAATGGGGGAGGGGGATTTGATGGGACACAGTGAGGCTGCATTTGATAGGACAGTGAGGCTGCATTTGATGGGACAGTGAGGCTGCATTTGATGGGACAGTGAGGCTGCATTTGATGGGACAGTGAGGCTGCATTTGATGGGACACAGTGAGGCTGCATTTGATGGGACACAGTGAGGCTGCATTTGATGGGACACAGTGAGGCTGCATTTGATGGGACACAGTGAGGCTGCATTTGATGGGACACAGTGAGGCTGCATTTGATGGGACACAGTGAGGCTGCATTTGATGGGACACAGTGAGGCTGCATTTGATGGGACACAGCGAGGCTGCATTTGATGGGACACAGCGAGGCTGCATTTGATGGGACACAGCGAGGCTGCATTTGATGGGACACAGCGAGGCTGCATTTGATGGGACAGTGAGGCTGCATTTGATGGGACAGTGAGTCTGCATTTGATGGGACACAGTGAGGCTGCATTTGATGGGACACAGTGAGGCGGCATTTGATGGGACACAGTGAGGCTGCATTTGATGGGACACAGTGAGGCTGCATTTGATGGGACACAGTGAGGCTGCATTTGATGGGACAGTGAGGCTGCATTTAATCGGCACAGTTGCTGCATAAGATGGGCACAGTAGCTGCATAAGATGGGCACAGTGGTAGCATTTGATGGCACAGTGGGAGCATTTGATATGACACAGTGGCTGCGTTTGATGGGCACAGTGGCTGCATTTGATGAGCTCAGTGGCTGCGTTTGATGAGCACAGTGGCTGCGTTTGATGGGCACAGTGGCTGCATTTGATGGCACAGTGGCTGCATTTGATGGCACAGTGGCTGCGTTTGATGGCACAGTGGCAGTGATTGATGGGGGTTTTTTTTCAGAATTTTTAAATTTGTTTGCGCCCCCCCCAAAAAATTTGAGCACCAGCCGCCGCTGATCCTGAGTATTAATTGGCTCCAATTTCCAAGATACAGCTTCAGGTCTAAATTGCATCGAAAATATAAAAAATTACGAGGGTGATGTGTAATTAAGCTCCATAACTTTTCTGCAAAATCTGATATAGCAATGAGAATGGTGCCATGCCAATCATTATAAAGTTATCCTTTTATTGATACCAATATCATAACTTTCCATTCATTTATTGGTTTTTCATGTAACATTTTCCTGCTCCCTCCACACCATTGGTTCTGCGAAAGGCATGGACTTTTTCTTCTTGATTAGCCAATGACGCTGATAAGTTGCACATGTAATGCAATGATAATGAGGGGCCCAACTCTTGTCCCGATCCCCTATTTTGCATCCAAAATATAGGTGGTATGCCTTTTTTTAGCTAGCACACCGGCCACACTGCATACCTGAGTTAAGGGCAGATGGATTACAGGAAGTAAATGCTACATGAATCATCTGCCCTTACTTAAGACAATGCCCTTACTTAGAAAGCTAGGGGGTGTTATTCAAAGTGATTTCTCAACAAAATAATGCATGGAGACATGGATGGATGGGGGAGATTGCTTTGACAATTAAAAATGAAGTAAATAGCATTTTCAGTTTGTGGTGTTCACTTCAGTTTAGCTTTAAGTAATGACCAGTGGATGCATTGCATGAATCTATCTATGGCCGCTGCTGCCACCCCTATTCAGGCGCCCGGCCCCTTTTTAGGCGCCCGGTCCCTTTTCTGGCAGGTGAATTAAAGCGGCGAAGGGGGTGTTTTTGAAGCACCTGATTAGAGTCATAGGCTCTAAAAGGCGCCACCCGCAGGTCACTCAGCTGTGTTAGAAAAGTGAATGAATATTCGCTTTCGTAACACTAAACCGCCTCTCCGCCAATCAGGTGCTCGGATCTGTTACCCACCACCTGATTGGCTGAAATGACAGGCGCCTATCAGGTGTCCAATCATAGCAGAGGACAGGAAGAGAGGATGGGAGAAGACATTGAGGAGCATCGAGGAGCTGTCCCACCGAGACAGGGTAAGTGCAGACGGTGAGCGGGGGGCACACTGGCAGAATTTGATATGGCACAGTGGGAGCATTTGATGGGGCATAGTGGGAGCATTTGATGGGGCACAGTGGGAGCATTTGATGGCACAGTGGGAGAATTTGATATGGCACAGTGGCTGCGTTTGATGGGCACAGTGGCTGCGTTTGATGGGCACAGTGGTTGTGTTTAATGGCACAGTGGCTGCGTTTGATGGCACAGTGGCATCAATTTATGGGCACAGTGGCTGCGTTTGACGGCACAGTGGCGGAAATTGATGGGCACAGTGGCTGCGTTTGATGACACAGTGGCTGCGTTTTATGGTACAGTGGCTGCATTTGATGGCACAGTGGTGGCAATTGATGGGCACAGTGGCTGCGTTTGATGGCACAGTGGCTGTGTTTGATGGCACAGTGGCGGCAATTGATGGGCATAGTGGCTGCGTTTGATGGGCACAGTGGCTGCGTTTGATGGCACAGTGGCGGCAATTGATAGGCACAGTGGCTGCGTTTGATGGTACAGTGGCGGCAATTGATGGGCACAGTGGCTGTGATTGATTGTACATTGAGGCTGCAATTGATAGGTTTTTTTTTTTCAGAATTTTTGAGTTTGTTTGTGCCCCCCCAAAATTTTGAGTACTAGCCGCCACTGGATGGGCACTGATAGGCGGCACTGATGGGCACTAATAGGCAGGAATGATAGGCAGCACTGATAGGCACTGATTGGTAGCACTGATGGGCACTGTTGGGGCTGCACTGATAATCAGTGCATTGATCATCAGTGTCCTGATTATCAGTGTAGATGTCCCCTGTGTGGATTGTCGCTTACCAGCTGTCCTCTCCTCATGCCCTGTCAGCGTGAGGAAGAGGACTGTTGGTAACTGGCAAATCCTGTTTACACTATGATCAGCTGGGATTGGACACAGCTGGTCACATGGTAAAAAGTCGCTGTGATTGACTCTTTTTTTTTTTTATTTATTGCAAGGAACAGGGCCCACAAGGACCAACAGGGTACAAGTCAACATGTATTACAGGAAATAATACGAAAATAAATACATCACATATCGTATAAGTCATGAACGGATATAACAGAACATTTCTTAGGGCGTCGTGTGCTAAACTGGGTGTTTGGATCCCATCTTTATGGATAATACTGTGAACACAACTTGTGTCCGGAAGATCCTGCTATATATTGCGCCCCAATGTATAAAACATGGGATTCCATCATCTCTTGGGGCCTGCTCCCAGTTAATTTTACCAGATTTTTTCCCCATTTTGCTCCGTCGTCTACGCCCCCATGTTATGGGGGGACACAGCGCGGCGGAGCAGCGCGGGTGGAAGGTTAATGTTAGCATAAGAACAGTAGAGGGGTAAAGGAGGGGGGAAAGAGAGTGGGGAAGAAGAGAGAGAGTGAGGGGGAACGAGGTATAGGTGGGGGGGGGGGGTGTGCGCCCCGTGGCCATGGATCCACATCAAGCGCGTTTTCGGTTACATGAAGTGTCTACATGAGGACTCGCGAGCCGGTGTCTATATTTGTTAAGAGATGTCTTGGGATAAGTCAAGCGAGTATATCCAAGTTTCTGAAAGCTTGGCCCTCATCTGAATATATAAAAATTATCCAGAGCTGCCAGGTTTTGGTGAACGTCTCCTGTCTATCCTGTGCTGTGAGGATAAGATCTTCCATCCTCCTGATGTCCTCCACTTTTTGAAGCCACAGGTTAATGGTCGGCGGGAGAACAGACTTCCAGCATAGTGGAATGCAGGCCTTAGCTGCGTCTAACAGGTGACGAGTCACCGATTTCTTGTATGCCCTGTCTGGAATAGTGGAAGCATGCAATAGAAAAAAGGCAGGGTCAGCTGTGATTGTTCTTTCAGTAAATTTTTGTATGATCTCCCGGACAACTGTCCAGAAGTGCGTAAGTTTTTAGGGCATGACCAAAAAATATGTAAGAGAGTCCCTTCTTCTACTAGGCAGCGCCAGCAACGATCCGTCGTTGCCGGGAATATCTTATGTAGTATCGCCGGGGTTTTGTACCACCGGGAGAGAATTTTATAGTTAGTTTCCTGAGTCTTGGTGCATATGGAGGACTTGTGAGTATATCTCAGTATGTGTTGTCTCTCAGTGCTGCTAAATTGGTCTCTTGGCCTCTTCCCATCTAAGTATACCGCGAGGTATAAATTCCTCCTGTGGTGTGTTCAGAAGGGCATAGGTCAGCGAGAGCGAGTGTGGCAGGGTTGCCCTCGTAGAGCATATATCTTCGAGTGTTGTGAGATTTGGAGTGTTGTCTATTGGGGTGGAATAGAGTTCAGGAAATGGCTTAGTTGGAGTGATCTCAGAAAGTCAAGTCGGTATAGACCCGTGGGGTCGGACAACTCTGTCGCCGTCCTCCAGCGTCCTCCTGAACTAAAGTGTGTTGCCTGGTGCAATCCTGCCTCAGACAGAAGTTTAAAGGGGCAGTCTTTTATACCTGGTGAAAATAGTGGGTTTCCTAGTATGGGGTATAAAGGTGAGTTTGGGTAGAAAAAAAAAAGAGAAAAGAGATTCTCCCTTGGTGGTGGGGTTTTTAGGCAGCAACAGACGTCTGGTAGAAATTATCAGACGAGTGTATGAAGTGAGAGACCAAATCCATTCAAATCAATTTGCAATGTTTATTCAAAATTTTAAAAGAATAGGATGGCACATAAAAAAAGGAGTGTAAAACACAAGCCCATACAGAATAAAAATACGAATACAGTACACAGAATAAAACCAACAAATATCACCTAACACCACTACTGATATGGTCAGAAGCAGTGATTATATAGGGTGTGACAAAAAACACTGACGCGTTTCGACCTGTTGTCTGTATCGGTCTTCCTCAGAGCATTTTTGTCTGCTGGAATGAAAAGACATTGTAACAGCAACTTCTCAGTTATGTGTTTCTGTACATTTATACTCATGTCCATATACATTTTTTATATTGTTATCGATATAATTACCGGTATAGGTGTAGTGAATGGGATAGTCTTCTGCATGGGTATTTGTAAAAAGTCCCGTGAGTTTGGGGAGGAGAGGGGGGTCTGGGTCACTATTCGGGCGCATATCTTTGACGTGTTGCCTATCAATAGATGTAATTTGAGTTCCGTGGGTAACCCTGAATAACACCATGGAGTGCCAGGAAGGGGGGTCTCGCTTTGTGATTGCTCTATGGAGGTCCACAGTTTGGTCTCCTGGTGGCGGCACCAGTCTATAAGCCTCCCTAGATGTATAGCTTGGTAGTAAATACGTATGTTGGGAAGTACGAGTAGTTTGTTGGCCAATCTAGGTTTTTTCTTGGCCCACACAAATTCCGTAAACAAAGATTGTACTTGTTTGAAAAAAAGACGTGGAATATGTATGGGTACCGCCTGCATAAGATAAAGGAGTTTCGGGAGAATCATCATTTTTAAAATGTTGCAGCGGCCCAGCCAAGAATGTAGGCCCGAGGTCCATTGGTTCAACAGTAGTTTAATTTTTTTCAATAATGGGGGAAAGTTAAGTTCATACAATTTCGAGAGCGTATGAGGGATATACGTCCCCAAATACTTAAGGGCTGTGTTAGTCCATTTCAATTTAAAACTGGACTGAAGGTGTGTAAGCTGTGCGTCAGGGATTTTTGCACCCATCGCTTCGGACTTGCCAAAGTTGATCTTTAGATTGGAGATTGAGCCATATAGTGTGAATTATTGGAGGAGGTTCGGGAGGGATATTGTTGGGTTTGATAGAGAGAACATCAAATCGTCGGCGTAAGCAGATACTTTGTGTTGGGTTTGGCCTATCTCAATTCCCGAGATGTTTGGGTTTCCTCTGACATGGCACAAAAAGGGCTCGAGGGACAATGCAAATAAGAGGGGTGAAAGTGGGCAACCCTGACGGGTTCTGTTAGAGATTGAAAGGGGGTCTGAGAGCACTCCGTTGGCTCTAACCTTTGCCGTCGGAGTGGTATATACTGCCGCAATCCACTTCATCATGTTGCTCCCTAGGCCTATGTGTTTTAGGGTGAACTGGACTTTCATGTTCGCCACTCTATCGAAGGCTTTCTCAGCGTCAGTGCTGAGAAAGACACTTGGTGTATTGGTAGTGGTAGCTTTGTGTAATAGATTCAGGACTTTGGTAGTGTTGTCTCTGGCTTCCCTTGACGGAACAAAGCCTACCTGGTCCAGATGTATTAGATTTGGTATATGGCTTTGTAGTCTGGTCGCTAATATTTTCGTGAACAATTTCAGGTCTGTGTTCAGTAGGGAAATGGGGTGGTAACTCCCGCACTGGGTAGGGTCCTTGCCCTCTTTAGGGATCACCGCTATGTGGGCTTGCATCGTGTCATTGTGTAGTTTACCGTCTTTGCTAATGTCGTTGAACAACCTGACTAATTGATTTCCTAACGAGGGGAGTAGGGTCTCGTAGTATTGCACTGTATGTCCGTCTGGTCCCGGGGCCTTATTGCATTTCGTATTTCCTATCGCCGCCTGTAATTCTATCAATGGGCTCGTCTAATAGCTCTCGTGTGTCAGATGTAAGGGTGGACATAGTGGATTTCGTTATGTAGTCTGTTATTTTCCTCGGAGGGGGGGTTTCTATGGACAGATTGTATAGGGTCTCATAGTATGACTTGAATTCTTTTGTTATTCTTTGAGGGAGAACTTCTTTCTGACCCGTTGGGGATACTATGTGCGGGATGTAAGAGGCTGTTGCTTGGGAGCGTAGGGATTGTGCAAGCAACTTCCCACATTTGTTGCCCGATTCGTATGTCTTCTTGCAGGAAATTTGTAGTGCCGCCTTCGCTTTAAAATGGAGCAAGTCAGTTATTTGAGCGCGTACTGTATCCAATTCGCTCCCAAGCAATCTGGATGGTGTCTGTTTATGTTTGGTTTCTAATGTTTGGAGTTTGTCTATCAGTGCCACCATTTGGGCTGTATTCTGTTTTTTGATTCTAGCCCCCTGTTTTATGAGCACCCCTCTTATGACCGCCTTGTGTGCCTCCCATACCAGTCCTATGTTGCAGTCATCTGTGAGGTTTGTGTGGAAGTAGTGTGCAATTTCTTTCGTGACATCTGCTACCACCTCCGGATTTTGTAGGAGGCCCTCATTGAGTCTCCATGGTTGTCTACCTGTCTTAGTTTGGTCGGACACTGCATATTGCATCGTGACTGGAGCATGGTCAGACCACGTGATGAGTCCTATGGCTGTATTCTTAATTGCTTGTAATTGGTTGTGTGGGACAAGGAAGTGATCTATACGGGAGTATATTTGGTGTGTACGAGAAAAGAAGGTATAATCCCGTTCACCCGGGTGAAATAGTCGCCAGGCGTCTATTAGTCGCATGTCGTGTAATGTCTTGTGGATTCCCTTGGATTTTGTAGGAGGCCCTCATTGAGTCTCCATGGTTGTCTACCTGTCTTAGTTTGGTCGGACACTGCATATTGCATCGTGGCTGAAGCATGGTCAGACCACGTGATGAGTCCTATGGCTGTATTCTTATTTGCTTGTAATTGGTTGTGTGGGACAAGGAAGTGATCAATACGGGAGTATATTTGGTGTGTACGAGAAAAGAAGGTATAATCCCGTTCACCTGGGTTAAATAGTCGCCAGGCGTCTATTAGTCGCATGTCGTGTAATGTCTTGTGGATTCCCTTACGTGAGTTTCGGGAGGTAGAAGAAGTTCCTGACGAAGTGTCTTCTGCTGGGAGTAAAGGGAAATTTAAGTCACCCCCCACTATGAGTTGGCTCTCTGAAAAGATTTGGAGTGATTCTAAGGTCTTTTTAATAAGAGTCCTGTTGGCTGTTTGGGGCGTACAAGTTGGCAATGGTTACTTTCACATCCCCTATCAGGCCCTTCAGGAACAGGAATCTGTGATTGACTCTTTACACTGATCACAGATCCCTGCTGATGCGTGCGAGAAGCGCTGTCACAGAAGGATGTCAATAGACGTCCTCCCAGAAATAGCCTAGCCGTCATTCAGGTATATTGTGGTTATGCTTAACATTCACTTTTAAAATTAATGTAATTTGTGAACGAAGATAACATGCACTGTCTGAATTTTGTTCATTCAAGAAAAGTTTTCTATTTTGCTTCTTTGAATTTTTCCATCAATGTGGTAAAAAATCAACGTTAAATTGACCCCACTAACGATTAGAATTTTTTTTCTCATTTCGTAAACGTTTTTTTCCATAAAAAACATTCTCGAAATTAGAAAAAAATGTATAAAATACAAAATATGTGCAGTATGTAGCACCCTCTAGTGTGTACTTTAGTAGTGAGAGTAGGTAAACTATACTCTGACTCATGTTACATGGTGAGTCTGTAATCGAGTCAGGGTTACTTGAGTTCAGGGCTGGATGACTCAACCTGGCAGCTCTCAGGTGCCCCCATTTCTAGAATATTGGAGAATGTTCTGGAGCTAGTGGGTGGAGGTGAGGAGTGGCTGCTTTGAATATTTATGGGCCCTCAGCCAATCCCCAGGAGTGGGTCTGGCAGGGGACTGGGAAACCCATAAACAGACATGGGCCATGCTGGCAGGGGGAGTAGGGTGGAAGATGGATAAGCAGTGTTGAGGAGAGGCTGTCGTGGCCCTTGATGGACAGGGGGGAGGGGTTTTTATCTTGGACTGGAGCTCGGGAGGCTTGCCTGGAAGGATCCCACCACAGGAGGCATTCCAGCTGGAGATGCAGTGGAGAGAGCAAGGAGAGACAGTGAGTAGATCAGCAGGGTGCAGGGACAGACAAGGGGAGAGACTGCCAGTTGCAGCAGTGCTCTCTTGAAGACAGCATTGTGCCAAGACTTCATTCATCCTTGCCCTGGGGAGTATCCATGTGTGTGTGTCAGTCAGGCAGGACTGGTGCAGAGAGTCAGTCAGGAGGACTGGGAAGAAAAACAGCCAGGTGTGGCTGGTGACAGCCAGGTGGGCTAGCATTCTGCAAGCAAGTGGAACTGGGATCAGTGGCCGCAGAAAGCAGAGGGAGATGTGTTATGCTGTTCACTTCAATTTTGTACTTTGTCAAGGGACTAAGAGTTCCTGTCTGTAATGGGCCTTTGCTGAACTAGCTATGTATGGTTCGTTCCCTTGGGAGTGAGCCAGCAGGATCTGTACATAGAGGAACCAAGTGTGTGCACAAGGAAGCATTAAGAGGAGTCTGTATATAGGGTGGAAGTTGTCCCTGAAGTTCTGTTTGTTGACACCTTGGGCATCCCATAATCCTTTACCCTATCCAAGTTATCATCCCTTAATAAATTAAAAAACAAGCCAAAGACTGATTTTCTGTGTCTGGATGAAAGAAGGAAATGTGTTGTGACTGGCTGTGCAGCAGTGGGGAACCCTAACTACAGGAGTAATGCTATATTTGGGGCTATGCCCATGGTAACCTGCAGGGCATTGTCCCTAGCAATGGGAAATCATCGAGCCACAGAGACTGTGTTTTGCTGTTCAAGTCCTTAAGGGGGATGATGACAGTGTAACGACACCCCGAGTATGAAAGGGGTTAAGGTCGCTTAGGACATTCCCTTCCCGAACACCAAGGCAGCTACCGAACACTCCGATCAGCCGAACAAGAAACCCATATGAATAACTCTCCCCCCAAGTACGAGACAAGGCTCTGTCTTGAGGGTCAAACAGGAATGAATCTTTATTTTGAGCTCTCACACAAATATATACAACAGGATGCAAATACACTCTCACCAGAAACCTAATTAACATAGCTAATTATCTAATCCTTTAGACAGCCTAGGTGACTCAGACACATGACCTTTAGGACAGACTTCATGTCTCCTAGCTCACCGACTATACAATACACATTATCATACATCTCCTTCATACAATTGCAGGGTTAATTAGCACACTGGATGAAAAGACTCCTTAGAAGCTGTGACAAGTCATACTAGACTAATTTACATTATAGCAGACACAGACAGAGACAGGTGGCTGGAATTGATGACATTAGCATCTAACAGTATGTGTCCCAAAAGTATGAATCAGTCACTATTTGTAATATGGAAAATACAGGGTTCCCAGAGTCTGTGTCTCTTGGGGGGATATGGACCCGAATCCAAAGTAGCACCACCTCAAGGGTCCCCAGGCATACTGCTTCACAAAGAACACTGTTCCCCCAAATGCCAGGGCCAATAATCGGTCGGCAAGAGGCTAGCATTCAGTCCCCTCCAAAAGCCTCTGTCATGGCTACGTCTGTCACAGACAGGAAGTCGGGATGCTGAACTGTAAATATCAATCTGGTGTTCAAGTGCTGTTGTCCATAGCAACTACGGGAAGGTTGCTGTTGACTAGCTATACTGCATGCCCTGTTGCCCTAACCATGGCTGGGACAGCTACTTGTGATGCACCAGGGCCTGCTCTGATCAGTGAGGACTGTATTGTGTGCTGTCATCTGTGGCAACCATAGCAGGCGATCACGCCCATGGATTACAAAATGTCCAGATGTCTGATTATGGCCAGGGAAAATGACTGTGTACTGAAAAATCCTGCTGAAACAGTGAGGAGTGCATGGATGTGTCCATGTTACCTGTGGCAACCGGGGTGAACCGGTGGGAGCTGGCGGGATGGTGTTTATCAGCTATACAACTACAGCTGAAATAAGAGACTGTCAAGATCCTGCTAAAATCAGTATGGTATGCACTGTTGCCCTTAGCAACCACTACAGACTGCCATTGCTGCCTGCACTCAGCTATACAGCCCTGGCTGAGGACGAGGGGCATGTTGCAACAAGTCCTGCACATAGCAGTGCATATGAAGTGACTGTATGGACGGTGTCTGTGCCCGCAAATTTCAGTTCGGTCAGGAAGGAGTTACATAGCGAGCGGGAACAAGCCTACTTATCAGAGCTGCTGGCGCCAACTCCTCTGGAAGCTTGGGGGTGGAGCCACGCCCTAGAGGAAACCCAGCATACCCAGCACCTGAGAGCAGAGGAGGAGTGCATCATGGCGTTTTACCTACAACCTTGTGGCTCATTCATAAGCCTTCCTGACATGCAGGTACCGAACGGCTGGTACCGGATGGTGGATACTGGGGTTTGTACTTGTGAAGAGCATTTAACTATGCTGATGCCCAGTGACCTGCCACCAGTGACCTATACTGTGAACCTGTCGTCAGTACTATGCCTGGAGTGGAGAGAGGAATCCCGGTCGGCCGGAGGAAGTTCAGGGGTAAGTGGCATGCAGGGCTGCAGCCTGCTAGGTGTCCACCACTACACACACAGAGCTATATTTTCTTCCCAGAAGCACCTATAGGACTTGAGGTGTGTGTTAGTCCCTTTACACACACAGAGCTATATTTTCTTCCCAGAAGCACCCTATAGGACTTGAAGTGTGTTAGTCCCATTACACAAACAGAGCAATATTTTCTTCCCAGAAGCACTATAGGACTTGTAGTGTTGTTAGTCCCAGCACACACACAGAGCAACATTTTCTTACCAGAAGCACCTATAGGACTTGAAGTGTGTTAGTCCCATTACACCACACAGAGCTATATTTTTCTTCCCAGAAGCACCTATAGGACTTGAAGTGTGTTAGTCCCATTACACACACAGAGCTATATTTTCTTCCCAGAAGCACCTATAGGACTTGAAGTGTGTTAGTCCATTACACACACAGAGCTATATTTTCTTCCCAGAAGCACCTATAGGACTTGAAGTGTGTTAGTCCCATTACACACACAGAGCTATATTTTCTTCCCAGAAGCACCTATAGGACTTGAAGTGTGTTGTCCCATTACACACACAGAGCTATATTTTCTTCCCAGAAGCACCTATAGGAATTGAAGTGTGTTAGTCCCATTACACACACAGAGCTATATTTTCTTCCCAGAAGCACCTATAGGACTTGAAGTGTGTTAGTCCCATTACACACACAGAGCTATATTTTCTTCCAGAAGCACCTATAGGACTTGAAGTGTGTTAGTCCCATTACACACACAGAGCTATATTTTCTTCCCAGAAGCACTATAGGACTTGAAGTGTGTTAGTCCCATCACACACACAGAGCTATATTTTGTTCCCAGAAGCACCTATAGGACTTGAAGTGTGTTAGTCCCATTACACACACAGAGCTATATTTTCTTCCCAGAAGCACCTATAGGACTTGAAGTGTGTTAGTCCCATTACACACACAGAGCTATATTTTCTTCCCAGAAGCACTATAGGACTTGAAGTGTGTTAGTCCCATTACACACACAGAGCTATATTTTCTTCCAGAAGCACCTATAGGACTTGAAGTGTGTTAGTCCATTACACACACAGAGCTATATTTTCTTCCCAGAAGCACCTATAGGACTTGAAGTGTGTTAGTCCCATTACACACACAGAGCTATATTTTCTTCCCAGAAGCACCTATAGGACTTGAAGTGTGTTAGTCCCATTACACACACAGAGCTATATTTTCTTCCAGAAGCACCTATAGGACTTGAAGTGTGTTAGTCCCATTACACACACAGAGCTATATTTTCTTCCCAGAAGCACTATAGGACTTGAAGTGTGTTAGTCCCATTACACACACAGAGCTTATATTTTCTTCCCAGAAGCACCTATAGGACTTGAAGTGTTAGTCCCATTACACACACAGAGCAATATTTTCTTCCCAGAAGCACCTATAGGACTTGAAGTGTGTTAGTCCCATCACACACACAGAGCTATATTTTCTTCCCAGAAGCACCTATAGGACTTGAAGTGTGTTAGTCCCATTACACACACAGAGCTATATTTTTTCCCCAGAAGCACCTATAGGACTTGAAGTGTGTTAGTCCCATTACACACACAGAGCTATATTTTCTTCCCAGAAGCACCTATAGGACTTGAAGTGTGTTAGTCCCATTACACACACAGAGCTATATTTTCTTCCCAGAAGCACCTATAGGACTTGAAGTGTGTTAGTCCCATTACACACACAGAGCTATATTTTCTTCCCAGAAGCACCTATAGGACTTGAAGTGTGTTAGTCCCATTACACACACAGAGCTATATTTTCTTCCCAGAAGCACCTATAGGACTTGAAGTGTGTTAGTCCCATCACACACACAGAGCTATATTTTGTTCCCAGAAGCACCTATAGGACTTGAAGTGTGTTAGTCCCATTACACACACAGAGCTATATTTTGTTCCCAGAAGCACCTATAGGACTTGAAGTGTGTTAGTCCCATCACACACACAGAGCTATTTTTGTTCCCAGAAGCACTATAGGACTTGAAGTGTGTTAGTCCCATTACACACACAGAGCTATACTTTGTTCCCAGAAGCACCTATAGGACTTGAAGTGTGTTAGTCCCATTACACACACAGAGCTATATTTTCTTCCCAGAAGCACCTATAGGACTTGAAGTGTGTTCGTGGCATACAGGCAGAGCTCCTATATTTTGTTCCCAGAAGCACTTATAGGACTTGAAGTGTGTTAGTCCCATTACACACACAGAGCTATATTTTCTTCCCAGAAGCACCTATAGGACTTGAAGTGTGTTAGTGGCAGGCAGGCAGAGCTCCTATATTTTGTTACCAGAAGCACCTATAGGACTTGTAGTAGTGTGTTCGTGGCAGGCAGGCAGTGCTCCTTATATTTTGTTCCCAGAAGGACCTATAGGACTTGAAGTGTGTTAGTCCCATTACACACACAGAGCTATATTTTGTTCCCAGAAGCAACCTATAGGACTTGAAGTGTGTTAGTCCCATTACACACACAGAGCTATATTTTCTTCCCAGAAGCACCTATAGGACTTGAGTGTGTTAGTCCCATTACACACACAGAGCTATATTTTCTTCCAGAAGCACCTATAGGACTTGAAGTGTGTTAGTCCCATTACACACACAGAGCTATATTTTCTTCCCAGAAGCACTATAGGACTTGAAGTGTGTTAGTCCCATTACACACACAGAGCAATATTTTCTTCCCAGAAGCACCTATAGGACTTGAAGTGTGTTAGTCCCATCACACACACACAGAGCTATATTTTCTTCCCAGAAGCACCTATAGGACTTGAAGTGTGTTAGTCCCATCACACAGAGCTCCTCTATTTTCTTTGCATAAGCACCCACAGGACTTCTAGTGTGTTAGTGGCATCACACAGAGCTCCTCTATATTCTTCTCAGAAGCACCCACAGGACTTCTAGTGTGTTAGTGGCATCACACAGAGCTCCTCTATTTTCTTTGCAGAAGCACCCACAGGACTTCTAGTGTTGTTAGTGGCATCACACAGAGCTCCTCTATTTTCTTTGCAGAAGCACCCACAGGACTTCTAGTGTGTTAGTGGCATCACACAGAGCTCCTCTATTTTCTTTGCAGAAGCACCCACAGGACTTCTAGTGTGTTAGTGGCATCACACAGAGCTCCTCTATTTTCTTTGCAGAAGCACCCATAGGACTTCTAGTGTGTTAGTGGCATCACACAGAGCTCCTCTATTTTCTTTGCAGAAGCACCCACAGGACTTCTAGTGTGTTAGTGGCATCACACAGAGCTCCTCTATTTTCTTTGCAGAAGCACCCACAGGACTTCTAGTGTGTTAGTGGCATCACACAGAGCTCCTCTATTTTCTTCTCAGCAGCACCCACAGGACTACCGACTACAATGGCTGGAAGACCGCCAAGGGGAGGCAGAGCGTGCAGAGCCAAGAACACAGGGCAGGCAGGCTCTGTTTCTAGTGGACGTGGCCGTGGACGTGGACGTGGTCGTGCATCGTCATCAGCACGTGGCATGGGACACGCGCGTCTTTGTTTTCGGCAGCTGGACATGTGGAGCCGCATCATGCTGAAGGCTTGGTAGAATGGATGACCAAGCCCTCCTCATCCTCCTCATCCTCTCTCACCAGGCTCAGGGTACTGACAGAGCATCATCAGCCACCCCTTCCCTAGACCCACCATGTCCTCCTGAGGAGTCCCCCGAACTCTTTGAGCACAGTGTTGGGTACATGCTCCAGGAGGATGCCCAACGATTCGAAGGCTCGGATGACGATACCCAGCTTGAGGAATCTGGCAGTACAGTTCCACCAGCTGCAGCTTACTGCCAGGTTTGCTCTAGTGGTGAAGAGGGAGGGGATGATGAGGTCACTGACTCCACGTGGGTGCCTCAAGGGAGAGAGGATGAGGAGGAGGACGAGGAGGAGGAGGATGCGGCGTCACATGTCCAACGAGGCAGGATGCCCCTGGAGGCCAGGTAGAGGCCAGCACAGCAACTGTACAACACCGCAGAGCTCCGCCTGTGCAGGGCGCTGCCTCTGCACGTTATCAGAAAAGTTCTTTGGTGTGGGCCTTTTTTGAGACGAGTGCAGCAGATCGCACCACTGCTATTTGCAATATTTGTCTCAAGCGTATCTCGCGTGGCCAAAACATCAGCCGCTTGGGCACGACAAGCATGACCAGACATATGGCGACCTGCCATGCAGCTCGTTGGCAGGCACACATAAAAGACCCACACCAAAGAACTAAGCGGACCTCTCCTTGCTCCTCCTCAGCTGGGATCTCCATCCCACTACACCTTCAGTCCTCTCTGAAAGCTGCTCTGAGAGGACTGAAGGTGTAGAATTCGGTGTGTCACAACCAAGTACTTGCAGTACACCGACGTCCGAATGCAGCAGGCAAATTTCCCTGCCCCAGCTGCTGGACGTAGAAAGAAGTACACTCCAGCCATCCACATGCCCAGCGGTTGAATGCTAGCCTTGCTAAATTGCTAGCACTTCAACTGCTGCCTTTTCAGTTGGTAGACTCGGCCCCCTTCCGTGAGTTTGTTCAATGTGCGGTTCCTCAGTGGCAGGTTCCCAAACGCCACTTTTTTCTCGCGGAAGGCGATTCCGTCTCTCTACCGGCATGTGGAGGGCAATGTCCATGCCTCGCTGGACAGGGCGGTCAGCGGTAAGGTGCATATTACCGCTGACTCATGGTCCAGCAGGCATGGACAGGGACGGTACCTTTCTTTCACGGCCCATTGGGTCACTCTATTGGCAGCTGGGAGGGATGCAGGACAAGGTGCAGTAGTGTTGGAGGTTGTTCCGCCACCACGCCTCCAAAACGCGACTACTGCTACTGGTTGTGACACACCTCTCTCCTCCACCCCCTCCTCTTCTTCTTCCTCCAGTGCTCTGTCCTTGGAACCAGCGGTGCTCGTAGGCGTACAAGGGGCTACGCAAGTACGCAGGCAAAAAGATGCCATGCCGTGCTTGCGCTGGTGTGTTTGGGGGACAGGAGCCACACTGGGCCAGAGGTTCTGGCAGCTCTGCAGGGGCAGGCCGAGAGGTGGTTGACGCCACGTCAGCTTAAGCCAGGAATGGTCGTTTCTGACAATGGCACCAACCTCTTCTCCGCCCTGCGACAGGGGCAGCTCACCCATGTGCCCTGCATGGCTCACGTCCTCAACCTGGTGGTGCAGCGGTTCTTGGGCAGGTTCCAGGCTTACAGGATGTCCTGAGGCAGGCCAGGAAAGTCTGTGTGCATTTCCGCGATCTTATAATGCCAGTGCTCGGCTGACTGAGCTGCAAAAGGAGCTGAACCTGCCCAAGAACCGCCTAATATCTGACATGCCACCAGGTGGAACTCAACGTTGGCCATGCTGCAGCGACTGCACACGCAGCAGAGGGCCATCAATGAGTACCTTTGCGACTACGGCACCAGGACAGGGTCAGGGGAGCTTGGGTTTTTTTTCCCACGTCAGTGGAGCATGATCAGGGATGCATGCACTGTCCTCTCACCATTTGAGGAGGCCACGAGGATGGTGAGCAGTGACAGTGCATGCATCAGTGACACTGTCCCTCTTGTCCACCTGTTGGAGCATACGCTGCGTGGGATAATGGACAGGGCACTTGAGGCAGAACAGAGGCAGGAAGAGGAGGACTTCCTTGCCTCTCAAGGCCCCCTTTATCCGGACAGTGTTCCTTCTGTCCCACCCATCACACAGGAAGAGGATGAGGAGGAGGAGGAGGAGGAGGAGGATTGTGTGAGCATGGAGGTGGAGCCTGGCACTCAGCATCAGCAGCAGCAGTCTTTTAGGGATGATGTACAGTCCCAACAAGCCAGTGGACTTGTACGTGGCTGGGAGGAGGTGGCTGGCGATCATGTCATCCTCAGTGACCAGAAGACTCCGGACCGAATGCCTCAGCTAACCTACGCTGCATGGCCTCCCTGATCTGCAAAGCCTGCGGAAGGATCCTCGTGTTCTTCGGATCAAGGGAGAGGGACCATTACTGGCTGGCCACTCTCCTTGATCCGCGGTACAAGGGTAAGGTTGCGGACCTTATCTTGCCGTCGCAGAGGGAGCAGAGGATGAGACATCTCAGGGAGGCCTTGCAGAAAGGTCTGTGCAACGCGTTCCAGAAACTGGGAGGCTACAAACTCCTGGTCCTGGGCGACGAGTTGCTGAGGCTTCGGTCAGTGGCAGAAGGAGCGGTGGGGAAGGTGGACGTCTGACCGATGCGTTCAGACAATTTTTTAGTCCGCAGCCCCAAGGTATGATCGGTTCCAGCAACCATCGCCAGCGTCTGATATACATGGTGCAGGAATACCTTGGGGCAAGGTCAGACTTGGACACCTTTCCCACCGAAAATCCTCTGGCTTACTGGGTCCTGAGGATGGATCACTGGCCAGAGCTTGCACAGTATGCAATTGAGCTACTGGCCTGTCCTGCCTCCAGCGTTCTTTCCGAACGCACATTCAGTGCTGCTGGAGGATTTGTGACTGATCATAGGGTGCGCCTGTCCACCGCCTCGGTTGATCGACTGACATTCATCAAAATGAATCAGTCTTGGATCACCACCAGCTACCAGGCACCTGAGGCGGATATAACCGAATAATTTTTAATGTCACATCCCTTCAAGACTGCCTATGCTGATGCTGAGTGACTGTCCTCTTATGTTCACTGACTATCCTCTTCCTCCTCCTCAATGATCCATGCCACAGCACCAGTGCCTAAGGCACAATTTTTCAGCCCTGTTTAACAGGGGCGTGTACTTACAATTTTTTAAAAAATGCTTCGCAACACGTGTGACTGCTGTGCTCCAAGTACAGTCTCTGTGAGGGCCGTGTTGCAGTGTTGTGGCACCAGCACCAGTGCCTAAGGCACAATTTTTCAGCCCTGTTTAACAGGGGCGTGTACTTACAATTTTTTAAAAAAAATGCTTCGCAACACGTGTGACTGCTGTGCTCCAAGTACAGTCTCTGTGAGGGCCGTGTTGCAGTGTTGTGGCACCAGCACCAGTGCTAAGGCACAATTTTTCAGCCCCTGTTTAAACAGGGGCGTGTACTTACAATTTTTTAAAAAAATGCTTCGCAACACGTGTGACTGCTGTGCTCCAAGTACAGTCTCTGTGAGGGCCGTGTTGCAGTGTTGTGGCACCAGCACCAGTGCCTAAGGCACAATTTTTCAGCCCTGTTTAACAGGGGCGTGTACTTACAATTTTTTTTAAAAAAATGCTTCGCAACACGTGTGACTGCTGTGCTCCAAGTACAGTCTCTGTGAGGGGTTGCAGTGTTGTGGCACCAGCACATTTTTCAGTGCCTAAGGCACAATTTTTTAAAAAAAAGCCCCTGTTTAACAGGGGCGGGTAATTACAAATCTTGATCTAATAGTTCACAGCAGGGCCCATTCCTGCGCCCACCAAGAGTAACTATGAGGGCCTGCAGTCTTGTGGCAACACCGTCCACCACCACCGCCAAAGGCCCCAATTTTTCTGCCCTGTTCATCAGGTGCTTGCAATTACAAATCTTGATCTAATAACTCACAGCAGGGCCCATTCCTGCGCCCACCAAGAGTAACTATGAGGGCCTACAGTCTTGTGGCAACACCGTCCACCACCACCGCAAAGGCCCAATTTTTCTGCCCTGTTCATCAGGTGCTTGCAATTACAAATCTTGATCTATAACTCACAGCAGGGCCCATTCCTGCGCCCACCAAGAGTAACTGTGAGAGCTTACAGTCTTGTGGCAAAACCGTCCACCACCACCACCACACCACCACCCCCAATTTTTCTGCCCTGTTCAAACAGGTGCATGCAATTACAAATCTTGATCTATTAACTCACAGCAGGGCCCATTCCTGTGCCCACCAGTCTTGTGGCTACACCAACATCTAATAGGGCAAATTTCTGCAGAGTATATACGCCAGGCCCCTACTTTCAAACATCCAACTTACAAACGACTCCTACTTGCAAATGGAAAGAGAAAACAGGAAGTGAGAGGAAATCTACCCTAGGAAGGGAAATTCTATCCTGTTAGATTTAATTTGGGAAAAAGGTATCTCCTCTCTACTGATACTTTATCACCAATCCTTGTTTCAATTAAAACCCCACTTTTCCAAAAACATTTATCATTGGGACGGAAAGTGAGGTGACATGTTCTGAACAGATGTGCAAAGACAGCAAATGTTACAGGGGTGATAACCCTCCCTATGTTCTCCAAAAGCTTAAAAATAGATTTTTTTGGGATGGAGCTACACTTCATAATGTACCTGTTCAGATTCTACTTAAGATCAAACCTAAAGCCGCAAGTGGTTTTAAATGGCTTCTTTTTTTTCCTTTACAAATGTCATTTTGTGCAAGGACAGTTCTAAACACGGGAAACACATGCACTTCACAGGCATACTTTGGACACCCCCAGGTACCATATTTAAAGGAAAATGTCACTTTTTTTTTTTCACTTTATGCATCATTAAAAATGACTGCTCCCGAAAAAACCGTTAGTTTTTAAAAGTTCTTTTTGCATTGATATATGTCCCCTGTTTTATGACATTAACATGCATATTGGCCGTTGTAATTGTGATTTCGAACGTTCGCGTCCATTATAACGTATAGGGTTCGAAAATTCGCGCGAACTTTCTCCGTTCGAAGGTTCTGGTTCGAACCGACCCGGGGGTGTTCGGCTCATCCCTACTCCTGTGGAAGAGGCGGGAAAATCGCAGCGGTTCAGAGCACAAGGGAGGAAGAGCCATGGCAGGAGGTGAGAGATCCAAGCCCAGCTCAGGATATCACAGTGAAGAAGCCGGCTGCGGAAGGCCACCCTGTTAGCCCCACCTGGAAGCACCCAGCAGTTAAGGACCGTGAGTTTTCAGTTGAGCCAGAGGGTAGTGGCAGTGGTGGTGAAATAGATTGGGGGTCTCCCAGACTGGAGGCTGAATTTGGGCCCCTATAAGTGGAGGCTGAGTGGTCCCCAGAAAGATAGTAGGAAGAAGAGTGGGCTTGGGGGGATGCTCGGGAAGCTGAAAGTCTGCCAGCAGGAATACACAGGGGAGAGCGGGTAAGAGGTCCATTAACCCTTAAAGAGGCAGGGTGCTTTGCGGAGGAGAAACAGCAGCCCACATCCACCTGCACATACAGACAGCTAACAACTCCACAACCCCGTTGTGCCCCAGCCCCATCCCTGGTCCAGACAGAGCCAGCTGTCACCAGTGGCAGGTTACAGGCACGAGCCATGGCCTACAAACTGTGGATTGCTTGATCTTCACAAGCCTGTGTGTTACCTGGACGCAGAAAGCACAGGGAGCTCCCCAGGTTCTCCCTGTTTCAGAGGGAGGTAAAGAGAAAGACTACTCTGGAGTGGGGATTGGACTTTCCGCATGCTCTACAAAATGTCATGGACACCATTGAGGTCTTCCGGACCAACTGGGAAGAGGAACTTATCTGGGACTACTTGCATGTTCCCAATCCCCAGAGGGGACCTCACAATAAAGACGCTTGGGCCAGGTTTCAGGATATCCGGAGGGAGTGTAACCTGGGGCGAGCCGTCGACAGGCGAGTCGTTGTTGTGAAATCTGGACGGCTCAGTCGAAGCTATTCTATTGCCAAGAGGGGTCCCAATGGAGATGTCACCAGACTGCCCAATCCAGATATGTACCGGTGAACAAAGGGGCTGGCGCAGGATTCCAGCCTGAAGCAAGGCAGCTGATGTATTAAAACTTCTCCCGACTAAGCCGAACCCTATCACCACCATTTCCAGATGTGGGACTTGAGAAGACAGCAGTGGTGAGGCCTAGTGTGCTGGTGTAAAGAGACTAATGCTGTGGAGGGGCTCCTCCTTTTAGAGACTCTTTAAAAAAGTTTTGTTTCTACCAGCAGGCTCATAACTTTTGTACATTTATATTTTTGATATACTTAATTTATTTGTACATAACCCTGTCCAAGTTTTTTCCCTTTTTGTCTTCCCATTTATTTTATGGGATGCCCTTGCTCCTTGGTGCAGGAGCCAATTTAGAATTTTTCCAGCCAATGGAGGCATGGCTGATTTTTAGAGGGTGGTGGGTGTAGCACCCTCTAGTGTGTGCTACTAGTAGTGAGAGTATGTAAACGATACTCTGACTCATGTTTACATGGTGAGTCTGTAATTAGGTCAGGGTTACAAGAGTTCAGGGCTGGCTGACTCGTTGTGGCAGCTCTCTGCCCCCCCTGTTTCTAGAATATTGGAGAATGATCTGGAATTAGTGGGTGGAGGTAAGGAGGAGCTGCCTTGAATATTTATGGGCCCACTTCCCCAGGAGTGGGCCTGGCAGGGGACTGGGAAACCCCCAAATAAACATGGGCCATGACGGCAGGGGGAGAGGGGGGAAGAAGGAGAAGCAGTGCTGAGGAGAGGCTGTCAGTGGCCCTTGAATGAGGGCCGTAGACACCGGAAGTGATGTCCCAGGCCCTGCCCGACGCGTTGCATCACTTGTCACATGGCAACCTTACTTCCGGTGTCTACAGTACCCGGAAGTCAGTGAGGAGCCGTTCAGCCGAGATCTATTTTGTTTTTACATGCTGTTTTACAAGTATTTATATTGTGAGTGCATATTTTTATTTGATTGAGCCCTGGTTCACATTGGTGCGATTTGGCATGTGTCAGGTGCCGTCAATGGCACCGTCCTAATCGGTGCGACACCGCATTTGTGGCGCCACACCAGTTTCCAAAAGTCGTTTATGTACTACTTTTGGCAAATTTAGGGTGCGATTTACATTGACATCTGTGCAGAAACTCGCACAGATTTCTCTGAAATCGCCCCCGAAATCAGGACTGTCATGAGCGAATGAAATCGTGCAAGTTCAGCTGAACTCGCACGATTTCATTCCCACAGTCAGTGTGAACCAGGGTTAAAGAGGTTTTATACTGTTATTGTGCTATGAGCTCTTTCTTCTATATATTTGAGTAAACTGGAAGTGAGTGGAGTAGATCCAGGCTTACCCAGCAGAGGAATCCCTAGTGGAATACATTGAGCCAGTTGGAAATAAACAAAATCTAGAGACTTTTAAAAAGGCGCTGTGTGACCTTATGGTCATATCTTAAAGGTGAGCGGCCAATTCACTCATTGGTGGCTGGTGGTGCATATTTTTCAGCACAAAAGATCACTTCAACACTTTTAGTAGTAGCGGAGTGGATGTTATTGGTCATTGTAAACTATTTGTATACTTACGGCAGAATCAATATACCCTTTTGGACTACTTTTAATTGTCACTTTGAAACACTGCATTGGATGTGGGCACGTTATGGACCAATGAAAGATTTATTTGATTTATGTTTACAAGTTTTATAAGAATTGTTATGTAAAGGTGATAAATATTAATTGTAACACTTTGAACAAGCGCACCAATCACATCAAATTTGTAAATTAAATAACAAAAAAACTGTTGTGATTTAATACAGGGCACTTTCACCCCCTTCCTGCCCAGCCCATTTATCCGCTTTCAGCGCTGTCACACTTTGAATGACAATTGCGCGGTCATGCTACACTGTACCCAAATTCATTTTTAATCATTTTCTTCACACAAATAGAGCTTTCTTTTAGTGGTATTTAATCACTGCTGTTTTTTTTTATTTTTTACTAAAAAAAGAAAAAAACAAGAAAATTTTGAAAAAAAACATGTTTTTCTTAGTTTCCGTCAGTAAATAAGTAATTTTTGTCCTTCACTGATGTGTGCTGATGAGGCTGTACTGATGGGCATTGATAGGCTTCACTTAGGGGCACTGATGAGGCGGCACTTATGGGCACTGATTAGGTGGTACTGACGAGGAGGCACTAATATTCCTCAGTGATGGGCACTGATATTCGGCACTGATAGGTGGCACTGGTGGACACTGATAGGCAGAACTGATTGGTGTCACTGATGGACACTGATTGGTGGCACTAATGGGCACTTCTGGCACTTTCCTGTAATCAGGGCACTGATGATCAGTGCCCTGATTACCTGTCCTGGTCTCCCCTTGCAAAGAGATAGTGCTGATCGGCACTCCTCACCACACACTCTGTCAGTGTGAGGCGAGGAGAGCTGATTAACGGCACTTCTGCATTTACATGTGACCGGCTGTGATTGGACACCGCCAATCACATGGTTAAAGAGCCGTGACAGAGATCTGGGGGTCACACCATGTCCTAGGAACATGATGCGGCCACGATTGCCACGCTGCGTGCCCCCCGTGAGAGTGGCCGGTCTGGGGAGCCGTCATATGATGTCCACCCAGAACAAGTTCTGCACTGATTTCAAGGGACTGTCCCTGATTTAGAGCAATGTCCCTCCGTCCCTCATTCCTCCTCATTTGTCCCTCATATTGGTCTGATCTATATAGATGTATATAAAATGCACTTTTATCTATCAAAAAGTGTTTTCCAGCTCTAAACCTTTCATCAGATTTCTAAATTGCTGTATTTGGAAATTTCAAAAGCCAATACAAAAGAGTGGTAAAAAAAGCACTTGTGGGTTTAACCAATCCTTTTTTTTTGTAAACTTCTTCTTTAAGGGGGCTTGGCAGGGGGTGTGTTCTATGCCTGCATACTTTTGCTGATAGGTGTCCCTCATTCCCATCTCAAAAAGTTGTGAGGTATGCGCACTGCCCCTCCATCATTTGATAGTGGGCGGGCAGCAGTTGGTTATACATAACTCCCATCTCCCAACATCTCAAAATGTTGGGAGGTGTGACCACCTCCAGTCCTGACACTTTCACCCCCTTCCTGCCCAGATCAGTTTTTAGCACTGTCACACTTTGAATGACGATTACTCAGTCATGCAACACTGTACCCATATGCAATTTTATCATTCTTTGAAACAGAGCTTTCTTTTGGTGGTTTCTTTTCATACCTTCCCACATTTTGAGATGGGAATAAGGGACACCTACTAACAAACGTATGTAGGCATAGGACACGCCCCCTGTGACTTTTTTTTTACCACTGCTATTCATTTATATTCGCTTTTAACCCCTTCACTACCCGCCCATAGTCATATGACGCCCACAAGGTGGATCTCCCATCCTGGGTGGGCGTCATATGACGTCCTCCCATTCCTGGCCGCCTAGGGGGCGCGCGCCCGCGGCGTCGCTCGGGACCCGGTGCGCGTGCCCGGCGGCCACGATGTCCGCCGGGCACCCTCGATTGCCCGTTAAAACAGCGGGACCATGGAGCTGTGTGTGTAAACACACAGTTCTACGTCCTGTCAGTGGCGAGGAGACCGATCATGTGTTCTCAGTACGGAGGAACACCGATCGGTCTCCTCCCCTTGTGAGTCCCCTCCCCCCACAGTTAGAATCACTACCTTAGGGAACATATTAACCCCTGCAGCGCCCCCTAGTGTTAACCCCTTCTCTGCCAGTCACATTTACACAGTAATCAATGCAATTTTATAGCAACGATCGCTGTGTAAATGTGAATGGTCCCAAAAATGTGTCAAAAGTGTCCGAAGTGTCCGCCGCAATGTCGCAGTCACGAAAAAAAATCGCAGATCGCCGCCATTACTAGTAAAAAAAAAAAATGCAATAAATCTATCCCCTATTTTGTAGACGCTATAACTTTTGTGCAAACCGATCAATATACGCTTATTGCGATTTTTTTTACTAAAAATATGTAGAAGAATACGTATCGGCCTAAACTGAGGAAAACATTTTTTTTTTTTTTTAAATGGGATATTTATTATAGCAAAAAGTAAAAAATATTGTGTTTTTTTTTCAAAATTGTCGCTCTTCTTTTGTTTATAGCGCAAAAAATAAAAACCGCAGAGGTGATCAAATACCACCAAAAGAAAGCTCTATTTGTGGGAAAAAAAGGACGTCAATTTTGTTTGGGTGTAACGTCGCACGACCGCGCAATTGTTAGTTAAAGCGACGCAGTACCGAATCGCAAAAAAAGTGCTCTGGTAAGGAAGGGGGTAAAAATCGCCCGCTGCTGAAGCGGTTGAAATGTACAAATGCAGCAATTTAGAAATTGGATGAAAGGTTTAGCACTGGGAAACACTTTCTGAAAGATAAGTGCATTTTATATACAACTATACGGATCAGACCAAAATGAGGGACAAATGAGGTGGAATGAGGGACAGAGGGACATTGCTCCAAATCAGGGACTGTTGGGAGCTATGGAGGTGGTTACAATGTACATTATTTGGGTGAGGCTGCTCTCCAATCACTTCAGTCTAATGACAGCTGTCACCCAACTTGTCCCCGCCTAGTTTTTTAAGCAGCGCAAGCCGCTGGTCCGGTCACGTGACACACTGGCGTCCAGCCGGTGATCACATGACTCGGACGTCACGAAGGTCCTTCAGCTGTATAGGACGTAGAGGCTGAGCTCAGTGTACGGCTAATGACATCCTGTCCGCGACCAGACGCCGCCAGTCATACCGAAGCCAAAGGCTTCCCTGGGGGAATAGAAAGGTGTGGTCGGGCCGCGTTTGGATCTCGGGCGATGATGCCGAGTCCCATGACGGATACGTGCGGTGTGGATGTGTGACAGGTTAACACACGTGTGTGGTATCGCGGGGCCCGGTGTCCAGGTGACGTAGTTGTAGTGCCGGAATCGTGCTTGTCCCCGAGCAGCGGCAATCATGGCGGGCGGCGGAGGAGGACAGGGCTGTGAGGGGAGCAGTCAGAGTGAACGTGACCGGCAATACTGCGAGCTGTGCGGGAAGATGGAGAACCTGCTGCGCTGCGGCCGCTGCCGGAGTTCCTTCTACTGCAGTAAAGAGCACCAGAGAGAGGACTGGAAGAAACACAAGCTGCTGTGTAAGGGAAGCCCGGCCACCCCCGACCCCAAACCACAGGACAAAGCCGCCTCCCCCCCGGACAGTAAGCAGCAGGAGGTGGTGGTCGGAGGGGCCACTCTGAGGGCCATTAAAGAGGAGGACTACACCCAGAGGTCTGGAGAGGCGTGCGGGAGGGGAGCTGCCGGGGGGGAAGGGGAGGGCACAGAAAGGCCCAATGGGCACACCAGGCCGACCCTCCACAAGCTGGCCCTGGAGTATATCATCCCCTGTATGAACAAGCACGGCATCTGTGTGCTGGATGACTTCCTGGGCCAGGACCTAGGGGACCGTATAGTGGGGGAGGTGCAGGCTCTGCACAGCACCGGCCGATTCACAGATGGACAGCTTGTCAGTCAGAAGAGCGACTCCTCCCGGGACATCCGAGGGGACCAGATCACCTGGGTGGAGGGCAAGGAGGCGCCCTGCAAGGCCATCGGACACCTCATGAACAGTATGGATGACCTGATCCGACACTGCGGAACCAAGCTCGGCAACTTCCGGATCAACGGCAGAACCAAGGTGGGGCGACTGATGGTGATCAGTGTGTGTGTCCTGAGGACTTGCGGTGATCAGTGTGTGTGTGTGTCCTGAGGAGAATGTACATATTCGCCAGCACACCATGGATTGACAAATCTTCGTCCAAAAAAGTTTTAATGAGAAAAATCACATCACAAAAGAAGGTGCAACGTTTCGGAGCTGCGCAGGACCCCTTCGTCAGGCATGTGATGACGAAGGGGTCCTGCGTGGCTCCGAAATGTTGCACCTTCTTTAGTGATGTGATTTTTTTCATTAACTTTTTTGGACGAAGATTTGTCGATCCATGGTGTGCTGGTGAATGTGTACATTCATTTGCTTCCAGGACCCAACTGGTAATCGCTGCAGCACCCACTACTTTATAAGCCACAAATACTAGGAATGAGTGCGATAGGAATATCGATTTGACTGTGTCCTGAGGAGGACTGACGGTGATCAGTGTGTGTGTGTGTCTTGAGGAGGACTGACGGTGTTCAGTGTGTGTGTTCTGTGTGTGTGTCCTGAGGAGGACTGACGGTGTTCTGTGTGTGTGTCCTGAGGAGGACTGACGGTGTTCAGTGTGTGTGTGTGTGTGTGTGTGTCCTTAGGAGGACTGACGGTGATCAGTGTGTGTGTGTGTGTGTGTGTGTGTGTGTGTGTGTGTGTGTCCTGAGGAGGACTGACGGTGTTCTGTGTGTGTGTGTGTGTGTGTGTGTGTGTCCTGAGGAGGACTGATGGTGTTCTGTGTGTGTGTGTGTGTCCTGAGGAGGACTGACGGTGTTCTGTGTGTGTGTCCTGAGGAGGACTGACGGTGTTCAGTGTGTGTGTGTGTGTCCTGAGGAGGACTGACGGTGTTCTGTGTGTGTGTGTGTGTGTGTGTGTCCTGAGGAGGACTGATGGTGTTCTGTGTGTGTGTGTGTGTCCTGAGGAGGACTGATGGTGTTCTGTGTGTGTGTGTGTGTCCTGAGGAGGACTGACGGTGTTCTGTGTGTGTGTGTGTGTCCTGAGGAGGACTGACGGTGTTCAGTGTGTGTGTGTGTGTCCTGAGGAGGACTGACGGTGATCAGTGTGTGTGTGTGTGTGTGTGTGTGTGTGTGTGTGTGTGTCCTGAGGAGGACTGACGGTGATCAGTGTGTGTGTGTCCTGAGGAGGACTGACGGTGATCAGTGTGTGTCCTGAGGAGGACTGACGGTGATCAGTGTGTGTCCTGAGGAGGACTGACGGTGATCAGTGTGTGTCCTGAGGAGGACTGACGGTGATCAGTGTGTGTCCTGAGGAGGACTGACGGTGATCAGTGTGTGTCCTGAGGAGGACTGACGGTGATCAGTGTGTGTCCTGAGGAGGTCTGACGGTGATCAGTGTGTGTCCTGAGGAGGACTGACGGTGATCAGTGTGTGTCCTGAGGAGGACTGACGGTGATCAGTGTGTGTCCTGAGGAGGACTGACGGTGATCAGTGTGTGTCCTGAGGAGGACTGACGGTGATCAGTGTGTGCCTGTGTCCTGAAGAGGACCGACGGTGATCAGTGTGTGCCTGTGTCCTGAAGAGGACCGACGGTGATCAGTGTGTGCCTGTGTCCTGAAGAGGACCGACGGTGATCAGTGTGTGCCTGTGTCCTGAAGAGGACCGACGGTGACCGACGGTGATCAGTGTGTGCCTGTGTCCTGAAGAGGACTGACTGTGATCAGTGTGTCCTGAAGAGGACTGACTGTGATCAGTGTGTCCTGAAGAGGACCGACGGTGATCAGTGTGTGCCTGTGTCCTGAAGAGGACTGACTGTGATCAGTGTGTCCTGAAGAGGACTGACTGTGATCAGTGTGTCCTGAAGAGGACTGACTGTGATCAGTGTGTCCTGAAGAGGACTGACGTCGATCAGTGTGTGTGTCCCTGAGGAGGACTGACGGTGATCAGTGTGTCCTGAAGAGGACTGACTGTGATCAGTGTGTCCTGAAGAGGACTGACTGTGATCAGTGCGTCCTGAAGAGGACTGACTGTGATCAGTGCGTCCTGAAGAGGACTGACGTCGATCAGTGTGTGTGTCCCTGAGGAGGACTGACGGGGATCAGTGTGTCTCTGAGGAGACTGACGGACTGACGTCGATCAGTGTGTGCCTCCCTGAGGAGGACTGACGGTGATCTGTGTGTGTGTGTGTGTGTGTGTCCCTGAGGAGGACTGACGTCGATCAGTGTGTGCCTCCCTGAGGTGTACTGACGGGGATCAGTGTGTCTCTGAGGAGGACTGACGGTGATCTGTGTGTGTGTGTGTCCCTGAGGAGGACTGACTGTGATCAGTGTGTGTGTGTCCCTGAGGAGGACTGACGGTGATCAGTGTGTGTGTCCCTGAGGAGGACTGAGTGTGTGTGTGTCCCTGAGGAGGACTGACGGTGATCAGTGTGTGTGTCCCTGAGGAGGACTGACGGTGATCTGTGTGTGTGTGTGTGTCCCTGAGGAGGACTGACGGTGATCAGTGTGTGTGTGTCCCTGAGGAGGACTGGCGGTAAACAGTGTGTGTGTGTCTGTCTCTGTCTCTCTGAGGAGGACTGACAGGGATCAGTGTGTCCCTGAGGAGGACTGATGGTGATCAGTGTGTGAGTACCTGAGGAGGACTGACGGTGATCAGTGTGTGTGTGTGTCTGTCTCTGTCTCTCTGAGGAGGACTGATGGTGATCAGCGTGTGAGTACCTGAGGAGGACTGACGGTGATCAGTGTGTGTCCCCTGAAGAGGTCTGATAGTGATCAGTGTGTGTGGGTGTGTCTGTCCTGAGGAGGGACTGCCAGTGATCCGTGTGTGTACCTGAGGAGGACTGTGGTGGAAATGATAAGCTTCTCCTATAAGTAAATAATTCCATTCGCTAATAAGCACAATCATAGCTCTTTGGTATAATGCCGGTGTTCTGTCACGAACAGTCCGGCTATCACCAAGCGTTCGAAGTGTACTGCGCATGCGCAGTACAGAGCATAAAGAATTTCGGAAATTCTCGGAAGATGAACGGCGCCTGCGCCATGAGTGGATGTGTAAGCCCCACCATCCAAGCAGACATAGGGCTACACAAATTAGAGGGCCCCTCGCGGGCTCGCCGCGCTTCGGGCACGGCCTCGCTGCGCTCGGCTCTTTTATATTCCAACTCTGTCCACTTGGATGGTGGGGCTTGAAAGTGGACTCACGGCGCAGGCGCCGTTAATCTTCGGCAATTTTCGGAATCTGGGTGTCCTGTGTACTGCGCATGCGCAGTACACAGCGGACACTTTGTGATGGGGGGCGGCTAATGATAGTACATCGGGAAAGCGTGCTTGTTTATCTTCAAGTGTCACAGACAGACACTAGTATCACGTTGAGCTTAGCAAAATCCTGCAATAGAATGATCTGCTTCTACTGCTTTTATTTGTAGTGTAAACATGGATAACAAAGGAAGGTGGCATCTTCAGAATCAGCCAATCAGGCACTTGTATTCTTTCAAAAGAACGAATCGCACACATGTATAAATTCAAATAGAATTCCAGTAGTGATGTGTGCAGAGCCATGCGGTCAGCTTTTTGTGAGACAGTGTCTCACAATTTGAACACTGCTTACAGGGCTCTGAACACGATCGTGTGCATATTCCCACCACCACCAATGATGCGAACTGTTCTCTATCATTCCTTAGTGGGCCATAATTTTTGTATGGTTATGCTATGGTTCCCATGTACACAGATCTGTTGGCTAGGTGTGTTTAATGCAGTCGCCATGAGGTGGCCAGTCTCTTGGTGAGGCATAAACGAACATCCCTAAAAGAACAAACATATCTGCAGTGTCCACTGGAAGGTTTCCGCAGCCAATGATCTTCTACCAACATCTGTATGTGTGAATACGCTCGTATGAGCGTATTGCAGCAAAACTGACACTAGGGGACTTCTGACACCATACATTAATAAAAATTTCCCACAACAGTCCCTCCTCTTTGTCATATGCTCCCATGTGTTCCTTGTTGAATCTTAATCTTCTTACACTTGGAAATGAATCAGTCCTTACAGTCCATATGAGTTCATAACACGGCTTGACTTGTAGACTCTGTTCTTCAGGAGGGATGACTTAGAGGAGGACATGAAAGCCGGTCAGTCTGGGATCCTCTGTGTCTTGTACGTTGGTTGGGCTTCGCGGCGTCTCATCTCAGCGAGGAAGATGTGGTCATCTGCTTGGGCTCTGTCCACTTGTCCAATCAGGCAACAGTAGCACCTCATGACGGCATATAGAAGGAATAGAAACAAAAACATGAGTATATATACCCCTACTTCCTTCAACCATGATCCGTTGAAAAATAAAAAAATCCCCAAAGATTCCTAGACCCTTAAAAGGATTCCAACCTTCACTAGCTGTAGCTCTGGCTTTGCCTTGCAGGGATCTAACCTTATCCATATGGGCCTGAACTTTGTTGTACCTGGATTGGAGATACCAATGACAATCTTTACCTATGAATTCACAGAAACCCCCTTGGATGCCAACAGATAATTATGGGCCATCTTTTAATAGAAGGGTCTTGATCTGCTGTTGTGCCTGTGGGATCTTGCAGCTTCAACAGTTACATTGAACATCCGATCCACACTGGATGGGAAATTGTTCAATCGTTTCATAAGCTCAAGCCCCCACCCTGTACAAGCAGGAAACCATGCCCAGACCTGGTCGGGGTTGGTGAACACTTCCCTTCTAGCTGTTCCTGCCATTCTTGTCTTCTCTTGCACCATCAGATACTCGCGATCGTCCACGACATAAGATGCTGGGATGAATTTCACCCGGATGCCTGAACCCCTTGCATTAGGTGGAATTACTTCATAAGCTGTAGACCCACATAAGCACCATTACAGCCTCTAGTTCAATGTTTTTTTAAATCTGAATTATATGTGATGGATCAGAACACAATAGTCTAAGTTGGTGAAGTAAAATTTGAAAAATATATAAATAAAACATTTTTTCAGAAATAAAAAACTGATTGTCATGTGCGTATGTATTCACCCCTTTCTAATGAAGCCTATAAAAACCTCTGGTGCAACAAATTTACCTTCAGAAGTCACATAATTTGTGAAATGATGTCCACCTGTGTGCAATCTAAGTGTCACATGATCTGTCCTTGCATATACACACCTTTTTGAAAAGCCCCAGAGGCTGCAACACCTAAGCAAGAGGCACCACTAACCAAACACTGCCATGAAGACCAAGGAACTCTCCAAACAAGGGACAATGTTGTTGAGAAGTACAAGTCAGGGTTAGGTTATAAAAAATATATCCAAATCTTTGATGATCCCTAGGAGCACCATCAAATCTATCATAACCAAAGGGCGAGCACATGGCACAACAGAAAACCTGCCAAGAGACGGCCGCACACCAAAACTTACGGACCAGGCAAGGAGGGAATTAATCAGAAAGGCAGCACAGAGACCTAAGGTAACCATGGAGGAGCTGCAGAGTTCTACAGCAGAGACTGGAGTATCTGTACATAGGACGACAAAAAGTCGTACGCTCCATAGAGTTGGGATTTATGGCAGAGTGGCCAGAAGAAAGCCATTACTTTCAGCAAAAAACAAAATGGCACGTTTTGAGTTTGCGAAAAGGCATGCGAGAGACTCGCAAAATGTATGGAGGAAGGTGCTCTGGTCTGATGAGACTAAAATTGAACTTTTTGGCCATCAAAGAAAACGTTATGTCTGGCGCAAACCCAACACATGACATCACCCAAAGAACACCATCCCCACAGTGAAACATGGTGGTGGCAGGGATATTCTTGTGCAAAACCTGTACCACTCTGTAATTTGAGGCTAGGATGGAGGTTCACCTTCCAGCAGGACAATGACCCTAAACACACTGCTAAAGCAACACTTGAGTGGTTTAAGGGGAAACATGTAAATGTGTTGGACTGGCCTAGTCAAAGCCCAGACCTCACTCCAATAGAAAATCTGTGGTCAGACTTAAAGATTGCTGTTCACAAGCGCAAACCATCCAACTTGAAGGAGCTGGAGCAGTTTTGCAAGGAGGAATGGGCAGAAATCCCAGTGGTAAGATATGGCAAGCTCATAGAGACTTATCCAAAGTGACTTGGAGCTATGATAGCTGCAAAAGGTGACTCTACAAAGTATTGACTTTGACTTTAGGGGGGTGAATAGTTATGCACATTGACCTTTTCTGTTATTTTGTTCTATTTGTTTTTTACTTCACAATAAAAAAGTAAATAAAAATCTTCAAAGTTGTTGGCATGTTCTGTAAATTAAATTATGCAAATCCTCAAACAACCATGTTAATCCCAGGTTGTGAGGCAACAAAACATGAAAAATGTCAAGGGGTGAATACTTTGCAAGGCACTGTATATAGCATGTACCGCTGTCATTGCTGGGGTACTAAAGCTTGGTGGAGATTCAGAGTAAACCCAGCAATTGGTCCTGTTCGCTTTCTTAACTAGTTGGAGAATACACTTTAAACAATAAGTTGGGATGCTTTTCATCGTTACCCTTGCTAAAATATACTAATAAATATTTAAATAAAATTCTCCTCATTCTTTGGTGTGGTTGAGCAGCTTATTGCAGTGGCTGGCGTGGATCCAGTTGTCTTGTCCCTCAAGCTAACAACCCAGTCACCTGGTTGGAAAGAATGTAAACCAGTTATTGTGTCAGGGTCCAGGAGGGACTCGAGAACCCTGCGGTGGACCTTTTGAAGTTCACGTTACAGTGCCTGCACCTACCCCATCAGCTGAGAATGTTGATAGCTTCTGAGGAAAGTACAAACCTGTTTTTGGTTGACCAAACAAACCTCTTATGGCGATAAACCAGACATGTGGGTCACTGGTCACTGAACCTGTGTGTGTCTGAGACTTAATACCTGGATCCATTGACAAAAGGTTCTAGCATCTGGGATGGGAGCCTCCTTCACCGGATTGCTGATTTAAATTTCATCAAAGTCAGTCGTAGAACACGTCATCCTACTAGGTCACAAACTTGGTCAGAATTAGAAAGGTTAGTATTGTTGGTTTGAAAATGGTCATTCTTACCTTTTTTTTTTTTTTTATTTTTTTTTTTTTTATCCCATTTTCTTCCTCATTACAAACCGGAGGAAGAGACTCAGTGTTTAGAATGGTGCAGAAAAAAAAAACAATGAAACAGCCAATTATACTTTTACCCTCTGTTAGGCGTGTGTATTTATGCATGTGTTCAGCTATCTACATACACCTTCAGAAATTCACTGGACCTGAAAAAGATACTTATAAACAAAAGTCATTACTCTATCCTTCATCTTTAACCTGCAAAGAATGGCAACCAATACAATTTTTCTGTAAATTGGTAAATTGTCACTGACATTTCTCAAAACCGACAACAACGAAACCCGAAACTCTTATGCCGCGTACACACGAGCAGGATTTCCGTTGGAAAAATCTTGGATGGTTTTTCCAACGGAATTCCGCTCAAGCTTGGCTTGCATACACACGGTCACACAAAAGTTTGCTGAACTTTTGACCGCCAAGAACGCAGTAACATACAACACTACGACGATCCGAGAAAATTAAGTTCAATGCTTCCAAGCATGCGTCAAAATGTTTTATCCGAGCATGCGTAGGAATTTTGCGCGTCTGAATTGGTACAGACGATCAGAACTTTTTCTGACCGAAAAATTGAGAACATGCTCTCAATCTTTTGCTGGCTGGAATTCCGCCAGCAAAAGTCCGATAGAGCATAAACACGGTCGCATTTTCGGGCCAAAAGCTCTCATCGGACTTTTGCTGGCGAAATTTCCACTCGTGTGTACGGGGCATAAGTTTCATGTTTCTACAAAATTACAACAGCCGTGACGTGTAGGAGGGCCGCTGCGGTGGGTCCTAACTTATTGGTACATACAAACAATTAGACTAAAACATGAGACAAACTTTTAGATACAAATGTGAGGGAGATATTTTATAGTTTCCAAAACAAAAATAAAAACAACTGGACGGAATGCTGCCTTCACTCAAATACAATGGTCCCTGTGGAGGACTGCCGGGGATCAGTGTGTGTACTACACATCCATCAACCCACTAATTACAGATGGGGTCTCGTATCTCCAGACAGCAAAAGTACCTTCCAAAGGAATACACCTTACTGTATCCTCTGACCTTATATAAAAATCTTTAAGGGGTCTCATGGCCGGAGCCCCAAACCCAGACCTCGTTTGCAGTGCAGCTGTCTGACTGGTGTGGAGCCTAATTTTTCTTTTCCTCCAACGCATGGATGGCAACATTACCCATGACGATTCAAAGCAATTTTTTTGGCGGACTCTGTGTGTTCAGAGAACCCTGCGCTTTACTTTCGGAGTGGTTGTTGTTTGCGCCTTTATCACTGTAACTGGTCCCCGGATTTCCGATTTATTATACACGGCCTCACCTGAGCTGCTAGAATACTACGTTTTATGCTTATACAATTGCGCACTGGAATTCGACTATTATACACGGCCCGACCGGTCTCGCGATATACAGCCCTCTAAACATGTTCGTCAGACAACTACAAAGCACCATGAAATCCTCCACTATTCAAAACAATATTATTATGGCTTCCATCTAGGGGTGCACCAAATGTTTTTTTTTTGGTGCCGATATCGAAAATGAAAAATACACTAGGCCGAAAACCGATACCGAAAATTACTGATACCGAAACTGATTTAAAAAAAAATAAAAATTATACAGGAGATGGTCAGAGACTGGGGACATGGTACAGGAGATGGTCAGAGACTGGGGACATGGTACAAGAGATCACTGCAGCCTCACCAGTGCCCGCCAGATGCAGCCTGCCTGTGTCCCCACAGAGAAACTGTGGGGACAACTGGAATTAAATATAAAAACCAAAGTGATTTCCATCGTCCTTCCAAACACAAGTCCCTTTGTCCACATGCTTGGTTCAAAAGACCCCAAGCTCCTACCACCAACTTCCTGTTGATACATCACATCCTGCAAAGAACTTCCTGTTGTCTGCTCAGCTCTAAAAACCCATCTAACGTGTTTATTTTTACATATCATTGGAAAGGAAGGGGGGAGAGGAAGCCTAGCTTCCCTGAAATTCATATTATGTCTTTTACACAAAAAAATAGCTATGGCTACTCCCTCTGAACTTTATAACATTATATAGGAAACTTCAACATGTCTGAAAAAAAAACATGTTTCAAATCGGAGGGAAGCCCCCTCGACTCCCATATGCCCTGGGCAGTCAGACCACTGAAACTCCTGCAAAAAGATGACTCAACATCACTAAACGCGGAAACCTGTCCCAAAAGCAGAGCAATTCCACTCAAAACACAGCAGACACAAAAATGGCAGTTGCAAAAAACGAAAATCAGGCCACGTCAAAGGGTGGATGAAATCCTGACTACAGCAAAATAGCAGACGAAAGCTGGACCACGTGGTAAATGAAATCTGGACTTCATCAAAATGGCAGCCGAAAGCTGGAGCACAACAAAATGGTGGGATTAACGCATGAAATGCAGTAGTTGATCCTGCCAAAACCAGCACAAACCGAGATTTCTTCACTAGAAAACCAAAATTTCTCCCCACAAAAACTGTCTACACAATTGAGACACCAAATGAACAATGTAGATTAATCAGTCTTTACGCTACATCAACTAGGGCCCATAGGAGGCCTAAAAAACAGGCTATCCAACCAAACAAGACATTCAAAAATCCCAAAGTTACATAAAACACAAAATAACTTGGCTTAAACATACACTCTTGTTCCCAAATACAGACAATACTTCACTCTGAAAGTTGGTAGATCAGCAGATACACAGGACCAAGACAATGCTGCTTGCATGCTTGATCTTTTCATTTCAAAACTAAAGAATTCCCCCATGCTATCACTGATGCATGGCCGCCCTTCCCCCCTCAGCCACATGGCCACTTGAATATGCGGCAGCCATTTTCAATGCAAACCATTTCTAAACGACCATCAAAGTCCACCAAACCATCTGTGTCTTGAGTCCGTTAAACAATCTACGTGTTGGTTCCATACATAGGTAATAATCACAATTGATATATTTCTATTTCTCATATAAATCACAAACTTATTACACAACATGCAGTTTCTTATCAGCCTGCTCAGTCATACACAGCATACAGTTTAGGTATGTAATAAATAGGACCTATAGAGGATTTAAATATAGGTACTCCCCCAATTAATAGACCTACTTACAATGACAAAAAAACAAAAGGTTCTTTGCCTAGCAGAATTTGCCCCATACAGCAGACAGAGAATCAAGATTCCAAACACAGAACAGCAAAAAATGTTCAAAAAACCTTGAAGTATGGTTGTCTTACCATGGGCTCGCGTTTTGCTGGTTCTGGATGTCTTTTCCCACTCGAGGTCCGCTGAATTAGGAAGATCTGTTGGCCTCCTGGCTCGCCAATTCTATGGTGGAAATGATAAGCTTCTCTTATAAGCAAATAATTCCATGCGCTTTATAAGCACAATCATAGCTCTCTGGTATAATGCAGGGAAAGCGCGCTTGTTTATCTCCAAGTAACACAGACAGACGCTGGTATCACATTTTAGCTTAGCAAAATCCTGCAATAGAACAATAGAATTATTCTACTATAAAATAATCTACTGCTTTTATTTATACTGTTAAACATGAATAACAAAGGAAGGTGGTGGCTTCAGAATCGGCCAATCAGACACTTGCATTCTTTTAAAAGAACCAATCACACACATGTACAGTATCTCACAAAAGTGAGTACACCCCTCAAATCTTTGTAAATATTTTATTATATCTTTTCATATGACAACACTGAAGAAATGACACTTTGCTACAATGTAAAGTAGTGAGTGTACAGCTTGTATGACATGGTCAATTTGCTGTCCCCTCAAAATAACTTAACACACAGCCATTAATGTCTAAACCGCTGACAACAAAAGTGAGTACACTCCTAAGTGAAAATGTCCAAATTGAGCCCAATTAGCCATTTTCCCTCCCAGTGCCTTTCACATGATTGGATGACTGAATTGGAAAATTCACACAATTTGTGTGAAGAATCTCAACTCCTTTGGTAAATCTATTATGCCTGGTACTGACAGCTCCGGTTGGAGCCGCTGTACTAATGATCCAACGTTAGTACAGTGATCTCCCCTGCTGAGCTGTTTTGTTTTGACAGGGGGACAGCTCCTCCGCCAGAACATTGCGATCATCGCTCTCCGCCATTGGCTGAGAGCGCTGATCAGGAGCCGGTCGGCTGCTGGTTTTCCATGATGCTCGTCCGACAGAAGCCAGCCTAACAGCCGGCTTCTGTCGGACCCAGTGCCTTACACACAGGTCGAATGTTGGCCAGTTTTTATTGAACCGGCTGATGTCGCCCAACATTCGGCCCGTATCTACAGGGCTTTAGTGTGTGGTTAAAGTGGAGTTCCAGTCATTTTTGTGTTTATAATAAACAGCTACTCACCTGTCCCATGATCCAGTGGTGCACTTACCCCAGCCGTTTTTTACCCCATGTCCACCCTCAGCGGCACTGGCATCCTTACTATGGTTACCTGGCTGTGACAACTTGCGGCTTCACATCCGGGTGCCCACTGCACATGCGCGAGTGGTGCTGCGCTCTGTGACTGGTCCGGAAGTCTTCTGGAACCTGTCATGTGCCCCAGAAGACTTTGGAAGGGGGTGGGGAAGGTGAACTTCCGCTTCCGATCTCCTAAGGTGAGTGGGAGCAGGTACCTGTCAAAATCGGGTAACTGCCCTTCCCCAAAAGCTCTGTTTCACAAACAGGCCTTAAAGCAGGAGTTACCCTTTTGGGCGGAGCTCCACTTTAACAGTAGTTTCTGTTGTAATGATATCACAAACACTGTTACTACTGCCCTTGATGTGGTTGATTTGGTTGGCTATGCTATAAAAGATTGCCTTGCTGTACCAAAAAAACAAAGCAATGTGTTCCAAGGGGCTAAATGATAAATTTTGGCTGGGGTATTAAAAATCATGTGCACTGTCTAATAATTGCCAGCTTCATTGGCTATACATGCTATTCAGTGTTGGCTATTGCTGTCACTCCTGCCATTTGTAAATAAGTATATTCTAATCAGCCACAGCAGCTACTGTGTAACCAGCTGCAAATTGCTAGAAAAGATAAACCTGTAGCTGCTTTAGCTTTCATTCACATCTTGGCCTGAAGCCTCTGCTTAACAGTCATACGTAGCTCAGGTGGTTTACATCACTTCGCTCAAAGCTTGGCTTTTAAATTAGCAGAGCAGTCATGTGGCTTCTCATTGTAGACACAGACTGGAGTATAAAACCAGGGTAAATGGTCAAAATTGTGAATGAAAGGTCTTTCAAATCCCTTTTTTTTTTCTTTTTTGTGTGTACTGTAAAAGCTGCCCCGTATCGGTGTACACTGAAGAGCTAGACTCAGGCAGTCTTCACACTCCTGCACAGTGCTCTATATATCTAGCATCTAAAATTTCCTTTAAAATGTTATTGATTTTTGACATTAATCTTAGTAGTTTTTTTTCACCATCACTGACCTGGTATTCTAATTTGATCTCTATATATACATTTATTTTATTATTTTTTTAAAGGCAATGGTGGCGTGTTACCCTGGCAAAGGGACAGGATATGTACGACATGTTGACAATCCTAATGGAGATGGAAGATGCGTCACTTGTATATACTATCTGAATAAAAACTGGGATGCAAAGGTATGTGGCATTGCACTTTTCATAGTAGTTTTATTTTTTTTATTTTTTTTTGGTCTGTTCCTTCCTTTTTTAAAAGGACCTTTCAGTATATTGCATTCATAAAAAAGCCCTGGTGATTCTGCTCTGAAGGTCCTTACTCAGGCACTTTCTGCTATATGGTGACACTATCCTGTCGTGATTTCCCAATTGTTTTCCCATTTTGTCACACACACACTCCCAATGGGAGACTACAGGCATCCATGCCAATGTACATTTCATAGGCATGTTCCAATGTTGTAACAATCATGGCTTCTTGCTGCCGCAGGCTTCCTCTATACTAGAAGACTGGCTGCCACCGCCTCCTTTTTTTCCCAGGTCCCAGGCAGTCTGATGTCCTCAAGCACAGTGCAGGGCCAATAGCCTTTTATTGCATGTGAGGATGCTGAGGGACTGCCCAGGACCCAGCGTGCTCTCTGCCAGGGAAGCAAGGATTGAGTAACTAAGTTAGTTTTATAGGTACCCTAGGCATACAGGATTATTTAACCCTTACGGGGGGGGGGGAAGCCCCACTGCAAAGGTTTTTTTTTTTTTTTTTTTTATAATCTTTGCTTCCTCTGGGGTTTAAAGCTGTACCCTAATCTCCCAGGTTTTAATTAACTTTGAATAGTTTGGACAAACTATTTCCTTTACTAACACATGCAGCAGCTAGTTTGTGCACTGTATAAACTGTAGGTAGCATCAGCTGATGCTACCTACAGTTCATACAGTGCACACAGCCGCTGCATGTGTTAGTGAATGAAATAGTTCACTAAAATCTGAAATTAGGCTTAAAGTGATTTTAAAGGCAAAAGGTTTTTTTCATCTCAAAGTGGATGTAAACCGATACATATATTTGCAGTGTTTTCTTGTCTCTCTTCAGAGCACTAAGTCCAGTGGCTTTCTCCTGCTCCGTTTTTCTAGTATCAGCATGATAACTTCTGACAAGTTCTCTGACATAAAACCAGGCTGAATTTTTGTGTCATGGTGGGTGCTATAAATAGATTAGCAGAAAGCTGCTCTACTACTCACAGGACAGCTCTGACAGTCTCTGCCTATGTGGGGGGGGGGGGGGGGTGCCTTTCCTCCAATCAGCTGTCTCCCAGTGTAATCCAATACTACACTGCTACTGCTGAATGAGGACATGACAATTCTAACACAATGTGCACTTTCTAAATAGTATATAAAGCTGAAGATAGCAAATACTGTACTGTATACTGTACATGTAAAATTCATATAGGAGGATTTATTTAATCTCTGTGTATCATCTGAGGCTGTTCACTGGGTATATGTGAGGCTTTACATCCACTTTTTAATGCATTTTATGCATTAAGATAAAAAGCCTTCTGTGTGCTTCAGCCCTCTTAATGCTTACCTGAGCCCCATCCAAATCTGGCAATGTTGTAGGAGCATGTTGGCTGAGACAGCAGCACAACGCCATTGGCTCCTGCTGTTGTCAGTCAGCCAATCCAAGAGAGAAAGGGGGGCGAGGTTGGGCCCCGGCTCCATGTCTGAATGGACACAGGGAGATGTGGCTCGGCTCTGGTGCATAGCAAGCTGCTTGCTGTGGGGGCACTCGACAGGATAGGGGGACCCGAGAAAAAGAGGACCAGGGCTGCTCTGTGCAAAAATACTGCACAGAGCAGGTAAGTATAGCCTTGTTGGTTATTTTTAATGTTAAAAAAAAAAAAGAGACTTTACTATAATTTTAAAGAATAAGCATTAGAAATATAGTGATATTGGCAGTGCAGTTTTCTTTATAAAAAAGTGTGGTTACCACCTTTAACCACTTGAAGACCAGGCATTTTCTGGCCCTTTTTTTTTGCTAGAAAATTTATTTATGTACTCCATCTCCTATCTCGGTGTATTTTTCAAATTCCAAAATTTGGAAAACATGTTTTCCTTTTTTTCTGTTATAAAATTTTGCAAATAGTTGCGTTTTTGTTCTTTCTACATTTAACCCAAAATGTATTCTGTTTTATTTCTTTGAAAATAACACAAATCGGTGTATATTATTTATGTAGGAAAGTTAGAGAGTCCACAAACTATGGTATGTACAGTTGTGCTCAAAAGTTTGCACACCCTGGCAGGAATTGTGAAATTTTGGCATTAATATTGAAAATATGACCTGATCATGCCAAAAAACCTGTCTTTTATTTAAGGATAGCAATCGCAAGAAGCCATTTATTATCACATAGTTTTTTGTTTCCTTTTTAAATCATAATGATAACCGAAATCACCCAAATGGACCTGATCAAAAATGTACATACCCTGAAATGTTTAGCCTTGGTACAGACACAGAAGGTGGCACACACACAGGTTAAAATGGCAATTAAAGGTCATTTCCCACAATTGTGGCTTTTTAAATAACAATTCGTGTTTGTTTATAAATAGTCAAAGAGTTTGTTAGCTCTCGCATGGATGCACTAAGCAGGCTAGACACTGAACCATGAGGAGGTAGAAAAGAAAAGTCAAAAGACCTGCATAACAAGGTAATTAAACTTTACAAAGATGGAAAAGGATATAAAAAGATATCCAAAGCCTTGAATATGCCAGTCAGTACTGTTTAATCACTTATTGAGAAGTGGAAAATTAGGGGCTCTTTTGATACCAAGCCAAGGTCAGGTAGACCAAGAAAGATTGCAGCCACAACTGGTGGAAGAATTGCTCAGGATACAAAGAAAAACCCACAAGTAAACGCAGGAGAAATACAGGCTTTTCTCCAAAAAGACTTTTGTCTTGTTTTTTTAAGGAGCACAATTCAACAATACTTGAACAAAAAAGAGCTGCATGGTTGAGCTGCCAGAAGGAAGCCTTTATTGCGCCAATGCCACAAAAAAGCCAATGAGGCATGTCAAGGTGTTGGGCATATTGTAACCAGGCTTTTTTGTGGAACGTGTACAGTAAAGACTTCTTTCTGGCTACTTGACCATGCAGCTCTTTTTTGTTCAAGTATCATCGTATTGTGCTCCTTAAAAACAACCACACCATCTTTTTCCAGAGCAGCCTGTATTTCTCCTGAGGTTTTTCTTTGTATCCTGAACAGTTCCTGTGGCAGTTGTGGCTGAAATCTTACTTGATCTACCTGACCTTAGCTTGGTATCAAGAGATCCCCAAATTCCACTTCTTAATAAGTGATTAAACAGCACTGACTGCAGCATATTGAAGGCTTTGGATATCTTTTTATATCCTTTTCCATCTTTGTAATGTCTGAATATCTGAAAATGTATCAATCCTGATGTACTGACGGCCCATTTCTTGAGGCCCTAAAATGTCAGGACAGTACAAATACCCCCAATTGACTCCTTTTTGGAAAGTAGACCGTCCAACGTATTTAGCAAGGGGCATGGCATGCTTTTTTTTTTTGTAATTTCTTGGAAAATTAAGAGATAAAAAAAAAAAAACAATCACTTTTTTTTTTTTAACCGCTTCCCGACCGCCTAACGCCGATATACGTTGGCAAAATGGCACGGGCAGGCAAAATCACATACCTGTACGTGATCGTGCATGTGCCTGCCTGTGGGTCGCGCGCGCGCCGCCAGCGGCGCGCTAGAGACCCGGTCAGGAGCTCCGTGACCCCGGCCGCGGGACCAGCGGACCCGATCGCCGCTGGTGTCCCGCGATCGGGTTATGGAGTTGAAGAACGGGGAGAGGTATGTGTAAACAAACCTCTCCCCGCGCTTCCTATGTGTCAAATGTGTCAAAAATGTCCGATGTGTCCGCCATAATGTCATAATGTCGCAGTCACAATAAAAATCGCTGATCGCCGCCATTACTAGTAAAAAAAAAAATATTAATAAAAATGCTATAAAACCCTATTTTGTAAACGCTATAACTTTTGCGCAAACCAATCAATAATCGCTAATTAAGATTTTTTTTACCAAAAATATGTAGAAGAATACGTATCGGCCTAAACTGAGAAAAAAAAAAAAATTTTATATATTTTTTGGGGATATTTCTTATAGCAAAAAGTAAAAAATATTGCATTTTTTTCAAAACTGTCGCTCTATTTTTGTTTATAGCGCAAAAAATAAAAACCGCAGGGGCGATCAAATACCACCAAAAGAAAGCTCTATTTGTGGGAAAAAAAGGACGCCAATTTTGTTTTGGAGCCACGTTGCACGACCGCGCAATTCAGTTAAATCGACGCAGTGCCGAATCGCAAAAAGGGGCATGGTCCTTTGGCTGCCAATTGGTCCGGGGCTGAAGTGGTTAAACAAATACGGTCACCAGTGTAGTACAGCGTCGTCACATAACTGGTGTGTGGTGGTGATCAGGGACACGGACTGGTGACAGTACAAAAAAGTTATAATTTTCTAATTTTCTATTTAACACACTGTGGTCAGAGCAATATAATGTTGCCATTGTACTACTTTGGGAAAGTGATCAGGATGGTGTGGGTTATTTTTTTTAATTTTTTTTTTACTACACATTATTTGCTTATAGCAGTAAATTACATTGCTATAAGCCAGCATTTTACAGAATGAAACTGATCATTCAGTTTGTTGTGATTAGCTGTGATTGTTCAAAGCTAATCATGAGGTCCAGATGGGCTCTGTCTGTACCATGTGATAAAATTAACCACACCATCAGCACTTCCTGACAGGACAGGATGTCAGGCTGGGCAGGAAGTGGTTAAGAAACTAGATATATAATTTCTAAGTGTGGGGAATGTGCAAGTGCAGTATTCCCTAAATACCACTTACTTGCTTCATGCACCTCTGTTTTACAGGTGATTTTTTTTTTTTGCCTCTCAATGCCACTCCATGTCCTTGCACATGTAGTCATTAACTCCTGTAAAGAGGCAGAAATAAAAATCACTTGCATGTTCTAGAGGAGAGTTAGGGCTTGAAAAACATTAACACTAGGCGCTTTTTTGCGTGTTAATACATTCTAATAGCCAAAATAAATGAATCCCAGAATGCATACGCCAAACACACAACTATTTACTAGTATTTGCCCATGCGTCTGAGCTCCTGTTCTTGCTTGCTATTTTATAAATTTTTTTTTTGTATGCAAAAATCATCATAAGGAAAAATTCAGCAATATGCGATCATGCTCTTGCTGTGAAAAGGCTGTAGGAACTAGAAAAGCTTGGGGGGGTTGTTGGTTTTTACCAGTGTATATTGACATCTTTTTACTTTTATGCAGGAAAATGGTGGAGTTCTAAGAATATTCCCTGAAGGCAAATCTCAGTTTGCTGATATTGAACCAAAATTTGACAGACTATTGTTTTTTTGGTCTGATCGTCGAAACCCTCATGAAGTTCAACCTGCCTTTGCTACAAGGTAAAGTTTACTTGACTCTAGTTAGCATCTGATTCGCATGACGTGAACCAAATTGGCTTTCTATGGAGCCGTTTCACATAAATGCGGTGCAACAGCAGTGTGATTTTGCTGCAAATTTGAAGAGTCATCTCCTCTTTCTGAGCACTGTGGTGTGATTCAGATGCAAATTCCAGGCTCATTGCCTTCTGTGGGAACGCATCTGAATTGCACATCTCATCAGTTTTAAACAAAAGTTAATGAGGAAAAAAAAAACAACACTTCGGCGGGGGGTTTTGCCACCCCCCCCCCCCCCAATCCATGCCAGTGCCTTTCGGGTTGGGTACAAATTTTAAGGGGAACCCCACGCCAAAATAAAATATTGGCATTCACACACACCCCCCAGGCCAGGAAAGGGGCGGTGGGAGAGACATCTTCCCAACAGCCCTGACCAGTGGTTGTGGGGGTCTGAGGGCAGAAGCTTATTTGAATCTAGAATCCCTCTTTAACAAGGCTGCCTCCAGATCCCATCCACCCAACTCCCCCCCCCCCCCATGTGAAATGAGTAATAGGGTAATAATGATGAATGCCACCACCGACCTGAGCATATAGCAAATAGCTGAGCACAACAAACCAAAAAAGCCATTTTTAATTCAATTTTAATATTCAAAGCAAAATCTGCTTTCCATGCATGTCTCCATGCTTTATTTTTCTGAGAAAGCACCCTAAAATAAACTCCCCTAGCATTTCTGGCTGCACCTATCTTGAGTAAAGGCAGATGACTCGTATATAGCATGTACTTCCTGAAACCCATCTGCTCTTAGCTCAGGCATGCAGGCCTGGAGGGCGTACTTAGATAAGAACACCTCCTGAAGACTCCTGGGATGTATATTTGCCTAGGCAAGAAACCAGGAAGTAAGAGTAAGGTAAGGAAGTGAAAAATAAATAAATATAAATGCAAAGTAAGTAAGATTAAAAATAGTTCATGTTGATTGAGAGTGAAGTTCCACTTAAAAGTATCGGAATGATAAGAAACATGGTCTTTAAAGTGGAGTTCCACCCTAAAGTGGAACTTCCGCTTATCGGATTCCCCCCCCCTCCGGTGTCACATTTGGCACCTTTCAGGGGGAGGGGGGTGCAGATACCTGTATAATACAGGTATCTGCACCCACTTCCGGGACGCATTATCCGAGCTGTCCCGCCCCTATCCGAGAATGCCCCGTTGTGTCTTGGGAAACACAGTTCCCAGGACACAGCGGGGACCAATAGAGGCGCGCAGCGCGACTCACGCATGCACAATAGGGAACCGGGCAGTGAAGACTTTGCGTCTTCACTTCCTGATTCCCTGACAGAGGATGGCAGCGGGGCAGCGAGAGACGGGCGATCGCTCGTCATCTTCTGCCGACACCGCTGGAACCTGGGACAGGTAAGTGTCCATTTATTAAAAGTCAGCAGCTGCAGTATTTGTAGCTGCTGACTTTTAAATTTTTCAGGTGTTGCTCCGCTTTAATCCTTCTTCTTTTTTTTTTTTTTTTACCCAAGGACCTATACATCATTGGGTTTCAGTGGTTCTACCGGGATGATACCTGCAGCTACAGGCACTATCCTGGTATCATTCTTTTCAGCCGGCGATTCTCTTTCTTTCAAAAGTGATCTGAGCTGGCTTATTAGCAACTCGATCACTTCTGTGGGTGGCGAAGATGGGTCCCATCCCACCGAGCTTACACGCAACTGTGAACGCATACGTTACTCCTGCATGCATATGTAAACGGTGATCACACCACATGTGAAGTATTGTCACGAACGTCGGAGCAATAATGTGCAACTCTAAACTGGTAACCTGCGAAGAGGTTTAAAGCATCGCCTATTGAAATTTTAAGCACCGTAGTTTGCCTCCACTCCATGGACAGACGCAATTTTAAAGCATGACATGTTGGATATCTATTTACTCAGCGTAACATTTCACATTATACAAAAAATTGGGCTAACTTTAATGTGGGTTTTTTTTATTCCTGGAAGTGTTTTTGTTTCCAAAAAAAAATTGCGTTTGAAAAACCGCTGCACAAATACTGTGTGACATAGAAAATTGCAACACCCACCATTTTATTCTATAGGGTCTCTGATATATATCACACACACACGTATGTGTATATATAAGTAATAACTAGGTAATTTTTCCTTATCTAGGAGCGAAGTTTCAGAAATGGGCCGGTTACAAAATGGTTAAAGCAGCCAGTATTTTTAACTGCTTCCTGCCCACCATATTGTCAAATGAAGGGCCGGCGAGAGCACTTTTTTTTTTCTCCCCCTCCCATTTGTTTAGCAAAAAATAAAAAAAAACAGCGGTGATTAAATATCACCAAAAGAAAGCTCTATCTGTCTTTAAAAAATATTACAAAAATGTAGTTTGGGTACAGCGTTGCATGACCTCGCTATTGTCATTCAAAGTGCGACAGCTGAAAATTGGCCTGGGCAGAAAGGGGTCAAAAGTGCCCAGTAGGCAAGTGGTTAAAATACCCCCTGATTCAGATCTATCTTCTCTGTAGCCCCTAAATGTATATCTGTTGTACAAACAAACTCCTAATTGGAGGTTATCAATGATGTTTATTTCAGTATGATTTTTCAAAAGAATTTTCTCAAATTAAAGTAAATTTGGTGCTCCTATACCAAGCTTTCCTGCTGCAGTCCTGCCAGGTCCCATTACATACATAATTCACAGTGCAGGATCTGCATGAGGGGGAATGTCTCCTTAAAAGTTTAAACCAAGAAGTTTTGAATTTTACCTATTGGACCACCAAGAAATTTAGGGCAGCTGGGACAGTCTTGGAGACACCCGTATATCTGCATTTTGTTCCGAACGTTTTGGCTGCTTTGCACAAATATGTTAAGTGCTGCATATATTGACAGTGCTATAGAAGTACCAGTAGTAGTAATAAATACTGTTTAACCACTTGCGCTCCAGAAGGTTTTACCCTCTTCATGACCAGGGCATTTTTTTTTTTTTATTCAGCACTGGTCTAATTTAACTGGCAATTGCAACACTGTACACAAATTACAATGTAAAGGAAATTTGTAAGTTCTGTATATAATTGTATTCTATTTTGTATGTATTGCACACTTCCCTCACTGTACATACGGCACTAATAATGTTTTCAGTACATGTTTGCATTCTTTCGAGTCCTGATTAGAATTAGCCGGCCTATGTTAAGCCCCTTGTTACCATAAAAGTACAATTGTAATATTAATGTGATACCTATGTAATAGTGTATAAAAACCTTCAATTGCGTCATAATAAAGCAGAACAGTTATGTAGAAAGATGCGAAGTGTATCTTTTGTGTCTGTTCCCTACTGCAGTAGTTGTTATTAATTTGGAACCACTAATCAATAGAGGATAGGAGTTGCCTATCTATAAATTTCCATGTCAACACTTGTCATTTTTTCTCATGCAAATAGAGCTTTCTTTTGATTTGATTCGCTCTGGATTTTGCAGTTCTGTAAAGTAAAGATATCTGATTTGAATTGTGTATATTTGCACTTTTAAATATCCATAAACTTGGTTGATATTTACCTGTCCCTGTAAACACACATCAAATTGTATTTTTTTTTTCACTCCAGGTACGCAATAACTGTTTGGTATTTTGATGCGGATGAAAGAGCTCGAGCTAAAGAAAAATATCTAACAACAGGTAATTTCTTTCAAGTTGCTTAAAGCTGAACTCCAGCTTCAGCTTTTTATACACTTAGTTCCTAGGCCAAGCTGACACAAATGATCTGTCCCTCTCTAACATGTGAGGCTGCTGGATGTGCTGTAAAAACTGAATGTACAATGGGTATAGAAAATAATCGCCCCCTTTTCAATTCACATTTTCTTGCTTTGCAGCCTAAAATTACAGTTTTTGTTTTATCCAGCTGTATTTACCCAGTGCAACTTCTAACATCCAACTGAAAGATATAATGCCAACATGTCAGAAGAAAACAAAAAAAAAACAATCCCTGGTGTATGCAAAAATGGACATGTAAACTCAATCAGGTGTAGCTAATCACCTTCACAATTGCACACAAAACCATTTGACTTTCAACTGTGTTCAGCTGTGATCATTTTGACTAGCTTAGCATGAAAATAGCTTTCCTGGAGAATTTCAGTCCCTAGTAGTGCAACTGAAGCAAACAAACTATGGGTGGCAAGGCACTGTCAAAAGATCTCTGAGATAAAGTTGTGGACAGGCAATCAAGAGATGGATGCAAAAAAAGTCAAAGGCTTTATCAATGCCTAGAAGCACAGTGAAATATATTAACCACTTCAGGCCTGGAAGGTTTTACCCCCTTCCTGACCAGAGCACTTTTTGCGATTCGGCACCGCGTCGCTTTAACTGACAATTGCGTGGCCGTGCAACGTTACACCAAAACAATATTGACGTCCTATTTTTCCCACAAATAGAGATTTCTTTTAGTGGTATTTAATCACCTCTGTGGTTTTTATTTTTTGCGCTATAAACAAAAAAAGAGCGTCAATTTTGAAAAAAAAAAAAAAAGCTATATTTTTCACTTTTTGCTATAATATCCCCAAAAATATATATAAAAAAAACAAATTTTTTCCTCAGTTTAGGCCGATATGTATTCGTCTACATATTTTTGGTAAAATAAATCGAAATAAGCATATATTGATTGGTTTGTGCAAAAGTTATAGCGTCTACAAAATAGGGGATAGATTTATGGCATTTTTATTATTATTTTATTTTTATTTTTATTAGTAATGGCAGCGATCTGCGATTTTCGTGACTGCGACATTGCAGCGGACACGTTTAACACTATTTTTGGACCATTGTTATTTATACAGCGATCAGTGCTATAAAAATGCACTGATTACTGTGTAAATGACACTGGCAGGGAAGGGGTTAAACACTAGGGGAGCGGTCAAGGGGTTAAGTGTGTTCTAGGGAGTGATTATCTCCCTGTTCTGCCGCTCCATGACACGATCACAGAACACTGGCTGACACCGAATCCATGGGACCTGCGGGCACTGTCACGCAGTATGCGGCGTGCACCCACTAGCCCCACAAATTAAAGGGGACATACAGGTACGCCCATTTGCCCACCGCTGCCATTGTGCCGACGTATATAAGCGTGCGTCGGTCAGTAAGTGGTTAAGAAGTTGAGGGTATTTGGTATAACACAGACCCTCCCTGGATCAGGACGTTGCTCCAAACTGGATGAAAGAGCCAAGAGGAAACTGGTCAGAGAGACTACCAAGAGGCCTACAGCAACTCTGAAGCAGTTGTAGGAATTTATGACAAAGAATGGTCATTGTGTGCATGTGACAACAATATCGAATTCTCCACAAATGTGGCTTGTATGGGAGGATTGCATGAAAAGTCACTCCTCAAGAAAGACAACATGCAGTCACAACAGAGAGTTGCCAAAATGCTGATGCAGATTCTGAAGCCACATGAAAAAAGGTGTTGCGGTCAGAAGAGACTAAAATTTAATTATTTGGCCTCAACACCAAATGATATGTCTGGCGGAAATCCAGTACAACTCACCATCCAAATAACACCATTCCTACAGTAAAGCATGGAGGTGGTAATATCCTGTTATGGGGGTGTTTCTCTGCAACATGGACTGAAGCACTTGTCAGGATACAAGTAAAAATGGATGGGGCAAAAAAACATCAAATTCTTGAGGAAAATCTGCTGCTCTCTACCAGAAAGTTGTCAATGGGAATAAGGGTAGACTTCAAACCTATTGAAAATCATCTGTGGAATGACTTTGAAGACTGCAGTCCACAAACTCTTGCCATCAAACTGAACTGAACATGAACAGTTCTGCAAAGAAGAGTGGGCAAATATTGCAAAGTCTCTAAATGTGCAAAGTTAGTTGAGACCTATCCTAACAGACTAAAGGCTGTAATTAAGCAAAAGGTGGTTCAACAAAATACTGACATAAGGGGGGTGATCCTTTTTCCAACTCAGTGATTCTATAAATACAGCTGGATAAAATAAAATTGCAGCCTGAAATGAAGACATACAGTTTATTTTAAAGGGGTGATTCTTTTCTATATCCACTGTAGCTGAGGCGACATATAGCATACCGCACTGTGTTCCGGGTTGGAGCCGAGATGTCTTACTCATACCCAGAACACAATAGTCTATCACAGCGGCGCTTAGCCTTTGATATATTCTAGCACTGAGTGCAAAGCTAAGCTTCCTCTGATGGGCTGATGTCACAACCTCTGACTCAGGCAGTTGCTCCAATTTGACCACTTCCAATGCAGACAATAGAGTATGACTTGTCATGCAATTTGAAACTGTCAAATTGAATGACAAGTTGCACCGGTGTGACAGGGGGCTTAGGGTCATGGCAATGAAAGACTTGTACTGCACTGGTCTAGTCATTCACCCTTTGAACATACAGGTTGAAATTCCATGGGCATTGCTGTGACTGTCAAACCACATCCTGTTTGTGTTATCATAGCATCGGTATTGATATTTCTACATTTATGGGTTCCAACACACACAATAGGCTATAATGGGACCTGAAACATATTCTTGGTGCTTTTATTTGGGACCGACTAAATGTACTACCCACTAAAACTGAGAATTTGTGGTTCACAATAAGCATGCTAGTAGCATTGTGTTTATTATTACTGAACGTGTTATTAGATGGCTGAGCGAATGTCAGATTAAGGATGCACAACTGAACAGAAAACAAAAGTTGCATGTTTTTGAATATTCAGCTGGAATTTCACAGCCCATTTACACATTTTGCATTACACAATGCACATACCATGTTTTATAGTATGCTGTGTTGCCTAAAATGGGTCATGTACTGTGTTCTTTCATCCATTGCAGTGTTTTGGTAGCTCATTCATAATATGACGTACCTTAATGCAATGCACATTAATTCATTAAACACACAACTGTGCACTTGCCCTTAATGTTAGAGGCTTAACAAGACAGCCAGCATTTTCATTAGGAGATAGGAAATTTTAAGCAGCTTATTTTTCTGATGGGGATCATTCAGAGTTGTGGTGTGTTTTTTTTGTTTTTTATGAATTCAACTCAAATCTTAAGAGCAGTTCGGGTTTATGAATTTTTTTTTATACTCGCCTAGGTGGATGCATTCGGATGCTGTATCTTTCCCTGTTGCCTCTACACTGAGAACTGCACGATCAAACAGTGCTGATTGCTCAGTTCTCCCCTCCGCACTGAGCAGAGACAGTTAGTCTTTATGCTCTGCTTCTCTGGCTCTTACTTGAGCGACGTTCTGTGCAGGGGGCGGAGGCGGCTGGCTCCCTCTCCCAGCGGCTCGCTGAGAGGCTGAGCCAGCTGCTGGTCCAGGCATCTGGGTGGATCCTGATTGTAAAGTTAGATTGATCCAGAGCCAGAACTGGCTCAGTAACGTCAGCGGGTTACGGGAGTGTGGAACGAACTGTGAAAAGATCTTTGGCCATACTTCTCTTTTAAGGGGAAACTCAAGCCCAAACTTTTGCCTGTGTTTTAGTTTTATATTGTGAGTGGGGAGATGCATCCTTTTCCATCCTTTATAAGGGACTGTTCATGCTATGTGCAGTTACTTGCATTCTTTCTCATGGATAAACGCAGGTAACAGCAATGACCCATAAAACAATAGCTTTCTGTGCTATGTTCACATCAGAATGCAGTGTTTTCACTGCATTTCAAAGAGGGTTATAATAATATGCAACTTATTGGCATAATATTACACCTCTCTGGGTGGTGCCCTGCATGGCACCACACAGCAAGAGCAACGCACCACACTCCTTTTTGATGAAGCGCCAATGTGCACTTCACGTAATATTCATATAGAAACAGGGGAGCTCATGACACCTCTCCTACAGATGGCTCCCTGCAGCTGAAACAGACAGCTGTCGCACACTAAATCGCTACGGTGGGGCATTGTAAATGGGTCCTAAAGGTTTTATTTTATGTCAATTATACAGCTCCTTGGCATGCAAGGTGCTCACTACAGCAGTGGTGGTGGGGGGGTCCAATGTTTTTTCCATTGTAAATGACAATTAATACCCTTATTACTACACGATCATATTTAAGAATCACAATTTTCTACCTTTTTTCCTTCTTCAGGAGAGAAATCTGTAAGGATTGAACTAAACAAATCATCAGATGGAATTGTGAAAGAAGTCTGAAAATGGATTCAACAGCAATTCTTTCTTTTATGTAGACAATATTTGCCAAGTGGCCTGGTAACCCGCGTACTTGCTGAAATGCAGCGCGTACAATGGAGCCCCCTTCAGAGGCGTGTTTATGTTGTGAATGTAAATAATAGTAAAAAAAATATGTATTATAATTCTATTTTATCTGATGTACCAAAAAACTGAAATTTCATTACTGGTCTAATGCACACAGACCAATCTTGACAATGCTTTTATGAAAAATATAAACAGACTATATCTATATATATCTGTGCATAACTGCACTCTTTAATTAAATGCTGACTTTTGTTTTTATTAACCCGATCTTGAATTTTTCCAAAAGTAGAAAATGTACTCGTATCCATTTATTTTGTTACAAGGTACAATGTATGAAGTAACTTAATAAAACCCGAGTTCATTTCTACATTATTGTTGGCACACCATACATGCTTTATTAAAACTTTTATCAAAACTACCAATCTATGTAAAACTGCCCTGTTTGTATTTTTAACTCGCTTGCGTTTTTTGTTAATTCACCTTAAAATGGTAGAATTTACTAATTAAGAGTTTAAAAATATACTGATTGGATGATCTGCTGGAAAGAACACATGATTGTATTATTCAGTTGTCAGTTTTATAGGTTCAAAGTGTTTTTAAAATAACACATTTTGCTGAATTTTTTTTGGGAGAAAAAGGTTTAAACTGCATTTATTAATTTTATTGAAGGTGTTTTCCTAAAGTACACCTGTCATTAGACAACTTCCTAATTGTCGTTGCTGTTCTGATGCTTAAATGCTATTTGCCTGGCTTCAATATTCGAGTCGCAGACCAAATCAAACAAAAACCTGAGAGACGTCATAACGTCAGTACTTGCAGTGGATGCCCCCTATTTCTCCCATGACTAATGTCCTCCAAAAACGTGATTGAACTGATATGTTTGAGAAATGTACATAAAGTTGTTAAAATATTTTACTGGCATGTTTAACTTGAGTACATATTAACAGTTGTGGTTGTATTACTTCAGTTAATGGATAGATCATGTTCACATAAATAGCTGATATTCAGACAATGGTAAACTCTTATGTGAATCTCTCTTCAGATTACTAGATCTATTTTTGATAAATTCTGATCAAGTACCTCCAATAATGCTTATATCATCTGCTGCTACGAAAGAACTTCCATAAGTACTGAAGCAGTGAAGTAGACTTATTTATCTGAACCTGAATAAAGAGAGCCTCAAAAGATGAGTGCGATTGCTAGAAGTAAAAAAAAATTGAGCTTTATTCCTTTGTTTTAGCTTGAATACTTAGTGCCTGATACGGTAGGGGCACATAGAGAGATCTGAGTTAGCTGCACACCCCGTGTTGCATAGAGAATACAAACAAAAGGTTTCCCCTTGGTGTTTTTAAGCAGCAATGAGAAACAAAGAAGTTATAAAATATTCTTGGTTTTATTATCCAAAACACAAATTAATTGACATGAGGTACAAAAAATGTTTTAAAATATGAGCTCTGGTATACAAAGTGCGAAAAATGTAATATTGATAGAAAGAAATGCATATACAATTTCGTTTAGAACACGAATATATTAAATTCAAGTAAATTCCCATAACATTTAATTCAAATCACCATCTGGTATACAAGATACCCCAATGCATTTCGACCTTGGGAATATTGTGGTCTTCTTCAGGGGGGAAGCGGGAAAAAATTATTTCCACATTTCTGCAAGTACAGCAAAAGAACAAGTTTTAACTTTTCATTCAATTAGTTATAATTACTATTGTTTTCTTTTTGTTCGTTATATTTACCCTATCCACCAAAGACTCTTTCCGCACTGACCAGAGACTTTCCTTAAAAGACCCACGTTTTTTCTTCCTGGAGGTGGTCCTAGAGCCTGCCGCACACTGCCCCTCCCAAGGGGGGGGGGGGGGCAAAAACTGGGGCCCAAGGACATACAGGAGATGACAGGTATAATAAGACCTCCCCGCAACCTCTGGGGGAACACCCCTTAAAGGGGTGCGGCAGCACCCGAGGACAACAATCAAAATAATATTTGTCTAGTAATGATCTTGAAAAAAATGTATATGTAAATATAAGGTATCGACAGACTACCGTTTTTATATTTCTAATGTCCCTAATTATTATTCAAAAAAGGAGATAATAGTTATATGTTGCCCTTATAAAATATTTTTATTATTACTGTGTATTATTTTAATTATACCCAGAGAGTATAGCTTTAATAAGGGAGTATCAATTATTTTACCATCTGTGAGTGAAAACGTGAGCAGTGCTTGTACATTTCTCAAAGGATTATCTTATAGGAAACATTTTTTATTATCAAACATTTGGTGGATAGGGTACAAAACAAACAAAAGGAAACAATAATTATAACGATTGAATGAAATGTTAAAACTTGTTCTTTTGCTGTACTTGCAGAAATGTGGAAATATTTTTTTCCTGCTTCCCCCTGAAGAAGACCACAATATTCCCAAGGTCGAAATACATTGGGGTATCTTGTATACCAGATGGTGATTCGAATTAAATGTTATGGGAATTTACTTGAATTTAATATATTCATGTTCTAAACTGCAAAATTGTATATGCATTTCCTTCTACCAATATTACATTTTTAGCACTTTGTATACCAGAGCTCAGAATACTTAGTGCCTTACCTTTGTTGAATTGGTGTTTCTTGGGAAAACTGCTTTGTTTGTAGGTGTTGCAATACTTCTTTTTTTTTTTTTTATTTACATTTTTTTTGGATGTGGGTCCCCCCCCCCCCCCCATATTTTAGAGCACTGAAAAAAAAAGCTGCTTTGTGTGCAATACTTGATTTGATGACCCCCCCTCATAATATTTTTACACCACTCAATGTCCTCAGTCTTCTGGGTTGAAAGACACACAGGGATATTTACTAAAATTGGTGCACACAGTAACCAATCCGCTTCTAATGTCAGCTAGTTCAATTAAAATGATGCTAAACATCCACTGTCTATTTCTATATGTGGATGATGGCACTGTTAATTATTTTACTAATTGATATACAGCAGCCACATGACCCAGCTCCTTCCCAGCCTGTCTGCAGGGAAACCTAAGCAGGAGGAGCTTCTAGTCCTTTGCTGCTGGTCACATGTTCAAAATTAAAAAACAGCCTTTGCCATACAGAGAATAAATATATATCCATGAACTGTTTTAAATTGTCATACAAATATATGTTTGAAATTAAATATTTATTATTTTGTGGAAATAACATGGTGTGGGCGGATTTCTGCCAGTCAGACTGTGTCACGCCCCTCCAACCTGTCTTAGAATAAGAGGGAGGTAAATCAAGATGCAATATCCCGCCCCTATTGTGTTTTAGTTGGTTAGTCAGTATGGAGGAGGAGGAGGGTGGGAGTGGGTTGTTGTTTACCACTGAGTATACGCCTACATGTGTGACTCTATAGTCACATGGGCTGCTCAGATGTGATAGGGAGGAAATGCTCTCCATAGAAACTCACAGAAAACTGAGTATGTGCACACAGCGGCAACATTCCTAGCTTAACTGGAGATATGGACAGAAGGTGGAGATAGGAGCTGGATCAACTAGGTTGTGGTGTGGGGTGTGTGTTTTTTTTTTTTTTCTTTTGCAGAATACAGTAAAACGAATCTCATAGTGACTGAGTATGAACAGCATGTAATACATGTAATGTTACTGATGGGGTTTTTTGTATGATGTGGATTTAGTGACACTTTAAGACCCCTTTCACACTGAGGCACTTTTCAGGCGTTTTAGCGCTAAAAATGGCGCCTGAAAAGCACCTCCCCAGTGTGCACTCAGTACGGAAAAAGTCTTGCAAGCAGCATCCTTGGGGGGGGGGGGGGGGGGGGGGGGGGGGGGGTTTGGGAGCAGTGTATACATGAAAATGAATAGCCAGCGCTGCCAAAGTGCTTCGGCAGCGCCGCAACACGGACGCATTTTAGCCCTTTCTTCAGGGTTAAACCGCCCCGCTTGCAGCTAAAAACGACTGCTAAACTTTACCGCTAACACACCCCCACCCCAGTGTGAAAGAAGGCATAAGCTTTGACCATAAAACCTAGAAGCGGATTGGCTACTATGCACAGTTGCACCAGATTCTGTGTGCACCTGTTTTTGTAAATCTCCCCCACGGAGCCCTGCAGGCTTAAGCTACCCATACATTTGTCTGTGTTTTTTATTTCTATTTTTTCCCCTTTTCAATTCAGCCAGCGGGTTTCATGAAAAAAATGACCTTATTTCCCCATCCACACTTGTGTTTTTGTATTCTGATAATGTGGAGACTTCCCCCAGAATACACAAATCAGTGCTGCAGTCTATAACTTGCAGCACTGATGAAGCAGCTATGATGGGGTTGGGGGGACTGGTTTAATATATATGTTGGAAGTACGGGAATATGCATAGAGTTGCTCTGGTTCCTGCATTGCATATGTGTGAACCCAGGCTCAAAGTAGTACAGTGCCACTAGGGGTCAGTCTTGGCAGCAGAATAAATAAATCCAAATGCTGTTACTTGGAAATGTTTCAGATCTATGATAATTTATCCCCAACCCATGTGTGTGTCTGTTAGATGCTCTCAGGTTGAAGGAGGTTTCTCATCGTAATCTGAGATGTCACCACAAAAACTGCATTGAAAAACCAAGACCTTTTTTTTCTTTTAATTGTAGGAAATCTATGTATTTGGAATAGACCTGTACAGGGAAAGACTACAGACTTACTTTAGTTGTTACTAAAACTGGAGAGTGCAAAATCTGGTGCAGCTCTGCATAGAAACCAATTGGCGTCCAGGTATTTATTTTTTTCAAAGCTTAAGACCCCTTTCACACTGAGGCAGTTTTCAGGCATTTTAGCGCCTGAAAACTGCCTCCCATTCTCTACAGCGTGTGCTTTCATACTGGGGCGGTGCGCTTGCGGGATGTTAGAAAAAGTCCTGCAAGCAGCATCTTTGGAGCGGGTTGGGAGCGCTATTAATAGTGCTCCCAAACCGCCCCTGTCCATTGAAATGAATGGGCAGCGTTTTCAAAGCACCTGAAAAGTGCTTTGAAAGCCCTGCAAAATGGGTCTTTTTAAGATCCCGTGGTCATGTGACCTTAAATAAATTAGCCTAAATAGCGCCGCAGAAACGAGTGGCCTTTTAGCGTGAAAGTAGCCTAAAGGATAAGTTCACCTTTCGTAATATGTTACACCCATATTCAGGATGTAACATGTTACGAACAGACCGGCCCCCATACCTCCCCAGTCCCTGCTGTGACACTTAGCACGGTGGTTCTCATCCCTGCTAGCTGTCGCCCTCCCTGCCTGGCCGCGTCACTGATTGACAGGGCTCTGTGAATGGGAAAACTACAAGGTCCGGCAGCCTTTGCAGCTGTCAGCTTGTAGTTTTCAGTGAACTACCACAGCGCTGTGGTAGTTCATGCTTCCTATGAGATTGTATCGGCTTACCCGTATGGGCAAGCAATACTCTGGCAGATCTGCAGGAGACCTGCATGCCACCAGTGATCTACTGATTACTGGTGCAATGCTTTACAGGCTCCAGAAAAAAGAAATAATAACAAATGCACATTTTATTATAACACATATATATCCTTTTCTTTTTTTTTTTTTTCTAAAACCTAAACCTATTCTTTTAATTGAACAAGCTAAAGTTAAAAGCTGATTGGCTACCATGCACGGTTGTACCAGATTTTGCACTCTCCAGTTCTAGTAAATCCAACCCCATTATGTCAGCTAATAGAATTCGTATGCAGCGATGAAGGCCACATTTTGGAAGTTGGCATTATATCTGCTTCTCAGAAGGTGTACAAGAGTAATAGCCACATAGCTCCTGTACTTTCCTGGGCTTTGAGAAAGGACTCTTGGCTAGCTATTTGTGCTGTTTTCTATTGCACAACCAGTTTTGCGAAGTGCTCTCATTGTACCGTGTGAGAGGATGAACAGTTCTTTGCTAAGCTAGCACACAAACTTTAACACTATACAAATAATACAAAAAATCTGTTCACTAACAGCTGACTGTTGAAGGAGTGCCCCTGATTAAAGTACAGGCTCCTGTATAATCTTCTAAACTAGTACTAAATCCAGTTACTGTGTTATGCACAACCCTCGTATTTAAAAAAGAAAACTTCTTTTGTCTCACATGACACTGCAGCTCTCATTGAGATGGGCTCAGCAAGAGGGAGGTAGTACTGTCAATCTGGAAAGCAGGATTACTGATAGCCATACCAACACAACGTTTATTTTTTATTTATTTTTTTAAATCACCCTGAGAATAATATGGGATGAATTCTAGCACATTATGACATTGCCTTGCAGGGAGACTTTTTTTTTTTTTTAACAAACTTTACTACCACTTTAAGGGCTCTTTCACACAGGGCGGATCAATGCTGATCCGCCCCGTGGATATCCGCTTGCTCAACGGGGATCGCTGGAGCGATCTCCGCTGAGCAGGAAGATGACAGGTCCGTCTCTGCACACAGCGCAGGGACGGACCTGTCAGAGCGCCGCTCTCCCCTATGGGAGATTGGGTGACGACGGACCGCAGAGTTCCTTCGTCATCCGATCTGCTCTGCAGACGGATGAAAAAATAGGGTTTTCCTCCATCTGCAGAAACGGAGCATAGCAGGCACGGACGAGATCAGGTGTCAGCGGATGCTTATCCGCTGACACCCGCTATCCCATAGGGATACATGTATGTCCGTTTTTCATCTGAAAACGGAAGGATTAAAAACGGACATACGGACCGTCCGTGTGAAAGAGCCCTAAGAGACTGTTTTTATTTCATATCAATGCTGTGCACATTATTTGGAAACTAGAGGATTATTCTGTTGGTTCTACCAGTGATCATTCCAGTCATGGATGTTTTAGAGCCTTTTCGATTTCAAAGACTATCCCATTACAACAGGCCTGTCCAAAGTCCGGCCCGCGTTCTGGTTTAATATGCCCCCCTGGTGATTTGGATATATATATATCTTTTGTGGCCCCCCCAAGAGGGGGCGGGGCGAACACCGTCGGAGAACATACAGGAGAATCTCCTGTTTACTTGGCGGCATCTGTAATAGGAAGTCCCGTCTCCTGGGCTGCCATTGGACGGCTGTTCCATCATAGGAGGTGGGACTTTGTATTAACGAGGCTGCCGAGTAAACTGGAGATTCTCCTGTATGTAATTTGTTGGCGCTCATCCCGCCCCCCTCCCTGTCCCCTTTCGAAGGGCTGCAGATGGTCATTGAACAGGCTGCATTCATGGAAATGGTAAGGTTGCATTCATGGCAATGGTGAGCCTGCATTGATTGGAATGGTGAGGCTGCATTCATGGCAATGGTGAGGCTGCAGATGGGCACTGACCCTTATTTTGCTTCACAGTTCTTTTTTTTTTTATTTAATTTTTTTCCTGAAGCTTTCCTCTTAAAGTAAAGGTGCGTGTTATATGCCGATAATTACTGTCTATCCAAATAACACGCCTGAGCTCATTCTTAGTCCTGAGCGGCGCTCGGGATTTGTTTGGGGCCACAAAAGATATATATATATATATATATATATATATATATATATATATATATATAGCCAAATAACACGCCCCAGCTCATCACTTCACTACAAAGGCAAGAGAATTATTGTTGGGCAGTGTATTAGTGCTCGGACGAAGACACTTATGCCGTGTACACGCGATCGGACATTCCGACAACAAAATCCATCAGACTTGTCTTGCATACACACGGTCACACAAAGTTGGTGGGAAATTCTGAACGTCAAGAATGTGGTGACGTACAACACGTACGACGAGCCGAGAAAAATGAAGTTCAATAGACAGTGCTGCTCTTCTGCTTGATTCCGAGCATGCGTGGCACTTTGTGCTTCGGAATTGTCTACACACGATCGGAATTTCCGACAACTGATTTTGCTGTCGGAAAATTTTAGATCCAGCTCTCAAATTTTGTGCGACGGAAATTCCGATGGAGCCTACAAACAGTCGGAATTTCCGACAACAAGCTTCAATCGCACATTTTCCGTCGGAAAGTCCGATTGTGTGTACAGGGCATTAGACCAAATTTTAATGGTTCAAAGAATGTCAGGTAAAATGGTCGGCCCTCACGCATGTTCACTTCATCAAATCTGGCCCTCTTTGAAAAAAGTTTGGACACCCTTGCATTACACCAAGTGTTCCAACTCTTTCTCTATGGAGAATGAAAACACCCTGTCAAAATGTTTGCTCCTCCTTGTGGGTATTGGCTTTATACCCATTTGGGGAGGATTCAGATCTACTCTTGTCACCAGGGATGATACTGGTGGCAAGAGAATTCATCTTCCTCAGGAGAAGAAACCTAAAGAACATACTGAAAAGCATTTTCCCTCTTTTTCTGATCCGCAATAGCCCATTTGTTTCGCCACTCCCATTACCCCCACCTTGAGATCACCTAAGCTTGGCTTTTAGTCAATCCGCAAGTTTAGGGGCTCAAAGTCTGCCAAATCCTTAGACGGCTTTCACACTGGGGCGGTTTTCAGGAGCAAATACATTGCTCCTGAAGTTCTTTTTTAAGTTTGGCTGTGTGTAGAAAAGCAATGTGTAATGGGACTGTTTTATTAAAATTAGTGTGTGAGGTTTGTACATGTTTGTTACACTCGTGTTTGTGGCTCTGTCAGTAAAGCATTTTTTTGTGCAAAAGGCATATGTGTGCCGAGTATAGGAGAAGTAGGCTTAGGTGTTATTTATCTATGCCCCTTTAAGCCCCTCCCACTTTTAAACACAATTTGAGCACACCCACAAATTGTTGCTCCACGGTATGGGTGCCAATTTATTTCTTCAGACCAGTTCTTTTTTGGGGATGAGGGGTGAAAAAATGGCCGACCTTTGCTACCAGATATACTAGGTATGCCATGGTGCTCTGGTTTCTCATTCCACTATGTCAGGTGACTAACATAGATCATCATTGAAGCCTTATGATCTCAGATTCCACCCTTTCCTGTCAAAGTGCATTCTAGTAGATCTGTGAGTGTTTCTTGAGCTTTTTGGCATCAAGCAGCTGTTTCTTATGCCCCGTACACACGTTCGGACTTTGTCCGCCGGACCTAGTCCGGCGGATTGTCCGCTGGACCTAGTCCGGCGGGACTTCCCCACACACGCCCGGACTTCCGAGCGTGTGACTTGCCCACACACGCGCGGACTTCTCTGGCTGACAATCCGCTGGACAAAGTCCGCTGGACTTTTGAAAATGAACGGACTTGCCCACACACGGAGCAGTCCATTCATTTAGAACGTAACTTCAGGTATACGTAGCTAGCGTAGGCAGTAAATGCCGGCGCGCTAGCTCCGTCACCTGGCATGGATTTAAAGGGACTCCCCACGCCGAAAAACGGCGTGGGGGTCCCCCCCAAATCCATCTCAGACCCTTATCCGAGCACGCAGCCCGGCAGGCCAGGAAAGGGGTGGGGGACGAGCGAGCGCCCCCCCCCCTCCTGAGCCGTACCAGGCCGCGTGCCCTTAACATGGGGGGTGCCCTGAGGAAAGGGGGGCCGTTCGCCCCCCCCCCCCCCCCAAAGCACCTTGTCCCCATGTTGATGAGGACAAGGGCCTCTTCCCGACAACCCTGGCCATTGGTTGTCAGGGTCTGCGGGCGGGGGGCTTATCGGAATCTGGGAGCCCCCTTTTATAAGGGGCCCCCAGATCCCAGCCCCCCACCCTATGTGAATGAGTATGGGGTACGATGTACCCCTACCCATTCACCTAAGGTGTAAAATGTAAAGTAAAAAAAACACACAATTTTGAAAAAATATTTTATTGCACTGCTCCGGGGGTCTTCTTCCGTCTTGGGAGTCTTCTCGCCGGACTCCTCCGCCATTTACCTAGCTTTTTTACCGAGTGGAGAAGTCCGGCTACCTTCTTCGTCGTCGCCGCCGTCTGGGGGTCTCGATCCACCTTCGGGGGTCTTCCGGGGTCCTCCGGGGTCTCTTCTGTTCTTGCCGCTGTCGTCGCTTTGTGCGCCGCCTTCTTCTTCTTCTTCCTCGTCTTCTTCTTCTTCTTCTTCTTCTTCTTCTTCCGATGTTGACACGTCTCTCTCTGGCCGGAATGCCAGAGCCGCGCTGTGCTGGGACTTATATAGGGACAAAGGGGACAGGGTCACATGCTCATGTCACATGGTGACCCCGCCCCCTTGTGATGTCACAGTCCCGGAGGAAGAAGAAGAAGAAGCAGAAGAGGAGGAAGAAGAAGAAGAAGGCGGCGCAGAAAGCGTCGACAGCGGCAAGAACAGAAGAGACCCCGGAAGACCCCCGAAGGCGGATCGAGACCCCCAGACGGCGGCGACGACGAAGAAGGTAGCCGGACTTCTCCGCTCGGTAAAAGAGCTAGGTAAATGGCGGAGGAGTCCGGCGAGAAGACCCCCAAGACGGAAGAAGACCCCGGAGCAGTGCAATAAAATATTTTTTCAAAATTGTGTGTTTTTTTACTTTACATTTTACACCTTAGGTGAATGGGTAGGGGTACATCGTACCCCATACTCATTCACATAGGGTGGGGGGCCGGGATCTGGGGGCCCCCTTTATTGTAGAGCCACGGTTTGTAGTGGCAACTATTTATATCCAGGTAACTATTGGTATCTACATTCTTGAAGTATGTTTTTTTTACCACTGTATTGCCTTCAATGCTGATATTTAAATCCAAGAAGTCTATCTTTTTTGCATCGATTTTCCACTCTAGTTTGATGTTGTTATCGTTTTCATTAAGTTTTTTTAGGAAGTTTTCTAGGGAGTTTCTGTCTCCGTTCCATACTATTATAACATCATCAATGTAGCGTTTATACAGCGTGAGTTCTGCTGGTATGTCCTTATATACTGCGTTCTCCTCCCCATTGGGCCATAAATGCATTGGCTACTCCTGGTGCAAATTTAGCACCCATCGCTATCTCGATTGCTTGCTTATAATAAGTCTGGTTGTGCCAGAAGTAATTGTATTTCAGGCAGAAATCGAGGCACTTAATAAGATATTTCCTTTGTTTGCATATATACGTGCTGTAATTTCTGAGTAGCCATTTGGTAGCTGAGCATGCATCATGATGTTGTACTATGGTATAAAGTGATGCAACATCGGCCGTTGCTAGTAGGGTTCTACCCTCTAGTACTGTTGTGTTGTCTAGTAACTGCAGTATATGTTTGGTGTCTTTAAGGTACGCTTGTGTTTGTTGTACCGCTGGTTGGATATAGTAGTCAATATATTGTCCCATTCGGGATGTTAGGGAATCAATCCCATTGACTATCGGTCTCCCTGGGGGGTTCTCTTTACATTTGTGGATTTTTGGGACTGTATAAATAATCGGAATTCTGCAATTTTCTGGTATTAGATATTTAGATTCTTTTGCATTAAGTATCTCTTTCTTTATTCCAAGATTCACTAGTAGTTCTAGTTCTTTCTTATATTTAGGAGTTGGATTTCCTAGGAGTTTGATGTATGTCCCTTCATCATTCAATTGTCTATTAAGTTCATTTTGATATTGTTCTTTGGATTGTAACACGATAGCTCCTCCCTTGTCTGCGGGTCGTATCACTAGATTTTTCCTTTCTGTTAGTAATTTGATGCCCTTTTTGATATGTGAAGGGTCAGTTACTTTCTTCAGTTTAAGTGTCTCAAGGTCTTGTAGTACCAGATTTTTAAATACCTCTACATGGTGATTGTTGGATACTTGGGGGTTAAATACGGAGTTGTTTCTTAAAGTGCTATGTGCTATTGAGGGTATAGTCTCTTTATTTTTGACTTGTGCTCCCCAAGCATTGTTTAAGATACATTTTTTAATATTGATTTTTCTAATGTATTTCTGAATGCCTATATATGTGTTGAATTTGTCTAAGTTTTTGACTGGTGCGTGTTTTAGTCCTTTATCCAGCACCGCCAATTCTTCACTAGTAATAGGTATATTGCTCAGGTTAACCACATTTTCTCCAACTACTCTCTTTTTCGTTTGGAATCTCTTTCCTGCTCGGTGTCCTCTCTTCGTTCTGGACTTTTTCTGTATGTTTCTTGTTGTCTCCTTGGTGAATGATAAGTCTCTTGGGTTTGTCTTCTCGGGGAATGGTCCCTCCTTTCCCTGTCTAAAAAAGAGCGCTGTGTATTGTAGTCGTAGTTATTTCCATAACTTCTTTGATTATCATATTGGCTCCCATAGTATAAAAGGGGGCTCCCAGATTCCGATAAGCCCCGCGCCCGCAGACCCCGACAACCAATGGCCAGGGTTGTCGGGAAGAGGCCCTTGTCCTCATTAACATGGGGACAAGGTGCTTTGGGGTGGGGGGGCCGCACGGCTTCCCTTTCCTCAGGGCACCCCCCATGTTGAGGGCACGCGGCCTGGTACGGCTCTGGAGGGGGGGGGGCGCTCGCTCGTCCCCACCCCTTTCCTGGCCTGCCGGGCTGCGTGCTCGGATAAGGGTCTGAGATGGATTTGGGGGGGACCCCCACGCCATTTTTCAGCGTGGGGAGTCCCTTTAAATCCATGCCAGGTGACGGAGCTAGCGCGGCGGCATTCACTGCCTACGCTAGCTACGTATCCCTGAAGTCACGTGCTAAATGAACGGACTTTCCGACGAGCGGCAAGTCCGTTCATTTCAAAAGTCCAGCGGATAATTTTAAAACAAAATTTAAAACCTAGTCCGCCGGACCGCCGACGCCCACACATGAGGGGATTGTCCGCTGGACTTGAGTCCAGCGGACAATCCCGCGGGATAGTCCCTTCGTGTGTACGCGGCATTTGAGTTGCAAAGCTGCCAATTGGTCTTCTGTTCACATGTTGTCTAAGTTCCCCCTGGGGAATGCTGTGGCCTCATTTGATGCTAGCTTTGGGCATAAGGTTCTGCAGGTGGCTCTTTGAGCTCCAGGCAATCCACAGTTCTCTGTTGTTTTTTTGTGTCTCTAAGGCCGGATTCACACCTATGCGAATTGGATGCGGGTTTCCCCGCATCCTATTCGCATAGCAGGATAATGTGACTGGCTCCTTATGGAGCCGGTTCACATATATCCGTTGCTGCTGCGGAGCGCACTGCACAGAAACGCTGTCGTTGGCTCAGGGCCGAATTCAGGCAAAGATTCGGTCCCCGATTTGTCCCTGAAACAGGGAACAGGGACGCACAGCGCTCCTGTGTGATCTGTAGCCGGTTCTAGTATGAACCGAGCCTTAGGTTTTTGTTTGCTGTGTTGCCAGCCTCTCAGTTGGACTGTCTTTGGATGTTCTGAAGGGGAAAAAACTGTGTCTTAATGGACAAGAAAGAAAATAGGATTTTTTTTACCCCTTGTAAAATTCTTCTCCTGAGGTCCATTATGGGACATAGGCCCACAGACACCTCTGTGCTTATTATTATGCTTTTGTTTTTTCTTTGCTAGTAGTAGGAGGGTTATCATGGGATAGCCTACAGTTTTTTTTTCCCAGTGACCAATGTTCCTGTAGACGGCACCATAACCCAAAGGTGAAGGACATTCTTTGTCTCTCAATTGACTCCAAGAATAGGATTTTACATAGAGTACAAAAAATGTTTTCTTCTTTGAAGCATATTTCCACTTTTGCAGCCACATTGGGATAATGCCTACTATATATTTGTTACATGTCCCCATGCACATAGCATAACTTAACCACTTCCTGTCCGCCGTATGCAGAATGACGGCCAGGAAGTGGTTCTGTTATCCTGACTGGGCGTCATATGACATCCAGCAGGATAACATGCCGGCGCATGGCCATGGGGGCGTGCAGCGCGGCGATCGCTAGTGACACCCCGCCTCTCCGATCGTGATAAGAAGCCTCTGTCAGAGGCTTATTACCACGTGATCAGCTGATCATCACGTGAACCAGGAAGTGCCGGTAAATGGCATTCCTCGGTTCGTGCTGACAGGGAGAGCCGATCGGCGGCTCTCCCTGTCAAAAGGGGGGGGGGTTCTGTGCTGATAATCAGCACATTGATTATCAGCACAGCCCCCTCAAATGTATAAATCACCTGCCAACCAGTGCCCAGCAATGTAAGAACTATAGATTCTACCAGTGCCCAACACAGTGCCAATCACTGCCCCCCACAGTGCCAATCACTGCCCAGCAGTAACACCTGTCAGTACTTATCAGTACCTCATCATCAGTGCTGCCCATCAGTGCCAAACAGTGCTGCCTGTCATTGCCCATCACAGCCACCTGTCAGTGCCCATCAGTACCACTTATCAGTGCCCATCAGTGCTGCATATCAGTGCTGCCTATTGGTGCCCATCAGTATCAATTCTACATATCAGTGCCTCCTCGTCAGTGCCTGCCCATCAGTGCTGCATCATCAGTGCCTATTAGTGAAGGGGAAAACAAAATTTTATGACAGAAACTAAAAATATATATATTTTTTTCAAAAATGTTTGTTTGTTTAGCAAAAAATAAAAACCGCAGAGGTGATCAAATACCACCAAAAGAAAGCTCTATTTGTGGGAAGAAAATTATAAAAATGTATTTTGAGTACAGTCTTGCATGACCGCGCAATTGTCATTCAAAGTGTGACAGCGCTGAAAGCAGAAAATTGTCCTGGGCAGGAAGGGGCGTAAGTGCCTGGTATTGAAGTGGTTAAAGTGGAGTTCCACTCATTTATAAGTTTATTAAAAGTCAGCAGCTACAAAAAGTGTAGCTACTGACTTTTAATAAAAACTGCCCGAAGCCTCGCTCCTCTCCCTCTCCTCTCCGCGGCGCCGTCATTGCAAGTGTAGGCACCCGGCTGTGACAGCTTGCGTCGTCACAGCTGGGTGCGCACTGCGCATGCCCGAGTCACGCTGCGCTCTCTTAGTGGCCAGGCAATCTTCTGGGACCTGTGACATGTCCCCGAAGATTTCAGAGAGGGAGGGGCCATCTAGGGGGAGAGGAGGAGTTGCAGGAAGTACCTGTTAAAACTAGGTTCCCCCTCCCCCCCCCCCCCCCCCCCCCAAAAAAAATGACATGCCAAATGTGGCACGTAAGGGAGCGAGGAGAGCTTACAGCAGGAAGTTCCACTTTTGGCTGGAATTCCGCTTTTTAGAAAAACATTTAAAAAGTGCAGCTCACCTTTTTTTAGATGCTTTATTCTGGACCCTCTAGCAAGGAAACATGGAGTAACCCTTGAAATATCTTTTTGACTTCAGGGGACCCCTGCTAATAATTATTATATTTACAGCTCACAGTACATTAGTGCGATGGTCAGTGGGAAGAATGTTCCTTACATTTGTGGCCATTGGAAAGAATTCCACCCTTACAGATAGCTAAAAGGATCAATGGGGTCAGTGGTTACTCTTCTGAGAGGCAGAAATCACCTATTGATCGAGGAACTCCTAGCAACCTCTGTAGGAATCCTGGTTTAGCCCAGGTTCACATGGCTGCGGGATTGAAATCGTGTGAGTTTAGCTGAACTTGCACGATTTCATACCATCGGTATGAAAAGTCATCAGTACTCAGTATCAGCGAGTACTTGAATAAAAAAAAACGGTATTGGTGCATCCCTACTAATTTTACTGATTTAAAATCAGCGGTAAGCATTGGTAAAAAGCCTATGGGTCAGTCATGTAAAATATAGGACCATATTCTGTACTCAGTGTGCATTGACTTCTTCAGATGTGCTGAGGATAACTAAGAATATAAAAGTAAGGCACTTCAATAGACTGGGAATATGTCTTACAGGAATGACTTCCTGTACATGCTATAAAATAGGAAGTTAATAATTGGATCATCGCAAGCCTGCTGTATGTGCATGAAGTTTCCAAATGTAGTATAATGCTGCCATCTTGTGGATTATAATACTTATGACATTACAAAGTTGTGCTTCATTTGAAGTTAGTGATATTAAATCCAGAACATGTATGAAATTGCAGCTTACCATTTCTTAGATGTGATGACGGCGTTAGTTCTCTTTTTTAGGCTTTATTTTCATCTGGTGATCCAGCAAGTCTGTATGTTTCAACAAAACAAGCTGTCCTGTCCAGTTGAGTGTTGAGACAAACCATTCTCATTTATTCAGAGTGGGGGCATGCTAATAAAGGAGGCGTGTTGCTGGTCAGATCACCAGGTGAAAACAGAGGGAAAAAAAATTTTGGTTTTGGGTTCGGTATCACTTTAAAATGATTGTAGCCTTATTAATGCACGTGTAACAACACAGTTGTCTGTCCCTGTAACTATATTAACGCACTTACAACAACGCTGTCTCTGATACTTTTTTATTTGCATTACCAGTTACATTTTCAAGACAAGCTTTTGGGATATACCCCCTTTTTTAAAGGTTCAAGCATTACTGATACATAAAGTATTAGCAAAATGTTAAGAGCAACCATTTCTGTAGAAAAAAAACAAACACACAAACAATGGTAATAAAAAGGGAGAAAGTTGGTTAGAAAGGGAGGTAAGGAGGAGAGCTATGGGATAGGAGTGGGAGAGGGAAACAGATGAAGAGTCACAGAAGTGAGAATGGTCATAAAACCTTTTTGTACTGACTTAAAAAAATGAGGTCCACATTCAGTCCATTATATTTTATGTCAAAGAGAATTATCATTTAAAAGTTCTATGGCTTTCCTTTTCTGAGTATTCTACAATTCCTTTTAGGAATCAAAACATGTCTTCCATAAAATGGTCTGGTTGTGAATAATTAGGCCCAACAGGTGTGAAGTTGTTAAAATATATAACGTCCTGTGAGCCACCACTATAAATTAAAAAAACAATGTATCCTCTATGATTCAGCAGCAAGCGTTACACATGTCTCATATATCATGCAAAAATAATCATATCAAATTATGGACGCTGTGCTATCTGAGATATAAGCATAAATGCTAGTGAATAGTGCTCTTCAATAAAGGGCTAATAGTGCTACGCATGAAATATAAATATAAATAGCGAATGCTATACTAAAAATATAAAAAATTAAAAAAATGTTTACATAGATTGCAATAGCAAATAATAAATGCCTGAAATGGTTATAATAATAAAGTGACAAAGTGCATAAGTGTGATAAGTACTCACAATAGTCAGGTGCGTCAGTGCGCCATTCTACAACGAGCGTAAATCAATGAGTAAAAATGGCCGATAACAGCATGGTAAGCTGATCGTTCATGGTAGTACCGCCCTGTCCCCTTCCCCTACGCATGTCGATACAAGGGGTTTCCGTATCTTCCTCAGGGGGCAATATGAAGTTGTTACTTACCAGTGGCGGCTGGTGTTTTTTTTTTTGGGGGGGGCGACAAACAACCACCCATCCCCCCGAGCGGCATCCACCCCCCCCTGTTTGACGGTCGGTCTGGCACTTACCCCATTGTAGCAGGTGTCAGGCAGCATGGTGCAGTGGCTCCAGCTCCTCCTAGGCATCCAATAGGATCGCCTGTCCTTTCAGCCAATCGGGGTGTCAAACCCTGATTCCCGATTGGCTAGGTGGAGGATCAGTGTTACAACAGCGAACATTGATTCGCTGTTGTAACACACCTGGGTGGGCTCGGACCGCACTCTCTGCAACCTGAGCCCACCCTATATTGAAGCCTATTAGAGCCTCTGGCCCCTGTGTGAAATGGTAAGGGGGTACAAAACAGAGCTCTTCTCCTGTGTGCAAAAACAAAGTGTTCCCCAGGATGCAGAAACAAGATGGTCCCTAGGGCATATTGCCAAGAGTGTCCACAGAGCGCAGAGGCTGAATTGTCCCTAGGGCGTAAAGACTGGATGACCACCATGGTTCAGAGAAGAGATTTTCCCCAAGGCGTATTGTTCAAAAGGTCAGAGTGAAGAGAGGCGATTGTCCGCAGGGCAAAGAGAGGAGATGCTTCACTGGGCACAGAGAGAAAATGGTCTCCAGTAAATCAAGACAACATGTTCCCCAGGGTGTATTGCCAATAGTTTGCAGGGTGCAGAAACAAGATGGTGCACAGTGCACCGAAATGAGATGGTCCTCAGCATATTGTCAAGATGGTCTACAGGGCGCAAAGACAAGAGAGTGCCCATAATGCAGAGATGAGCTAGTCTACAGGGCACAGAGACAAGATGGTCCCAAGATGCACAAATGAGAAAGTCTCCAGGGTGCATAGATGAGATTGTCCTAGAATCACTGCACTCTACAGGCCATCCCAACAATGTCAAGAAGCTCCTCAGGGTGCAGGGACAAGGTTATTTCCTGGGTGCAGAGTTGAGATGTTTCCTAGGACGCAGAGATGAGATAGTCCCCAAGACATATTGTTGAGTCCATAGGGGGCAGAGATGAGACTGTCCCCAGGAAGTATTTTCAGGCAGGTCATCAGGGTGCACAGGCAAGTTAATCTGAAGCATATAGAAACAAAATGGTGCCCAAAGCACATTGCCAAGGATGCAGTGGTCAGATGTTTCCCAGAGTGCAGAGTCAAATTGGTCTCCAGTTTGCAGAGGCGAGATTGTCCCAGGACATATTGTCGGGATGGTCCAAAAGATGCATATAAAGGCATGCTTGGTGCAGGCAAGAGTTAGTGCGCAGGGCATATTGTTGTGTTGGCCTCCATGGTGCAGAGCCGAGATGGTCACCAGGGTGCACAGATAAGATGGCCCCCAGAGCAACGAGATGAGACTGTCTTCATGGTGCAGAGACAAGATGGTCCTCAGGCCTTATTGTTGAGATGGTCCGCAAGGTGCAGAGTCAAGATGGTCTCCAGGGCGCAGGGATAAGCTAGTCCCCAGGGTACAGAGACAAAATGGTCCTCAGAGTACTGAGAAAAGATGGTCCCTAGGGCGCAGAGACAATATGTTGCCCAGTGTATACAGACAAAATGGGTCCCCGCCCCCCTCTGACGTCATGGGGAAAGTCATAGGGAAGTCCCCGTCAAGTCCCCGTGCGTCAGAGGGGGGCGGGGTCACCAGGTGTCCCCGCCCTCCGTTATAAAAGACCTGTCAGAAGAAGCGAAGCCTCACACAGTGGGAGCCTCCCATTGCGTGGAGCGGCCCGACACAGAAGAAGAGACGCCGACGCTGTGGAAGAAGATGCCGGACGAGAAGACCAGAGCAAGAAGAAGATGGAAGAAGAAGATGAAGAAACCAAAGGATGAAGAAAGGAAGAAGGAAGAAGACCAGAAGAAAGAAGATTGTCAAAGACCGTCTCCTGTCATTTTTAACATTTTCTTCACTTTTTTGGTGAAATGGTTGGGGTACTTTTGTACCCCCTTACCATTTCACACAGGGGGGAGGCCAGGATCTGGGGGTCCCCTTGTTAAAGGGGGCTTCCAGATTCTGATAAGCCCCCCGCCCGCAGACCCCCACAACCAACGGCCAGGGTTGTGGGGACGAGGACCTTGTCCGCATCAACATGGGGACATGGTGCTTTGAGGGGTCACAGACCCCCAAAGCATCCTCCCAATGTTGAGGGTATGTGGCCTGGTATGGTTCAGGAGGGGGCGCTCTCGTCACCCCCTCTTTTCCTGCGGCCTGCCAGGTTGCGTGCTCGGATAAGGGTCTGGTATGGATTTTGAGGGGGACCCCACGTCATTTTTAATTTGATGCAGGGTTCCCCTTAATATCCATAGCAGACCTGAAGGGCCTGGTAATTGAATTTGGGGGAACCCCCACGCTTTTTTTTTTTTTTATCAATGACTTTCAATGAATGACTGTTCTCTGTATTATGGGAGCCGACAATTCATTATAGCCGCGAGTGATTTTAAATAGCTTTTTTTCCTGCAAAAATGACACTTTGTGCAGGGACATTTCTAAGCACGGGAAACATGCGCCCCTTCACAGGCATACTATACACACCCCCCCCAGGTACGAAATTTAAAGGAATATTACACTTTTATTGTTTCACTTTAAGCATTATTAAAATCACTGCTCCCGAAAAAACGGCCATTTTTAAAAAAAATGTTTGCATTGATACATGTCCCCTGGGGCAGGACCCAGGTCCCCAAACACTTTTTATGACAATAACTTGCATATAGGCTTTTAAAATTAGCACTTTAGATTTCTCCCATAAACTTTTACAGGGGGCTTTTCGAATTTGCCGCGAACACCCCAAATTGTTCGCTGTTCGCTGAACAGGCAAATAGGCAATGTTCGAGTCGAACATGAGTTTGACTCGAACTCGAAGCTCATCCGTACTCTGCACCCTGGGGACAATATCATCTTTGCACCCAGGGGCCCATCTCATTTCTGCACCCAAGTTATTTCTAAACAATCCCCCTTGTGGACCATCTCATCTCTGCCCCTTGAAAGCCATCTCATCCCTGTGCCATCTGGATGAAATGGTCTCCAGGGCACATTATTAAAATGATTGTAAGCCCTCCCTTTGTAAAACAACCCTTTCGGTTTAAAATAGCAATGAAATGCAAAGCATTTTTGTATAGATATAAAAAACATTATAAATACCTTTTTTTTCCCTTTTTTTTTTATAAGTGATTACATTCCCCCTGTTCTCAGCTGCAAAAGAGCTGGGGGAGGAGAAGCAGCAGTAAACTGAGCTTCCCAGTGAATGTCTGTGCAGCGGGGTATCTCTGGAGAAGTCTATTCATTGGAGGAGAGCACACATAGCTAGAAAACTGATCATGCTGTGCTCTCCTGCTTAGAGTGGTCAGTGTTTAATAGGAAAGCAGAGGGACTATCAGGAACACCACGGATTTCACACAAAGAAAGCAATACAAAGAGAACAGGATACTTTCACATACAAGTACATGGTACTTGTACAGCAGACACATATCAGAAATATTATTAAGTGTTCTTGCATAGCAAGATCACTTATTGTTATCTCACATATATATTATTATTATTATTATTATTATTAAGTGTTCTTGCATAGCAAGATCACTTATTGTTATCTCACATATATATTATTATTATTATTCTTATAGCCAAATTTACCACCCTAACTCCTCCCACAGTTTTTACGCTACATATACCGAATATATACCAAAACGTGCGGATTGTTCCCGAATGGTGTGCTATTACTTTGTGGAACATTTTTCCGAATGGTTCACGAAATATCGTCATTTTTGCGGCGAAATTTGTCCCATAGGAATGAATGGAGAAATGTTCAAAACTAGAGTGGGAGGTGACAAAAGCTCTGAGGGGAATTATAGCTCCTCCCACACAGCCCTGAGGGCAATTATAGGTAGTCCCACGCAGCTCTGAGGGGAATTATAGGTAGTCCCACACAGCTGAGGGGGATTATAGGTAGTCCCACACAGCTGAGGGGGATTATAGGTAGTCCCACACAGCTCTGAGGGGAATTATAGGTAGTCCCACACAGCTCTGAGGGGAATTATAGGTAGTCCCACACATCTCTGAGGGGGATTATAGGTAGTCCCACACAGCTCTGAGGGGAATTATAGGTAGTCCCACACAGCTCTGGGGGGATTATAGGTAGTCCCACACAGCTCTGAGGGGGGTTATAGGTAGTCCCACACAGCTCTGAGGGGGATTATAGGTAGTCCCACACAGCTGAGGGGAATTATAGGTAGTCCCACACAGCTGAAGGGAATTAAAGGTAGTCCCACACAGCTCTGAGGGGAATTATAGCTCCTCCCACACAGCTCTGAGGGGGATTATAGGTAGTCCCACACATCTCTGAGGGGAATTATAGGTAGTCCCACACAGCTCTAAGGGGGATTATAGGTAGTCCCACACAGCTCTGAGGGGAATTATAGGTAGTCCCACACAGCTCTGAGGGGGATTATAGGTAGTCCCACACAGCTCTGAGGGGAATTATAGGTATTCCCACACAGCTCTGAGGGGGATTATAGGTAGTCCCACACAGCTCTGAGGGGAATTATAGGTAGTCCCACACAGCTCTGAGGGGGATTATAGGTAGTCCCACACAGCTCTGACTGGGATTATAGGTAGTCCCACACAGCTCTGAGGGGGATTGTAGGTAGTCCCACACAGCTCTGAGGGGGATTATAGGTAGTCCCACACATCTGAGGTGGATTATAGGTAGTCCCACACAGCTCTGAGGGCGATTATAGGTAGTCCCACACAGCTCTGAGGGCGATTATAGGTAGTCCCACACAGCTCTGAGGGCGATTATAGGTAGTCCCACACAGCTCTGAGGGGAATTATGAAATTTGAAAAAAAAATTATTAAAAAAAAATAATAAAAAAATTAAAAATAAAATAATTTTAGAAAAAAAAATGAAAATTAGGAAATTTGAAAAAAATTATTTTAATAATTTTAGAAAAAATATATAATTTAAAAAAAATAATAATAATAATTAAAAAAAATCATTAAAAAAAAAATAATTTTTGAAAAAAATATTTTTTATAAAAAAAAAAAAAATCAATCATTTTAGAAAAAAATGAAAATTTAGGAAATTTGAAGAAAAAAACATTTTTAGAAAAAAAAAATCATTTAAAAAAAAATAATAATAATTAAAAAAAAATTATTTTTGAAAAAAAAATTATTTTTGAAAAAAAAAATTATTTTTGAAAAAAATAATTATTTTTGAAAAAAAAAAAAATTATTTTTGAAAAAAAAAATAATTTTTGAAAAAAAAAATTATTTTTGAAAAAAAAATTTTTTATAAAAAAAATCAATCATTTTAGAAAAAAATTATGTCCCACACAGCTCTGAGGGAGATTATAGGTAGTCCCACACAGCTCTGAGGGGATTATAGGTAGTCCCACACAGCTCTGAGGGGATTATAGGTAGTCCCACACATCTCTGAGGGGGATTATAGGTAGTCCCACACAGCTCTGAGGAGAATTATAGGTAGTCCCACACAGCTCTGAGGGGAATTATAGGTAGTCCAACACAGCTCTGAGGGGGATTATAGGTAGTCCTACACAACTCTGAGGGGAATTATAACTAGTCCCACACAGCTCTGAGGGGAATTATGAAATTTGAAAAGAAAAAATTAAAAAAAATAATAATAATAAAAAAAAAAATAATAATTTTAGAAAAAAATACGAAATTAGGAAATTTAAAAAAAATAATTCTTTTTTGAAAAAAAAATTATTTTAGAAAAAAAATATCATTTAAAAAAAAACATTTTTGAAAAAAAAAAAAATAATTAAAAAAAAAAATAATAATAAAAAAATAAAAAATAAAATAATTTTAGAAAAAAAAATGAAAATTAGGAAATTTGAAAAAAAAAAAATCTTTTTTGAAGAAAAAATCTTTTTTGAAAAAAATATCATTTAAAAAAAAAATAACAATAACTCAAAAAAAAATAAAATTTTTTTTTTTTTATAAAATAAAAAAAATCAATCATTTTAGAAAAAAATGAAAATGAGGAAATTTTAAAAAAATAATCTTTTTGGAAAAAAAAATAATTTTTGAAAAAAAAAACATTTTTTGAAAAAAAATAATTTTTGAAAATATTTTTTTTTTAAATAATTAAATAAAAATAAAAAAAATCATTTAAAAAATAATCATTTTTGAAAAAAATAAATACGTTTAGTTACTCAAGCCACTTCACCCAGTTACTCCGCCCACTCCAGTAGGTGGAGGCAAGAACACGTCACACAATTTCCCCAGAAATTGTATCTTTTCTAGTTATTATTATTATTCTTATAGCCAAATTTACCACCCTAACTCCTCCCACAGTTTTTACGCTACATATATCGAATATATACCAAAACGTGCGGATTGTTCCCGAATGGTGTGCTATTACTTTGTGGAACATTTTTTCCGAATGGTTCACGAAATATCGTTATTTTTGCGGGGAAATTTGTCCCATAGGAATGAATGGAGAAATGTTCAAAACTAGAGTGGGAGGTGACAGAAGCTCTGAGGGGAATTATAGCTCCTCCCACACAGCCCTGAGGGCAATTATAGGTAGTCCCACACAGCTGAGGGGATTATAGGTAGTCCCACAAAGCTCTGAGGGGGATTATAGGTAGTCCCACACAGCTCTGAGGGGGATTATAGGTAGTCCCACAAAGCTCTGAGGGGGATTATAGGTAGTCCCACACAGCTCTGAGGGGGATTATAGGTAGTCCCACACAGCTCTGAGGGGGATTATAGGTAGTCCCACACAACTCTGAGAGGGGTTATAGGTAGTCCCACACAGCTCTGAGGGGAATTATAGGTAGTCCCACACAGCTCTGAGGGGGATTATAGGTAGTCCCACACAGCTCTGAGGGGGATTATAGGTAGTCCCACACAGCTCTGAGGGGGATTATAGGTAGTCCCACACAGCTCAGGGGAATTATAGGTAGTCCCATACAGCTCTGAGGGGGATTATAGGTAGTCCCACACAGGTCTGAGGGGGGTTATAGGTAGTCCCACACAGCTCTGAGGGGAATTTCAGGTAGTCCCACACAGCTCAGAGGGGGATTATAGGTAGTCCCACACAGCTCTGAGGGGGGTTATAGGTAGTCCCACACAGCTCTGAGGGGGGTTATAGGTAGTCCCACACAGCTCAGAGGGGGATTATAGGTAGTCCCACACAGCTCAGAGGGGGATTATAGGTAGTCCCACACAGCTCAGAGGGGGATTATAGGTAGTCCCACACAGCTCTGAGGGGATTATAGGTAGTCCCACACAGCTCTGAGGGGGATTGTAGGTAGTCCCACACAGCTCTGAGGGGGATTGTAGGTAGTCCCACACAGCTCTGAGGGGGGTTATAGGTAGTCCAGGGGGATTATAGGTAGTCCCACACAGCTCTGAGGGGGATTATAGCTAGTCCCACACAGCTCTGAGGGGAATTATGAAATTTGAAAAAAAAATAATAATTAAAAAACATAATAATAATAAAAAAAAATTTTAGAAAAAAATGAAAATAAGGAAATTTGAAAAAAAATCTTTTTTGAAAAAAAAAAATTTTTAGAAAAAAAATTTAATTTAAAAAAAATAATAATAATTTAAAAAAAATCATTAAAAAAATAATTTTTGAAAAAAAATATTTTTTATAAAAAAAAAAAAAAAATCAATCATTTTAGAAAAAAAAAATGAAAATTAGGAAATTTGAAGAAAAAAAAATGTTGAAATTTTTTTTTTTTAGAAAAAATTTAATAAAAATCTAAAAAATCATTTAAAAAAAAAATCATTAAAAAAAAAAAATCATTTTTGAAAAAATAAATAAATGTTTAGTTACTCAAGCCACTCCACCCAGTTACTCCGCCCACTCCAGTAGGTGGAGGCAAGAACACGTCGCACAATTTCCCCAGAAATTGTAGCTTTTCTAGTTATTATTATTATTCTTATAGCCAAATTTTGCACGCTAACTCCTCCCACAGTTTTTATGCTACATATACCGAATATATACCAAAACGTGCGGATTGTTCCCGAATGGTGTGCTATTACTTTGTGGAACGTTTTTCCGAATGGTTCACGAAATATCGTCATTTTTTGCGGCGAAATTTGTCCCATAGGAATGAATGGAGAAATGTTCAAAACTAGTGGGAGGTGACAAAAGCTCTGAGGGGAATTATAGCTCCTCCCACATAGCTCTGAGGGCAATTATAGGTAGTCTTCGTCGTTTCGCCGAATGGTTTACGAAATATCGTCATTTTTGCGGCGAAATTTGTCCCATAGGAATGAATGGAGAAATGATCAAAACTAGAGTGGGAGGTGACAAAAGCTCAGAGGGGAATTATAGGTAGTCCCACACAGCTGAGGGGAATTATAGGTAGTCCCACACAGCTCTGAGGGGATTATAGGTAGTCCCACACCACTCTGAGGGGGATTATAGGTAGTCCCACACAGCTCTGAGGGGGATTATAGGTAGTCCCACACAGCTCTGAGGGGAATTATAGGTAGTCCCACACAGCTCTGAGGGGGATTATAGGTAGTCCCAGACAGCTCTGACTGGGATTATAGGTAGTCCCACACAGCTCTGAGGGGGATTGTAGGTAGTCCCACACAGCTCTGAGGGGGATTATAGGTAGTCCCACACATCTGAGGTGGATTATAGGTAGTCCCACACAGCTCTGAGGGGGATTATAGGTAGTCCCACACAGCTCTGAGGGCGATTATAGGTAGTCCCACACAGCTCTGAGGGGGATTATAGTTAGTCCCACACAGCTCTGAGGGGAATTATGAAATTTGAAAAAAAAAATAATTAAAAAAAAATAATAATAATAAAAAAAATAAAAATAAAATAATTTTAGAAAAAAAAATGAAAATTAGGAAATTTGAAAAAAAATATTTTAATAATTTTAGAAAAAATATATAATTTAAAAAAAAATAATAATAATTAAAAAAAATCATTAAAAAAAAAAACATTTTTGAAAAAAAAAATTTTTTTATAAAAAAAAAAAATCAATCATTTTAGAAAAAAATGAAAATTTAGGAAATTTGAAGAAAAAAAACATTTTTAGAAAAAAAAATCATTTAAAAAAAAATTATTTTTGAAAAAAAAAATAATTATTTTTTAAAAAAAAAATAATTATTTTTTAAAAAAAAAATAATTATTTTTGAAAAAAAAAATAATTATTTTTGAAAAAAAAAATAATTATTTTTGAAAAAAAAAATAATTATTTTTGAAAAAAAAAAATAATTATTTTTGAAAAAAAAAAATAATTATTTTTGAAAAAAAAAATAATTATTTTTGAAAAAAAAATTATTTTTGAAAAAAAAATTATTTTTGAAAAAAAAAATATTTTTGAAAAAAAAAATTTTATAAAAAAAATCAATCATTTTAGAAAAAAAATGAAAATTAGGAAATTTGAAAAAGAAATGTGAAAATTTTTTTGAAAAAATTGAATAAAAATCTAAAAAATCATTTAAAAAAAATCATTAAAAAAAAAAAAAAATTATTTTTGAAAAAAATAAATGTTTAGTTACTCAAGCCACTCCACCCAGTTTCTCCGCCCACTCCAGTAGGTGGAGGCAAGAACACGTCACACAATTTCCCCAGAAATTGTATTTTTTCTAGTTATTATTATTATTATTATTACAGGTACTTATATAGCGCTGTCAATTTACACAGCGCTTTACATATACATTGTACATTCACATCAGTCGCTACACTCAAAGAGCTTACAATCTAAGGTCCCTAACTCACATTCATACATACACATACTAGGGCTAATTTAGACAGAAGCCAATTAACCAACCAGCATGTCTTTGGAGTGTGGAAGGAAACCGAAGTACCCGGAATATGAAGTGTTGGGGTAACAAACGCTTTAAATGTTCTCGAGGGTACATCGATGAGATGGTTCCAAGGATGCAGAGATGAGATGGTCCACAGTGTGCCGAGATAAGAGATGAGGGTCCATAGTGAGTAGGGACGAGATGGTTTGCAGTGCACAGTGACTAGATGGTTCCAATTGCTTGGTGCAATTTTATCATTAGAGGCCAATATAGCATTGTTTGTATGCAATACAAGTCATTTCAATTTACAGCTCATTTATGACTACTCGGAGCAATGTTTGTATGAGATGCAAATGATTCCTGGGGGGATTTGGTGGGGGGAAGAGAATTAGTACTAAAAGGGGAATTTGGGGGGAAGGATTTGTACTGAGAGGCGGGGGTGAGGATTGTGCTGAAAGGGATGGCAGAGAGGATTGTGCTGGGAGCGAGGATTTGGGGTAGAAGAGGATTTGTACTAGAAGGGGAATGAGGAAGGGATCTTTGCTTGAAGGGGGTATTGGGGAGAAATTTGTACAAAAAAAGGGGATTGGGGGGAAATTACTGCAGCATTGTTTGTATACAACACAAGTAATCCCCCTTTACTGCTCATTTATGTGTTTGTATGCATGTAAATTATTTCTCGTTGCTACTTTTTAAAGTTCTAGTAGAGTAGTGCTCTAATACAGATCTGGAGCAGCTTTTATATTGCAATGTAAATGGTTCCCATTTGCTGCTATTTAAACCATAATAGAGCAATATTAATATGCAATGCAAATTATGTATTTGTTTATTATTAAATCCCACTGCAGCATGGTTTGTATGCAGTACAAGTAATCCCCACGTTGCTGATAATATATGCTAAACTAGAGCAGTGTTTGTATGCAATGCAAATGATTTCCATTTGATTCTCTTAAATGCCCCAATAGGGCAGTGTTCATATGCAATCAAAATTATGCATTCATCATTAAACCCACACCAGCATTGTTTATATGCAATGCAAGTATTGTAATTTCCCTTTCCAGGCGCCAGTTAGTCACTATGAATAGCTCCACCTCCAAGGCCCTAAGCACAGCTCTTGATAAAGTTCTTATCTTCCTCTGCAGTCAACATTATTATTCCTGTCCTGATACGTAGTGGATGTTCCCTGTATGGTTGAATAGACTCTCCCACAATCACCTATTAGACCCCTTTCACACCACACCGCCCATATCGGCGACGGTAAAACGCCGCTATTTTTAGTGGCGTTTTACCGTCAGAATTTGTGGTGCATTTCGGCCGCTAGCGGGGCGCTTTTACCCCCCGCTAGCGGCCGAGAAAGGGTTAAAAGCCCCAGCAATACGCCGCAATAGCGGTGTTTTGCCGGCGGTATTACAGCGCTGCCCCATTGATTTCAATGGGAGCAGCGGTGGAGGAGCGGTGGAGGAGCGGTAAACACACCGCTCCAAAGAAGCTGCTGGCAGGACTTTTCCTGATGTCCTGCCAGCGCACCGCTGCAGTGTGAAAGCCCTCGGGCTTTCACACTACAGACAATGGTGCAGCTGTTTTAGACCCCTTTCACACCACACCGCCCATAGCGGTGTTTTGCCGGTGGTATTACATCGCTGCCCCATTGATTTCAATGGGAGCAGCGGTGGAGGAACGGTGGAGGGGAGGTAAACACACCGGTCCTTCACCACTCCAAAGAAGCTGCTGGCAGGGCTTTTCCTGACGTCCTGCCAGCGCACCACTGCAGTGGGAAAGCCCTCGGGGTTTCACACTACAGACGATGGTGTAGCTGTTTTAGGGAGGATTGCAGGCGCTATTTCTAACACTATAGCGCCTGCAAAACGCCCTTGGTGTGAAATGGGGCCTTAGGGCGGATTGCAGGCGCTATTTCTAACGCTATAGCGCCTGCAAAACGCCCTTGGTGTAAAAGGGGTCTAAGTGTTCAATCTTTCGTGGTGTGATGACCCAAGTGTTATTTCTTAAAGGATGTCAGTTGGGTTACCTAGTGGCAGGGTATTGTATCATGCTTGCATGAATTGTGACGACAGCTTGTTTGTGGGCCATGGTTTCTCTGGACATTTCTGTTGCTTTTGCACTAGTCCTGCTTCTTCCTTGCCGTGCCATCTTAGTAGCATCATGGGCCCCTGGGCAAAGTAATGCGCTGGGCCCCTACTAGGGAGATGGATTCCTGCAGCTTGCTACACGTGTCGAGGCAAAAAGTCAGTATGGCTAAATTATGCTACATATTGGGTGTGGCTTTTTGTCTGATTGAAAACAACAAATAAACACAACTAGAGAATTATCCCAAATAAAGGAGGGCACAGTACAGGGTCAGGAGGGAACAGTATGGGGGACAGAAGGGAACATTATGGGGGGCAGAAGGGCACTTTATGGGGGCAGTAGGGCACAGTACAGGGGGAGCAGGACGGCCCAGTGCAGGGCGGGCAGGAGGGCCCAGTGCAGGGCGGGCAGGAGGGCACAGTACAGGGCGGGCAGGATGAAACAGTACAGGGCAGGCAGGAGGGCACAATATGGGGGCAGGAGGGCACAGTAGAGAAGCCCAGGAGGGAACAGAAGGACACAGTATGGGGGAAGGAGGGTACAATACAGGAAGGACAGTAGGGCACTGTATGGGGCGGGCAAGAGAGCACAGTACAGGGCGGGCAGGAGGACACAGTACAGGGCAGGCAAGAGGGCACAGTACAGGGCAGGCAGAAGGGCACAATACAGAGCGGGCAGGAGGACACAGTATGGGGGAGGCAGGAGGGCACATTATAGGGTGGGCCGCAGGTAAATAAACACACAACTAGAGAATTATCCCAAATTAAATTCACAAGGCATAAGGGCACAGTACAGGGTGGGCAGGAGGGTGGAGTACAGGGGACACGAGGGCACAGTACAGCGAGCAGGAGGACACAGTATGGGGTGGGCAGGAGGGCACAGTACAGGGTGTGCAGGATGGCACAGTACAGGGAGTAGGAGAGCACAGTACAGGGTGGGCATGAGGGCACAGTATGGGAGGCAGAATGGCACTGTATGGGGGGCAGGATAGCACAGTACAGGGGGAGCAGGAGGGCACAGTAAAGGACAGGCAGGAGGGAACAATATGGTGGGCAGGAGGACACAGTACAGTGGACAGAAGGAAACAGTACAGTGGGCAGGAGGGCAAAATACAGGGAAGGCAAGAGGGCACAGTATAGGGCAGGCAAGAGGGCACAATGCAGGGTAAGCAAAGGGACACAGTACAGGGTGGTCAGGAGGGCACAGTATGGGGCAGACAGGAGGGCACATTATAGGGTGGGCAGCAGGGAAATAAACACACAACTAGAGAATTATCCCAAATTAAATTCACAAGGCATAAGGGCACAGTACAGGGTGGGCAGGAGGGTGGAGTACAGGGGACAGGAGGGCACAGTACAGCGAGCAGGAGGACACAGTATGGGGTGGGCAGGAGGGCACAGTACAGGGTGTGCAGGATGGCACAGTACAGGGAGTAGGAGAGCACAGTACAGGGTGGGCATGAGGGCACAGTATGGGAGGCAGAATGGCACTGTATGGGGGGCAGGATAGCACAGTACAGGGGGAGCAGGAGGGCACAGTAAAGGGCAGGCAGGAGGGCACAATATGGGGGCAGGAGGGCACAGTAGAGAAGCCCAGGAGGGAACAGAAGGACACAGTATGGGGGAAGGAGGGTACAATACAGGAAGGACAGTAGGGCACTGTATGGGGCGGGCAAGAGAGCACAATACAGGGCGGGCAGGAGGACACAGTACAGGGCAGGCAAGAGGGCACAGTACAGGGCAGGCAGAAGGGCACAATACAGAGCGGGCAGGAGGACACAGTATGGGGGAGGCAGGAGGGCACATTATAGGGTGGGCCGCAGGTAAATAAACACACAACTAGAGAATTATCCCAAATTAAATTCACAAGGCATAAGGGCACAGTACAGGGTGGGCAGGAGGGTGGAGTACAGGGGACAGGAGGGCACAGTACAGCGAGCAGGAGGACACAGTATGGGGTGGGCAGGAGGGCACAGTACAGGGTGTGCAGGATGGCACAGTACAGGGAGTAGGAGAGCACAGTACAGGGTGGGCATGAGGGCACAGTATGGGAGGCAGAATGGCACTGTATGGGGGGCAGGATAGCACAGTACAGGGGGAGCAGGAGGGCACAGTAAAGGACAGGCAGGAGGGAACAATATGGTGGGCAGGAGGACACAGTACAGTGGACAGAAGGAAACAGTACAGTGGGCAGGAGGGCAAAATACAGGGAAGGCAAGAGGGCACAGTATAGGGCAGGCAAGAGGGCACAATGCAGGGTAAGCAAAGGGACACAGTACAGGGTGGTCAGGAGGGCACAGTATGGGGCAGACAGGAGGGCACATTATAGGGTGGGCAGCAGGGAAATAAACACACAACTAGAGAATTATCCCAAATTAAATTCACAAGGCATAAGGGCACAGTACAGGGTGGGCAGGAGGGTGGAGTACAGGGGACAGGAGGGCACAGTACAGCGAGCAGGAGGACACAGTATGGGGTGGGCAGGAGGGCACAGTACAGGGTGTGCAGGATGGCACAGTACAGGGAGTAGGAGAGCACAGTACAGGGTGGGCATGAGGGCACAGTATGGGAGGCAGAATGGCACTGTATGGGGGGCAGGATAGCACAGTACAGGGGGAGCAGGAGGGCACAGTAAAGGGCAGGCAGGAGGGAACAATATGGGGGGCAGGAGGACACAGTACAGTGGACAGAAGGAAACAGTACGGTGGGCAGGCCTAGTAGTGCCTTTGACAGATCTCGCCACTTTTCAGAGAGCCATGGACTTCATCCTGAGACCCCATAAGGAATTCTCAGGCGCCTACCTTGACTACATTGTCATCTTAAGTCATCACTGGGAGAGTAATTTACAGAAAGTCAAGTTAGTCTTGGATGCGCTCTGAAAGTCAGGGTTCACGGTGAACTCAGAAAAAAGCAAGATTGGGTTGGAGGAGGCCCGGTATTTGGGTTATGTTGTAGGCAGAGGGGTGATTAAACCCAAACTGAACAAGGTGGAGGCCATCCACTCACAAAAAAATATTATTATTCCTATTATTATTATTATTCCTATTAGGCACAGTGGCGGCGTTTGATGTGGCACAGTGGCACAGTGGCTGCTTTTGATGGGCACAGTGGCGTTTGATGGCACAGTGGCAGCGTTTGATGGGCACAGTGGCTGCTTTTGATGGGCACAGTGGCAGCTTTTGAGTGGGCACAGTGGCTGCTTTTGATGGGCAGTGGCTGCTTTTGATGGGCAGTGGCTGCTTTTGATGGGCATGGTGGCTGCATTTGATGGGCACAGTGGCTGTGTTTGATGGGCACAGTGGCAGCTTTTGATGGGCGCAGTGGCTGCGTTTGATGGGCACAGTGGCGGCGTTTGATGGGCACAGTGCGGCGTTTGATGGGCACAGTGACAGCATTTGATGGGCACAGTGGCAGCTTTTGATGGGCACAGAGGCAGCTTTTGATGGGCACAGTGGGCGATTGATGGGCACAGTGGGCGTTTGGGCACAGTGGCAGCTTTGGAAGGGCACGGTGGCAGCTTTTGATGGGCACGGTGGCAGTTTGATGGGCACACTGGCGGCGTTTGGGCACACTGGCGGCGTTTGATGGCACAGTGGCGGCGTTTGATGGACACACTGGCGGCGTTTGATGGGCACACTGGCGGCGTTTGATGGGCACAGTAGCAGATTTTGATGGGCACAGTGGGCGTTTCATGGGCAGAGGCAGCTTTTGATGGGCATGGTGGGCGTTTGATGGGCACAGTGGGCATTTCATGGGCAGAGGCAGCTTTTGATGGGCATGGTGGGCGTTTGATGGGCACAGTGGGCGTTTGATGGGCACCGTGGGCGTTTGATGGGCACAGTGGGCGTATTATTATAGGAGGTTTATTCCCAACTTTTCCAGCCTAGTAGTGCCTTTGACAGATCTCACCGAAAGAAATTCTACTGTTGTTCACTGGTGTACTGAAGCGGAAGCAGCGTTCTGTCGTTTAAAGCAAGCTTTGTGCCAGAAACCAGTACTAGTAAGCCCAGACTTTCAGAAAGAGTTTCTGGTACAAACTGATGTTTGAAAGTTGGGTCTGTGTGCAGTGTTGTCCCAGGTGGTTGGGGGAGATGAGCACCCTGTTGTGTACACCGGCTGAAGGGAACTATTCCTTTGTGGAAGGGGGGTGTATGGCAATTAAATGGGCTATGGAGACACTCTGCTACTACCTGTTCGCCTGACCCTTCAAGCTAGACCATGTGCCCCTAACATGAATGGCTCAAACAAAAGATAAAAAAATCCAGAATCACCCAGTGGTTTCTCACCCTACAGGATTTCAAATTTGTAATGCTGCATAGACCGAGGATGCAGATGCTTTTTCCCAGGTCTATTGCCATTTTGCTTTTGGTGTCCAGACCCCTGGCCTGGAATGGGGAGGGGGGGGGGGGTATGTAGAGACTCAGCCTGGGGCAGGGTTAAGAGAGGGTTAACTTGAAGAGGGCATGTACTTTCCATTCAGACCTGGTTATTAATCAGCTGGTCTGAGAGGTTGGAGGTGGCTGTTTGGCTATCAGTGGTGAAGAGACCTGCATGTTGTCTGGAAGGCTCCACAAGTGGACTGTGACCTGCTGGGTGAGCTGGCTTGTAAAGGTGACTTTAGCTCTGACTAGAACATTGAACGTTAGCCCTATAAGCCTGCGTGCTTCTGAACAGAATTTTACCTGTGTGTGGGAACTGTATTTAAAGACAAACCTGTAATTTTTTGTTGTTTTTTTTTTTTTCGTGCTGCTTAAAGCACATTTCTCGTCCCAGATGCATGAGTGCCATAGGAACATACCTACACATGTTCTGGAGCTGTCCCAAAATTGGTACTTACTGGGCTGCTGTGCTGGAAGCTGTTAACGGCCGTCTTCAGCTGAACCTTCCCATGTCCCCAGAGTTATTACTATTGGGCATTCAGGACGATGACCAAAGGCCCAGATACACAAAATTGTTAGTGACCTATCTCTTCTTCTATGCAAAAAGGGAGATTGTATTGCATTGGAACTCACCCTCCCCTCCCACGATTGGATCCTGGGAAAAGTCAATCAACGCTGTACTCCCCCTATATAAGCTGACGTACATTAATCGGAAATGTCCGCAAAAGTTTGACAGAGTATGGCAACCTTGGTCGGGGTGACAGCTTGATGCCTGAGAGGATCCAAGTATTGGATCACTTCCCTTTTTGTTTTTTCTATGTTTTGGAGAGAAGTTTGAGGGCAGTTGAACACACTCTTATACCTCCCCAAGGGGTGTGGCACCGGGTATATTTGGGACAATCGACGCTGTGCACTTATTGTCTTAACTACTGAATATATAACCTCGCATGTATCGTGTTCTTGATGTAGTCCATGTTGGACATATATTGTGACCTGTATGTAAGCTTACTTTCAATAAAGGAACAGTTTTTGACTCTTAAAGCACATTTCTCTTACATTCACCGACTGACACAGCTCCTCTCTTAGACCATTGGGTTGTTATGCCACCTTCAGGAGAAGACTAGGCATTACATGTTAACATGTGATAATAAAACTAGAACTTTCTAGTTCAGCCCAAGGGGCGGTCCCTTAGGTAACAACCCCACAGCATGCTACTGCAGCCTCAGTTTTATTTTGCCTAGTGAAGGAGAAAGACCTAGGAACCCTGATGGGCCCATCGGTCTGTCTGTTTCTGCAGAAGCTTGGTTTTTGCGCAAGATGATAGATCCTGTGATCTTCTATCAACAGCCGGCTGGGTGACAGGCTGGATACCCTTATCCTTGTAGTCTCCCCAGTCCGGCCATCGAGCGTGTGCAGGTCGCAGCTACGGCTCGGCAGGCCACGACGAAATCTCAGCTCCAGAGGTGGTCGTGAGCTTTTATGCTCCGGGGCATACATATGACCGGGCTACTGATGTCTGCGTCACAGTATGCCGGGCCAGCAGCTACCCTATACTGATTAGTGAGTAGTTCTGCAATGGAATGTCTCCCAGCTCTTCAGGACTGGTAAGTACAGCTCTCCCTGCCTCGGTGGGGCTGAGCAGCTGGGCATTCCCTGGGAGGTCGATTCGGGGGTCCCTCACCTCCCTCTCTTCTCTCTCTGTCCCTATCCTTCCTCTCCCCCCTTCCCTGTGGGGGATGCTGCATGGGCTGCTGAGCGGTGTGTGTGCCATAGGCAGGGGCTCCCCAGGGGGCTCTCACCTGGGGTGGGGACTGCGCTGGGTAGCTGTGCCTTGGTTGTCTGTAGGTCTCTCCCCTGGGTGTCTGGAGGCTGTGTCTGCTGATCGCTGTAGCGCTGTTTGCCGCCATTTCTCTGCCTGTTGTTTCACTGTCCTTCATTGCATACAGTGTTCGGCGGCCATTCTTGGTGTGACCAGGGAGCAGCATGCTCTGTCTCCATTTTACTGTAGTCCGGTGGCCATTTTCCCTGTGATTGTGTCCTTTATACTGGACGCTCGGCGGCCATTTTCTTGAAGCCTGAACACGTTTTTGGTCAGTGTCAGTGCCATTCAGAGCAGCTCTGCACAGCGCGGTGTGGTCTCCTATGCATCTGGGAGCTGACACAGGACACAGGCACTATTAGCTGGACGGCGCAGAACCAGTCAGGGTGGTGAGTCCTGCGGAAAAGAGCCCCTTAGCCAGCAGCAGTTAGGAGGGTGGGACCGTCACTGTCCTAAGTCCCCAACAGGTGGCAGCTGGGCTTCAGAAACTGGTGTTTCTTCCCCCGAAATCCAGGCAATTGCAACCGGTTCACCTGCAGACAGTGCAGTGCCTCTGGACGCCTTGTCGGCGGTCCTCAATTTGTTCGTTGCCAAGATGGAGGCGGTGCGTGGGCGCAAAGGTAGTAAACGGCCCCTGCCCCCCGTCCTCCGGGGAGAGCTCTGACGCAGACTCTGGCCCTGCTGAGGTTGGTGACCCCTGTTCTGTCGTTTCAGATGACGCTGACCAGGACCGATCGGACAGTGAGGATGAGTCCCTGTCCGGGTCCGTGCGCGACAAAGCGCTTGTTGGAGCACTTATCACTGCTGTGCATGATACCCTGAAGAGTCAGGAGCCAGCAGATCCCTCTGCTGATGTAGCGGTCCCTTTTGGGTCCCATAAGCCAGCCCATTCACCTAGGGTGTTCCCGTATCTGACTTATTTTGATGAGTTCATTTACAAGGAATGGGGGCGACCGCAGCGGACCTTTTCGGTCCCCAAATACATGGCGGTGTGTTACCCCTTTTGAGGAGAGCCTTCTCAAAAAATGGTCGGCTCCTCCGGTCGTGGCCCCCACAGTTTCACAGGGTTAAACAAAGTAACCACAATCCCAGTAGAGGGGACTCCTGCCTTTTTAAGGATCCCACGGACAGGAAGGCCGAGGCAGTGGCTCGTTCCTTGTTTACGGCTGTGGGGTCAGCAATGCGACCAGTACTGGCATCCGCACTTGTGTCTCACTCACTGAGTGGGCAAAACTTTTGCACCGCGAATTGGGAGAGCAACAGGCTTCTCCTGTCTGCGTGGAATTAGCAGACCAATTAGTGCAAGGCCTTAAGTACATTTGTGACGCGGCCCTGGATACTCTCCCTCTGTTATCCAGGGCTTTAGTGTCAGCAGTGGTGCTGAGGTGCCTGATTTGGCTAAAATGCTGGTCTGCTGACCAGGCATCTATAAAAGCCCTGACGGATCTTCCCTTCCTTGGCGACCAGCTCTTTGGAGCTCATTAGATGACATTTATTGAAAATGCCACAGGTGGTAAGAGTACACTACTCCCACAGGCCAGGAAGGCTAAGGAGCCACGCCGTAGGCAAGGGCCCTCATTTTCCGCTCACAACAGGCTTTTTCGTCCGCCCGGGGCTTCGGCTAAGCATCCCCAGCCCGACAGGACGACCTCTGAAGGACAAAAGCGTCCCTGGAACCGCAAGCCTAACAAGCCTGCGAGCAAAAGCGCTACCGCATGAAGGTTTGCCCCTGCCTGCAACACGGGTGGGAGGTCGCCTTCGGGAGTTGCAGCCCGGTGGGTCTCTCGGCTGTCTGACCAATGGGTCTGCGATCTGATTCCCTCAGGCTACAAGATAAGTTCCTCTCTTGGCCGCAAAACAGATTCTTCCCTCCAGCATACCCGTACTCCCGGCTCGCCGGGAGGCCCTATTGGGGGCGGCAAGGGACCTGCTGAGTCGCGGGGTGATAGTACCTGTCCTAGAATCAGAACGTTTCCAGGGGTTCTACTCAAACCTGTTGGTAGTCCCCAAAAAGGAAGGGGTACGTCCAATATTGGACCTAAAAGCCCTCAATTACTTTGTAAAAGTACAGAGGTTCAGAATGGAATCAGTTCCCTCAGTAGTCGCTGCACTCCCTCAAGGGGACCCCCTGGCGTCTTTGGACATCCAGGATGCGTACCTGCACATACCCATATGCCTTCGGCATCAGAGGTTTCTGCGGTTTGCAGTTGGGGAAACACACTACCAGTTTGGCTTTGCCCTTTGGTTTGGCATCAGCCCCCCGAGTCTTTACCAAGGTATTGGCTCCTGTTTTGGCATTGCTTCGACAATGTGGGATCGCGATCGTGGGTTACCTAGACGATCTCCTCCTGAGAGCATCTTCCGCCTCAGAGTTAGAGGAGGATGTGGCGATCACCATACAGATCCTGCAGGAATTTGGGTGGCTGTTGAACCTAAAAAAGTTGGTGATTGTACCGACTCAGCGTTTAGAGTGCCTAGGCTTACTGCTGGACTCCATGGAAGCGAGAGTGTTTCTCCCTTCAGACAAGCTGCAGACTCTCAGAGCCGCGGTAAAACTGCTGATGAACCACAAGTGGTCGTCGCTGCGCTTCTGCATGCGAGTCCTGGGACTCATGGTGGCCTTCTTCGAGGCAGTACCGTATGCCCAGTTTCACACCAGAGTCTTGCAGAAGGAGATCTTGACAAAGTGGGACAAATCTCCGTTGTCTCTGGATTGGCAGATTCAGGTGAGCCAGTTAGTCAGGGATTCCCTGCTCTGGTGGCTGAGGTCCCCAACACTTCGGTCCGGGAAGTCGTTCCTACCTCTGAAATGGACGGTGATCACAACGGACGCCAGCCTAAGCGGCTGGGGTGGAGTAATGGGAGTTCAGTCGACCCAGGGCCTCTGGTCGGTGGAGGAATCCAAGTTGCCGATCAATCTGCTCGAGCTGAGAGCGATCAGGCTATGCCTCTTCACAGGGTTGATAAGACTTCAAGAGCGTCCGATCAGGATCCAGTCAGACAACGCCATGGCGGTGGCATACGTCAATCACCAAGGAGGAACAAGAAGCTTAGCCGCCGCACGGGAGGTCGCTCACATCCTTCAGTGGGCAGAGCGACATGTACCGGCCCTGTCGGCCATTTACATCCCGGCAGTGGCGAACTGGCAGGCGGACTATCTAAGTCGCCAGATGCTGGACCCAGGAGAATGGGAGTTGCATCCGGAGGTGTTCAGGCTACTGTGCCTGTGATGGGGCACACCAGACGTGGGTCTTTTGGCCTCCTGTCTCAATCGAAAGGTGCCGAGATTCGTGTCCAGGACAAGAGATCCTTGGGCAGATGCGTGAGACGGTGGCTCCGTGGGATCAGTACCAGCTGATCTATGCCTTTCCTTCGCTGAAACTGTTACCACGTCTGCTCCACAGGCCGGGGGGATTCCAGTAATACTGATTGCCTCAGATTGGCCCCAGCATCCCTGGTACGCAGACCTAGTGCGCCTGGTGGCGGACGCCCCATGGCGACTGCCGTTACGAGAGGACCTTTTTGTCTCAAGGTCCAAACCTCCATCCTGCTTTACCATCGCTGGTTTTAACGGCATGGCTATTGAGAGCCAGGTGTTGAGGAACCGGGTCTTTCGGACTCGGTAATTCCAACTATGTTGAGAGCACAGAAATCTTCTTCTCGGAAGATATATCATCGTACCTGGAAGGCCTACATCTCCATGTGTGAGGAGAAAGGTTGGCGTCCGTGCGCCTTTTCTATATCCAGGATCATGTTGTTTCTACAGCAAGGAGTAGACCAGAAACTGGCTTTAAGCACCATTTAAGGGACACATAGCAGCTTTGGCTTTTGAACCTGGTGTTATCGGCACTTCAAAAACCGTCATTTGAAGAGATCAGGGAGATCCCTCTGTTGACTCTTTCCCAGAAAGTGGTCTCTTTAGTGGCCATTACTCCGGCTAGGAGGGTTTTGGAGCTGGCGGCCTTGTCTTGCAAGTCGCCCTATCTGGTTATCCACAAGGATAAGGTGGTGTTGCGTCCGCAACCTGCTTTTCTGCCGAAGGTGGTTTTGGCGTTCCACATCAATGAAGACATTGTGTTACCATCTTTGTGTCCTAAACCGACACATCCTAAAGAGGTGGCCCTCCATTCCCTGGATGTGGTTCGGGCTCTGATGGTGTATTTGTCTGCTACTAGTCCCTTTTCAGAAGTCAGACTCCTTGTTTGTTTTGGTGGCTGGTCCGAAAAAAGGCATGGCGGTCTCGTCGGCCACCATTTCCAGGTGGATCAGACAGATTGTAGTACAGGCCTACGCCTTGAAGGGGCAGCTGCCCCCCTTTCCAGTCACAGCCCACTCCACAAGGGCAATCGGAACGTTTTGGGCCTTCCGACATCAAGCGTCTGTCGCTCAAGTGTGTAAAGTGGCGACTTGGTCGTCTGTTCACACCTTTTCAAAAAAGGTAGATGTCAGTGCATTGGCTGATGCCTGTTTGGGCCGCAAAGTTTTGCAGGCGGCCGTATAATTGCAATTACACTTACATTTTTTCCTGTTTTTTTTTTTTTTTTTTTGGTAAAAACACAGTACCTTAAGTAAATGCACTGTTGCATTTGTTACCGCAGTTCTGAGGTGGTTTGAAGGTAGTGACTCCCAGTTGAGGAGCACTCAAGTTCCCACATGCCATGGTGGGTGAAGTTTTTATGCTGTTTTCCCACCCCTCGTTTTGGCACTGCTTGGGGACGTCCCAATGGTCTAAGAGAGGAACTGTGTCAGTCGGTGAATGTAAGAGAAAATAGGATTTTTTGTACTCACCGTAAAATCCTTTTCTCTGTAGTTCACCGACTGACACAGCACCCGCCCCTCATATTTTTGTCTACGTTATACTGCTTGTTGACGTACTGAGGCTGCAGTAGCATGCTGTGGGGTTGTTACCTAAGGGACCGCCCCTTGGGCTGAACTAGAAAGTTCTAGTTTTATTATCACATGTTAACATGTAATGCCTAGTCTTCTCCTGAAGGTGGCATAACAACCCAATGGTCTAAGAGAGGAGCTGTGTCAGTCGGTGAACTACAGAGAAAAGGATTTTACGGTGAGTACAAAAAATCCTATTTTTACTTTGATTGAACTGTCTCCCAGCCGGCTGTTCGTCCCTCTGATCTGGAGCAAGGGTTAATTGTTTGCCACTGGACACTAATGCATCAGTGACCAGTGGCAGTACATTAACCATGCTGCATATTACAAATATCATTGTAAATTAATTAACCCCCCCCCCCTCGAAAGAGTTAAAGTGGTTGTAAAGATAAAAGGTTTTGCTGTGTATTGCTCCCCTCACAGCCCCCTAATACTTACCTGAGCCCAATCTTCATCCAGCGCTGTGCACGGGAGCAGTAGCTCTCCCAGGCCTCTCCACATTGGCAGTGGGAACCATTGGCTCCCACTGCTGTCAATCACAGTCAGTCAAGAGAGAGTGGGGGGTGGGGCCAAGCCATGGCTCTCTGTGTCTTATGGACACATAGATAGCGACTCGGGAGTGAGCAAACACAAGTGCCCCCATAGCAAACGGCTTACCATTAGGGGCACTGGTCAGGGGGAAGAAGCCAGAAGAGCCAGCAAGGGACCCAAGAGCAGGAGTATCAAGGCTGCTCTGTGCAAAACCATTACACAGAGCAGGTAAGTATAACATTAAACCTGTAGTTGTCATTATTTACAACTTGGTTTTAAAAAAAAAAGGCTGCTCAGTCTTAAAATGCCTAATTTTTGTCTTTGTCCCGGGCCTGGGTGCCATCATCAAGTAAGAAGTGATATCCAACTGTGATGGTGTCACCCCCATCCATGACAGCACACGAATTGGTGCGCCGGCACTGACTGCATCATTTACAGGGGCCGGTTTGGTGTGCACCCTATGACTGTGCGCTGCCAGCCCAAAACTAGCCTGCCCATATTTTACAGCACCAGGTGATACCAATCCTAATGACAATTACTGTGTGTGCTACTTATTTATGAGTCCTGCACTCTGAGGGTTACTTATACCTGAGCTCCGCACTCTCCATGTTTTCCATTCCTGAGGCCTGCACTCTCTGTGCTACACAGTACTCTGCACTGCTGTTGTACATTTAATACACCTGACTACTGCACTTTTTACGCTTGGCTTTATATGACATACTCCTGACTAAGTACACTATATACTCCTGAAGTTCTTTAAAGTGAATGTAAACCCGATTCATTAAATTTGAGCTGGGTACATATATCTGCAGTGTTTTCTTATTTCTCTTCAAAGCCTTATGTCCCATAGATTTCTCCTGCCCCATTCTTCTGTTATCAGCCTGAGAACGTCTGACAAGTTCTCTCTGACACAGGAGATACAAGCAGCCTGAGTTTTGTGTTGGGGAGGATGCTATAAATAGATTAGCAGAGAGCTGAACAATTCAACTAACAGCTCTGAAAGTATCTACCTATAAGGAGAGGGGGGGGGGGGGGTGTGCCTTTCCTCTAATCAGCTGCCTTGGCTGTATGCCCAGTCTTCACTGCAGTGCTAACCAGGAAGAGAAAATCCCCTAACATGATCTGAACTTTCTAAAGAATATATAAAGCTGAAGACAGCAGATATACATAAAACATATGTAGAGAGATTTGTTTCATCTCTGTGTATCATCTGAGGCTGTTCACTTAACTGGGTATATGTGAGGGTTTACGTCCACTTTAAGGTAAACTGTGTGCAAAAAAGGAGATATACGGTAACAGTTTCATATTTTTAAAAATGAGTTTGCTAAGTTTAAAGCGGGGCTCCACTGCCCCTGACGTTTTTTTTTTAAAAGTCCTTAATAAAGAATATATTTTGTCATTTATAAACTCACCAGTCCGGGTTGTAGCAGTTGTGCCTTTCGTTTTTTCTATTAAAAAATCACTTTATAACAAAGCTGGTCCGGATCTCCATCTTGCCTGTGGGCGAGTGAAACCTCCAGGCATTCTCTTCCTGGATTTCACTGACGCCCATTCATTGTAATCTCGCGCATGCGCCGTCAGCAGCTCCTGTTGCCATCACAACGGCGGGGGCGGTGAAAGTCCCGCCCCGTTGTGATAGCAGAGACCGAACGTGACTGTCGTGATGACGTCACGTTCGGTTTCAAGTCTCGCGCGATCTCGGGCCAGGCAGCCACACTGACTCCTGGGAGCTATGACACAAGCTCCCAGGAGACAGTGCGGGCTAGGGGATATTACGTAATAGCCGTAATATCCCCGCCCATATCCGAGGGACGGAGAACCAGGAAGCGATGGATGGCAAGAAGAACAACTAAAGGTAAGTAAAAAAAAAAAAAAACCTGCTGTTTCAGATCGAGGAAGGTGAGTATTATTTTTTATATATGTTTCTTAAAAACGGGTGGCGCTCCGCTTTAAGGTTCTGTCTGTTAGATGCTTGCTTGTGGCACAGTAATGTGGGCATACTTTGTGGGTAAAAAGTCTATTACATATGTGTGTGTTTGCACAATGAGTAGGCCCAGGTTTTATTTAACCACGCCCCCGTTAAGCCCCTCCCATTGTGCAACCTACAATTCAGTGTAGTCTGCTGCTTTATTACAGCAAATCATTTTTTTTTTTTTTTTTACGTAAGGGGATAATAAAAAAAATTATCAGCCTCAGGTGCCAGATATGCTAGGTAGGCCATTGGTGACATTCATCCATTCATCCATCCTGTTCATCCCCGAGAACAGACTGGAACAAAGGTCACCTGTGTGAAAGAGCCTTTATAAAGTCAACATATATAGATGTTTAGAAACAATGTAAATATTTCTAGTGCATGCACTCGCACTGCTGAATAATATTTGCATTAGTCTGTTTTTTTTTGTTACATTTTTATCTTTGTAAGTCTGACGTCTGTGTTCTATTATGTCCTAAGATATGCCGTGCTATTTCTGTACTGAGAACATTGCCAACTATACCATCCTAAGATGCATAACTGAAAGCTTGCCAGCTCAAATTCTAAATATGGAGATTGAAGCCTTTGGGAAAGGGTATCCTCTTCTTTTCTGAAAACTGTGTACAAGGATTGCTATAACTGATCACTTAGTGCACATTATACCAGTGATTATTGCATGTTTTAGCTTGTCTATGGACTGTATGTGAAACATCTCTCAACCATACAAATGTACTATACTTAAAATGTCAGATGCATTATGTCATGCAGATCTTTTCTCAGCTTTCGCTATGAGAAATATGTTAGCATTAATAGAAATTCAGAACTTCAGAACGCAATATTTTGATGAGATCGCTGTCAGAGCTGTACGTGTCTTCGCAGTTTTTAGAATGATTTATCTATAATTTATAGTTTGAATATAGTTGGCTGGACCAGGGGGACAGGGGTGTATCCAGAGCCATACTTCCTTTAAGTTGCCACAACATTGTTGGCTGTTTGATATGATGTATCATTTTTCCTATCTTTTGTGTCCACAATTTTTGTTTTTTCAAGATTTTATTTTAAAAATCTTATACCAAAGTGTTGTCTAAAAAAAAATTAGATAAAAAATACCAAAAAATACATATTCTTTACATACCTAGATTAAATCTAATCAGCAATCTAAATGTTATATATATATATATATATATATATATATATATAATATATATATATATATATATATATACTGTATATCCATCAGCTAGCTAAGTTATTTTTTTAAATCTTTTTATTGAGTATAAGACATACAAGCAAACAACAGTAAACTTGCCACAGCATTGGGACTAGACCCATGCAGGAGTCAGTGCCAGCTGGCCATTGGGTTGCTTCCAGCATTAGTGTCATACAGCTGTAGCATGTCCAAAAAAAAACAAAAAAACACAAAAGCAAACCAACTAACAACCTAGTGCTGTATTGGCTCCTGCTCAATTAAGGTAGCTCAGGATCAAATTTATCAGTCGAGACCCAGGGGACAATAATAGATATCAAATAAACCCATAACGAAGATTACTTTACCAAAAATTTTTTTTTATCAATATCACTTTCTCCCGTAGAGTGGTATTATGTACATGTTCAATCAGTCTGCAGTTGCCGTGGAGGCCTCAGTTAACCATTTGGCCCACACTCTATGGTATTTTTTGGGGCACCCCCTATTTTGGTAGGTTTCCTTATAGAGTGGTAGTACTTTATTGACATGTGTTTTCCATAACAATATGGATGGCGGGGCACGTTTTTTCCAGCAGAGAGTGATCATTTTCCTGGCATAAAAAAGCAGGAGTCCTATGAGGGTTCTCTCTGCTACCCTGGGGGCTAATTCTTCCACTAAACCTAGAGGCAAACCTGTGGAGTTGGGGCTATATCTATTCCCACCACTTCTTGTATTACAGATAGTACTTGTGACCAGTAGTTTTTTATTGCTGGACAGGACCGGAAGATGTGCATAAAATTGCCCGTGTCCCCAGTACATCTCCAACACTCTGAGGACAGGGAGGTTCTCATTTTATGCAATCTATACGGGGTGATATATGCCCGGTGTAGTATTTTGTATTGTATGAGACGGTCACGAAGTGAGACCAGGATTTTGAAGGGGAAGTCCCACATGTCCTCCCAATCCTCTGAGTCCAGTGCCAGGATATGTCCATCGCTGCCGGAGCTTTCGACAGATCTGGTGAGGAAACTCTGAGGAGATGCGCATAAAGGACTGAGGTCGGCTTCCTGATGCATTCATATCTTGTGACCATCTCCAGATCGGATTGCACTATTTGCGTGTCGTTGGGTATTATTTGGGCTTTAAATGCATGAGACAGTTGCATATAGCGAAATAGATGCGAGGGAGGCACATTGTTGTGGGATACTAGATGATTGAAGGGGTGTATGGTGGTGCCGGTGGTGAGGTCAGATATCAGTTTAATACTGCATTTGGCCCATATTTTAGGGATAGTAGATAGTAGGATAGAGAGTAGAGATGAGGTAAGGTAGGGTCGTTCCATAGGGGGGTGTGCGGTGAGACTGCATTCCGTGGGAACTTCTCAAGTCCCAGTCCCACCCTCCAGGCCCTGGAGTTGTGTGCATGGGGGGTGGTCAAATCATATGGAGCCTTGGGACCTCGAAGGGGTAAATGTGATAGGGCTTCCACAGAGCGGACCACCGCAGCCTCCAGAACCGCAGCGGGGTTGGACGCATCCGGTACTAGCCACCAAACTGCCGTGACCAGCTGGGCCACCAGAAAATATTTCTGGCAGTCCGGAAATGCCAAACCCCCTGCGCAACCGGACGCATCAGTGTGGAGAGTTTAAATATAGGGGGGTTTGGGCCCCAGATGAAGGAGGAGAAAATTTGGTTCAGTTTTGTGAAAAATTAGCAAGGTATCCATTGTGGGGAATTACGAAATAGGTAGGTAAATTTAGGTTAGATTTTCATTTTAATTAGGTTAATAGGGATAAAGGGAGGTTTTCCTAGGCTTTTAGTTTGGCCTTGACTCCTTGGACCACCGGGTCTAAGTTTAGGGGGATAAAGCTGGATGCGTCTTTCGAGATGTGTACCCCTAAGTACACCATTTCATCCACCCACTGCATCTGCAGATCTGGCGGGGCTAGTCTTTTTGCCTCAGGGTCAATAGCCAGCAACTGGTATTTTGTCCAGTTCACCCGTAATCCTTTTACCTTGGAGAATTCAGTCAATACTTGCAGCGCTCCTCTAAGAGAGACGTCCGTGTCGTTCAGAAAGAGCAGGAGGTCATCCGCATACAGAGCTACCCTCTCCTCCAGCCACGCTATTTTTAGTCCTTTTATATGGGGTGAGACTTGCAGTGCCTCTGCCACTGGTTCCATAGCTATGGCAAACAATAATGGAGAGAGGGGGCAGCCCTGCCTGGTACCGCTGGACAGCGGGAAGGGGGGAGAAACATTACCACCCAGTCTGATTGCCGCCTTTGAGGAGTTGTATAGTGTTTGCAGCCAGGCAATAAAAATCAACGGAAATCCCATCCTCCGCAGAGTTTCCCAGAGAAATGGCCATTCAATCGAAATCGAATGCCTTTTCGATATCGAAGGAGACAACCGTTCTAGTGCCCACATTGTCATGTAAGGCATGTAAGTTGGTGAATAATCTGCGGAGGTTAATATGCGTTGACTTATGTGCCATGAACCCAGTCTGATCTGTGTCTACAATGGAGGGCAGAAGTGGGTTGAGTCTAAGGCCGCGTACACACGATCGGACTTTCCGGCGGGATTGTCCGCTGGACTAGATTTCCTGCAGACACAGTTGCTGAAACAGAAGGAAAAGTAATATCCTCTTCAGACAGCGAGTTTGCCCCTAATAAAAGCTAAATTGTGTAAACACATTTCTCATAGTGTTCTTTGAGGGACATAGCAAGCTAACTTGTGTAAACCAATTTCTCCCAGCGTTCATTGAGGGACACCGTATCTGACTTTTGCATATGGTCACTGCCTTTAAGATGTTGGACAGTAGGCAAAAATCAAAGGCACAGTCTCATTTAGCGGTTATACTCTGCAACCTCCATATTTGTATATTCACTGCAGTAGCTGCATTGCTTTATGTTATACTAGAACCTCAGATTTGAATATACACTGCAGTGACCATTACCAAGCTCATTCTTGTATCAGATCCTTAGATTTGGATATTTACTGCAGCAGCCATTCTTCTGCTTAGGTGTTATAGTGGACCCCCAGATCTAGATATTTAACATTGTTGCCAATAACCAGCTCAATATTATGTCAGATCCCAAGAATCATATGTTCGTTGACTGAGGATTCACTCCATCCATAATAAGTAGGATGAATACAGTTGGTTCTGTTGTTTTTTCCTGTGGCAGAGGTTCAGGTGTGGGCTTTTCTAAATCCTTTTTATTGTCCGCTATCTTGTACTTTCTCTTGCTGCCTGTACCACCCTATCAGGATGCCAATACTCAAGCGCATGTGCTGGCATGCAGTTAGATGACTCTTGGTAGTAACTAGCGTGCACTCATACGTTGGCGCATCTGCATGCAAGCACATGCACCAGCGCGCACATCTACATGCATCGGTGCATGCCCACATATAATCTCAGGAAGGGCACCAAGGAAGCACTGATGTCTGGTACTCACTGGATGTTCTTCTGCTCCCCCATGATGTATTCTGACCTAGGCTCATCTCTGACCTTGCTCTGCTGTATCCTAATGCTGACCTTGGCTTGCCTCCTGACTATGCTTTCTCCTGCTTCTCTGCGTATGACCTCAGCCTGGCTACTGACCTCATCCCTGGTGTCTACCTAGCTGACCTTGACTTGTCTCTTGACCACATCTCAGATCCTGGTGGTTACCTCCACACTGTGCTACCAAGGGTCTTCTCCCAAGTGCCACCCTGAAGACTGTTAACCCGTATCTTCTCCTGGTGTGGTTCCACCACTGCTGCCTACAGTCTGAATACTTTCTCTACCAGCTACCGGGTCGCTGGATACCAGGCTACATTGTACCTTTGTCTTCATACTCAGTTGTACAGATTCCCTTTTTTCACTTAGTAAAGGGGAATTATTAGAGAATACATCTTTTCACCAGAATGTCATCAACATCCTGATCCAGTAGTTCTGTATTTCAAACTCTCAAGACTGAAGTATCACTAGGATTTTGACAGACCTAGGGCACCCTTGGGTAACCTAGGAAGACCACATATGTGGCGCACAAACATACTACTGTGAATAGTGTGTGTGTGTCCAAATTGCGACAGTGGGAGGGGCTTAAAGAGGTATGGCCAAATAAAACCTGAGCGTGCTCACTGTATACACGACGCACATATGCCGCAGTCCTTGCACATACAAATAATGCTTTAATTACTGTGCTACAAGCAAGAAACTCACATGCATATATAAACCTTGGCACAAACATTTAAAAAAAATTAAAATCTATTACATATGCTTTTCTGCACACAGCAAATAGACTGGAAGGTAATGCTTTTTTAATTCTAACTTAAAGGAGAACTTCATTAAATTAGTTTGGGGCTGTTTAGCAACTCGCAACTGTTGAGACCATAAATAATGTGATCAGGAGTATAAACTGTACAATACAGGCAGTCTTCAGGTTACAAACAAGATAGGGTCTGTAGGTTTGTTCTTAAGATGAATTTGTTTGTAGATCGGAACAGGTACTTTTTTTAGGTGTAGCTCCAGCCCAAAAAATAACACCCCTGTAACATTTGTTTTGCTGTCTGTGCCCCTGTTCAGAATATTTCACCTCACTTTCTGTCCCTATGACACTTGGATTTTGCAAATTTTGGGTTGTAGTGGAAACAAGGATTGGTGATAAAGCTTCAGTGGAGACCCATGATAACTCTTAGAGAAGTCAATTTCCCTTCCAAGGGGTAGATTTCCTCTCACTTCCTGTTGTCTCCCTCCGTTTGTAAGTAGGAGTCGTTTGTAAGTCAGATGTTTGTAACCCGGGGATCGCCTGTATAGCATAAAGAGTGCAGGAGTCTGTAATGCACAGAGCACATTGGTCAATAGTACATAGCGTACATAGCACATGGGTCAGGAGTATATAACACACAGTGAAGGGGTCAGGAGTATGTAACCCATCAGCTGCAGCAGACAGAAGTACAAAATGAAACAGAAAATGGAAAAAGAAACTGCGCTGCCGGGAATATACCCGGGAAAGGGTATGGCTAAATGTTGACAATACAGAGGCTTGGGAAAGCCTGGCCAGAAGCTGCAACTCAACTGTAAAACATAACCACAGTGATAACAAATGAAAAGAAAAAATGAGTAGCGCTAGACCAAAAAATGCATCAAATGAATATTCATGTGATGTATTAACCATGTAGTGATCATATATTAAATAAACCTACATATATTCAAACCTGTGAAAAAAAACAGAAACCAAAAAAATGGCACTAGATAATATTGAATGGTGTTGTGATAAATACAAATTGTGAACAAAAAAAGAGTAAAATTAATAGTTAGTGCAAGTCCAAATAAATCTTCATAAAGATCCACCCGTGCAGTGACTGGCAAATAAATCCATTTCTGTGAATGAAACAAACTCCAAAACTGTCCCACGTGATCCGCCACCAAGAAAAGGTTAAGATTTACTTCTTACCAAAAGCAGTAGACACCCCACTACAGGGTGTCACACATGCCTTTGTAGATATATTCCTCTTTAGGTTTCCCTGGAGATGTAACAAGCACCAGCAGCCTAATAGTACAGTTCACGGTTCGATTTCCCAGAATGATTCTCATGGATCTGGTCTTCACTCCACACGTTTACTAAGTATCATTATCACCTAATGATACTATATTTAATATATGATCACTACATTGTTAATACATCACATGAATATTCATTTGATGCATTTTTTGGTCTAGCGCTACTCAATGTTTCTTTTCTTTTCAGAAGTACAAAATGCACAAAGCACAAGGAACAGGACAATGTAATGCACCGAGTTCAGCCGTCAGGAGTAAGTCACACGTGAAGCACGTGGGTCAGGAGTACATTACACACAGTGCAGGGGCCAGGAATAAGTTGTATGTGTCATAAGTAAGGAAAAAACCCATGGGTCAAGAGTAAGTAACACATAGAGCACAGAGGATAAGAAGGTATGGCACAGAGTGCAGGGGTCAGGAGTAAGTAACAGCAACAGATGGCAGGGCTGGGAATAAGTACTGTTCAATGTATATGGTTCAAGAGTAAGCAGTGCACAGAGCACAGAGGTCAAGTAAGTAAAGCACAGAATTCAGAATCAGGAGTAAGTAATCCACAGAGCGCAAGAACCAAGTTATGCACCAAGTGCAGAGGTCCAAAATGAGCAACGTACAGAGCACAGGGGTCAGACAAATTCCTTTCCCTTCTCTCAATACAGTTATCACCAGAACATAAAAAGTCTCCAGCGCAAGTTCCCTTCCTCCCTTAAATTTACTCACATTGGTCTGACTTTGCTTCTGTTGGCGAGTGTACCAGATTACAATGCTGTGACTACTCAAAAAGTCTATTCTCTAAAAGTAAAGCAAAAAAAACAGTTTTGACTAGAGTTGAGCTTGGATCAGCTCTTCTGACTTTCAGACTGGTGTTTTTGAGCAAGCAGAAATTGTAAAGGTTTATGTACATGGTTGCTTAATTTTGGTTCTGTCCTATTTCAGTGGAATATTTTCCAGTGGATGGTAAATGACGTATTGCTGGCACTGTTCATAGAGTTTACCGAATTAAGTAAGTGCAATACAATATGAGGATTAAGTGGAAAATTAAGACACTTTAAGGTAAAAAGGATAGCATGGGCAGAACTCTTTACACCTCCTGCAGCAGTACTTTTGATCAACTTCTGCCCTTTAAAGAAGCCTTGTACTCTGTTGGTGACTAATTTTTGTGCTTTGGCAATGACAGGTTCTGTCCCTGCCCACCAGCTCACCCAGTACCTGTCTTTTTGCAAAGAGTTGAAAAGGAGTTTCGGAGCACTTTCTCCGGCTGTGTGCTACAGGTCTGACAGGAAGTAGACAGACCAATGGGTGGGAACAAAAGCCATCAACTGCCAAACAAATAAAAGAAAAAGCAGCCCCAGGTCCCAGTACTAGTGATGCCCCTGGTGCCCCCTTTTATAGTTAAGGGGCTGACTTAACTAATAGCCCCCTTATTGGCTCTTCTAATCCTGCTGGCCATAACCTGCACATACATTTGCTGGGATTTGCATGGATTTGCTGGAATTGCAAACCTCAGGCCCAAAGGATTTGCCTCAAACCCATGGTAGTGGCAAACCCAAACCTCATCTCTGTTTAAAAACAGTAGAACATCTGTTGTTATGTATTTTTAGTATTTCTTTCCTTTTAAATTGAGAGGCCTGTTTTCTCCTGGAGTGGAATGAGTTTACATCTTCAGTGAAGCATGAACTGAATGAAAGGCCAGGAGCACTGGTACAAATTAAAACAGTCAGTTTTATTTACTGTCTGCAGTGTTCTAGAAGTAAGAAAACATACAGTAAATCATAAAGTCAAATCAGGCAGTCTGGATAAAGCACTAAATGTATTTAACAGACTGGCTCAGGGAGCCCAACAGCCACAACAAGACCATGACAAAGGAAAGGGCATCTATCTAATTTCATCTAAAATAAAAAAAAACATTTTTTTATGACTGTATATGAAAGCCAGCAGAAGGCTACAGTACTACCAGCTGCCATGCATCCTTCTTATAATGTGCCTGGACATGTGTAGTACATTACCACTGAAGCTAACCTCAGAAGTTAACTCACATTAGGATTGACCCACATTTCAAGTCATATTTGCTGGCTTTTATTTCTGCTCTTCTGATTTGCACATGAAGAGATCAAGTTCTTTTTTCAGCCTAGTTTAACATCATTTAATGCCTCAGTTCTTTTTTGTTGTGCTTGATAACATTTTGTTTTCAACACAGACCTGCCTGGTCAGGGCTGGCCTTGCATGGCACCATGAGCAACATCTTAGCATGGTGCCAGAGTAATTTATCTGCATCTACAAATTTCACTGGCTTCATGTTTTAACAAGGAAACATTTAAATGTACTAAAACTTTTTGACGCTTGCAGTGGCTCTAATGCATTTGATTTTGTAAAGGGAAGCAGTTTAATACAAAATCCTATGAAATGGGATCGCTTCCTAGGGGCAGAGTTTGGTTATGGCGATGTGAGCACAATACCTCCCTGAGATCTTGGTTTCATCCTTCTAGCCTACAGCACAGACTTTGATCACTGACTCTGGCCATGTGGATTACCCCAACAGCAGAAATCCAGTGCTACTTTACTGCTGCAAGAGATGTGGCTATCACCCTAATTGGCTCCAACAAGGTCTACTTATCTTCCCTGCAAACTCAGTGGTTCCCCTGCCCAGCAGACTCCTCCACCAGCACCTTCATGTAGTGAGTGCTTACCACGTGGAGGTGGATTAAAGAAAACAGGCAATACAAACTTCTACTTTCAAGTGATTTTTTTAAGAGTAATCATCAGTTACAACAATTCGGAATTCTGCTCCAAAGTTCTCTTCCATGCAGTAGGCCCTACAGTATATCAACAGTCACCAATGAAAAACAAAGAATGCAGGGCATACATACAGGAGGCAAGTGATGTGTTCTTTTCTTAAGCATCTGTCGAGGCTGAACTTCCTTTAGTAAGACCCTCCCATTGCTGCTGCTTCCTTAGACCAGCTCCTATGTTATACATTGTAAACTGTCACCAGTCTTATGCCCCGTACACACGGTCGGATTTTCCGATGGAAAATGTTCGATGGGAGCTTGTTGTCGGAAATTCTGACTGTGTGTAGGCTCCATCGGACATTTTCCATCGGAATTTCCGTCACACAAAATTTGAGATCTGGATCTCAAATTTTCCGACAACATAAATTCCGATTGTGTGTACACAATTCCGACGCACAAAGTTCCACGCATGCTCGGAATCAAGCAGAAGAGCCACACTGGCTATTGAACTTCCTTTTTTCTCGGCTCATCGTATGTGTTGTATGTCACCACGTTCTTGACGTTCGGAATTTCCGACAAGATTTGTGTGACCGTGTGTATGCAAGACAAGTTTGAATGTCCGATGGTGTGTACGGAGGCATAAGATACTGCTGCTTATGATGTTAAACCCCTCTTTGCCCTCCGTCCTCTCTCAAGAAAAGATTCACATATACCTATGCTTTCCCTTTTTGTCAGGACCTTGTCCCTAGCTATAGGCCTATCCCTCCCTGACAAAATGGGCTCCTATCACTGACTGAACTTTCTACACCATAGACCCCCCTCTCCCATCATCCAGGATAGATACATAGCTCCTCTGGATCAAAGATGGCCACCAAAATATTGCGTGAGCTCTGTGTTCAATGGTATAGTGTCTGGAGTCCATGGCAGAGGACACACTGGTCCATAGCTGGGCTTTTCCACTGCCAGTAGTAAGGAGCTGTCACAAAAGCACTCTGTTTACTACTGTAACACAACCAGGAAGTAACTGAGAAACAACTGGCCGCATCACTCCCTGTCCTGTTAATCTGACAAGAGTGTCGGAAGCTGTCTTCAGGCTAACAGCCCCTACTGCTGCCACCTAACTACATCCAGCTCATCAATTAATCCACAGCTGCTCTCCTAAGGATCTCTGCCAGAGAATAAGGGAGAGAATGCAGCCACTATGGAGGGAGATGCTGATGGAGACCCAACAGCAAGGCCCAGATCCTCTCATAGGTTAGTGCCTACCCACACTACAGCTAACCTGTGCCCAGGACAGAGGGGCCAATATATTAGTGCCACACCCCTGCTGCTCTCCCTTGCTGCTCAATTCTACTTCATCCATGTCTCAACACATTAAACTGACCCATATACAAAGTCACCTTCTGGCAGCAGAGGACATGGATTAGGGAAAGATACTGGCCCTGCTAGAAACCTTCCTATCTAAGACTGATGATGGCCTAACCTCCAGACTAGAAACTGCACATAAGCAAGATATTTCTGAAATGAATGAACAGAATCAAGGACTTAGAACAATCCTGTTTTACCTCAACCCCAAAACTTACTGCAGGACAGAGTCCTGCAATGTGATCTTTCTAAACATAGACAAATCAACCTGGAAGACCTGGAGGATAGAAGTCGTTGGAGCTATGTCTGAATCCAGGGCCTTCTGAAGGCCCCTGGCAAATCCAGTCTTAAAGTCATAGTATTGGGAATTTTCAAAGACCTTCTAGGGAACCCCCCGAATAAAGTGGATAGAGTACACTGAATTGAGGGCCTAAGAAAAATGGCTGCTTATACTGAAATAAGTACTCTTTTTTGATGCTAAGATAAATCTCACCCAGAAATCTTCGCAGTTTTGTAAAATTACCTCAATACAAATTCCCTTGGACATTTACAGTGGCACTGTAAAGGCGAGCACAATGCTTAGACTTATGAAAAAATTAGGCAAGCAGGAGCAACCTACCAATGGGCATACCCATTGTACCTCACCGTCCAGAGGACGAATACCATCTGTGTTATAAGAACAAAGAAAAATCTCCTCAGGCTCTTTGAGTTCCTGAGCATCCCTTCTATATCAGCCCCTGACTGGCTATAACCACTCGCTAGAGAATTTCCATACCAATTTCCTCTCAACATCCTCACCCTCCAAAAGCCAAACAACAATCTTACTATTTGGGCTCACAAAGACCTGAAATGACTAACAAACTATACTGTTTTTTAATCCGAATGGTACAACCCTTTAGGAAGACTTTTATCAGCCCTTGATATACTCTTATAAGCTGCTGCTTTGGACAACTATGAACTTTACAACCATGTTATGTTGTACAGGCCAATGAATTACCCACCCATTCAAGCCAAAGCCTAACCTGTAAAAATCATGATGGATTGCATCTTGGACTAATTCTCTCTCTCATCTAGGCCTCCTACGTCACCGCCTTCCAGCTTTTCTGCGGCTGGCCCACCAATGAGAAAACAGCCTAGCTCAGTGATGGCAAAGCTTTTTGAGCCCAAGTGCCCAAACTGCAACATAAAACCAACCTATTTATTTCAAACTGCCAACATCCATCGCCATGCAGCACATTGCACATCTCCATCACCATGTAAACTTCAGCACACATTATGTATTTGCCTTCGGCTCACACCTCTCTGTTGTCCGGCCATGTCACATCAGTGAGCTACAGCACATTTTACATAGCCATGTAACTCATAGCACACCTCCTCACCATGCATCACACCCCTCCATGCAGCTCATGGCACACTTTCTTCTCCATTACACATCTGGTCCCCCCTCTGCTGTGGTATGGCAGTGGTGCAGTGACACTCATGTAGCCGTCTTGCACCCTCTGCCCATACACACGTCTTCTGCTATCACCATAGCACAGAACATGGCCATGTGGCACGGCTCATCAACAGCCGCTCTGGCCTCATCTCTGGGCTTTCTCACCTAGGAATGAAGCAGCTGCACACAGGCGAACAAACGCCCACTTCTCCTTCCTCGCCAGTCAATTGGCTGTTCATCCCCTGACCGAGGGAGGTGATTGGCCAGTCTGTAAATCGGTCCTACAGCACTTTCTCCAAAGAGTTGTCTGCTGAGTCAAAGTGCTGTGTGTTTTGGGGGAGGTAGGTGGTGCCGAGACAATGCGGGTACACTGGGCACTTTGTCCTCCTAGGGAAGTGTGAGGAGCATTTATTTGCCCAGAGCTTCTGTGTGCCCACAAAGAGGGCTCTGCATGCCAGCTGTTGCAAGCGTGCCATAGGTTCGCCATCACTGGCCTATCTCAATATGAAAAACTCTTTGGTCCTGTATCTGAGACAATTTGCAAATAACATGCTTTGTACTCATTTGTTTGCCCATTGAGCCATACCATGCCTTTACTTTGGTCTGGTCCTGTGCTGTGGGCAGCCCCCCAAATTTACCTGAAGGCTGCCACACAAAACAAAGTTTGAAATAGGCATGGAATTGTTGAGAAAGGTGGCTGAGGCGTACATGATCACTAGATAAAAGATGGCTACATAGTCACAGCTATGGTTATACCTTACTGTTTCAACATTGCCCATGTGTTTTCAGTCTGCCTAATATACAGTTTCTTGTCTTAGGCGCATGGTGTGCTCATCTTTTTTTCACAGTGCTAAGATGTTTCCTCTTACCCTTAATAATGACCATTCACCTTTCAGGTACATGCCAACTAGGGGCAGAAAAAAATGATAGAACCTTTGTCAGAAAAAGCAGCATATAAAAACTCATAGTGTCTCATATTGCAGAGTAGTGATTATGAAGGTGTTTTTTTTTTCTGCCTCTTAGTGCTCCTCTACAAATATGCCTGTAAACTCCCTAATGTGCATGGACACATAGGCTGACATAGAGCTGCTTCTAAAGGCTGAAGAAAAAAAATGCAAATACCTAAATAAGCAGCACTTTTTATGCCCAGTGTACATGGACCCTAAATGCAATCAAAAAATCAAGGTACATTTTGCGGAATTAATTAACCTACCCAGCATAACTATTTTGAGTATGACAATACTTTTTTCAACAAGTCACCAGAATAGCTATGAAGGTTAGATATGCCTCCAGTGTCTCCAACATTTTTATGGCACTATGGGAGTCCGACTATGTATTTAAGGATAGACCTGCACAGTTAAAATATTGCAAAAGATACATTGATGACATCTTTATGTTATGGGAAGGCAATGAAGGTAGTATGGAAGTTTATGCAGAAACTTGTCAACCAAAAAAAAATATTGTTCTGTCCTGAAAAAGTAGGAGGGAAAGTATAGATGTTTTAGATCTGGTTATCTCAACAGAAGAAGGAAGGTTCAGTACATGAACTTTTCTAAAGCGACGGACTACAAAACGGACTGACGGACTACACAAATTCCTCTGTTCCTAGAGGTCAACTCATGAGACTGAGTTGGAATTGTCTTAACTGTGGAAGATTTAAAATTTCAGTCCCAAATAATGGGTGATAAGTTTGTACAGAAGGGTTATAACAGGGAGTTTATCACAAGTGAAATGAATAAAGTGATAGAGATGAAGAGACGTGTTTTGATTAGGGATAAGGTGAAGAATAGGATGCAGGCAGGGCAATGGAGAATTGGAATTTTTAATGATCTTAGATTACAATACAATTCATTTTGCACACATATATGCGCAAGCTGCAGAGGGCACATGGCACCACGGCACCAAATTTTGAGAGTATGTAAATTTGGTCAATATATAATAATGGATGGCACCATGGCAGCGAAGGTATCACGTATATCCCCTCATCAATTTACCAACAGTACAAACAAATGTCAACCACCCCAACCTTTAAATGGCCTTTGCAGCAAGGCGCACGTAGAAGGGCGATGCATGTCAAAAAAATAATAAACAACATTTTCCATCACTTACCAGCCAGCCTGCAACAAACCGAATTAACCCTGTCTAAAAGTTCACGTTAAAACAAGGGGTTTAGTTTGCATATATTTGCAAATACACTATATTACCAAAAGTTTTGCGATGCCTGCTTTTACACGCACATAACCTTTAATGAAGTCTCAGTTTTAGTCCGTAGGGTTCAATATTGAGTTGGCCCACCCTTTGCAGCTATAACAGCCTTCTGGGAAGGCTGTCCACAAGGTTTGGAAGTGTGTTATGGGAATGTTTGACTATTCTTCCAGAGGCAAATTTGTGAGGTCAGACACTGATGTGGACGAGAAGGCCTGGCTCGCAGTCTCAGCTCTAATTCATCCAAAAGTTGTTCTATCAGGTTGAAGTCAGGACTCTGTGCAGTCAAGTTCCTCTACCCCAAACTCGCTCATCCATGTCTTTATTGACCTTGTTTGTGCACTGGTGTGCAGTCATGTTGGAACAGGAAGGGGCAACCCCAAACTGTTCCCACAAAGTTGGGAGCATAACATTGTCTAAAATGTCTTGATATGCTGACGCCTTAGAGTTCCCTTCACTGGAACTAAGGAGCCAAGCCCAACCCCTGAAAAACAACCCCACACCATGATTCCCCCGCCACCAAATTATTTGGATCAGTGCACAAAGCAAGGTCCATAAAGACATGGATGAGCAAGTCAATTCAAGGTTACCTGGTCAAGCAAAGGTCTGTGGTTATCTGCCAAATTTGACCAGAAAATGTGTCTGCAGTACCACCTGGTAAAAGTCTCTGTTAAGCCTGCAGGGGGTGATAAGGTGCATGTTGCACCTGCTGCACCTGCTGTTTCATCCTGTGTCCTCATTGATAGAATGGCTGTCCAAAAGAAACAGAAGAGTCAACAGGCTCATCTCAACTCAAGCACACTCAAATCAAGGTAAAACCTATAACAGTATATCATAGCCGTATAGATCACCCTAGGAAACCAACAACATTGTTAAATGTGGTGTGTGGTAATGTTTTATGCACTGGTGTAAGAAACCCTAACTGATCAAGCCATCCAAACCAGCTGGTCTATATAACCTACAACCACTTTAGGAGCCAAGAATGCTCCTCACACCAAGAGAAGATACAATTACAGAGGATATTAACCAATGGTTAGAACCCATCCCACATCCCACCCCTATAAATTGAGTAGCATAAAAAATTAACATTGTATTCATCCGCAGAGTCTATTCGTAGAGAGTATTTACTGAATTCCCAGTTTAATATTCTACTTCCAACAGGATAAAACATTATTGGCCAAACAGTTTATTTATGCGTTTTCTCCCTTTAAATAACAAATAGTAATTTTTCTGTATGTAATTTTCTTTCTTGTCTTTGTAATTATTATTTCTGCATTTATTTCTAGGCACTGCCCATTTATGGTTATTAAAGCACAACTAAAGTCATATATAATGTGGCTGCTGATTGCATGCATCTTAGTCTCAGTGTGTGAAAGCCATAATATCTTATCTGATCTTATCTACTAGGCAGAAATGTGTTTGTGTATGATTTTCAAGCAGAGTAAGCTAGTCAGCTTACAAACTGCAGCTGGTGGAAAGTTAGACAGGCCTTACATAGATCGAAATTCAACCAGTTCAGCGGTGACTGGCCAAATTTGCATCCATGTATGGGCAGTCAGGTTGTGCTCAAGTCAATCTATCAATCAACTTGTGTACAACCAGTCTGTTGGAAAATGTTCTCCTTATCTGCGCCGTCAGCTATAGCCAGCAGTGCAGAGGAGTGTATTCTGGTGCTGGGGAAATCCCCTCCCTGTCAAAGTACAAAGGCAAAGCAGATTCCCCTATCCACATCAAGTTTGTGGATGGGGAAATCAAGTAATTTTCTTTTGTTCAACCAGTGGGTTAAATGAAAGAAAATGACTTGTTTATGGCCAGCCTAGCCCTAAATCATATGTCTTGTGTGGGTGGGCGTGAACAGTGGAAGGAGTGATAACGCAAGGATTCTAGCTTGCAGAATAGATTGGGGAATCTCAGAAGTGTGTGGGAATCACTTTTATGCTCCACAACCCTTAGAGCATGCTACATTGTATGTCACATTTGTATTTGCCTGTGTATATCAAGCCAACTAGATTTGGATGAGTCTTCCTTTAGAGCAAAGGTGCTCAACCTGTGGCCCTCCAGCTGTTGCAGAACTACAAGTTCCATGATTCATTGGAAGGCTGACAGTTACAAGCATGACTCCCAAAGGCTGAGGCACGATGGGACTTGTAGTTCCGCAACAGCTGGAGAGCCACAGGTTGAGCACCCATGCTTTAGGGCTACCGATTTTGCTGGCTGTAATAACTCAAAGTCCTGTTTTACTTCCCCAAAGGAAGCTCACTCCTCAGTCTTCCCACACCAAACAAAGATCTCTCTCAGGTTAGTGGGATGCTGTGGGCATGATTCCTTGACTGGGAGGCTAGTCATCCTTCCTGGACTTCTTATACTACATAGTACAATAATTTTATTCTCACATTGATCACATTTTGGATTAAACATAAAGATATCAGTTAAGTACCTGCATGTGATATAGGGTCTATTGTCCCCTCTAATCATGCACACAAAATTTCTGATATGCAGGTATCTATCAATACATATTTGTCTATCTTTTCAATCAATTAATCAATCAATCAATCTATCAATCTATCTTTCTACCTATGTCTAGCTTTCTATCTACCTAACTATGTCTATCTATCTTTTTTAAGATGTGGTAGAAAATGCCACAATAGCTGGAAGATCTTGTAGGTGAAGGCAAAGAGGGGAGGGGGGGGGGATTGGCACTGGAAACAGAAGATCATTTCTTTAATAAGAGGTGCGGCACGAAAGGCGGTCCATGGATTCTTTTATAAATCCAAGCAATCTACGTGCGCCATTCTGCCGCACCCTCTTTCACATGCTAGAGGCCATAGGTGGTAACCTGCAGCAGCAATGTGTGGATAGCATCTTGGCAGTTGTTTCCAATATAGGAATGCCAAGTGGAGTGACGTGGGGTGTGTGTGTGTGTGTGGGGGGGGGGGGTTAGTAGCTGTCTCAGGTTTATTTGCCATCCCCACACCGATGGAGCACCAGCCACCACTGGCTGGATGTCCTTTTTATCCCCACAGGAGAAAAACACACATGACTGCTTTTTCTTGTGTGTGTGGGGTAAATGCAGATGCACCGCCCTTGTTGGATGTCTGCTTTTTACCCCCCACAGAAGAAAAAGACAAAACTATGCTGAGAGACAAAAGATGAGTGTGAAAAACTTTATTTAAAGGTAATCAAAAAGATTTTCTTTTTAATTTTGAGATAAAACAATGTCTACAAATAGCAGATGACCTAAACATATTGATTCTGCAAGGACACGTCACCCTCTGGGGACTCAAAAAAATCTGCAAACTGGTTTCTGATGGCCATGACCTGTGCTGTGAAGTGTCCATAATTTGTCCAAAACATTAAGATAAAAAAAAGGGTAGAAATAAAAAAATAATGAAAATTAAAATGAGTAACATTTTGAAAACAAAATAGATTAAGTTAAAACAAAGGTAAAATATATAAAAAACATGGTTTGAATTGTTTTTCAAATATACAAAAAAAATGGGTGTAAAACATAGATAAGTACCCTTTTAAAACATTGTGTAAAAAAAAAAAATTATAATTACACATTTTAAAAACTCTAATAAGAGTTCAATGACATCAATTAAAAAAAAAATATATTTTTAGCATAATAACATACCTGAGTATCAGGTGACAAGCTATTCCTTGATGGGATCTCTTCTCCAGTTCTCCACATTTCCTATCCGTTCGCAGCAGATAAAGAAGCATCAATTTTGTTCAGGAGTGGATCCATAAATGCTGACATGACATGCTGACAAAAGCTGAAAACACAGCTAGCTCCACACTCTCTGCTCTCACTCTTTGTCTACACCTAAAAATGGCACCCATACTGTATTTATTATCTTTTATAATGCAATGTGGGCATTTGGGAGGCAATTATTTGCAGAGAGTAATGTTTTGTGAGAAAAACGCTTGTAAACGCTAACGTGCCTAATCTAGGGTGACCACTTGTCCTGGATTGCTCGAACAGTCACGCATTTTGCAGGTCTGTCCCGAGTCCCAGGCACCTTCATTCTGGGACAATACAGTGTTCCTGAATGAAACTGACACAGCCACCCTAACAACGAGCCATTGATGGAATCTGTCACTCCTTCACAGGGTGTTTGGTGGGTGTTTGCCCTGGCAAACGCCGTGCAATGCAGCTTTGCCCAATCATGGTGCAATAAAATCTGGTTTTAAAGGAGGAGTGCTGGGAAGCCGGCTGTGGCATCTTTAACAGCCAATGAGTCTTCAGCTGTCAATGGGCTTCCCCGGTGACAGCTGATTAATAAAAAAGAAATTGCAGGTAACAAACAAATGTTGTTACCTGGCCGGTGGTTGTGGGGATATACGGGCATGGGCTTACTGGAATCTGGAAACCCCCTTTAACAAGGGGGCCCCAAGATCCCAATCCCCCCATGTTAATTAGTATAGGGTACATAGTACCCCTACCCATTCACCAAAAAAGTGTCAAAAGTAATAAAAACACAGAGATATTTTTTGAAAATTCCTTTATGAAAAAATATAAATGATAGAAAAAACTATTCCCTGATGTAAATCCATCATCAATTAAACCTCCGGACCCGAAAAAGAAAAGAAAAAAAAAAACACTCCCTCTGTCCATGAAGGCTGGCTGCCTACTGCAGGCTTCGCCGTTTGACAGTTCTTATATAGGTAAGGAGTGGGGCCACCTGGCGATGTCACCCAATGGCACCGCCCCCTTGTGATGTTACTGACCCAGCATGCACAGGTCCGTGATGTCACAAGGGGGAGCGGTGCCACAGTGTGACATTGCCAGGTGGCCCCACCCTATATAAGAACTATCAAACGGTGGAGCCTGCATTAGGCGGCCAGCCTTCTAGGATGGTGGGAGTGTTTTTTTTATTTTTCAGGTGTGGCGGGCAGCATGATTGATGATTGATTTACATCAGGTTTTTTATTTTTTTAAACACTTCCTGTCCACGGCTACACCGTGGACCTACTTTACCTGGGGGCCATCATATGACATCCTCCCATGCTCGAGCGGCCTGTGCGCCCCCTGCAGGACGCGTGCGGTGTGCTCTGTGATCAGTGAGTCAATGAGACTCGGCTGATCACAGATCGGAGTAAGGGGTCGATCCTGATTGCATTGATAAATGTCCCCCAGGGTTGTACCCTGATCCCCATACCTCTTTTATGGCTAATTACTTGCATATTAGCCTTTAAAATGGGCACTTTTTATTTTTCCTGTTCGGCTCCCATAGACTTCAATGGGGTTCGCAGTTCGGGTTAGAACTTTTCCCCTGTTCCGGAGTTGTGCTGTGAGGAGGAAGTGACACAGCCCCCGTGCTCCCCGCCCCTGTTCTTTCTGCCCCGGTGCTCTTCAGCTCTCCCCATCAGTCTCCAGCCCCCACCCCAGTGCTCCCCACCCCCCGTGCTCCCCACCCCTGTTCTTTCTGCCCCCGGTGCTCTCCAGCCCCCACCCCAGTGCTCTCCACCCCTGTTCTTTTTGGCTCCCCCTCCAGTGCTCTCTTAAGCTCCCCCCAGCACTCTCCACCCCCCCCTTGCATTTTGCCCCCACCCATGTGCTCTCCAACACCACCAGTGCTCTCCAGTACCTTTCAGTGCTTTCCACCCCTGTACTTTCTAGCCGCCACCAGTGTGCTCAAGCTCCCCCCCCCCCCCCCATTGCTCTCCAGTTCCTGGGGTCCCCCTTGATGATTGACCACTTTTAACTGGAATTTGCTTATATATAAAGCCCTATGTGATTTCATATCTGTCTTTTCTGTATATAATACACTATTCAAATGTGCTTTAAAATGTATGGTTTTCCCTTTCATGAACCAGAAAATAATGACGTTATACTGTTGCGCTGGTATAATAATGCTGTGGGGCTGGTATGAAATTTTTTCCAGGGCTGAATTTTATTCCCAGTCAGGCCCTGCCTGAATGATGGCAGAACAGGTCTCTGGAATAATGATTCCCAGAGCCTGGGGGGAGATGCCTGTCGAGAATTTGAGGTCCTGCAAACCTCTCCCAGTCGCCAAGTACCGCAACGTGGCGACTGGCCTCTGCTCGGGAGTGATGGCTTGCCGCATGCAGGTGTGCTGCCTGCTAATATAAAGGGACAGCCAAGCCAAAAAACTGTGAAAAATGGGGTCCGTCATCCGGAGAAAATTCCTGAAATCATCAGGGTTATTCTCCTGGATCTCCTGCAGCAAAGGCATGTGAGAGAATTGGTCAGGCTGGAGCAACCACTTCTTGGTCCATGAACTCCTCCTCGCCCTGTTCATGGACTGGGCTTGGGTCAAAGCACCAAGCCCCCGCACAGCACGAACTGTATGATGAATACGTACCCGCAAAATGGCTTCAAAGAAGTCGGCTGGTCAGAATGAACTAAACAGAAAGCACTGAAAAACAGCAAGGCCTGAAAGAATGACTAGAAAATCAGAAACGAGCAGACAAGAAGCACTGACAAATCAAATGCGGTACTAAAAATAGCACTCACTGACAAACAAATGCGAACTGACTACACGCACTGAAAGCCAGATACGAACCCACAAGCATAAACTGAAGAGCAGCAACGATCTGAAAAGCACGAGGCTGAAAAGCGCGAATCGTCTCTCACCAAAATTCTACTAACACAAGATAAACATGAGATTAGCAGAAGGAGCCCAAAGGGTGGCACACTGGCTATTGAACTTCCCTTTTATAGTCCCGTCATACGTGTTGTACGTCACCGCGTTCTTGTCGGTCGCAATTTGATGTGACCGTGTGTATGCAATTCAAGCTTGAGTGGAATTCCATTGGAAAAAAACATCCAAGGCTTTTCCGACGAGAATTCCAATCCTGTTTACGTGGCATTAGACAGATCCAAACAGGATCAGAACACAGCTCTCTGCCATTCAAAAGCATGGGTGCAACTGAAATAAGGGAAAAATCAGTATGCATTTTCTATACAATTAAAGTGGCTGTCATAAAAAGGCACATCTGTTTTAACAGAATTGCAGAGAGAAATGACCTTTACCAACTCAAAAATATGATGTAGTAAAAGGGACATTTTTTCACTTGACCTTTACACAATTTAGTGCCATGTCATAATATGAAATGAATGTGAGCTGACAGATTTGATGAAATTCTGAGCAGACAGAAAGTTATTGTGTGGAAAGAGATGTGTTAAAATCTAAAACAGAAAACTAAACTTGGCAGAGCATTGCCTTTCCTCTGTTATGCAATTGCCTTAACAAGTGTATTCAACCAAACCACAATTATATCTACACTGCCAGAGATGTACTGTGCTCAATGTGTTCACTGTCTCCTTTAAAGCGCTTTCTAGCTTAGTGCTCGCTAATCAGGGTTTTTTTCCCTACATTTGTAAAGCGATTCTTAAAGCGGAGTTCCAGCCACAAAAAAGTACTGTAGCTGCTGACTTTTAATAAGGACACTCCATCCACCGGGTCGGGTGCAGGTGCCACCATTACAACTAAGGGAAACCGGTAGTGGAGCCTTCAGGCTTCACAGCCGGTTTCCTACTGCGCATGCGTGAGACTCGTGGTGCTTTGTGAATGGCCACCTCTTCTTCTGAGACACACACAGGTCCCAGAATGCAGCGGGGGAGAAGGAGGAGGGCTCGCCGCAGAAGAGGACATGATGTACTTCGCCGTAGCTGGGCTAGGACGGATGTACACTTTGTACTTCTAAAAAGGTAGGAAAGAAAAAAAATCCAAAAACGGGGGTGGCGGGGTGGTCTTTAGTTTAAGACCACCTTGTAAAAGTGGGTGGAATTCCGCTTTAATACATATACGGTAGATGTTTCTCTGAAAGGAACTGCCAAAGTATTGACAGTAGGGGACAGTTTGTGAGTATTGCTGTGCTGTTCGCCAGATTTTAGGTCTCCAGATTAATGGGTGGGGGGGGGGGGTGGCTCTTAACATACTATTGAGCCACTAATATATTAAATACCCATGTCAATTTACAGTATATATTTGTTTTGTATATATTAGTTTGGGCATAGAATAGTTTGGGGGACAAGAGCCCCCCCATATTGTTTAAGTCAGTGTGCCTTCAGTGCTTACCATGCACTGCTCCTCTTGGCCTCCTTAAGCGCCCCCCCCCCCCCCCCTCGATACTGCTCCTATCACCACCCCCAGTGCCCCCTGTACTTCTCTTGTCTGTCTCCAGAGGCCCTTCCATACTGCTCTCATTTTCTTCTAATGCCCCCATACTGCTTATCTCATCCACCTGCCATGACCCCTTGTACTTCTTTTCTCATTCACCTCAAGTGGCGGCCCGTCTATATGGGGTACAGGGGCGCCACCCCCTAATCCATGCGCCTGGCCCTAATCTACATGCAGGGTGCCGGACACATGGATTTCAATGGGGTTTTTCTTTTTTTCTTTTAAGCAAATGATTAGAGCCTGAGGCTTTAATTGGATCAAAAAAGGGTGGGCTTGGGGCGCAGAGCACTGCCCTATAAAACAATGGCAGCAAGGAGTTTGATAGGAACAGCCTGGATTGGTAAATAGGGGCTTTTCAAAATGGATATCACCCCTAACTCAGATTACTCTAAAGACATGGGATCAACTTAATGAATTAGGAGGCTATGCCCCCCAGATATCCCCGCTAACCCCGGTGGAGGGTTTTCCGTGGTTTTTACCAGGAGAGGAAGCAGGATCTATGGGGAACTGGGGGAAAGATAAGGATATGTGGCAAATTTGCTCCGAAGGGAACATTACTAGCTTTACCAGAATTGGTACAGAAGCTGGGAACAGTACCAATGGTTGAATGGAGGTACCATCAACTAATGTGCTTTTTCAGTAAATTGAAAGCCTTGATGAGACCCTTGAATTCACTTACCATATTTGAATCTAAATGTGCAAAGATGATGAAATCTAGACATCTATTGTCTCAAATGTACATATTAATTCTTGGGACTAGAAAAAATATAACACCTTATTACATCAGACAATGGGAAGGGGAATTAAATTACAGCTTTACCAAGACACAAATTAAAGAACTTATCGACTCGACATATTATACATCGAAAAGCTTACAAATTCAAGAAACATCTTATAAACTCTTGACTAGGTGGTACCGAACTCCAGTGAAATTGTCACAGATGTACCCGACGGCAGATGCCAGGTGTTAGAGAGGATGTGGGCAGAGGGGCACCCTTCTTCATCTATGGTGGTCATGCCCCTTAATTAGAAAGTTTTGGCAATAAATTGCCCCATGGATAGAGAGGTTGTCTCAGGGACAGATGGAATTAACGCCTCTAAACTTTTTATTCCATGGGTCAATGAAGTCACGCAGGGTATATACGAATAGCATTATACCACACTTATTAAACGCAGCAAAACTATTGATACCAAGATTATGGAAACAGACTAAATGTCCAAACATACTTTTTTTTCATTTTTTATTTATTTATATTTTCCACAATACACACAGCAGTTCATTCGACCATACATAGCATTAACTGTCACCTCTAAATTAAATGTATATAAACAACGTATTTCTCTTCTATTCAGATTGGTATAAGTACATAGCAATAAGCTATATGGTGAATACTTTCTGAGTACCTATTTGTCTTCAGGTGTATCAGATCCTAACTTATTCAATAAACACCCCCCCCCCCCTGTCCCCCCAAAAAAAAACAAAAAAAAAAAAAACAATATGATATATATGGGCACCCACCTGGAGGACCAAATCATCTACTGATTTAATTTACAAAAAGGGCCTTCCCCTCCTCTGAGAATTTAAATGTATTCCACTGAGTCCAAGTTTCCAAATATAGCTCATGCTTATTTTGAGCTGAGAGTATCAGATCCTCCATCTTATTTATCTCCTCCACTCTAATTAACCAAGAAGCAATAGAGGGAGGCCTTAGATCTCTCCATTGTCGTGCAATACACGATTTTTCAGCGTTAAAAAGATGTCGTAAGATTAATTTATTATATCTCTTTTCTGGTATGTGTGTAACATGTAGTAAAAATAAAGCAGGATCTTCAGGTAAAACGTTATCAGTGAATATCTGTGATATACGGTATACCTCCTTCCAAAAAAATTCCAGTTTCGGACATGCCCAGAAAATATGAAACAATGTCCCCTTATCCTCCAGGCATCTCCAGCATTCATCTGGAATCAAAGGAGTGTATTTATGGAGTTTTGAGGGTGTACAATACCAGTTCGTCAGTATTTTAAAGTTGGTTTCCTGGACTCGTGTACATATTGATGATTTTAAGGCCATATTTATTATTTGTTTCTGTTGTGTCGGGGAGAAAGTCCTGTCTAGTATCCTTTCCCACTTCTTAATAAATGGGGGGATGTATCCCTCCTCAGGAGTTATCAGTAACTCATACATTTGGGAAAGTGTATGGAGTAGTGGGCCCCTCTCTTCACATAATTTTTCAAACTGAGTCAACGGTCTTTGGAATCTATCTGGGGGTGGGAGAGTGTTTAGGAAGTGTCAAAGTTGTGCCCCGCTCCAATAGTCAAGGCTAAATCGATCCCTTGATAAGGTCAACAACATTAGTGAGGGCCAAGTCCTTGTTTGTGCGAAGTGCGAGGCCTGATAGCATTGCGACTCCATTAATGTTTTAAATGGACCCTCCTGTAGTCCCGGGGGGAAGCAAGGATTCCCCACAATAGGGTACAGGGGGGAGTAGGCAGGTGATAACCCCGTCCGGGAACACACTCGGGAGCATATACGCAGTGTGGGGCCTATGGTTGGATGTTTCCTCAAAGTCCTACTAAGGTCTGCATAACACCAAGCTGCCCGTTTTTTTTTTTTTTTTTTATTATTTTTTTTTTTTCCTCCCCCTGGGGTTGGAGGGGAATAGGGGTCCTGAGTCGGGCATCCATGAAGTTTACAACACCCAGAGATACATTTATACATCCGACATCCCACCCAGCCTCCACTCCCCCTCTGCTTCCTTTATCCTAAATCCCATTCCATCATTCTTCCAGTTGACCCCCCTGGGGGTTTTTTTTTTTTGTTTCCCCCCACCCCTCCCCCCTATCCCCCCCGCGCCCCCGCCCTCCCCGTCCCCGTCCGCTGCCCTGCCGCTGTAAAGTGGCCCTTTCTCCTCAGTGTCTTCTCCTACCCTTGGGGTCTGCCTTTCCGTGGCTGGATCTCTTTTCGACTTCGCCCCCCAGGGATCATCGGTTGTCACGGCTGCACTCGCAAAGCCTCCCTGTAGCTCCAAGACCTCTTGAATTTTCTCCAACTCTCCCATCTAGCCCTCGTGGCCTCTCTGTCCTCCTCCCCGGTGTACAACACACATTCCATCATGTAAGTGGACTCCACTGCGTCAACCCATTCCCATAAGGGTGGGCTTTCCTTATCCTTCCACCTCCTTGGAATTACCTTTTTAGCCGCGTTGAGCAGATGGGGAATCAGTGAGCCTTTATATTGTTTAATTCCCTTGGATGTGGCATGCATAAGTGCCACCCAAGGGTCATTTTTTACCTCGATCGTTGTTATTTCTTTTATGTATTTTAGGATAGTCTCCCAAAATTTTTTGATTTTGGGACACCCCCACCATAAATGACCCATTGTGCCCCTTTGATCACACCCCCTCCAGCAGTTCGCAGATGTATCCGCCTGAAAATTGCTGACCCTGTCTGGGGTTCTGTACCACCTAGCCATACACTTAAAGTTTGTTTCTGCAGTTCTCGCGTCTACCGCTGACCCATGTTATCACGTACCTTACAGCGGAGTCCGGATGCTGGGGATGGCCTCGTGCACGGTTCCGGTCCAAACACCCCTGGTGGTGGGAACAGGGAGTGCTGGGGCACGAAAGGGTGCAAGTGCCTGCGGCTGGTAGACTGGTGCTTGGAAGGACTGGTTCCTCTGGAGAGCTGGCGTACACGTTGGTATCCAAGGCTGTGCAGGAACGGCCGAACAGGTGGGTGTAGGCACTGCGAGGTCAAGACGGAAAACAGGTCGGCAACTGGCTGGCAAACAAGGTACAAGGCAGATGGCAAGTCCGTAGTCAAGGCAGGCAATAGGTTGGCAACAGGCTGGCAAACAAGGTACAAAGCGGAAGGCAAGTTCGTGGTCAAGGCAGGCAATAGGTTGGCAACAGGCAGGTGATAAAGTACCGAATCAGAGAGCAGAGCCGTAGTCCAGGGATCCAAGCTGAGGTCAAACCAAAGGGAGCAGTCAGTAAGCGGGGTCAATCCAGGAAGGGTAACAGGAAAACCAGGTGAATCAGGACCAAGGTAGGCAGGAACTTCAGGCAGGTATTCAGGAGATAAGACTGAAGACGATCCAGCACTGACACCATGTGAAGGCCCTGTTTATATAGGGCGCCTTGTGCTGGGATTGGTGGAGGTACGGGTCCGTGCGTGATTACGCGCACACGTTCGTGCTGACGTGGAAGTGCGTGCCCTCGTTCGTATTGACAAACGAGGGCGCGCACAGGTCAGCGTTGGTACGCGGGTACGCCCGCACGTTCGGTTTCGTTGAGAAGGCTGCGCATGGGTATTGGCGTTTGCCGAACGGAGATTAACCCCTACTGGACGAGGACGGGCATGGAACGCGTGAGTTCTCTGACATTGCCCCCTCCTTAGGGGCAGCCTCCGGATGCCTCTTTGAAACGAACCCTGGGAGCGGGAACGATGAAAAGCCTGTATAAGTCTCTGGGCATGAAGATTTGTTCTTGGTTCCCAGGAATTTTCTTCTGGGCCAAAACCTTTCCATTTAATTAAATATTGGTCCTCACCTTGCCGTTTTCTATGATCCAGGATAGCTTCAATTTCAAATTCTTCTTCCCCATTTACTCGGATAGCCTCTGGAGGTCCTACTTCACGATCTGGAAAGGAATTTGGAACATCAGGTTTAAGTAGGGAGACATGAAATACCGGATGGATCCTGAATGAGGCAGGGAGTTCAAGTTCATAGGCCACTGGGTTGACCTTTCTCTTGACAGGGAAAGGGCCCAAGTATCTAGGTCCCAATTTCTTGGAGGGGCATGCTAGTTTTAAATTTGTAGTGGATAGCCACACACGATCTCCTACCTCCAAGTTCAATTCTCCCCTTCTCTTTTTGTCGAAGTATTTTTTATCATCCTCCTGTGCTTTAGCAATAGTTTCCCTGAGCATCTGGTTGTTGGAGGAAAGGAAATCCAGTCTATCCTGAACAGCCGGTACAGAGGATTCGGGCACAAGTGTGGGTAGAAAGGAGGGATGAAATCCGTAGTTGGAGAAAAATGGTGATTGGTTTGTGGTGGAGTGGATGGAATTGTTAAAAGCAAATTCTGCCAAGGGAAGCAGTGAAGCCCAATCCTCTTGGGAAAACGAGGAGAAGCAACGTAGGTATTGTTCCAACGTTTGGTTAGTACGTTCGGTCTGCCCGTTGGTCTGTGGATGGTAAGCTGAAGAGAGACTACATTTAATACCTAGTGAAGAATTGTAGACAGCCACTCACATTGGCTTGTCTAGCTCCGCGCTTAGGATAATTCAAAAAGGTCTATACTAATATTAATAATGTACCCAGTACAGCTGCTCCCTATGAAATCTAGATGATTTAATTGGTAGTTTAATTAAATGAGGGGCGCTAGTACCAACAAGAGATACTAAATTAATTAATAGGTTAATTAATTGTATATTCTGAACTGTATAGTAGAGACTAAGAGCTTATTGAAAAAAGGTGTGCAGACACAATATAGATCTACCATGAACTAAGCTAATTAATAACTATTTAACGTGATAATAGTGAACCACATTTGGTTACTCATACATTACAACCATTATAATGTGAATAATAAAAATTGGTTAGAGTGTGTTTATACAAACAATAATAACACCAGACACCTAGCGTGACCCAGTGAGGTATAAATTAATTATTACCCCAAAGATAATTAACACACAAAATAGAGCTGACCGAGCTCTATTTAAATTAAATAATATAAATATAACAGACCCTGTACCTTGTATCACAATGTGTACAACGAAAATTAATGATCAAGCACTTATGCCCAATCTAATACATAAAAAGTGCAAACCAACAAATTTGGCAAATATCCCAATGTCTTGGGTACATCCAAAAAACGTGAAAAATATTAATATAAATTAGACAGTGTTAATTGATATAACGCAAAGTTCATGTAGTATATAAAAAGTGCAAGCCAACAAAATTGGCAAATAATCCCAATATCTTGAGTGCATCCAAAAAACGTGAAAAATATTAATATAAATTAGACAGTGTTAATTGATATAACGCAAAGTTCATATAGTAGTCCTTGCTGCAAAACGCCACAATCACTCCTGTAGATATAGCTTGTGCACCATCACCAGACAAATTCTCGATCCACCCAATGTGAGAACCAGCAGTATTAAATGGCCTCTTACCAAATGGAGTTGATTACTTTGTTTAGAAGCAATCAAATGCGCTTTCACAGGATTGTGCCTGTACACTGAGTGACACACCCTCACTCAAGGGCTCTCTTCCCTCTATCAGACCAGCTCAGATGGAATGGATTGGAAACATATGTGGGAATATAAAGAGAGGCGCACCTCATAGCGTAATAACGTTTTATTTAAAAAATAGCATAAAAAAACACAGCAGCCAATTGCTCACTTACATTTTCCAGTGCCTACCCGGCACTGAGGCTACTTGCGATATGTTAAAAGATTCGATGGAGCAGCGGATCCTTCCCTCCTGGCGTGCGTCTCTAGCGTGCGTTCCACTCACCAGACAGCCGGAGCCAATATCACAGGAAGTCCAGCAATAGTGCATCCAAAGATACAAAGTGATCAGGTACCGCCTATTCACTATTATCACGTTAAATAGTTATTAATTAGCTTAGTTCATGGTAGATCTATATTGTGTCTGCACACCTTTTTTCAATAAGCTCTTAGTCTCTACTATACAGTTCAGAATATACAATTAATTAACCTATTAATTAATTTAGTATCTCTTGTTGGTACTAGCGCCCCTCATTTAATTAAACTATTTAATACCTAGTGCCTTGCATAATGACCTCCAAAACTTGGATGTGAACTGCACTCCACGGTCAGAGACGATGTCACTGGGAATTCCATGGAGTCTGACGATTTCTTTAATGAAGATCCTGGCGGTTTCAATTGCTGAGGGTGTCCCTTTCATGGGAATGAAATGTGCCATCCGAGAAAAGCGGTCCACCACCACAAAAATGGAAGAGAATCCTTCAGAGGGGGGAAGCTCCACAATAAAATCCATGGCAATTCTGTCCCATGGCCTCTCGGGAATGGACAGTGGTTTCAGCAGGCCCCATGATTTATTTTTACTGCTTTTATTTCTGAGACAAATCAGACAAGAGTTAACATAATTCCTGCAGTCCTTGGCCAGATTTGGCCACCAAAAGTGTCTCTGAATTAGATCCATAGTCTTGTGGCCCCCAAAGTGACCCGCCAGAGGATAGTCATGGCAGGCCTGTAAGACGGTGGTGCGTAGGTCTTGAGGGATGAAAATTTTATTGTTGAGCCAAAAAACCCCATCCTTCTCCTGAAGGTTGATGCCCGGAGGTAATTGTGTTCCCACGGATGCCTGGCGGAGCTGTGTCATGAAACTGGATTGGGTCAGGAGAAAATTCCCTGCTTGCAGGATAGTATCTGGTGGAGACGGGGTTTCAAATTCTGTGAACATTCGGGATAAGGCATCGGGTTTAACGTTTTTAGATCCAGGGCGATAAGTAATATGAAAATTAAAACGGGAAAAGAAAAGAGCCCATCTGGCCTGTCGGGGTCTAAGGCGTCTGGCAGTTCTGAGGTATTCTAAATTTTTGTGATCTGTGAAGATCAGTATCGGATGTGTTGCCCCTTCCAGGAGATACCGCCATTCTTCCAGGGCTAGCTTTATTGCTAGGAGTTCTCGGTCACCTACGTCATAGTTCTTTTCTGATACACCTAGTTTCCTGGAAAAGAAAGCCACCGGGTGCATTAGAGACTTGGGTCCTTGGCGTTGAGACAAGATGGCTCCTACTGCACTCTCCGAAGCATCGACCTCCAGAGTGTAGGGTAATGCAGGGTCAGGGTGTTTTAGTACTGGAGCGGAGGTGAATGCCCTTTTTAATTGGTCGAAGGCGGCTTGGGCCGCTGAAGTCCACTGGAAGCGGCTTTGCTTCTTGGTGAGCTGAGTGATCGGAGCGATGATCTTGGAGAAGTTCCTGATAAATTTTCTATAAAAATTTGAGAACCCAACAAAACGTTGTACCCCCTTTTTGTCATTTGGGGGCGGCCAGGACATGATGGCAGAGACCTTCTGGGGATCCATGGATACACCCCCAGTTGATATAACCAGGCCGAGGAAGTGAATAGTCTGGCGTTCGAATTCACATTTTTCGGCCTTTGCGTAAAGTCCATGTTGCCTTAATCTACCCAGAACTTGTTTGACATGATCACGATGAACTTCTAGAGAGGTGGAGAATATCAGGATATCGTCCAGGTAAACGATTACAAAGGAATCTAGAAAGTCTCTGAAAATGTTATTAACAAAATGCTGAAAAGTGGCCGGGGCGTTGCATAGTCCAAATGGCATGACTAAATATTCGAAGTGGCCAAAACGTGTTCGGAATGCTGTCTTCCATTCGTCACCCTTGCGTATTCTGATCAGGTTATAGGCCCCACGTAGGTCCAATTTCGTAAATATTTTTGCTGAGCGGAGTCTCTGAAATAATTCCGGGACTAGTGGAAGCGGGTACCGATTCTTAATTGTCACTTTATTCAGGTCCCTGTAATCCACACATGGGCGGAGCGAGTGATCTCTTTTTTCCACAAAGAATATTCCGGCTCCTGCTGGGGAGGAGGAATGCCTGATGAATCCCTTTTTGAGGTTCTCATCGATGTACTCCTTGAGAACCAGGAGTTCAGGTTCAGACAGGGGAAAGATCCGCCCGAAAGGAATTTCGGCCCCAGGTAGTAACTCAATCGGGCAGTCGTAGACCCGATGGGGAGGAAGGGTGTCCGCTTTCTGTTTATCGAACACGTCCAGGAAGTTGTGGTACACTGGTGGCACCAACTCCTTGAATTCAGAGTCCGTTCTTAGGCACCCAATGACTGGTGGAATCTGGTGGAAGGACTTGAGACAGTTCTGTAAACAGTAGGAGGACTGAAAAGTCACCTCACCGGTGACCCAGTTGACCTGGGGATTGTGGGCCTGTAGCCAAGGCATTCCTAGGATGACAGGAAACAAAGGTGAGGAGATGACATCTAGGCGGAGTAGCTCCTGGTGACCTGGTGGGATGCTGGTGAACAGGGGTTGTGTCTCCAGGGTAATAGGCCCGGACTTGATATTTGACCCATCTGCTAGCCGTATGGAGAGTTGATGCTGCTTAGGTGTCAAAGGGATGTTATGTTGTAGAGCGAAGGCATGATCCACAAAGCAGCTACATGCACCAGAGTCAATTATAGCCTGGACTCGGAGTATTTCTCCTGGGAGCTGTAAGGAAATAGGAACAGCGATGTGAGCGGCTTTTATTAGAGACAAGGCGAAAGGCACACGGGATGATGAATTGAACTTACGGATCTTATTCGGGCATGTGTTGGCGTAGTGCCCAGCTTCCCCACAGTAGAGGCAGAGGTTGTTCTGGCGACGCCGCTGTTTCTCCTCGGGTGATAATGGTGAGCGGAGTAGGCCGACTTGCATGGGCTCTGGTGCTCCTGAGTTGGCAGCAGGCACGTTGGAAACGGGAGTAGGAGGGTAGTTGGGACCCTTGGGTAACACCCATGTGGGGCGTGTCAAGCTGGACCTTTCGGACCTCCGCTCTCTTAAACGACGGTCTATCTGGATAGACAGCTGAATCAAATCCTCCAAAGTACTAGGAATCCCCACTCGGGCTAGCTCATCCTTCAGAGCTTCAGAGAGGCCTATGCGGAACTGATAGAGGAGTGCGGCGTCGTTCCAAGAGGTGTCGGAACTCCACCGCCTGAAGTCTGTTACGTAGTCCTCTACTGGCCGGCGCCCTTGTTGGAGGGCATGGAGGCTGGCCTCTGCTGTTGTAGTGCGTTGAGGATCATCATACAGCTTGGCCATTTCATCCAAAAATGAGTCCAGGGTATCCAGAAGAGGACTGGCTTGTTCCAACATACGGTGGGCCCAGGTCTGAGGCTCCCTTGGAGTAGGGAGACTATGAACCCCACCTTAGTGCTCTCTAGGGAGAAGGTGCGGGGTTGTAGCAGGAAATAGAGCCGGCAGGCATTCCTGAAGGAGCGGAACTTACTGCGGTCCCCTGAAAACCGTTCTGGTGGGGGCACACGAGGTTCTGGGGGTGGCATCATTACTGTGGGTGCTGATGCAGAGGTTGCTGAGCCAGAAAACCGGGATGCCAAGGAGGCCTGATGAGTTGCAGAGCCCGGGGCCATGGATTCCACTCTCTGTTCCAGTTGATGGTAGCCATCTCGCAGGCCCTGGACTGCCAGGGTAAGGGCCGACATCTGTTGGCACAAAGCTTCCAAAGGCGAGGCACCCCCTTCGGACTCCATTCTGGCTGGATCGTACTATCACGTACCTTACAGCGGAGTCCGGATGCTGGGGATGGCCTCGTGCACGGTTCCGGTCCAAACACCCCTGGTGGTGGGAACAGGGAGTGCTGGGGCACGAAAGGGTGCAAGTGCCTGCGGCTGGTAGACTGGTGCTTGGAAGGACTGGTTCCTCTGGAGAGCTGGCGTACACGTTGGTATCCAAGGCTGTGCAGGAACGGCCGAACAGGTGGGTGTAGGCACTGCGAGGTCAAGACGGAAAACAGGTCGGCAACTGGCTGGCAAACAAGGTACAAGGCAGATGGCAAGTCCGTAGTCAAGGCAGGCAATAGGTTGGCAACAGGCTGGCAAACAAGGTACAAAGCGGAAGGCAAGTTCGTGGTCAAGGCAGGCAATAGGTTGGCAACAGGCAGGTGATAAAGTACCGAATCAGAGAGCAGAGCCGTAGTCCAGGGATCCAAGCTGAGGTCAAACCAAAGGGAGCAGTCAGTAAGCGGGGTCAATCCAGGAAGGGTAACAGGAAAACCAGGTGAATCAGGACCAAGGTAGGCAGGAACTTCAGGCAGGTATTCAGGAGATAAGACTGAAGACGATCCAGCACTGACACCATGTGAAGGCCCTGTTTATATAGGGCGCCTTGTGCTGGGATTGGTGGAGGTACGGGTCCGTGCGTGATTACGCGCACACGTTCGTGCTGACGTGGAAGTGCGTGCCCTCGTTCGTATTGACAAACGAGGGCGCGCACAGGTCAGCGTTGGTACGCGGGTACGCCCGCACGTTCGGTTTCGTTGAGAAGGCTGCGCATGGGTATTGGCGTTTGCCGAACGGAGATTAACCCCTACTGGACGAGGACGGGCATGGAACGCGTGAGTTCTCTGACACATGTGCTAATTTTAAAATTTTCTTACTTGTGCCTATTTCTAATTGTATTCCTAGTTCGCTTTCCCATTTGGTAAGGTATGGCGGCATCTCCGGTCTATCTCTTTCTAATAACAGTTTATATATTCTAGATATTTTTTTTTTTTAGCATTCTGCCGTAAAGATTTTCTCTAATTTTGTTAGATCCTTAGCCTCCCTTAATGGGCTAGGAAGAGAGCCCACAAAGTGGGTTAGCTGGCGATGCCGCCATCCATCTATGGAAAAAGCCTCATTATTCTGTAACTCGTGCAGTGTCATAACCTTCCCCTTGCTAATAACTTCCCCTAATCTCGTGCAATCCTTTCTAATCCAATCACCTCCTATTTCCTTTAACCCTGGCGGGAAAAAAAGGATTTTCTTTAAGTGCTATAAGTGGCGAATTATAATTTTTGTTGAATATTTTATATATTTTATCCCAGATTTTCAAAGTCGTGATGGTGATTATATGTGTTTTTTCTCCCAGTGTCCGGCTTTTCGGGGGGTTCCACACAATCTTCCCCAGCCTAGCTTCACTCAGTGCTTCCTCCAATCTAACCCATCTTTTAGTGTTATCTGTTTTACCCCATTCTGCGATTCTTAATAGTGCTATAGCGTGGTAGTAACTTTCTATGTCTGGGACTGCCAGACCGCCCTGATTTTTGTCTTGTTTTAAGACTTGGAGGGAGATTCTGTGTTTTTTGTAATTCCATATAAAATTCATTATAATAGCTCTTAATTTACCGAGGTACTGTTTTGGGAGAGGGAGGGGGAGCATCTGGAATTTATATGTGATGACAGGTAAGATCATCATTTTTACCGAATTAATCCTGCCTATCCAGGATAGAATTTTTCCCTTCAGCTCTTGGCATTTTTTTTTTATATCTTCTAGGAGTGGAATGTAATTTATTTTGTATAATTTCCTCGGGTTGTTGGCCAGTTCTATTCCTAAATATTTTATCCTTTTTTTCCAGACGAAACTAACTGTTTTCTGTAGGTTCTGTTTCTCTATTTTATTTAGGTTAATATTAAGGATAAATGTTTTTGAGGCATTGATTCTAAAGTTTGTTAGTTCCCCATATTCCTTTAAGATTTTAAGCAACATGGGGACTGACTTCTGGGGTGAGCTTATGTAAAAGAGGACGTCGTCCGCGAAGGCCGCAAGTTTGTGCTCTTCGCTGCCGACTTTACAGCCTTCCACCTCTGGGTTTCCGCGAATTGTAGCTAACAGCGGTTCCAAAGATAGAATAAAAAGGAGAGGGGAGAGTGGACAGCCCTGCCTGGTGCCATTAAACAGTTCGAACTCCGCGGAGGTCGTTCCATTGACCTTGATGTTAGTTTTCGGATGATTATATAGGGTTTTAATTTTTTGAATAATTCTGGGTCCAAAACCCATCTTCTGTAGAGTGTTGAACATGAACCCCCAGTCTACTCTGTCGAACGCTTTTTCAGCATCTATCGAGAGAAGTAGACTGGGGGTTCTCAAATCTCCCATCCTCTTTATGGCTAGCAATGTCCGAATCCCATTGTCCCTCCCCTCTCTGCCCGGGACAAACCCGACCTGGTCCGGATGGATCAGTGTGCCCAAGTGCCTCTTTATTCGATCCGCCAGTATCTTTGCGTATAGTTTTGTGTCGAAATTTAATAAGGAGATGGGTCTGTAGTTCGAGCACACCGATCCATCCTTCCCATCCTTCCTCAAAAGAGTGATCGTAGCTTTTAGGGCCTCTTCGCTCATATCATAGTCTATCCCTAGTCCATTCATATATCGCAGCAATCTCGGTATAAGAATCTCTTTGTACGTTTTATAATATGAGGCCGTGAAGCCATCCGGGCCCGGGCTCTTCCCTATTGGAGAGTTATTGATGGCTGCTAAGATCTCCTCCTCAGTTATTGGCCTCTCAAGCTCATCTCTCTCCTCCCCCCCTAGAGCCGTTAGCCCTGCCCTCTCTAGGAACTCTGCTGTTTTCTGATTATTTCCTATGCTGTCGTTGTTTCCCTTGGTTTTCACCTCGTAAAGTTCTTTATAATAGTCTCTGAATGTAGAGGCAATTTCACTAGAGGTAAACTTCATCTCCCCGTTTCTTGTTTGAATTTTTTCAATAAAATTTCTGGTTTTCTTTTTTTGTAATTTCCTTGCTAAATATTTCCCTGGCTTGTTGCCCCATATGTATTGTTCCCTGGCCAATTTATTGAACTTCTGTCTAACTTCCTGTTCAGCTAAATCTTTCAATTCCTCTCTCTTATCTGTAAGCTCTATGTATATGCTCTGGCTAGGTGCCCCTCCAGATTTGTGCTTTTGCTCCAGGGTTTTAATCTCGGCAATCAGAGCCTGCGTCTTTCCCACCCTCCCCTTTTTTTTCCATGAGGCTTTAGCTATCAGGAGCCCCCTAATGAACGCTTTATGAGCGTCCCACAGTTGTGCCTCTGAAACCTCTCCGTTATCGTTGATTCGAAAGAACCATTCTAGCTCCTTTTTGATATAATCCCTAATTTCTTTGTCATGTAACAATTCAGGATTAAGTTTCCATCCGCTAGAGGGTTGTTTGTGTTCGGGGAATCTTAGCCTCATGGATACCGGCGCGTGGTCCGAGAGGGAAGCTATTCCAATTTCGGTTTCTTTGACCCTTTCCAGTATGCCATGGTCTATTAAAATATAGTCCAGGCGAGAGTACATCTGGTGGACAGGGGAGAAGAACGAGTAATCCCTCAACTGCGGGTGCTGGATCCTCCACACATCCAACAGTTGGTCCTCCGATAGTTTTTTTTTGATCCGCTTCAGTTGTATGTTGCCCCTCCCCGTGCCACCAGACGTACTGTCCTTCACGGGGTCCATCACGAAATTGAGGTCCCCCATCAGGATCAAATATCCTTTCCTGAAGGCCCTTAGCTTACGCAGAATTGCTTCGAGGAATAAGATAGGTTTGGCGTTGGGGGCATAAACATTGGCCAGTGTAAGTTCTACCCCTAGGAGGGAGCCCCTAAGAAACAGGTACCTCCCCTCGGGGTCCGTCATTCTCTCCTCCACCTTGAAGTCGGTGTCCCTCGCAATCCCAATAGCCACTCCTCTTGCCCTGCTCGAGATAGTATCTCCATAAAACCAATTTGGGAGAGCTGGAGAAAAAAGTCTAATATTTGAGGAGTGTGCCAGGTGAGTCTCTTGCAGAAACACTATACCTGCGCCATATCTCTCTGCTTCCTCCAAAATTTTAGATCGCTTGCCGGGAGAATTTAAGCCTTTCACATTATATGATAAAAATTTAATTTCTATGTCCTTCATTTATTTTTTGGAATTTTGTTTTTCTTTTTTTTTTTTTTTTTCCCTCTGAGATATTGGTGGTGATAACAGCCCCACAGCGGACGTGGTTTCCCTCCCTCTTCCCCCCCCCCCCTGCCTCCCCCTCCCCCCCCTTCCCTCTCCCCCCCCCCCCCTCTCCCCCCCTTCTCTCCCTCCCCCCCTCACTCCCTCCCCCCCCCCCCCCTCTCTTACCCCAACTAGGGTCCCCGGATCGTTGGGGGCCATCCTTTGTGGCTTCCCTTAGGCTCCGGTTTCCTGGTGAGGTGGAATCTATTTAGCCCTCCCCTCCCCCTCCGCGGCCCGAATCCGGGGCGCAGAGTGGGAGGGGGCAGGGCCGACTTGAACAGAGTTCTTTTGCAACTACAGGTGGACGTTCACCCCTCTTGCCTCCCCTCCCCCACCCCCCCCCGGGATCCCCCAGACCCTCCATCTCAATCCAGCCCTGCAGGTCCGGGACCGAGATCCCGAGTTTTGTACAAAATTCCTGCACTTCTTCCGGGTACCTCAACCTGGCCGTGCACCCCTCTTTTGACCCTATTAAACATGAGGGGAAACCCCAGTTGTATCTTATGTTTTCCCTTTCCAATATTTCTAGCAGGGGTTTCTGGTGTCTCCGCCTTTCGAGAGTTCGGGCCGATAGATCTGCATAAACTTGAATTTCTGCGTCCTTATACACTATAGGTGACTTGTTTTTTATTTTAGCCCACAAGTCCTCTTTTTCTTTGAAGTGGCTGAATCTGACAATAATGTCCCGGTTCCGCTCTGTACCCCCCCTTTCAGGTCTACCTACTCGATGTATCCTCTCTATGTGGGGGACGTGGTCTGAGTCTTTGCCGCTTATGGGGGCCAGGATTTCCCATAGTTTTCTTTCTAGGTTTTCCCCTCTTTGTTCCGGGACGGCGCGCAGCCTCAAGTTTTGCCTCCTGTCCCTGTTTTCTTGGTCCTCTATCGAGGGTATCTCTCTGAGTAAGATAGGCGCCTTTTAGTTGCATTTTCAACTTCGCAATTTCCACTTCTATGGAGTCCGCTCTCCCTTCCACTACTTCAACCCTGGACAACAGGTGGCCCATGTCCTCCCGTAGGGAGTTAATTTCAAGTTTAATCACATTTTCCAAGCGTAATAGCATCGCCTCCATTTCAAGTTTGTTGGGGATGTGGGTCCCTGGTTGTTGGCCCCCCCCCCTACTAGGCTCAATTTCAGTCTCCATTGTGAGGTCCGCTCTGGAGTCGTTGATTTCTCCTTCCACCCCGCCCCTACTCTCCGGGGAGACTCCGGCCTGGGTTTCTTTTCCCGATGTTTTCGGGCTTGCGCCCTGTCTTAAATAGTGTTTAATTGTACTTGTCTCCCCTTTGCTGCCTTTGGTGGTTGCTTTCTTAGGCTGTTTGGCTGGATCTTTACTTGGCCTTCTTAATGGGTCTGATTCTCTTCCCCAGTCTTGTTGTAACCCCAGGCCACCTGGGCCCTTTTCCACCTCCTACCTTTTACTAAGATTCTTGCTTTAGAGCTGTCCTTAACTCCTTGGTAGTTTAGGGTTTTTTCTTTTTTTTTCCCCCTCCTTGGGCTCACGATCTGTGACGAAGGTCGTCTGAGGTACCCAGGCTAAGCCCCTCTCTGAGTCCCCCCGTCGCCAAGTTGGTTGCCCCTTTGAGTTCTATTTCATCTCTGATCGGACGGCCTTTTCTGTCTCTCAGAGTCCTATTCGGGCTTCTTGGGGATAATATTTGTTACTTATGTCCCCCTGAGCCTTAGGACCCGGGGCTTCCTTCTGAGTGTCCCTCTGGTGTGTGCAGTCAAGTTTACAGAAAAACAAAGAGAAAACTGGGGAGGACTTTTCCGCTTGTGGTATCTTTGAGTAGGTCATACAGCACGTGCACGATGGCTGAGGAAGTTATGTTTATATGGGGGGGTTTCTTCGCCCTTCCTGCCCGTTCTCTTCAGTGATAGACAATTTAAGCCCTTTCAATGACCCACCCAATAGCTCTACTGGTAAAGTCCATAGGTGCTTGCGATATGTTACCGGGAGTCGCTGGTCTTAATGGCAGGAGCAACATAAGGACATGTGGTTTTATAGTTTGACCATGGTTTCAATAGAAAAAAAAAAGACCTGGTATTTAAGCAAAACCTGCGAGATCTGAGATATCGGTCTTATTTCAGACATCTGTCATCACGCTAAGTCACAATAACCCGTAGGTCTTTATAGGTACCTATCGGAATCACACTTTCCCTCCATAGTACAGCCCCTGGTATATGGTGATATATTTTTATGATCGCCTGATCGAAATCTCACTCTCATTCCATAGTGCAACCTTTAGTGTGTGATAATCGATCTTCCTAGACACCAATCAGGATCTCGCTTTCATTCCACAGTGCGACTTTCAGTATGTGATAATCAATCTTCCTAGGTCCCGATCAGTATCTCACTTTCAATCCGTTGTGCTGTTTTAAGGGTGAGTGAATAAGACCTCGTGAACTCCGGTCGGAATCACCCTAACAGTCTGTAGTGCAGTTTTTAATGTATGTGATGTCTGTATGGCAGATTCAAAAAATTTTCTTTTTCATACAGTTTTGTGCCATTGAGGGCTATGGTGTCCATGGTCTTACCATAGTCTTAGGTTTTTGGGACTTATAGACCCCCGTGTGTATCTATAATACTTAGCTCCAGTTATAACCAAACTGTATTTAGAAAAGAAGGGGTCCACACCGCCTTTTTACAAAGAGTATCAGCTCTGCGGCTTAGTGCGCTCCAACGTCTGCCTGGTACCGTTTGAGTATATATACTAAGTGCGTCTCACACTGCCAAATATACAATGAGTGACCGGGGGGCCCACTAGGCACCGTCTGCTGCTCCCCTCTTGATGTAGGGTCAATTTGGACTATAGCCCGCCTGTCCCCTCTTGCAAGGGGTGGAGGAGGTAATACCCTAGCAAGGGTAGGAAGGAAGGGGAAGATGAGGGCACCCCATCAGAGGAGAGAGACACAGAGCCCAATCTAACCATCCACCACACACAAAATAAGTTTAGGGAACGAGGAACACAAACAAAAAAAAAAAGAAAAACAAGAAGGGAGAAAAAAAAAACAAAAAAACAAGAGAAATGGGATTTACATGTTATCCTAGCGTTTCTTAAAAAGTCCTGAGTATATCTTCGGCGGAGCACCACCACAGGTAGTTTGTCCTTACCTCTAGGTGGACCAGGCTTCGGTGGGGGTGTCTTACATACTCACAGTCGGAGGTCTTCTCGGCGGCGCTGACCGCATTTGTTTGCGCTGCGATGCTGGAGCGGGGCGGTGGGGGGGAGAGCCGGGGTCAGCCGTCCTAGTTGCTGCTTATTAGAGCTGCGGGTCCTGCTGTTTTTTTCCCTATGCGGGAGGTCCCGCATGTCCTATGCTGTTTTTTCCCCGGGGGAGCGAGACGGCAAGCCGGCGTCCGCATCGTCTCTTCCCCGGAGCGGTCCCGCATTCTCCCTGACAGTGTTGCGTCTGTCCTCCTCGGCCCTCTGGCCTAGACTCCTCCCTCCGTGCCGACGCTACGTCGGCGCGTCCATCCCTATCCCAAAGCTGCCCGCCCGTCGGCGCGTCCATCCCAAAGCTGCCCGTTTTAATGGGACCGGGCTCTGAGACTGCTCCATCCTTGGCCACAATTTAAGGTCTGCATGTCTACACCAGTCTATTAATCTCCCCATATGTGCTGCCTGGTAATATTTCTGGATGTCTGGTACCGCCATCCCTCCATGCTGCTTTGGCATGGTCATAAGTCGGCGTTGTAGCCTAGGTTTTTTATTAGCCCAAATAAACTGGGTTATTGTCGCATTGGCCTGTTTAAAGAATTCTTGAGGGATAAGAATCGGCAATGTTTGAAACAGGTACACCAGTTTGGGTAAGATAGGGCCCTAGCTAACAAACGTCCGCATTTATCTCCAGACTCATAGTAATATTTCCGACAATGCTGCATTGCTACCTTGGCTTTGTATTGGAGTAAAGAGGTCACTTGTCTACGTAGATTACTAAGTTCAGTCTCCACAGTCCTATTAGTTTTCTGTTTATGTTTAGTCTCTAAGTTCTTAATCTCCGTCAGTATTTTGGTCAGTTCTGCTTCCCTGGTCTTTTTAATTCTAGCGCCCTGCTTAATGAGAATCCCCCTTATTACAGCTTTATGCGCTTCCCAAATAGTCCCTATGTCCACTTCTGGTGTAGTATTGTATTGAAAGTAATACTGTAGCTCTTTAATCACCTCTTCAGTTACTGACTTGTTGTCTAATAGACTCTCATTTAGTCGCCACTGTCCTCTGTTAGTTCTCGGATATTCTGTCACCTTCCAAGTCAGAGTAACCGGGGCATGGTCTGACCATGTAATGTTCCCTATATCTACTGCTTTGACTGCTGGTAGCATGTGATATGGGAGAATAAATCAATCAATCCAGGAATAAACCTTATGTGGAGAGGAATAAAAGGTATAGTCCCTTTCCTCTGGATGGAACAGTCTCCAAGTGTCTATCAGTTGATGTTCATGCAGTGCCTGTAGAACTTGTTTACGGCATCCTCTAGTAATCGAGGAGCTGCCCATTGATGTGTCTACTTTAGGTTCTAGCGCCAGATTGAAATCCCCTCCTAGCATTAGTTTACCTTCTGTGAATTCCATGAGGGTATCAAGAGTAGAGCAGATGAACTGATCTTGACTACAATTTGGTATGTATACTGTTGCAAATGTTACCTTTATCCCCCCAATCGTACCTTTTAAGGAACAAGAATCTGCCCTCTTCATCTGCTCTCATATCCTGTATACTCCACGGGACTCGTCTGGAGATCAGGATTGAGACCCCTCTAGTCTTAGAATTCTTATTTGCAGCATTATATACTGATGTATATAGACTATTCTTTAAAACTGGTACCTTGCCTTCCTTAAAGTGTGTTTCCTGGATATATGCTACATCAGAATGTGACCGTCTTAGGTCTTGAAGGAGCATCCTGCGTTTCTCAGGTATATTGAGACCTTTAACATTCATTGACGTAATTTTCAATGATTCCATTCTCCCTATAGGTGTCCCACAAAAAAAAAAAAAAGGGTCCCCAAACAAGAGGGTTCTATTAACCCTAATGTATCTGTGAGAGATTCACTAATCTCCCACCTTTCCCTCTTGCAAACCAAGAGGTGTCTACAAAAAAGATAAATAAATAGACGCTCACATACACATTACCACTTAAGTGAGCGTAACCCTAAATGGGGGCGTGTCAAGTACAGACGGAGAAAGGGCTCTCTCCTCTCCCTCTGATAACCCTATAATTCATTTTATCTACTCATGTCGACCTATTTCCCAGCAGCAAAAAGCCCTTAAAATGTAACTATATCCTACCAATCTAAGTATCGTATATAGACTCCCCCTACTATGTAGATATGAGAGAGGGGGAGAAGAAGAGAAAAGGCAAAAGGAAGAGAGAAATAAGAAAAAGGGAAAAAAAAAAACGAAAACCCCCCATCAAGTTATATTGCTATATGAAAAAATGTACCCTCCCCTCTACCCCCCCCCCCCCCCCAAGGGGCAGATAGGAGAGGGGAAATGGGCTCCATACCTCCAAGCCCAAATACATTGGTCTTCATTGGCTTTTCCAGGTTTACTCAGATCTGGACTCTAGGGCGCAAATCAACCCCAGTGACCAGTTAACTCAGAGCCTCTACGTACATTACCATCATTAGTTCTACTGAAACATCAAAAAAAAAAAAAAAAGAGAGGAAGAAAAAAAAAAAAGAGAGAGGGAAACCCCCCCCCCCCCACATCACACCAACACTAAAAAAAACAAGCATTCAAACACCAAAAAAAATAAAATAAAGGAAAAGGTACATTGTATGTTACATATATATATCTACACCGATATGTACATACAAGTGTAACTCACATCTAGGCAAACCCTCTAAATCCCCTCCTGTTATGGTACTATCCAGTGATTAAGGTGTGCTGTATCTGTGCATATCTATATGCACAAGTACAAGCACACGCCCATTCATATCCACCTCGTGTTCTATCTATTTACAGTTAGCTAACATTTTAATTAGTGCTCTATGTTGTGATATCTCTAACAATTTTGTGATACAAATAGTGCCAAAACAAAACAGAAAAAAAAAAAGGAGAAAAGCCAAAGAAATTACGAAAAACAAAAAAAAGGATGAAAGCGCAACATTCAGTAGGTACATTATTACAACCTAATGTCCACTTTGGATTATGCTCTGGGTCAGTTCCTTCCTAGTTAGTCCCTGCGTCACTTTGGTCTCTCTTTTCCCCGTCCTTGGGGGAGAGCGAGAGACGGACATACAATGAAGACCAAAAGAGAGAAAAAAAAAAAAAAAGGGAGGGGGGTAGTAAAAGATAAAAAAGAGAAAAAAAAAAAAAAGAAAGGAAGAAAAATTAAGAGAAGAGAAAAGGGTGGAAAAAACAGGGAGAAAAAAGGGGGGGGGGGGGGGGGGGGGGGGGGGGGGGAACGGGAGAGCAAGAGAAAAAGAAAAAAAAAAAAAAAAAAAACGGGGTATGAACAAGTATAGTTCAAGCTATATCAACTTCCAAGTTGACTTGGATTATCTCTTTCTCTTTCCCCAGGTCTCCATATAGTCCTTCAGATATAGTATGTGGGTATGGTGGAGGCGGCCCCTTCAGTTTAAAGTCCAGGCCAGGTATGGCCCCCACTTAATCCTCCAATTCAGGTTACCCCCCTCCCCCCCCCCCCCCCAAAAAAAAAAAAAAAAAAAGGAAAAAGTTAATCTCTCCCTCCTCTCCATTATCTTTGGGGATTAACTCCCTCCCCATTCCCTTGTCTTGATTCTGATTCTGGTTCATCCGTCCAGTCCTATCCAGGTGGATGGCCCCGGTCCTGTGTTCCCCTCCTCGCTCTCCCGGGGCAGGTCTGTGATCCTCCTCGCTGACTCAGCGTAGGGGCGTCCACACGATTTATGCGTGTAAGCGGTTGCAACCAGTCTGTTACCTCTATAGGTGGGGTACCCAAAAAGGTAAATAGTTCCGGGAGGTCTGTATGTCGGTGTAGTATAAATGTAGATGTCCCCTTCCGGATAGTTAATGCAAACGGAAATCTCCATCTATATGTATGGCCCAGCTGTATCAATCGGTCCAATAAAGGCCGTAACATCGCCCTGCGTTGTAGGGTCGCCCTTGATAGGTCTGGCAGGATTTTAATATTAACTCCCTTAAAAATAATCGTTCCTATTTCCCAGGCCTTACGCACTCTTCCTCTTTATAGGTATCTCTGTTTAAGCGGCATATAATATCACGGGGCCTATTCAGTTCTATTGATCTAGGGCCACTTACCCTATGTACCCGGTCAATTTCTGTTGGATCCCGGTCCCCCCTGTTCAGCACTTGGTGGAATAAGTCGGAAGCTATGGCCCTCAAATCTTCCGGGCCTGTAATCTCAGGGAGGCCACGAATCCGTACATTCTGCCTACGGCTCCGGTCTTCCAAATTTTCCATCTGTAATTGAGTTTCCATTGAACTTTCTCTCTGTAGTGCCTGCGCTTGCTCTACTGCTGCCAGCCGCTCTTCCACCACTAGGATCGCTGTCTCTCCTCCTGTTACTCGCTCCGAGAGCTGCTGGATGTCGGAGTGAACTCCCTGCAGTTCTTGTTGGTATGTTTTCGACACTCGTAGGATCAGTGCCTCAATGTCTGCCCTCGTAGGGAGGGCCTCTATGTCTGCCCTCGTGGGGAGCGCCCGGATGAGTTCCCTGATCTCCAAATCCTCTGGCCGGTCAGTATGCTTCTCTGTTTGTTTCTCCTCAGAGGGGGGATTACGTGCTCGGGCAGCCACACATCCGGCACGCTGGTCTGAGGCTTCCAGTGGGGGAAGGGTTACCTCCATCTCCGTCTCAATCAGAGCCTCTGTATCTTTGCCCTTATCCATGCTTCCCTCTGTTCCCTCCGTTCCTTTTGTCCTTGCGCTGCGGGTCTGTACTCCCGTAGAGTATTGTTTGATGTCTGTCCGTACGGAGGTATTGACTGGCAGCTGGTCTTTCTTTCTCTTGACCGGGGACATGCCATTCTCAGCCGGTCTTTAGGTCTATAGGTCCCGTACTCATCAGAGGGAGAGCGGAGCTCGAGCGAGACAGCACCTCACACCGCCATGTCCAGGCCACGCCCCCCGCCCGTCCAAACATACTTGACTGGAAGAAGGAAGTTAACTTAATAATGGAGGCTGAAAGATGGATACACAAGATAAAAAATAGAAAGGTTTGTGCAAATCTGGACAGAATGGGAACTATGCCTAGCAGAGATTGATTAATGAATAGAACAATAAGGATTTTATTTAAAATGCCCAAAAGGAAGGAGAAGTGGGAGAGGGGGAGGCAATATTAGGATTTTTTTTCCCTTCCCTCCCATTCTTTTGGGAAGCTCTCTATAACCCAATCCTTTCTCACAAGTCACATGGGAGATATGGGGGGTGGGAAAAGGGGGGATAGTTTAAATGGGAATAATATGGCCTTTAGAAGCACCGTACACTAATTTTCAGGGTGGGAGGGTTTTTTTTTGTTTTGTTTTTCTTCACAAATTGGGACTGGTAAGACCTAAAGGTGGGTGTAATGGAGTTGGGAGGGGGGAAAGGGGAAAAACACAATTACTATTTAAGAAAGGGAAGGGGAGTGAGGGAGGAGGAGAAAGGGAGAGAAGGAGTTAAATCTTTTAAAAGTTATTATTATTTTTATTTTTTTTGGGTGTTTTGGTTTTGCTTTGCGGCGCAATGGAGCACTATTAGCCTGGCGACCGGCTGGGTACTTTGTTCTCAGTGTGAGAACAAAGTCACTTCCGGCGGGCTACAAAAAGATGAAAAGATGGCTGCCGTGAAGACTAATATCCTTGTGTTCAGTGGAGAGGGGAGGCCCCTCCCCTCTCCATTGAACACACGCGAAAGCCAGGAACTAGCTGGGGAGAGCCTAAAGTAGCATCAGATGTCCCCCCCCGCCCAGCACCGAAGCGCGTTCCATGTAATTCTATACTGCAGCTCTGGAACTGGTTAAGAAAAATAATGCAGTTCTTGCCTGAGTGCCAGGGATACTCTGGTGGGGCACCTTCTCCAAATACACAATGGATTCAGGTATCTGAAAACATAACAATCCATCCCAAATTTCTTCTGTCACACACTGGACCCATTTGGAGGGCTCTAGGATACGATTAACCCCAGAAATCTTGAGTCAGCATGCAACCGCCTACATCTTGTTCTTCAAAACTGGCTTGAAAGAGGGATTCAGATGTGGCTTGAAGGAGGGCTGTCCTAACGGGGACACAGATGTAAGGAGGGACTCCACTGAAGGGGAAACAGATGTAAGTAGGGACTCCGCTGACGGGGACACAGATGTAAGGAGGGACTCCGCTGACGGGGACACAGATATAAGGAGAGACTCCGCTGATGGGGACACAGATGTAAGGAGGGACTCCGCTGGGGGCATTTGATGTAAGGACGGACTCCGCTGGGGGCACCTGATGTAAGGACGGACTCCGCTGGGGGCACCTGATGTAAGGACGGACTCCGCTGGGGGCACCTGATGTAAGGACGGACTCCGCTGGGGGCACCTGATGTAAGGACGGACTCCGCTGGGGGCACCTGATGTAAGGACGGACTCAGCTGGGGGCACCTGATGTATGGACGGACTCAGCTGGGGGCACCTGATGTATGGAGGGACTCCGCTAAGGGCACCTGATGTAAGGAGGGACTCCGCTGGGGGCACCTGATGTATGGAGGGACTCTGCTGGGGGCACCTGATGTATGAAGGGATTCTGCTGGGGGCACCTGATGTAAGGAGGGACTCCGCTGGGGGCACCTGATGTAAGGAGGGACTCCGCTGGGGGCACCTGATGTAAGGAGGGACTCCGCTGGGGGCACCTGATATAAGGAGGGACTCCGCTGGGGGCACCTGATGTAAGGATGGTCTCTGCTGTGGACACCTGATGTAAGGACAGACTCCGCTGGGGGCACCTGATGTAAGGACGGACTCCGCTGGGGACACCGGATGGCATCTGGTGGCAGGCGACGTGGCAGGTAACACGCTCAGGGCCCCCACTGATTCTGCATTATGGTGAGTTGAATGATTTCCTTTTATATTACAATGTAATAATAGAAATAATGAATACGCTTCAATTATCCTGACACTATAAAAACCATGGTGTCGGGATGATTGAAGTGCTAAAACCAGGTGTTTTGAGAATCTTTCTCTGCTGATTAAACTTTCTAGAATACACATATTTCTATTGTTGTGTAGGATCTGGGCCTGCTGTCCCTCCATCTCTCCCTCCATCCCTCGTTCATCTCAGACGCCACACCACCTTAGAGCCACACCCACTATTTTGCTGAAACCATGCCCATTTTCACCAAGTGGGAGGGGTCAAAAAGGAAGGGCAGGGTCCAGTGCCCCCCCATCCTAAATCTTCACCAGCCGCCACTGGCTAATTCATATGGGTGCTATGGCCTGTACTGTATGAATCAGCGTTTTTGTGTTGGCTGGAGCTGTGTGCATGCTGCCTATGTTATGCTATGGGGACGCAGCGACTGTACGACAGGTCCTAATTTGACAGGCATGTTGAGCCAGGGTGGGCAGACATTACCCTAGGGTGGATTCGTGGCTATAGAGGAAGATTGAAAATAAAGTTGAGCGCAAGTCACATTTTGTCTTTTGAAAGATGTTTAATTTGCTCAGAGAGAGAGAGGGTCAGGGGTTCACATACCTCTAGTGGCATGTTTGGCAGCCTCAAACTTCACTCCTCCTGCCACAGTGTATTAAGAGAATGTGGGCCACGGTGTATTGCAAAAATAAGAACCATCAGGCTAACACAGGTATGTCTTGTCTTTAAAGTTCCACAGCCAGGAACTGGGTGCCTCCAAACATCCTCTCCAAGAGAGTACCAGGAACCTCTAAGGGTCAGACTCATTCCGCCTCCAGCAGGATGTCTTACCCTGGGTCTCCGCCTTGGGTGCTGTATTCTTGTCAACCAGGCAGGACAGCTTCAGGCTATACGCTAGACCCAAATAGACATCTGGCCTAGTCAGAACATATTATCACATGCACCTCCCCAAGAAGGACCCTCACTCCCTTGACTCCAAAGAGACTGCCCACACATTGTGTGTAGGAAAAGGGCCCTTGTTACATGTAGTTCCTGAGGACGTGCCTACATAAATAGGAATTGAGCCTTCAGCAGCTGCCCCTGCAGGAGTATTACAAGCCTGGTGATGATGTCATAGGGAGTAATAAAATATGTTTCTCACAACAGGAACAATGGAAAAATATAATGCCGGGGCAAGCTCTAGAGGGACAGAAGAAGGTTTGGGGTTAAATTGGGTAATGCCTGGACACTTTAACATTCACATACTGCTAATGGGATGCAATGGGAAATGAGAAGGAATTTCCAAAAAATAAAACATTAAACAGCAATAATGAAATTAATGATTTTATTTTAACATACATTAAAATAAACTCTAGTACAACAGTTCCTGTTCTGTAGCATTTTATATATTGAAACTTTTAATTATTGCAAATACTTCATAGACAACAATGTTGATGTTGCAGTTGCTGCATATTATATTGCATTAAAATCAGGTATTTAAAATTAATTTGCGTTAAAGAAATACTGAAATACACAGTAGAAATTACAAGAGCATTGGCTCAGTAAAGTTTGAGGCCTAAGGCAAATATGGATTGTGCAGCCTTAATCCATATATACTGTATATTAATATTGCTGCCACATTTTATGTTAAAAATGGTCACCTACCATTTTAGTGCTGCTGGAAAAGTCACATTGATACCACCCTTGCGGCCACAGCACATATTATACTGTATTACGTACATTGTACATTATGTATCAGGTCTTCTGGGAGCCTTCTGTAAGCCTATTGACTATGTTACCTCATATTTAGGATGGCCCTAAGTTGTAAATATCTGGTTATGTATTATTGAAGCTTCCTCTCACACAACTTTTAATGAGAGAGAAAACACATCATAGTTTCATTGATAACTTATCACAGTCAGATAATGTTGTGCTCATAGATCATACCTACCTATGACTGCTGCAGTTATGCTGAAGAAGATGAGCTAATGGGACTTCTCTTTCAAAAAAGTCTCCAGTACAGAATACTACTGCTAGTTAAAAGTCATTAATGACATCATCATTCCAATAACCAACTGTATTAATGATGCAGTGGACACATTTTTAAGACTGATGATTGTAAAGTAGTAGAGGAAAACAAGCTCCACAGATGAAAATTATTACTATTATTTATATTAGCAAAAGTGTACATTGAATGAGGTGAAAGTCCATGTGGGTAAAAAACCTCTCGCTATTATACTGTCCCATATACAGTATTTTTTGTGGAATGGTGTGGAGTATGCAATATACTGCACAGTGTACAGAATGTTATAGTCTGGAGTCTGGAGTGTGTGATGAACAACACAGTGTATGGAGTGGGACAGTCCAGGGTGTCATATATAGGACAGTGTACAGTTAGGGCAATCCAGAGTAAGCGACATACAGCACAGTAAATAGCGTATGGTGGCCCAGATTATGTTGCGTCGATTGTTTTGAAGAATGTAGCATACAGCACAGATATAATTGGCACACCTTTGCTAGTATTATAATAATCAGGGAGCTTTCTGTCTCAGGCCCACTTTACATAGCATGATCTAGATTTTGTGGCCAAATATATTTGAGAAAAATACTTAAAATGCACTCAATACTGCATGAGAGTGGAAGAGTAACTGTCAGTTTCGTCAAGTGAACCCCGTAGATGGCTACCTGGGAGACACATTCACATCCCCTGACACTGGCAATTGTGCATGCCCACTGTCTGCTGCCATTTTTTGTATGACGTAACCTACTGTAACTTGTCAGTAGCAACTGCAATATTCTAATAGATCTATAGCATCAGCATCCACCCTTGCAGATTGCTGTGATGTGCACTTACATTCACTCCTATGCAAAATACCAGCAGACATTGGGCATGTGCAGTTAATATTTTTTTCATCTAAGAAAATAGCCTGTCTCCATTTTAATAACAACTGACTACAACAATAGTAGTGTGTATTATCAATTTGCATCATTCACCACAATACATTCAGCACATACACTAATCACAGCTTATTCTCCCCCAATAGCTCCTGTCAGAAGATCAGTAGGCTCTCATTTGTCAGGCTGAAGGCACATCAGTCCTTTCTTGCCAGGAGCCTTAGGGCGAATCTAAACCCAGAAACAAAAATCAAATATTTTATGCTTCCAGGTCAGGTTACAGGAAGTGACTAGAACACTGCATTTCTCCAAAGATCAGTAGACATTGTTTGTAATTGCTATAAATGTTCTGTAAACCAATGCAGCCTCTCCAAGGTCCGGTAAGCTGCATTATATTAAATTTATGTTCTTGGGTTTAGTTATCCTTTGATTTTTTTTTCTCTTGCTCCTCTCTGACATGAAGCAAATCCCACTTACTGCACATCATTTGCCTGCCCTCCTAACGTGGATCCTGTTCACCCTACACTCTGCCATGCAAGATGCAGTGGGTGGCGTACCTTTCAATCTCACTTCCTGGATTTCTCACTCAATATACTTCTTGGATTTGTCCCTTAATACATCTATGGAACTAGCTGAACCTCTATTGCTGTTCTGTTCCATGATGGAACTCAAGGACAGGTTTTATGATTTTTGTTTAAGGTAAGATCAATTTTAAGGAAAGACGTAATTATTAACCAATAAAGTATTTTTTTATGCTAGTGCTAATTACAACAAAAAGTGAAAAATATCTTCTTGAGTAAGCCAAAGAAAATGAGTTTATCAAATGGATTCAAAGTGATCAAATTGCATTTGTGCTTTATTACATTAGGATTGCTATCTTTATTTTTGTGCTACATTTCAAGAATAAATAGAGTGGAATTTATCTTTCCAAAATATCTTTGCGTTACATGTCTACATGCTGCCATTACCGTTGTATACTCCTTGAGTTATAACAAGATAGTAACACAGGAACCATTCTGCCATAAGACTTTTGAACTACCAATCCATAACTTCCTTATTGTCAAGGAAGAATATTGTAAAACCCTACCAGGATACTCATTGACATTGGGTTGGTCAACATTATGCTTGGTAATATTTTTGTTGTTGAAATCTCAGTATTTTAATGTTATTGCTCAAAGTAATGAACTTTTGTCAAAAATGTAAATATAAATATGCTAAGCAGCATGCTTTCTTTATGTGTAGGTGTCAGGCGTACTTTATATGCAGCAGCCTAGCATTAAAAATACTTTGCCTTCCTAAAAGGGCATCTCATAATTTAAAATGTTAATATCTGGTGTATGATTTCTAATTTGAAAACGGGTTCCTAGAGAACTACATTACATCAAACGATACTTTTCTGACGTGTACATCAACAAAGAGGAACATCACATCATTGGGTAACTGACTAGGAGAACACATAGATATTGAACTGAGTGATGCAATAAACAGCAATGTTAATCCTTCCAAATTTTGCTGAAGACGTACACTTTAAGATTAAAGATTTGCTAAAAGAAATGAAAATTCACAATAATATATATATATATTTTTTTATCTATTGCACTAGTAAAGATTTTTTCTTTTTGCAAACTCAGGGTTAGCAACAACATTAGCTGTGATGTTTCAGATACTGTATTTGCATGAGTTTTATTCATATTCTACTGCTTTATATACAAATATTAAAACCCATCATCTCCTTCATAAAAGTACAGTTATATTTTACACGGCAAACAAGTAAATTATGTGCTTACCTGAAAATTAATCATTCAAAATATAAAAGAAAGGTACAACTTAACTTTGTACTAGCAGCTTTGTAGCACGGTTTGTTTCTTTAAAGAGAACCAGTCACTAGTAAGTATTGCATGAAATCATATTGCTTTTAATTAAATTGTATTGGTAATTTAAATAATGATTATGTTTCTCCCTTCTTAGATAACCTGAAGCTGTTTAGTGAGATTAAATTATATTACCAAGTGTGGGGTGAAGATATGCTTGGTAATGAGAAATACTGACAAAAATCTAGTCATTACTTTTCTCTTGCAGAAATAACCTTAACAAATAAATGTCAAATAAGATATCTGTGGAGATTTAATAGTCACTGTACTTCTGCTTGGATGCATACACAAAGCACTGTTGTTTCTTTGTGTAAATAGGACAAATAGAACTATTACATTCAGGATGGCCAAAACATACAGTACCTCACTTGTTCCAATCAAAAATAATGTGATAAACTGGCCAACTGTCAATCCTGGAACCCTTTCCCTTCCGCCAAAAAATGGAACATGTATCTAAATTTATGGTTTCAATAATAACTGCTTGAATGTACTTAAAGCACACAAATTTATATGGATAGAGTAGGAAAGGGTTAGGCCCTCTCTAAGGTTTTTTCTTGATGTCTGTGTTCCCACTGGTTCCCACTGTGTTCCCACTGGTTCCCACTGGGGGAAACTGGGACCATTGTCACTGAGGCAGAAAATGTTGGGATCCAAAATTTTGGTTGTTACCAGAACAAAACTCATGAATTGGGACACCTGTTTCTATAACAACTGTCTATGGTGGGAATTCTGTTACCTTAAGAGAGATTTCCTCTAATTTTTCATTCCAGAAAGTGAAGGGAAATCTCCCCTGGCAGCAAAAAATAACCTGATGGTTTTTTTTTTAACCCTTCTTTACTCTAAAACTGGAAACAAAATTGACTTTGAATACACTTCACCCAAGATTCACCCAACTTCCAGCCAATATTCAAACATAAGATTTCAGTAGAAAAACGTGAAACTTGGGTGAAAGTTATGTGACTCTTTGTCAAAAATACTGAGAAATAGACCTCTAAGAAAAAAAAAAGGTATTTTTGTAGGTCTTGCTATGAAATATTGATAAAAGATATATTTGTGGAGCAAGCATGCAGTGTGAGGAGTTAAGTGACGCTGAAAGAGTTGCAAGGCTGTCATTCAAGAGGGTCTACAAATTTTTTTTGGAAATATCATAAAACAGAAAACTATTGCGGAATGGTGAATAATATTTAAATTCGTACCAAGCTTTGGAATGTAACATGTCATTGGAAGTTCACTTTTCTGTGACTTCCTCAGTATAGTCAGTAATGACCAATGTGGACAACTTGAAGTACCAAGGAAGTGACATTTCAATATGCTGGCTGACTACTGCTGAACCCTTAAGAGTTCACAAGGCCAAATTCAGCACAAAATTAAACACTGCTTCTTTTTGGACAACACTTTTGTGCATTTTATTAACCTGTAAAATATAAGCTATTCTCAAAGTCTCATCTATGGTCAGACTGATTGTACCCAAATCGATCCATCAATCAACTTGGGTACAGCCAGCATGTCAGATTTTTACATGTGATTTTTGCCAGCGACTATAGCTGCTAGAAATAATAACTGTGTTCTCTCGCCTGAACCCGCCACCCCATTGGGAGAAGACAATAGCTCAGTGTGAGGGATTCTCCCATCAACACTGAATATGTTTATAGGGGAATCAAGCTATTTTCTTTCTTGCAAGCTATGGTTGCAGGAAAGAAAATCATATCATCTATAGCCTGCCTTTCTCACAGACCTTGTCTGAAACAATAGGGTTCACCAATTTCTGTTTGACACAATTGTATCTCCACGTGTTATCTGCATACTTTATTTCCTAGTAATTGTATTGTTTTATGTAAGCAATACATGACAGGTTCTCTTTAAGCTCTGCTAAAGCAGAAAAACAGTGTCTCAGTCAATTGACATTTAGGTACTGATAAAGCAAACACAAAATAACTTTAACTATACAGAAGTGTTAAAAGTGAAATATGTTCAAAATGTTGTCAAAAAAGTGTAACCATTCACAAATGTAAAAAAAAAAAAAATGCTAAACTGTTTGATTTGCTTATCAGTAGTTACAGAAAGTTTTTTTTTTTTTTTTCTGGTATAAACAGCCGTCTAACCAAATAAATACATATATATAAATAAGTAACAAATCAAACACTATTCATGAACAAATAAATAACTTGTGATTCAACCCTTTAAAATAAATGTGAGATGTGCTTATTGCTATATCAATATAACGATGTCGATCCATGTAAATGATTAGAGCACCATATAAGGGGAGATTGGAAAGTGTAGCTCTGTTATAAAATACATCTATCCAACCTTTTTAGCATCTTCCACAAGAAAACACAATTAGCCTCATGATTAAGAATTGGAAGGGATGAAAAGTGCCTGTATTGCCCATAACAACCTGTCAGATGTCGAATTTCATTTTCTAAACTACACTAGAAAAATAACAGTGTGACTCTAAGGTTGCTAGAGCAACATCTCCATTCACCTTCTCTTTAATGCATGAGGCATATTGAGTTGTAATTCAAGTGCACCTTAAAACAAGAAAGTTATATTTGAAAAATCTCTAGCATAGCAAGTTATACATTCAAGTTAGGTGTTCACAACCTCACTGTCCTAACAAACAGAGATAATATTTACAAACCTTTTTTTTTTTTTCTAACGTTTAATAAAGTGTCAGTTACAATTAAAGTAGAACTATAAGCAATTTTTTTTTTTTTTTTTCATTTTGGATAGAGCATCTGTGTCCAATTGCAGAGATTTCCCTTCACTTCCTGTCCCAGAGCCAAACAGGAAATTAGAAGAAATCCCAGCAAATTAAGGGAATTTCTTGGGGACCCTCAGGTCACCAGAACTAGTGTCCCCCATATATTACTTTTCTGGGGACAACCCAAAATGTGGTATTTTCTGTTACTATCACTTTCAATGTTAATGATAAACAGGACAAATAGAGAGGGAGAATCTCCCAAACGGGGGCACAGGTAGCAATGACAACTGAAAAGTGTTCTAATCCCTCTGCATTCTATCCATGAGTGCCTTTAGTTATACTTTAGTTTAAAATGTCATATTGCCGCATTGTTACATATTATAGTCCAAACATTGATGTATATATTGGAAAAAATAAATTAGTTTTTCTTCTCCACTGAGCTGAAAAACCATTCTGTAAATTTTTGTAGCTGGGCTGAAGCGGTCTGGGATTCTTCTTGAAGCCTTATATTATGTTGACGCAAATGATGCACTTCAGCCTGTAACATTGCCTTGTGCTCTTTTTCCTGTGAAAAACCAATGGGAAATATAAGAAGTAAAAACAAATTAGAGTTTCAGCATGACAGCTTCAGAGATACCACAAATTTCCAGTCGTTATTTTTTGTTTAACCCCCCTGGCAGTATTCCCGAGTCTGGCTCGGGGTGTAACTTCAGTACCATTAGCGGTAACCCCGCGCCAGACTCGGGATCGCATTGCAGGATACAGGGAGAGTTACTTACCTTGTCCCCTGGATCCTGCAATGTCTCCCCGCTGTGTGTGCGAGCTCCTCCGCCACTTCACAGTGCCCGAGTGCCGCCGAGCTCTGTTCCCTGCGACGTTACGACGGACGGGATCGGAGATCAGCGCCAAATTCAAAAAAGTAAAAACACAGTACACATACAGTACTGTAATCTTACAGATTACAGTACTGTATACAAACAATTACACATGAATAGAATATATAGGCTGCGCTAGCGGATAAATATCACCACTGTGAAATGAATATATAAAGATCATAAGTGATAATGCACAAAAATTATAAAATTTGCACAGCAATGGCTACCGTGAAATATTCAAAAGGCAATAATCAATACTGCATAATTAGTGATGAAAAAGCAAACAGGTATACAGACTAATATTGTTTGGATGGTTTTGATAATAAAATTTGTAGGTTGTCACTAAACGATAGTCCCCTCTGAAACCCCACTCACCAGAAGAAAATGACCCACAGCTTTGCAGTCCTAGGGTCTTTCAAGCATTTTAGTGGGGGGATGAATGATGTCAGGGATCCCAGTAATGCTCCAGAAGAAACGGCACAGTCTCCAAATGACGTAGAGGAAAAAACAGAAAGAATAACATGTGTGGTATCGCCGAAAAACCTGAAAAACCCTGTGCGACATCCTTGATGACGCCCTGGAGGAGGGGCGAAACGCGTCGACGTAACTTCCGGTCTGAGAGCCAGTGACGCTGCTTCCTGTTCTGTTGGAACGCACGCTAGTCCCGTGCACCCGGAACACGCTGATCCTTGTCTTCCCTGTAGTGAGTTACTATAGCACAGGGTTTTTCAGGTTTTTCGGCGATACCACACATGTTATTCTTTCTGTTTTTTCCTCTACGTCATTTGGAGACTGTGCCGTTTCTTCTGGAGCATTACTGGGATCCCTGACATCATTCATCCCCCCACTAAAATGCTTGAAAGACCCTAGGACTGCAAAGCCGTGGGTCATTTTCTTCTGGTGAGTGGGGTTTCAGAGGGGACTATCGTTTAGTGACAACCTACAAATTTTATTATCAAAACCATCCAAACAATATTAGTCTGTATATCTGTTTGCTTTTTCATCACCAATATGCAGTATTGATTATTGCCTTTTGAATATTTCACGGTAGCCATTGCTGTGCAACTTTTATAATTTTTGTGCATTATCACTTATGATCTTTATATATTCATTTCACAGTGGGGATATTTATCTGCTAGCGCAGCCTATATATTCTATTCATTTTTAAGGTCTATTTGACCTTTGCAGGCAGCAGCAGCGGTTGTGTGTGTTTTATGCGATTTCTTATTCAGCTTATTGTGTTTTAAGCGTTTTTCTTGTAGTTTATTCCTTTTGGCGCAAATTATTAAGTTTTGTTTGTCAAACAATTACACGTCCCCTATGTCTCTAGTGGTCTGTCCAGTGCCCTGCATGTAGTTTTATATTATAAATACAGTTTTTTCTGCCTGGAATTTGGAGATTGTCCATAGCAACCAAAAAGTGTTCCTTAACTACTTCCCACCCGGCCACTGTACATATACGGCCGGGTGGGAGCCGTCTACTTCTGATAGGACGTTCCGGAACGTCCTTTAGAAGTAGAGGGACCGCGCAGCGGCGCGATCCCAATGCGGCCGTGTCACCCGGACACGGCGCATCTCGGATCGGCAGGAGGGCTCGGTGATTGGCCCTCCTGATCACATGACGGCCGTGTCGAATCACAGCCGTCATGTGATGTATGCAAACAGCCGGTTGATAGGCAATCGGCTCTCCTCTCCTCACACGGAAGTCGTCGGTGAGGAGAGAAGAGCGGATCGCTGCAGCCGGCTGGTGATCAGTGAGTATGAGCTGTTTTTTTTACAGCTTTTTACTCACTGATCACCAGTCTAGTGTCCCCACAGTGTAAACACACATGTCCCCACACATGTCCCCAAAACACACATGTCCCCAAATAATAAAAAACACATGTCCCCAAATAAAAACACATGTCCCCAAATAATAAAAACACATGTCCCTCACATATTTCCCATTAAAATAACATGTGCCAATGATTATCTGCACACATATGTCCGTGATAATCTGCACACATCTGTACATGATCATTTGTGTACATATGTCCGTGATCACGCGAACCAATTATTATACACTTAACAGAATTTTTTTTACTAAAAACATGTAGCAGAATAAATTTTGGCTTAAATTTATGACAAAATTTGATTTTATTGGATTTCTTTTAAAAAAGAAAGGAAAAATATTGTTTTTTTTTCAAAATTTCCGCTATGTTTTCGCTTATATCGCAAAAAATAAAAAACAGAGTCGTGAATAAATACCACCAAACTAAAGCTCTACTTGTGCGAACAAAATGATAAAAAATTCATTTGGTTACAGCATTGCATGACCGCGCAATTGTCACTGAAAGTGCGAGAGCGCTGAAAGCTGAAAATTGGTCTGGGAAGGAAGGGGGCGAAAGTGCACAGTATTGTAGTGGTTAATGTCAAAAGTGATTTTAGACCAGCTAGAAAACAGCGATAATAAATTAAAATCACTTGCAGAATTGAGCGATAGTGATTTGTGGGGAAATTCATCATCAAACACTAAATCTAATGACAGCGACAATTCTGCAACTGAGCAAATTTTTGTTTTTTGATTTGATTACATTATTGATTAATTTTTATAGTTATTTATTATATTATAATTTATGATTTTGTGTTTCAAACTTTATCATACCCGGGATGTCTACTAGACTCTGGTTTGGACAGATTTAAGTGAGTTATTCCTAAGAATTGCAGGCCTACAATATAAAACGCCAAATGTCCATGCAAAATAATTGTACCTCTTTTGGTACAAAATTCCTGACATAATCATACCATAATGCCAGGGAGGTTTAACTATACTCAAAAAGTTTTGTGCATGGTAATATAAAAAAAACTGTGCTAAGAAATATATCTACCACCCTATTAAAAAGTGTTTATATTAATAAATAATAATTACCAGTCCCTGTATAATTAATAAAACTAATATTACACATAAAGTGCAAAAAAATAAAAATAAAAAACTCAATAAAAAGTGTTGTTGTAAAGTGCAAAAAAAAAAAAAAAATACATATTTCCTTCTGCGGAGCAATTCATATTATAAATTCATTCAAAAGTGTAAAAGTGCAAAACATCCATATTAGTGCAAAGTGGACAGTTTTACACTTAGGAGTGTGGTGGACTTGGTTTTGCTGCACATTTTTAAAGAGAATTTGGCCATTTTGCACTCTTGTACTATTGTATGGATTTCTAATATGGATTGTTCCACAGAAGGAAATGTGTATATATATATTTTTTTTTTATTGCACTTTTTCTTGTGTTTTTGCACATTGTATATAATATTAGTTATATTAATTTTACGAGGATAATTTGTATTTTTTTTTGGTTTACTTAACTTACATTGTATGTGATGGACATGAGTAGGGTGGTATGACAGTGGGCAGTATGTGCAGAAGCGAACTGCAGAGGGTATAATGATCATCACTATATAGGAGAGGAGTTGGTAGGGCAAAATGGGGGGCAGTATGTGGAGAGAGGAAGGCAAAGCATATGGAAGTGGATAGTATGTGCAGGAGAGGAGTTTCAGAAGTTATGAAGGTGGGTAATATGTGTAGTAAAGGAACATAGCCTTTATCAGAGCAGGCTGTATATGTGGGAGAGAAGTGTGGAGGGTATGAGAATGAACAGCAAAGTCTACAGTGTATGAGGCACAGAGTACAGTGTATGAGGTACAGTATGCAACATAGTATGTAGTGACTACGAGACACAGTGTGAGTGTAGAGTGCACTGTGTCCATAAGACATTGAGAGACTCTCTAGCCTCAGTGATACTAGGCCAGCATCTAGGCCAGTGATGGCGAACCTTGGCACCCCAGATGTTTTGGAACTACATTTCCCATGATGCTCAAATACACTGCAGAGTGCATGAGCACCATGGGAAATGTAGTTCCAAAACATCTGGGGTGCCAAGGTTCTCTATCACTGATCTAGGCTGTCCTCTGGCTACCGATTTCAGCCTGAATTTTTGACTGAATTCGGTCCTGAAATGGACCGAAAGATGCACAGGGCTCCTGTGCAAATTCGCCCCAGAGCCGCAGCGGAGATATGTGAACCGGCTCCATAGAGAACCAGTCAAAATCTCCTGCTATTGCGAATCACTGCATCCAATTCGCAATAATGTGAACCCAGCCTAAAGGATACATATTCGGGGTGTAACATGTTATAAAATTGCATCGGCCCCCAGGACCGCCCACTCCCCGCGCTGTGCCAGCTAGCGGGAGATCTCCGCCCGCTAGCTGTCAAAATTCAAAAAAGATGCCCACCCGGCCGCGTCACTCATTCATATCGCTCTGTGAATGGAAAACGACAAGGTCAGGCAGCCTTTGCAGCTGTCGGCTTGCCGTTTTCAATTAACTACCATGGCGCTGTGAGCGCTGTGGTAGTTCATTCATTCTTCCTGTCAGCATGTATCAGCTTCCTCATACGAGGTACGAGCAAACCTATACACTGACGGGTCTGCAGGAGACCTGCATGGCAGCAGTGATGCTGATCACTGGTGCAATGCTTTACAAGCTCCTGCAAAAGAAAATAATAATATAATAATAATAAAAATGCACATTTTTTTACCTGCAAAAAATGTGCATTTATTATTTTTTCTGAAAGGGTAAACTTATCCTTTAAATTGAATATGTTTATCCAAAAATCGTAATTGAATTTGGTACTGCACACCCGGGGGCGTGACCGGATGGAGGAGGGTGTGTGTGTGAGAGAGCAGGTGTAGGTGCCTCTCCCTCCCTCTATGCCTCCCTCGTTTTCCCCCTGAGAACCGTGTACTCCTTACTACCGCTTATGAGTCTTGGTTTCTTTACATGCCCTACCCGTGCCACATGATGGGTCTGTGAGGGCGCGAGGCATGAAAGACGCCGAACTGAAATCCAACTTGAAGATCCGCTGAGCAGCTGAGCACAAACGAGTGAGGGAATCTCTGAATCGCGATTGGCTGCTTCCCCCCTCCGTCATCCACACATGCCGGACAGCTGATGCCGGGCGCGTAGGAGAGAGCCCGGCACTCTGTGATTGACCGCTGTCCTCCCCCTCTGTCATTCACACATGCTGGGAAGCCGGGAAGCCGGGAAACCCCTGTCGGCATAGGAGAGCTGTGGTCTCGAGTGGCGAGCGGAGCGGAACGAATCGGAGGTGGAGGGGGGTCAAGAAGTAAAATCTTGCTGAGTGACGGCTATTGGAAGAGCCTAAAATGGACGTAAAGGAGCTGTCTGGCTGGCCCTGGTGGGGTGAAATTGTGGACGTTCCCCTACAGCCTGGATCTCTCCCCTCCCTCCCTCTTAACTGTCTGCATCCTTGAAGGTTTTTGCAACAACCATCTAAGGGGTGGAAAGTGAGAGGTTCTCCCCTTCTCTGAGGATGCCTGAGGGGTAAGTGAATCTGCACTTCCAAGATATCCTACCAAGTTGTGAGCTACTAGTCAGATTGAAGGATAACTGGACTCTGAACCAAGAGAGAAGGATAAGCCTAGCTGGGGTTTATTTCCTTTTTGTATATTGTCTACCGATTTGCACCCCTACAGATAATTGTCTAAGAAAAAAGTCTCCTAAGGTAAAGCAGAAGGGAGAGATATTTTGGACGGATGTGAGCCAATTAACACGCTATACAAATCTACCCAGTAATCTCTGAGCAAACGAAATGGGACAAAATTTTTCTGCCCGCTTAAAAAAAATATACCCTTTTTTTCTACCCTTTTTTTCTTATGTATACAGGGTTGAAGCCTCTTATTTTTGTTCAGTATCTTCGGGCGGTTTGCCGATAATAATTGGCTATATATGTTGTAGCCCGTTTTATTGGAATAGTGTAATTGAGGTTGACCTGGCTGCTGGAAAACTTTAAACTGGCCAGTACTTAAACTAAGCGGCATACAATATATCGCAACATATATTATATGAGTTAACGTGGTAATATGCCGTCACAACGTACTACCAAAGCAAGCCAAGCGGCAAGTCAAACGGCTGCGCAGCTGGAGAAATACGCCCACAATCCAGGTCAGACCCCCCCTAAAAATACCCAGCAAGGTCAACAGAGGCAAACTAACAAACAATCTGGGGCTGTAGCTACAAGGAAAAGCCAAGGTCAGAGCCATCCCCCATTGTTACTGGAGGGGGGGGGGACACTACTGCGAGACCCCAGGATCAAACATTAGAGGTAGCCCTAGAGACACTTTTAGAGGGTGGGGCCCCAGGGGATCCCGAGCCTTTACTAAAAGAGGTATTGCGGGCAGTGAACTCCTGTAGAGACTCCCTGAGTGAAATGACTGTTCAACTCAAAACAATCCAGGAAGAGCTTTCTCATGTGAGACACGACATACAAAAAGTTCGGGAGAGGACTACAGCATTGGAGGGAAGAGTAGGACTGATCGAGGACGACATGGCCCCCCTTAAACGAGAGATGAAATTTATGAAAGACCAGCTCACTAAACAAGAAAACAAAATTGACGAAATGGAAAATAGGATGAGGAGAAAGAACATACGCCTAGTGGGACTACCTGAGTATAGTGAGGGCCCAGACCCTGCTGCGTTTCCTGAGAAATGGTTTATTGAAGTGTTTGGTCTTTCTCACCACTTTTTGCAATTGAGAGAGTGCACAGAGTCCCCACTAGGCCGCCCCAGTCTGGAGCCCCCCCAAGACCTCTTTTGGTCAAAATCTTACACTATAGAGATAAAATGTCAATTACTCGCAAAGCCAGGGAAATAGGTAACATTCTATATAAAGGCTCCAGGATATCACTTTATCCCGATTTTTCCCCAGACCTTCAAAAGAAGAGAGCTAAATTTGGAGAAGTGAAACGTAAACTACGCCAAGAAAATGTAATATACGCACTGCTTTATCCAGCTAGACTGCGGCTAACTGCTTTTGGGGGGACTATTTTCTTTGATAGCCCGGATGGGGTAGAAGAATGGTTGGCGACCCATAAGGAGAGACTCTAGCAGACACGGTTTATATAGCCGGTTTATCTATCTGGGGGATTCCATTGTTTCTGACTTTCTTTTTCTTTTCTTTCCCCTTTTTCCTTTTTTTTTTTTTTTTTTTTTTTTGCATACGCTCCAGGGTTTAAATGAACTCTTATAAGGCATTCAATTTATAACACGGCTTGTGATTTTCTCAGGGGGTGGGGGGAGGAGTAGGAAAGGAGGAGAACAATGAGCAAGGTGCCCCCGAACTTCAAGGGACACAGCCCAAGGTTCTCCTGGGGTATAGGTTGTTTTATGTTGTTTGTTTTTGTTGTTAGTAATGGTAATTTTTTTGTACACGGGAAGGTTGGGAGAGGGGGGGGAGCAATCTTAAGTAGACTTACCTTAAATGATTTACTAATGTTGTGTGTATGGTTAGGTCACAGTAGGAAGCCCCTGGCTACGCCTAGTAAGGCAATGAGAGGTGTATATAGGGAATGTGGACGATGTGATTGGAGGAACTCGTATGAATTGAGTGGAATGAGTGACAAGGAATGTAGGAATGTAAGGTGGAGGGATGTTTGGAACATACTCACTCAAGAGTACACAATTTTTCACGTAACATCTTTTTTCACTAACATGCTACAGGAAGTAAGCACATGCACAAGACGGGAAGCCGCACTAAGTAATTTAAGGAATTATATAGACCCACAGTATTAAATAAAAAATGTTGTTGTACATTAATGACGGAAAACACACAGATAACAGAAGAAAATCACATTATGTTCATGGAACGTTAGAGGATTAGGGGATAAGGGAAAAAAAGCAGCAGTCCTAGCAACAGCAAATATTCAAGGGGCTACGCTATTATGTCTACAGGAAACGCATCTCACCAACATTTCTATACCCCAGTTGGGGTGGGGGGAGTTCAGGCCCCAGTTCCACTCGGTCCATACTACCTACTCCAGAGGGGTTAGTATCCTGATTAAAGCAGGGGTCCCTTTTAACTGCCTACAGAGTAGAATAGATGAACAAGGACGGTATATTTCTTTACATTGTAGAATAGAGAACAGGACTCTGGTTCTGGCCAATATATATATTCCACCCCCTTTCAATACGGATATTCTATATGATCTGATGGAGTTTGTGCTGGATAAACGGGGAGTCCCCCTATTAATAGTGGGTGATTTCAATACGGTCATTGACCAGAAACTAGACAGGTTCCCACACGGGGTACAACGGGGGGGGGGGGGGGGCGACTGAGGAAAGATATCTGGAGAAAACATAATCCTAAAACTCGGAGGTACTCTTGCTTTTCTAGCACACATTCCACCTTGTCCAGAATTGATTTGATACTAGGAAATAACGAGGCGATTATAATGGTACGCAATCTAAAGTACTTGCCAACAGGTCTCTCAGACCATTCCCCAATGATAGCATCCCTGGATATAGGGGAGGGCAACTCCTTGCGGGAATGGAAAATTAGCCCCTCATGGTTGGAACTTATCAGAGATCCACAGGAAGTATCAGAAGCCCTAATAGAATACATCAATTTGAACACTGGTACGGCCCCACAAGGGGTAGTTTGGGGCACACTTAAGGCCTACCTTCGCGGCTTATTGATCCAACAGATTTCAAAACTAAAAAAAAACTAAACGAGAGTGAGGCAAGGGCATCAGAAAGAGTTATACTCCTAGAAGAACAATATATAAATGATCCATCAATTGAGAACCTAGGGGCCTGGACAGAAGCCCTGCGGGTATACTGCCTTATAACGCTGAGAAAAGTAGAGAACAAACACATTTTCCACAAACAAATTGCGTTTGGGGAGGGGGAATGTATAGGCCGGATGCTGTCACATCTAGCAAGAACAAAATCACCATCATCCGTAGTGCCAATAATTACTATAACTGAGTACAGGACATCTACATATACGCCCGAGATTGTAGACAGGTTTAGAAACTACTATGAGGAATTGTACAGTTCCAATCAGGAGGGAGGGGGGGGACCAATGGATAACTTTTTTAAGAACCTGATGGTCCCATCTCTCGGAGGAAGATAGGGCCATGCTGGATGGCCCCATAACATTGGAAGAGATACAGTGGACTGTAGGGGATATGGCAGGGCAGAAATCCCCAGGCCCAGACAGCCTACCAGTTGAGATTTATCGCTACTTCAGAGGGGTATTACTCCCGTGACTGTTGAAAACTCTCAACTGGTCGGCAACAAAAAATGAACTTCCCCTATCCATGACGCAATCTACCATTATAGTGATACCCAAAGAGGGCATCGACCAACTCGGGCCCTCCTCATATAGACCCATTTCTTTGCTCAATTCAGATGCAAAAATTTTGGCAAAGATCTTGGCGGCTAGACTAAATGGAGTGATAGATGGGCTCGTCCACCCTGATCAGTCAGGATTCATCCCGGGAAGATCCACTAGTATAAACATTAGAAAAGTCTACCTTAACCTCCAAATAGCCTCCGATAAAGAGGGCCAGAGAGCTATTCTCTCTTTGGACGCGGCCAAGGCTTTTGACACCCTGGAATGGGGATATCTGTGGAGAGTACTGAGGGAGTTTCCGATAGGACCAACATTTATAAACTGGGTAAAACTGCTGTATAAATCACCAGAGACGAGGGTTAGAATTAACAATGAACACTCTACCAGGTTTTCGATTGCTGAGGGGGACAAGGCAGGGGTGCCCTTTGTCACCCCTCCTCTTCGCCCTCGCGATCGAACCCTTGGCTAGCTCTCTCAGATCCTGTCCAGTGATAAAAGGGGGATAGAGGAGGAAAAGGTAATTCTCTTTGCGGACGATCTCTTATTATTGCTTGGAGATGTCCAAGAATCACTAAAAGAAACAATGTCTAAATTGGAAAGTTTTGGTAGTTTCTCCGGTCTGAGGATTAATTGGGGAAAATCTAGCCTATTACCGGTAGATCAGTTAGATAGCCCCCTACCCCAGGAAGCCGCACGATTACAAATAGTAAACCAAATGAAGTAACTCGGTATATACATCACCAAGGCTCCCAAACAGTATATAGTAAATAACCTAATCCCACTCTTAACTTCATTTAAAGAGAAGATAAAGACTTGGAAAAAACTTCCCCTGTCTGCAGCGGGTCGCTGTAACCTAGTTAAAATGATTTTTTTACCGCAACTTTTATATATATATGTTTTACATAACTCCCCAGTTTGGATCTACAAAAAATGGTTTTATAAGATCGAGACTATATTCAGAGAACTGATCTGGGGGGGGGGGGGGGGTCAGCACGCATTAGTTTAAAAACTTTACAGCTTCCAAATGGGGAAGGGGGAGTTGCACTCCCGTATTCTTTTGGCTATTTTATAGCGACCCAGCTCCAACACATGGGAGGAGGTGACCTAGGGAAGACTCCTTTGCGGAATTGTCTGTGGTGGAGGCTCTAGAGGCAGGGATGGCTCTGCGCGGAGCCCCCACTCTCGAACTAATGAGTAAAGTGAATTTTGGGATATAGAGGCTTCACAAAATATTCACCCCTATGGGACAATAGCAAGCTGGGCGAAGTACAGAAAATAGGGCCAATTAAGGAATGGGAAAGACGAGGCATAAAATGTATCCACCAAATCTATCAAAGTGGAAAATTAAAGTCTTTTCAGGATCTGACAGAGCAATTTGCAATCCCGAGGAACTCTTTTTTTAGATACCTCCAGATTAGACACGCATTGACAGCACAATTTGGGAAAAGAGTAATAGAATGGTGTGATATACCGGTATTACAGGAAATAATTCAAGCAAGGTCGACGAAAGGTCTTATATCAAAAACCTATTTAAGCCTAAACAAGAAAAATAGGGAAAAACAACAGGACCCACCCTCTAGAAGGAAATGGGAAAGAGACATGGGAAGTATAACAACAAGCCAATGGGAAAGGATCCTGGAGCTGGCCCCGTGGGTCTCTTTGTCTCCGCCCCAGAAGATGTCACATTTAGTTCTACACTATAGGACGTACTACACCAGCAAAAACTTTTTTTGTTCGGACGTAGACAGGATGCTTCCTGCCCAAGGTGCGGAAGGTTAGAGGGGGACATGATCCATATGTTCTGGAGATGCCCCAAACTGTTCCGCTACTGAATGGAGATGGTGGAAATAATTGTCCAAGTCTTTGAAGTACCCTTAGAGGTAGAGCCTAGGATGTGTGTACTTGGGTGGTTAGAAGAAAAAGGCAGACCAAAAGGCACCAGGTTGGCAACTTTGAGATGTCTTTTCCAAGCCAGGAAACTCATTGCCCAGAAGTGGCAATCTCCCACCCCCCCCCCCCCCCCCCATCAAGTAGGGAATGGGAACAGAATATGAGCATGGTGATTCTTAAGGAAAGAACGTTGTATATTAGGCAGGGATGTGTTAATAAATTTGATGAAATCTGGAAAAAGTGGTGCGAGAAAAGAGAAAGCGGATGCATGAATGTATAAAAGAGACAGAGCCTTAGGAAGAGATAAGAGGTACTAGGTAGAGAAGAAGGCTCATGGATTTGTAACCGAGGAGTATAATAGGGCGAGTTCAGGATGAATGGAAGGCTGAGTAAGGAGAAGGATGTAAGAGATAACCATTGGATTAAAAATACTAAGCAGAGATTAATATTATAAGCTAGAAGGGAGGGACCACCTGAAAACTCCTGGGGGTCGCCCTGTTGTTTCTCTTCTTGGCTCCCTTTTTGTTCTGTTTTATCCTAGATGTACTGCTTCTTAATGACTAAATGTATGGGAGAAATGTGTGTTTTGTATCATATAAAAAAACTCAATAAAAATATAAAGTAAAAAAAAAAAAGAATATGTTTATCCAGATGACACTTGCTAGAAGGACAATTACTTCTGCAAAAGACATACATTCACTATATATAGATAAACCTTGAATTAGAGCCCTTGAATTTACTTTGGGTGCAAACGTTGTTTTATGCTGTATCCAATATCACGTGCAATAGGGATTATGTATGCAGAAAACACAGCAGACTGCTTGCTGACCTTGTTTTATTTGACAGACTGTTTCGGCATGTAAACTCTCCACCAATGGGATCACTGCCATAACTAGCCATGTACAGTAAAATAATGCAATAGCAGCTAAGATGTCGGAGCAAATATATCCAAACTTTTACATTACAGACAGTTTATGTGAATGTTTTTTGGCATTCCTATCTAGGCTATGGTTTAAATTTGTGGAACATCCTAATGTAAATAAAATAATTTAGCTAAGTTTAAAGTATTAGGAAGCACATTTTGACAGAAGACTACATTTCAGAAAATGTAAACTTGGCACAAAAAAATTGCAAGTTTACTGAATTATAAAAACAATGTTTTTATAAATAGAATGGTTACTTACTTTAAGAAGGTCTGTTTGTAACTTTTTCAGAATCACTTCAAGTTGGTTTACTTTTCCAGTAAGTGAGGTGCCCTGCCTGCGACAAAAACATGAGGTGTATTCATAAATCAATCTCATCAAATACATTCAGTAGGACTGCTGTGCTTTATCATCATCTGAACCATAACAATTCCTAAATGAAATGATGCTCTGGGCAAACAAAAATAACACACCATAATCCAAATTTGTACTCAAAAAGCCAGGGCATTTTTTATCTTATAACAAGATCTCTGGGCTTAATTAGAAGTAGAATCAGAGTTATCTTGCAGACCTGCTCTACATAGGGTATGGGGCACCATTTGTCCTAAGAGTCAGAGGCGTGCACACCGGGTGTGCTGGGTGTGCCTAGGCACACCCTAATCTGGGGGATCAATCTCTATTTTCCTCCTGGAGCAGCTAAAAGTAGTCTTCTGCTCCTCTTCCTGCAGACATTCAGCTGCCACAGGAAGAAAATGCAGGGGATTGATACCAGTAGATGCTGCCCACGCCGCCCCTCCTGTCCCTGTTCCTCTTGTTTTTGCTGCCTGGCCCCATGTGTGCTCCCCTGGTCCCACCTCCCACCACAGTTCTACTGACTTCCCCTCCTCTTCCACCGATTGCTGTAAGGGATCGTTTCAGAGTGGAGAGCGGTGAAGGGGCCAGTAAATATGTAATTTGCCTGCCTCTTCCTTTTCTGAATGAACACATTGAGTGATCGGTACTGACCACTCACTGTGTTCATTCATAACTGCAGCATAGTAAACTGTGTTGTGTAAACAAATAGGAGGCCGCTCAGCACAGAGAACTTCCCATTCATTCACTGCCCAATGCAACTGAGGCTGCAGAGAAAGGTACTGGGGAATCTCTGTCCTCAGTCCCTTTCTGTCTCAAAGGTGGGACATCAGGGGTCTGTTTAGAATTCTGATATTTCACCCCCCCCCCCCCAACAGGGCTCCTAAAAAACAAGTACACTGCTCTACTGACGCTGTCCACATTATATATACTGTGTGTGTGTATATATATATATATATATATATATACATGCATGTGTGTTTTAGTTTTGGTGTGCATACCCTAATGCAATAGGCTGTGCACACCTATGCTAAGAGTGATAAGTTACTGCCATACTCTGTCTGTGATGCTGATATTGAGACAGCGGGAAGCCTAATGTGGATTTCTGATTAGGCACTAAAGGCTCATACTTACAAGAGCCAGTGCTAAGGGGGTACCTGATATGAGACATGCACTTCCATTCTCCCTTCTTTTTGATGATGTCCCTTCTATTTGAGCCATTCCCTCCCTAATCATATGCTTTGGTATTTTCACAACACAGTCTTTTGCTTGACAGGATGTGCAACCAGATGCAAACATCCCCAGTTCCTTATGGGATAAATGATATTCTCCAAAAAAGGGGAGATTTAAGTGTGTCTCTCACCAGTTGTGTATAGTTGTGTATATAAGAATATAAGGATATCAGTCCATGTAGTGGTGGTGGACACATAACCAGACATTTGCTAAGAAAGGGGGGAGGTATAAGTGTGTTTCCTGGTGCCTCCATGGCAGCATACATGTGATAGAGCTCCGCCTCTACTCCGCCTTCAGGACTAGTGAATAGCATAAATTAAAGGGCATAGCCCCTCCCCCAACATTCTCCTTTTTTTCCTCATTCCTCTTGACTGGTGAAGAGTAGCAGTATGTATGTCCATACCTCTGCAGTCGGCAGCGTCCGCCGGGTTAAGCCTCTCCCGTGCGCAGTCCCTGTTCTTGGGTCCGCTCAATGCACTGATAAGACTGGGAACCCCTTCTGAGGATCTTTTGGGGTCTTGCAGAGTTTCCTCATAGGAACGCAGTCTGCTGAATTTCCAGAAAAACGAATGCTGGTGATGACGGCGGGAGGATCAGATTCTCTTCCTTCTTGGTCAGGTTAGGTTTTCCTTTTGCTTCCATGTCTGCACTGTTTTTGAGCCCTGGTGGTTAAAGCTTATAGGTTTAAAAAAAAAAAAAAAATGTCCCCTTTAAGACATTTATTCCTGGTCTGCACATGTGCAGAACGGGCGTTTCCTTGCTATTTCTGAGGTTTTTTCTCTAGCTTTTTTGTACTACCCTTCAGGGTTCTCACTCTCTTGCCGTGGCCTTGGTTTTGTTTCTTTTTGTTTGCCAGTAATAAGGTAGGTCCTTTTTAATTAAGCTGCTCTCCCTTTTTAGCTTTAAAGTGTTGGCTCTAAATTGGACTCAGGGCTGCTCTGCATATCAGGTGTATGCCCTGCAGTCCAGATTACTTCAGCATTACAGGTATGTGTGGAGCTGGCCATTCACCATGCAATTTTCTTGTTCGATTTCCATTAGGTTTGCCTTCAACTGTGTGGTACAGGGGCCTGCCTGATTGCATGCAAATTGGGGGTGATTAGATTTGACCACATATTGTATGTTTTTTTTTATAGATCTGAGGGAGATCTATAGACGGGGGTTGGGTAGTGTATGGCCAGCCTTATACTTTTATCTCACTCCTATTGCGTTGACTTCGTTTAAAAATTTGGTGTGCAAATAGACTCTATTTCTTTTTGCTTCTTACTTCGCCTTACTACAGCTGATCCTCCTGCCCATTATTTACCATGAGCCATTCGTCACAAAGCCAAGATCCTCTCATATCCAATAGGTATGTGGACCACCTGTACGTGAGTATTTAAAAAAAAAAAAAAAAAAAGAGTGCGCCACTGACAAACTTTGTTTGTTTCAGCCCTGTTCCTTCAAAGCGGTCCAGAAAGTCCTCAAGGCGCTATGACAATGACGATAGTCCTGAGCGAAGACCGCGCTCTTCTCATCATAAATCTTCCAGAAGATCAGGATCTTATAGACGTCGTCATTCGCCTTCGCCTCCACCGCAGGCGTCAAGGAAAAAATGTTGGGCCCGTGGAGCGGTTCCACTCCCTGATAAGCTCGTCTGCAGAGACTGTCTCAGGGACTACGCAGCTAACCGGGAATTAGAAGGCCAGCAGATGGTTGACCTGCTTAAGCAAACCATGAGAGACTCTCTTTCTGAACTGACGGCCATGATTCCAGCTCACCCGGTTTCACAAGCTGCCCAGGTGTTGGATTTGGACCCCGACATTTCGGGCCCATCAGCTGTTAGTACTCCTTTGCCTCCATCAGGAAAAACAGCTAAACAAATCCCACTGGTAGATTCATCCGAGGAGTCCTCAGATGATACAGAACCGTCTGGTTTCAATTTCTCCCTGGTTCAACCCTTTGTACAAGCGGTGAGGAGCGACATTGCCTGGGAAGACCCGGAAGGGCCTCCTCAAAAATCAAAAAACTATTTCTCAAGAGAAACCAAATCTTCTTCCCATTAATGGGGGAGATCATAGAGGATGAGTGGAACAAAACTGATAGAGTTTTCTGTAGCACGTTTATGCAAAATGTATCCACTGGCACTCAGTTCAGATACTCAGTTCAATGACTGTGGTTGATGCGGCTGTAGTGCGTCTGGCAAAAAATGTAACAATGCCAATGGAGGATCCCCTAGATAGCTCCATTTGAGGTCTAGATCAATACATCTATCTAGAAGCAGGGGTGGCTTGCAGACCAGCCATTGCGCTGACATCTGTTTCCAATGCCATCAGGGCTTGGACGGAAAATATTGAGACAGCCCTGCACCAAGACGTTCCCAAAGATGACATAATCAAAGCTCTGGAGGAGCTTAAGTTGGCGGATTTCGTGGGAGAAGCTGCAATTGACACAATCCGGTGTTCAGCCAATTCAATGCTGCAACTCTGTTATGGCAAAGCGGGCCTTATGGCTAAAGCCTTGGACAGCCGATCTAGCATCAAAGCAGAATTGATGCAAGATTTCCCTTGATGGGAAATCTTGGTTTGTTGAGAAACTCGACAAAGTAATCTCCAGAGTAACAGGGGGCAAATCTGGCTTACTTCCTCAGGACAGGAAGGTCCGGAGAACAAAGGCCTATTTATCATGATTCCGGCAATCAAATTCTAGAGACTTCAGGCAGTCTCGCCCCTTTAGGGACAACAAGAAATCGTGGAGAGGCACCCAGACTTCTTTTCTGGGAGCCAGAAAGTACAAGTCCCTCACTGCTCCCCAGGAGGGGACAAAGTCCTTTTGACGTCAGCGGGGAGGAAACGCCCCCAGTGGGAGGCCGGTTAAAAAAACGTTTTCCCCATCTGTGCCTCCAAATGTCAAGACCCATGGGTCCTAGCAACGATCCGGTACGGTCACTTCTGGACTTTCTCTCAGCAGCCTCCTCACACGTCCTTCAAAGAGACAGTTACCAGCCTCCCCACAGAAGGCACTGGCCTTAAACCAATTTTTTTTTGGAGTCCCTGCAGCGTCAAGGGGCAGCAATACCTGTCCCCCCATCAGATCGATTTTACAGGTTTTTCTTCCACCCTTTTCCTGGTGCAGAAAAAAAACAGGTGACTGGAGACCTGTAATAGATCTGAAAAAGCTAAATCAATACATCCATCTCGAAAGCTTCAAGATGGAGTCACTCCAAACGATCATACAAACCATACAACCAGGAGATTGATTAATCTCGATAGACCTGCAGGATGCGTACCTCCACATCCCTATTCTACCATCCTTCCAAAAATACTTAAGGTTCGCAGTGGGTCATGTCCACCTGCAATTTCAAGCTCTGCCCTTAGAGCTATGCACCTACCCTCTGGTGTTCACAAAAGTGTTGATATCTGTCTTGGCCCCTATGAGAGAGAGAGGGGGTTAAGAATTTATCACTACCTGGACGATATCCTCTTGCTGTCAAAAAAAAAAAAAACTCGAGCCACCTTTTAGTCCACAGGGAGAGTCTTCTCCAGTCATGGTCGGAGTTCTGGTGGCTGGTGAACCATCGGAAGAGCCAATTAGTTTCAACACAGCAGATGGTTTACTTAGGGGCAATGTTCGGTACGCTCCTAGGCACAGTCTCTTTACCCCAGATGAAGATGGAGGGCATCATTCAGAAGGTATCCAAGGTCATAGAGATCCCATCTATCAGCCTTGCAGTGTCTGAGCCTTATTGGCACGATGTCCTCGTGCATACCTCTAGTTCCATGGTCTCACTAGCATCTGAGACACTTCCAGACGGGATTCTTAATGCAATGGAGACGACAACATCTGTCTCAGACAATCCGTTTAACAACGCTAATAAGCAGTGGTCATTACACTGGTGGATGAATCCAGAGAATCTCTCCCGGCTCTATCATTTGGGTTCCCACTCATGGTCCACAATTACGTCAGATGCGAGTGGCCAGGGGTGGGGTGCCCATTGCAGAGAATTCAGGGAAGATGGTCCTTGCCCACCAGAGGGACAGTGTCCAACGTCCTAGAAATGAGGGCAGCATTTCTAGCCTTAACCTCTTTTGCATCTCAGGTCAAGGGACAGAGAGTACTTCTATGTTTGGACACCAAGGTGGCGGTCTCGTACCTTCAGAAACAAGGGGGCACCCACAGCAAGACACTTCTGAGGGAAGTGGAACCTGTAATGCTCTGGGCAGAGAGGAACCTGGTAGACCTCAGGGCAATGTATCTCCCAGGCAAGATGAACACAGAGGCAGATGTCTTATCGAGGAGGTTTGGGGACAACGAGTGGTCTCTACATCCCCATGTGTTCATCCAAATCTCCAATCTAGGGCAGACCCCACTGGTGGATCTTTTGCTACGCATGAGAATTGCAAAATCAGAAGATTCTTCTCTCACCTTCCACATCCACAGGCGGAAGGAGTAGATGCGCTATCTTGTCCTTGGACCTTCAAGACAGCTTACACCTCTCCTCCTCGCCCACTCATTTCGAGGTTTCTCCTCAGACTCCTGAACGAACCAGTTAAAGTGCTAGCAGTGCTACCCTATTGGTCGAAGGGACCGTGGTTTCCACTAGCCATGCACCTCAGTGTGGATCATCCGATCAGAATTCCTCCCTTTCTGCAGTTGTTGACCCAGGGCAGGCTGGACCATCCAGACCCACAGAGGCTGGATCTTTGTGTATGGAAGTGGAAAGGAGGAGGTTTGAATCGTTAGGCTGTTCCCAAGAGGTCATATCCACCCTGTTAAAAGCTAGAAAGCCTACAACCAACACGATCTATGCAAGAATTTGGGACAAGTTCTTATCCTATGCCCCAGGAAAAGGATTTGATCCTATCTCTCTCTTTCCACTGCTGATGTTCTGAGTTTTCTGCAAACTGGTCTCGATTTGGGGCTCAGCCAGAGTTCCCTCAAGGTACAAGTTTCCGCAACTTCTGCAGCAACTAACACCAGGGGGTCAGAAGACCCTCTAGTGGTTATGTTCCTCAGGGGAGTATTGAAGATGTGTCCCCCCATCCAGACGTTCCTTTCCAAAGTGGGATCCTCCTCTAATATTGGAAGTCCTATCCACTCATCCGTTTGTACCGGTTGAAGAGGTCTCAATTTGTAACTTGACTTTAAAAACAACTTTTCTGTTGGCTATTACATCCGACAGGAGGATTTCGGAAATCCACTCCCTGGGCATTGGGGATGATCACATATCCCTTTTCTTCCAGATAGGGTAGAACTTCGCCCTCTCAGAGGTTTCACACCCAAGGTCACCTCAATGGCAAACCTATCAGAACCATGGGCGTTACCAGGTTTCATGGACTCAGAATCAAACTCCTGTTATGAGTTAGACATATCCAAAGTTCTCAGGGCCTACTTGGAAGCCACAGCAAGTTTCGGCTCAGGTGAATGCTCCTTCAACAAGAGCAGTATCGGCATCTTGGGCAGCGAGGGCAAATGTTTCTCTTGAAGCATTAGGCTTGGTCTTCCCGACACACGTTCCTCAAACATTATCGTATTGATCCCGGGGCTCTTACAACCGTAGAGTTCGGGAGTAAAGCGCTTCATGCTGCTATGTCTGTGTTTGATTAAAGTTTATTTTTTGTTAAAGCATTAAACCCACCCATGTGAGCTAGTTATTTATCACATGTATGCTGCCATGGAGGCACCAGGAAAACGGAAAATTGTATCATACTTACCGTAATTTTCCTTTCCTGGTGCCAATCCATGGCAGCATAAACTCCCACCCTCGGTATTCTATATTACGAAGAATGTTGGGGGAGGGGCTATGCCCTTTAATTTATGCTATTCACTAGTCCTGAAGGCGGAGTAGAGGCGGAGCTCTATCACATGTATGCTGCAATGGATTGGCACCAGGAAAGGAAAATTACGGTAAGTATGATACAATTTTCCGTTTTCTCACCAGCTGCCTTTAGATAAAGCGTATCAGCCCATGGAGTGGCGGTGGACACATAACTAGACATTTGCTAAGAAAAGGGGGAGGTGTAAGTGTGTTCCTCACCAGCTGCCTTTAGATGAAGCGTATCAGTCCATGGAGTGGTGGTGGGCACATAACCAGACATTTGCAAAGAAAAGGAGGAGGTGTAAGTGTGTTTGTCACCAGCTGCCTTTAGATAAGGAGTATCAGTCCATGGAGTGGCGGTGGACACATAACCAGACATTTGCTAAGAAAAGGGGAGGTGTAAGTGTGTTTCTCACCAGTTGCCTTTAGATGAAGTGTATCAGTCCATGGAATGGTGGTGGACACATAACCTGACATTTTCTAAGAAAAGGGGAGGTGAAAGTGTGTTCCTCACCAGCTGCCATTAGATAAATGGTATCAGTCCATGGAGTGGTGGTGGACACATAACTAGACATTTTCTAAGAAAAGGGGAGGTATAAGCGTGTTTCTCACCAGCTGCCTTTAGATAAAGCCTATCAGTCCATGGAGTGGCGGTGGACACATAACTAGACATTTGCTAAGAAAAGGGGGAGGTTTAAGGGTGTTTCTCACTAGTTACCTTTAGATGAAGAGTATCAGTCCATGGAGTGGTGGTGAACACTGAGCTGCATCAAAAAGGCGAGGGAGGTGGCGGTGGTTTCTCACCAGCTACTTCTATGCAAAGCATGTCAGTTTGTGAATATAGTTCCAAAAACACTTTGCAACTACAATGTTGTATATTGATTTAGCTAAAGCTTTCCATAGACTAGATGACAGATGCCCAATTTGTCAATTTTTGGTTTCATGTTTCTGGGTTTCTTGCAGAAGTTCAATTTTACGAGAAACAATAGGGTTATGAAATCTTCCATATTCCACCTGCTGCATGCATTCTCTCTCCTTACCACTGAACTTTTAGGTAGGATGGTTGTGCAGAGCTTTCACAGAGCCCTGCCCAGAGGTTGTCAAGATTTTGCCTGCAGGTCTAATCAAGCTCAAAAATCTATATGTAACATAAGCTTGTTACACACAATGGGGATGATTTGCTAAAGACAAATAGACTGCTCCCTTTATAGGAGAAGCCTAACTTTGCAAGATAATTTTCCCCAGTGTTAGGGAATGAGATAATGTTCTGCCGACTTCCATCAACCAATCAAGAGAAAACAAAAATGCTGTTTTTTTTTTTATTTCCCTTGCAAGTGAATAAGTATTCTTTGTAAAGTGGCATTTCACCACGATCGCTAAGATAATAGAAAATTCGCCCTTGCATGGTGCAACTTTTCTTGCAAAGTGAACAACCAATTTTACTTTAGTAAATCAACCCCAATGTCTCTTAAAAGAGAACCCACTCTATTGACCAATAATGACCTTAAATACACTGAACTGTAAATGCTTTTTTTTGCGTTTTAAATGCATATGTATACGTAGCTGTTCACATACACATTTTAAACACCTATTATATAGTTGCAGTGCTTAAGCTTGCATCTAATGGGGATCAATACTCCAGCACCAGTGCAGATGAAATACTTGGGTTCCATTTATCAATAAAATGTATGCATTGCATCTTCAGTTCAAAACTTTTAACCAAATTCTTTATATCACTTTTTCTACACTCTATTTGAAAAGCCTTGCTCATTCAAGTTAGATTTAATATACACCTGTCAGTTTCTATTATACAGACAGCTGGTGACAAATATATTGTAACAATATCTATGGGAAACACATTCTGGAATATGTCAAAGCCTAATGAACAGTGATGTAGCAAAATCCTGCTTCAAAGAACAATTTTGACGCCTGGGAGGTATTCTTTATTTCAAGTCTTAAAACATTTTTTTTGACTACTTACAGCCCAAACTTACTATAGTGATATTCTATGTTGCAACATTTTTGTGTGGGAATAATGACTTTGGCCTTTTATCCCAACAAGTTATCAAAAATTCAAAGGACAACTTCTCATTTTAGTGTGACTTGCATACATAATTACAATCTAAAGCCCTGGTGCCCAACCTTAGGCCCTTTGGCATTTACTGTGCAGCCCTTTGGGCCCCTACAGATCGTAATCTTTCCCAAACCTAGATTCATCCCAAAGGTGTTCTATCGGGTCGAGGTCAGGACTCTGTGCACACCAGTCAATTTCCTTTACCCCAGACTCACTCATCCATATCTTTATGAACCTTGCTTTGTGCACTGGTGCACAGTCTTGCTGGAACAAGAAGGAGCCATCCCTAAACTGTTCCCATTAAGTTGGGAACATGAAATTGTTCAAAATGTCATGGTATGCTGACGCCTTAAGGGTTAATTTCACTGGAACTAAGGGGCCAAGCCCAACCCCTAAAAAAACAACCCCACACCATAATACCCCCTCCACAAAATGATTTGGACCAGTGCAAAAAGCAAGGTCCATAAAGACATGGATGAGCATGTTTGGACTGGCCTGACCTCAACCCGATAGAACACCTTTAGTATGAATTAGACCGGAGACTGGGAGCCAGGCCTTCTCACCCAACATCAGTGCCTGACCTCACAAATGCGCTCCTGGAAGAATGGTCAATCATTCCCACTCATAGACACAGACACACTCATAAACTCATAACTCATAACTCATTCCCACTCATAAACACACTCATAAACCTTGTGGACAGCCTTCCCAGAAGAGTTGAAGCTCTTATAGCTGCAAAGGGTGGGCCAACTCAATATTGAACCCTACAGACTAAGACTGGGATGCCATAAAGTTCATGTGTGTGTAAAGGCAGGTGTCCCAATGCTTTTGTTAATGTAGTGTATATCACACAGTAGTGCACTGCAGACAAACAAAACATTATTTTCAGCCATGTTTGCTAAGATACTTATACTAATCGCAGAACAAGTTTAAATAGAAAATTGCAATCTTGCAATTGCACCCCAGGTTTTGTGTACAGCTAGCTGGCAGTAGAAATCAATAGCAAGCTAAAATACACAGTGGCTGTACGCATATATTCATGCACATTAAAGGGATGTATGCCCTGAACACATTCTGCATTAAGGAGCCTACACCCGGTCCCTGTATGCAAGTGTACTGGTATGCTTGCAAATATGCAAAACCCCCCAAATTATACTTGGTTCCCTGTTCTCTAAAGAGGGCGATACTAGGAAATGTGTAGGGGTGGAGACAAGGGGTGGTTCTAGGGGCAGTTTTAGGGGGTGGGTAGGGGGTGGAGACAAACGTAACCCAGGGGAGTGGGGTACGTTTCTGCACCTTTTCTCTGAGAAAAAAATCAGTCTAAAATATTGGTCTTATTTACATACCCAGTGGCGTCGCCATAGTCTTTCTCATTTACAGAGTGGGAGCCAGAAGAATGCTTCTGAGATGCATTAAAGCTCTGTCCATACTCTATCTCATTTAAAGTGCAAAACGATTCCATGCATTGATCTGCAAAAAAAATAATACATAATGGAGATAGGAGCTTGTTGTTTTCATAATTATCTGCACAGCATATTAAAAAGAAGCAAAACTTATATAGTATATCAGTAAATATGTATACGTTTTTCATATCTGGTGGGAATTTCCTAAGATTAGGCCATTCTGGGCTGAGCTCACGAAACTGATCTTTCAAATAACAATGGCCTCGATCAGGGATGACCCGGTGCAATGCCTCTTTCATGGTACTCAAAGCTCCATTAGGGTATAGAAGAGTATAGTTCCACAATTTTTGGATGTAGCTAAAGGGCTAATGCCGGTCTATTGGAAAAAGTCAGAAGTACCTACGATAGAACATTGGGTGAAACAGGTCAACAAAATTATGGAAGACGAGAAATGGGTTTGTACCAATAGTAATAGACTGAAAGAGTTCCAAGCTAAGTTGGAACCATGAGTTAATTTTAGTACAGTGAACAGGAGTAAACAGTTTCATTCCCTATGAAGAGAAGGGACACTAAACCACCATCCTGCCCCCCTTTCTTTCTTTTTTTTATATGAATGGGCAACTGTATGGAGGGATGAATATGAGGTATTTTTTTTTTTTGTTTTTATGTTTGTTGGTTATATGTTTGTTTATTGACTGCAAAAAGAAATATGATTAAATAAATATTATAAAAAAAAAGAGAAAAAAAACTAAAATAAAAGTATACATTTGACATAAATATTTATATAGTATTTATTTTTAAGATTTGGGTACCCAGGGGGAAGTGATGCAAAAGAATGCAAGGGAAGGCCACAATACAATAAAATCTTCGTCAACCTACTCGAAACATAAGAAAAGGTTTGGCTAGAGTTCCATTTTTTTGGTTTATCCTTTTTTAAACAGCAGCATTTATATTTCAGATATACTGTATGCTAACCAAGCATCTTTGCTACTCAAGGACAGTTCATCCTTGCTAGAAGATACGGCACAGCTCCTGGAAGTAATGAGTTTGAAGCTTAGCTGTACAGTTTAAAGTGTGGGCTAGTGTTCATTATTATAGCCTCGATGTCAGTGAAAAAAAAATGACAATTTTATGCCATATTTTGAGATTTCCTACGAGCAGATCTGCTACAGGGTGACAACATTTGCAGAAATGCTGAAAACACTACCCTATTAGCATATATTATTTTTCTTTGGATTCTTCAGTTAAACCTCCTATTTTCTTCTGTGATGGCAAGTTCAGCAGCTGCAAACCGATCGAATACTAATTTGTCTATTATTCAGATTCACAAAGTCTGTACAAAAAGGAAGCACAGTAGGAAAGTGATGCAGTTTTCTGCCTCCACAAAGCTCATTTAGGGACTGACTTGTTTCCTTACCCATTTATTTCCCTCATAAAGGTTTGCCTCTATGATGAGGAAAACGACAATTTGTTACTGCATTGCTATAATTAGGAATTCATAATATTCACCAAATTAATCTTTATTAAATATAAAATTTTATTTGGGACAAGAAAAAAGCAGCATTAGTTCCTAGTGCAAAAGCACCCATTTACTTGGATGAAGGATTTAAAGAAACAGGGACACTTGCCCATTCAGGGCAGGGCAACAGCAGCTCCTGATAGCCCTCCTCCTCCCAGCAAGGTATGCTCTCTCACCATCTACCCACTGCAGTGTTGTTATGCCGCATACACACGGTCGGAATTTCTAATGGAAACAGTCCAATGGGAGCTTTTCATCGGATTTTCTGACCGTGTGTATGCCCATTGGTCTTTTATTGTCGGAATTTCCGACGGACTTTGGATTGAGAACCTGTTCTTAATTTTTCCGACCGAAAACCTTTCTATCGGATTTTCCGATCGTGTGTATGTAATTCCGACATGCAAAATTCCGACGCATGCTCGGAAGCATTAAACTTCCCTTTTATAGTGCTGTCGAATGCGTTGTATGCCGCAGTGTTATTGACCATCGGAATTTGGTGTGACCGTGTGTAAGCAAGACAGTTTGAGCGAAATTCAGTCGGAATTCCGACGAGAAAACCATCAGAGCTTTTTCCGACGAGAATTCCGACCGTGTGTACGCGGCATTAGAGTTCACCTGGGTGGATAATGTTACTGCCCCTCATCATGATGGTGTACAGGCAGACCCAATCACTTTCAAATAGGGGAAGTCACATGTGCCTCCATAGCGGGAAGCCTCGCTCCCTTGGAGCAGCAGAATAATGGGCTCTGATGGACTGGGAAAGGGGGAAGTGGCAAAGGAGGGTGGGTTGTTGAGTATACCTTACTGGGTAGGTGGGTGTTAGAGATTTTGAGTTTATTACTATTTTAATGATAAAAGTTTCTTAAAAATATATGAAACACATGAATGTTATAATGTAATTGTAATGTTAGTTTTGGAAGGTTACTGACAAGAGGACAGAGAAACGTAATTTTGCTGTGGAGGTACTTCTATTCTGAGTTACTATGTCAGGACAATGGGTGGAGTTATGCAACTTAACTATAGACTTAAGCCATATAAGTATATATGCAATAATGGGTGTTACTCTATTGAAATGTTGACATACCATTATGAAACAGTATAAGAATCCAATAGGGTTGAATGGCTATGGTGGAAGAGAGGGAAGGAACCCTACACTATAGAGAAGAGTGTAACATCTGATACCTCTTCCTCCATTTGAAGCCTTCACCTTACCATATGTTACCAGCTGTCATTATGTAAGTCTTGTCTTTATTCTTCAGAAACATAAGCAAACAACTTTTCTTAAAGTATTGTATGAACTAAGGATTCTTCAATTTCTTCCATGAAACAAATTCCTAACGATTTGGTGGAGATGCAGCCCTGGATAAAGACAGACACACACATACCCGTGTGCAATCAGGAGGAGCTGTCACTTTGTCCCTTAAGATTCTAGAAATTCCCCCTTGTTCACAGAGTCAAGAAATGATAGGTGATCAAAAAACAAGGCCAAAATGTTTTCTTCAATAAAATGGGGAATGTTTAGAACCTCTGTCAGGTTAATATTACTATCCGAGTCTTCAAGCTGGAGAGAAGTTTCCACTGGTGTTGGGATTTATTTTAAGTAATTGCTATACATGTCAAACCAATTAGTGGTATGAATCAGTGTTACATATTGTATATAGCTCTAGAAAACAAGGAACCGCAGCTTCATCTGAGAATATAATCTTTAAGAACTACTAATAAAATATCGACAAACTTTTTGTATAAAAACAGCGCATAGACAGTTTCTGGTCCACCAAGCCTGGTCACCTAAGTCTTGTTTTTTGGCTATTTTGACTTTGTCAACTGGACAATTCTATACATCTAAATAAAGATAAGTAACTAAAGTAATTGCTACCACATGCGATTCATGTTGTTCTTTTTTTAACCTTATTCAGATATCCTAAAGAAAATGTACTTTGCAATATGTTGTAAGGGTATTTGAGTGACCTGGCTTTAAATGACACCAACTATGTTGCACATATGACTCTGAAATACTGCTGGAAGCTGTATAGAGTGATAAAAATGCTCTACCACATCTTATTTATCTGTTTTAAGTCATGATGTTCTGAAATTAGTGTGAATCTACTTATCATTTTCAGTAATAGCTATACACATAAAACAAACTAATGGGATACAGTATATGAATGAATTAAAAAAAAGTATGGTACCTTGTCTTTTAAAGTGGAATTTCCAAGATAAACCTAACTAATCCTAACACATATTCTTACTAATCTCTTTAAGAAATACCTGTATGGTTACCTATTTTCAGGCCACTCTGGCCTGATCACATGGTCTCCCCTGTGTCGGCCAGCACCAGCTGCAGGGGAGAAGAGAGAGCACTTGACAATGGCTGACAGTACCTAGGAGCGGTGACATCACCCATAGGCTTACTATGGCCCATCCATTGTCAGTGCTTCCACCTCTCCCCTGCAGCTGCCACTGGCTAAAAAAAGGGGAGCCAAATCACTGGAGCTGCCTGGGTCAGGTAGTCAGCATAGGTATTAGGAGAGGGGTGTACATTTTTAAAGTTAGTTAGGTATATCCTGGAATTCTACTTTAAAGTGGTTGTAAACCTCTGTCATGGAATCTGAGCAAAGCACATATATCTGTAGTGTTTACATATCTCTCTCCAAAGCTCTAAGTGTAATTTCTCTCTGGTGCTTCGTTCCTCTGTTATCACCATTAGTCACTTCTGAGAAGTTTTCCCGACACATGAGATACATTTGTGTCGAGAGGGAGCTCAGCAGACAGCTTGTCTATTAAGAACACAGTTATGCTACTGCAACCTCTCCACCCCCTTCTCTGTGCTCCTGACAGATGAAGAAAGATTTTAACACTTTTCTGCCCTTTTGAATGGGTATAGGGAAGAGAAGACTGCAGATAAACAAGTAAAACCTATGTAGGATGATTTATTTAATCTCCTAGGCTGGGTATATGGGAGGGTTTACAACCACATTTTTTATTTTATTTTTAATCAGAAGAAAGGTTTATTTGAACACATTTAAGCATACATGTTCTAGAAACACTCACAAAAGAATGCAAAGTTGTAATTTACAACCACTTTAAAGGGTTACTAAACCCTCCTTTTTTTTAAAATAAAAAACATGTCAAACTTACCTCCTCTGTGCAGTTGATTTTGCACAGAGTGGCCCGATCCTCCTCTTCTGAGGTCCCTCAGCGGCGCTCGTGGCTCCTCCTCTTCCCGAGTGCCCCATCAGAAAAGCGCTCTCCTTCAGGACACCCGTGCGGGCACTCTCCCGTGTCCTGATGCTGCATCTATTGACACAGACAGCAGGACTCGGTCCCAGCCCCTGGCACCCGCTTCATTGGATTTGATTGACAGCAGTGGGAGCCAATGGCTGCGCTGCTATCAATCTATCCAATCAGGACAGGAGACACCGGCTAGAGCTGGTGTGCTCATCCCCGGGGCAAGAAAGAACGGGTTCAGACTAGTAAAACAGGGGGGTCTGGGGGGCTGCTGCATGACAGAAGGTTTTTCACCTTAATGCATAGGATGCATTAGAGACCTAATGTGGAATTCCTGCCTGACACTAACTATTCTTAAAAATGTGCCTTACCTACCCCAGCTACCTACTCAGTCTACCCTAGTCTGCTCCATCCTGGTCACATGATCCCACAGCTTCAGCTTCCCTGTGACAAGGGGGGCTTGACAATCATGTCACTCATTGGCTCCTATAGCCCAGTTTTTGTTAGGGTTCCCTTGTCTCCCTGTAGCCACTGCTCACTGACACAGGGGAGTCGGTGTTCTGTCGGATAGTGCCCGCTATCGAGAAGTGCCTGGGTTGTACGGCGCATGCGCCGAAGGGAACAGCACAACAACTGATTTTATGATCAGCTGTTGTGACGGCGAGACGGCGCCTGCACACAATAGCCGTCGGAAGAAAGTTTTCTGTTAGATTGTGCCTGGCGCTCCCGAGGCGTGTTCATGTCGGTGAGGGGCGGATATGTACATGTTGGGGGCAGATTTATAAATTATGGTCAGTGCTGCAAAGATGGGAGCAGAATTTTTAAAGATGGCCAGTGCTGAAAAAAAAATCTTTTTGAAACTATGTGCAAATTAGAGGGTCCTGCAACGAAGCTGCAACACAACATCAAAATCGGCACTGATACTGTGGCAAATGGCTTGTGTTAGCTAGCTAAATATGGCCTGCAAACCCGCCCATCAACATAGAAAAACCCGCCCTTCAGTTGACTAAACACGCCCTGCAAGTGTCCAGGAAGAATAGCAGAAAAAGTTTTGCTTTGCAGCACTGGCCATCTTTAACCACTTGCCGTCCGCGCTATACACTTGCCGTCCGCGCTATAGCCGAATGACGGCCACAGCGCGGACCTGAATTTCCGGGAGGCCGTCATATGACGCACGCTCCCAGTGCGCTGTGATCACAGAGTCACTGAGACTCGAGTGATCACAGATCGGCCCCTTACCACGTGATCAGCTGTCAGCCAATGACAGCTGATCACATGATGTAAACAAAAGCTTTGTAATGTTCAAGGGACAGCAGTCCCGAAGAGGAAGTGGTAATTCCGCCTCATCTGTGCACACCAGTACCCCCTGCCAGTGCCACCTGTCATTGTCACCTGCCAGTGACCACAGTGCCCATTAGTGCCACCTATCAATGCCCACAAGTGCCTGCTATCAATGCCCAGTGGTGCCAATGTGTGCTGCCTATCAGTGTAACCAACCAGTGCCAATCAGTGCCCATTATTGCCACCCATCAGTGCCTATCACTGCCACCCATCAGTGCCCATCACTGCCACCTATCGGTGCCCATCAGTGCCGCCTCATCAGCGTACATCAATGAAGGAGAAAAATTACCTGTTTGCTAAATTTTATAACAAAATATTAAAAAATATAAAATTAACAAAAAATAAAAACCGCAGAGGCGATCAAATACCACCAAAAGAAAGCTCTATTTGTAGGAAAAAAATGATAAAAAATTGTATTTGGGTACAGTGTAGCATGACCACGCAATTGTCATTCAAAGTGCGTCAGCGCCGAAAGCTTTAAATTGGTCTGGACAGGAGGGGGGGTTTAAGTGCCCAGTAAGCAAGTGGTTAAAAATTCCACCCCCATCTTTGCAGCACTGGCCATCATTTATAAATCCCCCCCAACATGTACAAATCTGCCCCTCACCGACATGAACACGCCTCGCCAGCGCAAGGCACAATCTGACAGAAAAATTTCTTCCGTCGCCTATTGTGCGCAGGTGCCGTCACAACAGCTGATCGTAAAATCAGCTGTTGTGCTGTTCCGTATGGCGCATGTGCAGTACATCCCGGGCACTTCTCAATAGTGGGCACTATCCAATAGAACGCCGGAGCTGTGTGATCACGTGACTGGACCAAAGTGGATAAAAAAAAGGTAAGTATGCAGATCTTTTTTAAGGGTAGACAGGGTATGTAGCATGAGGGGGGCATTTTTAAGAATAGTTGAGCAGGAATTCCATTTCAATCCTTGTCATTCTATTAAAGCAGAACTTCAGGCAAGCAGCTAAATACATGAATGAAATGCTTATAAAAGAAAAATTGATATCACATTTATATTACATCACACAGCACAAACAGATGACATCCCCTTTCTCTGTTACAGTTATAGACTATAGAAGGAATCCACATCCGTATTCATTTGTTTCTTTTACATCTGCCTGATGTTTAGTTTTAACTATGATTCAGGCTAGCCAAGCACTACTAAGTTTTGATTGTGTTGCAACAAATCTATGCATTTCCGGTAATGTCTGAGTAATGTACGTGTAAATAGAAAAGTGGAAATGTATGTTCCAAATCAACATTAATCAGCATGAAGTTAAACTTCCAAATTACGGTATCTTTTTTTTAGGAAAACAGAGCCTGGAATCATTCAAGTTGGGATTAGAAGCCATGGATCTGGCATTGTGACAATAACCAGATGATAAATCTATGTATGTATGGCTGGCTTTAGTCATACATACTCCTTGTTACTCATAATTAGAGATAAGTGAGTTGGTCTGCTGGGTTCAATATTCACAGAGGACTGAGTTGATATTTGGCCAGTGGATATCTGTATATAATTCCCAATATGTCAGACATAGTCCACAGTTCATCTTTTCAAACTAACTGAAGACCTTCTACACAATTAAACAGTTTTTTTTTTTTTATGTAAATTCTAAGTGCATGGAGAGAAATGTGGATCTGTATAAGCAAGATAGTAAAAGACATTTCTTAATTTCTATATATATTTGTATTTGCTTATCCTTATGTTGATTCAAATCAGGGTTGCCAACCATCAGTAAAAAGTGTAAACCAGACAAATTACTTATTATGGTTATTGTCAGTGTTTTCATATTGTGTTTATACTGTTTAAATATCAATTGTCTTCCTTTTTAGTAGCAGTTCTGTAATTTTTCAGGTTGTCAGTAAAAAATGTGCTCCATCAGTAATTTTTCTATGTTATGTCAGTAAAAAATGCTGCAGGAGGTTGACAACACTGATTCTAATGCAATTTTTATGGGGGATTACACACATTTACTTTTTATGTGTTCTTTTATCCATAGAAACTTTTCGTTTTTATTTGTTGTTTTATGCTTAGGAACTTTTACCATTTTTTAAAATCTATTTTGTCTATGATTTTGTAGCGATGCTCCTTAAACCCTGCCCAGCAGTGCTGAAGATGGACGCAGCCAAAATGTGTATTTTTACAGCACAGAAAGAGAGCAGGACATGGAGGACATTGATAAGCTGCTACCAGTGTTGCCAACCTACCAGATTGAAATTTACTGACACAACACCCAAAATTTACTGGCACAGCCAAGTTTTTACTGGCATTTCCAAAAGTTACAAAATTACAGTATTTAGGTTACAAACATATACAATATGCAATTAGCAATATGACTTAAGGTAGATAATAAGGCAAAAAACATATTTCTTATTTTATTTTCAATATAGTAAGTAAGTAGCTCAGGGACAGGACTCAGGAGGGCAAGAAATTAGAATGGGCGGCACACACACATAAAATGGACTCTCACAGTGACACTGACAGCAGTGTGCAGCAGCACAGATAAGGATGTGACCTCACTGACACTAAGGCTATTTTCACACCGAGGCGCTGGGTGCGCTGGCGGTAAATATAGCGCCGCTTTACCGGCGTATTTCGGCCGCTAGAGGGGCGATTTTACCCCCCAAGAGCAATGGGAAAAGATCAAATCTGAGTGGAAATAGATCTTTTTCTCCACAAGTGCTTGCTTGGATATTTGACAACCCAAAATGTTTATGTAGGCAAATTGTTACCATTTCCTTTGATCTTATTACGCAATGTACTACACTATTTTGTTCTTCACTCTCATTTATTTATTATGGTAAATTTACCTTTCCGCTCTCCTGTACCATAACAACCCCTTATAAGTAAGTAAAGCAAAGATTTCAAATGTCAGGAGAGGAGTAAGTATTGCACAGATTGCAGTGGTCAGACAATAGGTAACACACAGCGAGCAAAGATCAGAAGTCAGTAAACACATAGAGAGTAGAGGTTTCCAGCAAATAACACAGTGAGTGCAGAGGTCAGGAGTAAGTAATGCACAGATTGCTGGGTGCAAGATAAGTGCAGCTGTATTACTTTAGATTATATTGTACCTTGTCTTTTGGCCCTCTGGTTTCACCCACTGAAAGCTCAGTGTCTGTCCATCACCTTCCCTCTCTATCCTGGACACCCCCAGCATTGTCCACATGAGCAAGGCAATCTAGCATAAACTTTGCAGCGCACAGGCACCAACTCAACAGTGGCACTACATAAGCATCATTCAAAAGTAGGAGACTGGAGGCGCCTGCACATGCATGGAAATGGAAAATGTAGATTGCCACTTTGCCTCTAGCTTTGCTAATTTCATTTGATGCTTGGGCAGTACCACTGTTGAGTTGGTGCCTGCCCACCGCAAGGTATATGCTATGCTGCCAGGCTCCCATGGATGACGTCAGTGATGTCTGTTTCCCAGGGACAGACACCTTACAATGAATGAGGCAAAAAGAAACCTTAAGCGGGAAAGCCTAAGGTTCCTGATCTGGGTACTATTTAGGTCCAGCTAATAACAGCTCTGCTACACAAATCAGGATCTCAGCTCAAACTAAAAGCTTGTTATGGGAGCTACACATGCAGATCTGCACCCGGGTGGGGGATAACTCCCGGAGGGGTACAATGTACATCTTGGTTCTTAACTGCTTATGCTACAACAGACATCAGAAAACGTTTACCTGAAACACCCATTGATTAGAAGATACAGCAATATCCACAATAATTAACAACAATATTCTGGTTTCCTCAAACCTAGGAAGACCTAAAGGCCCCTTTCACACTGAGGCACTTTGCAGGCGCTAAAGTTCTAAAAATAGCACCTGCAAAGCGCCTTCAAACAGCCGCTGCTGTCTCTCCAGTGTGAAAGCCCTCGGGCTTTCACACTGGAGCGGTGCGCTTGCAGGACACTGAAAAATGTCCTGCAAGCCGCATCTTTGGAGCGACATAGGAGCAGTGTATTTACGGCTCCTAAAGCGCCCCTTCCCATTGAAAACAATGGGGCAGCGCTCCAAACCCGCCTGCAAAGCGCTTTGCGGGCGGTTTATACCCTTTTTCGGGCGCTAGCGGGGGTAAAACTGCCCCGCTATCGGCCGAAAAGCGCCACTAAAATGACGGTAAAGCGCCGCTAAATATAGCGCCGATTTACCGCCAGCGCGCCCAGCGACTCAGTGTGAAAGTAGCCAAAGTATTAAAAACCATCATGGGAATGATAAAGAAGAACATGGTTTAAAATATCTCTAGTCACCCTCTTTAAAAACAAGTTAAAGAAAATGTCCTATCTGGACATTCACAGAGGATTCGGTATGAATCAGTTTTTTTCTTTAAGCAAGCAACACTGTTCTTTGACCTTAATGATGAAAACAGGCAGTATAGCAATTGTAAAAAAAAAAAAAAAAAAAATCTGAAAAAAAAATTGACTACCTTCAAAGGCTCTGGCAGCATTTACAAGTCGGGGCCAATCCAAACCTGCTGCTGATTCTGAAATTAAATCTGGATCATTAAGTTTTGACTTATCGGACAGCGACCCATCAGAAAACCAACAGTCTTCTAGGTGAGAGAAAAAAAAACACATAAAACACAGATATTTCAGGGGAAGCATGTCTTATAAATTAGTAAACGTGTATTTGACAATCTCTACTATCTTTGGGCATTAGAGATTGAAAACAAATAGCATTACAAATCAAAAGAAACACATTCCAATTAAAATCAAACACAATGCCACCTCAAAACTTCATACCAATCATGATGCTAAGCATTGAAATAGTGATAATTTGAAATTACTTTGCAGCTTCAGGACTAGGAGTCTTGAAGATAATTGTGCCTACAGTGAATCTCTCATTATACAATTATTAGGAAACAGCAAGGTTATCTGTCAAAAGACCTTCAAAAGAAACCCCATAGAGCAAAAAAATAATGGTTGCCACGGGCTTGTTTTTGAAAGTGCCTGTTCTAGGGCTGTCATCCTTATGCTTCCTTCACTAATTGTTAAAGCGGAGTTCCACCTAATTATTTTTTTTTTAAAGTCACCAGCTACAAATACTGCAGCTGCTGACTTTAAAAATAAGGACACTTACCTGTCCAGGGCGCCCACAATGTCGGCACCCGAAGCCAACACTTCCATTGGCTCTCGGGTGAAGGCGCCGCCATCTTTGATAAGGGAATCAGAGAGTCAAGACTTGCGGCTTGACTTCCTGGTTCCCTACTGCGCATGTGCGACTCTGCTGCACAATCCCACTGGTTTCTGCTGTCTCCTGGGATCTGTGTGTCTCCCAGAAGACAGCGGGGGGGGGGCGGAGAAGGTGCCGGAAGTGGCGTAGATACCCATGGGTGGCTTGGCTATCTATGCCTGGAAGTGGGAGCATAATACCTGTATTAAACAGGTATCTGCTCCCTACTCCCCCCTGAAAGGTGCCAAATGTGACACCGGAGGGGGGGAGGATTCCAAAAAGCGGAAGTTCAATTTTTGGGTGGAACTCCGCTTTAAGTTACTGGCCTGAAACAAGCATGTGCATATCGTTTTTTTTGGAGACTTGGTATTGTTGTATATGCTTGGTTACTCATAATAAAGCCAAAATAGGTTTGCACCTTAAAAAATCAGCAGTGGAAGCTCCCATGTTTCTAATTCTGACAGCTTCCCATTCAGTTTGGCTTGAATTGGATCATACAATGGGACAATGATCCAAATTAAAAATTTCAAAATGAATGGCTAACATTTATGGTTCAATTGTTTTTATTGGCTTTTGCTTTACATTTCACAAACAGTATATTATACAGACTGAAAATGGCTAACATTCAAAATAAATAACTTAAGAAAGACTATGGATACAAATACTCTAAGAAATGACAAAGTGCCTGATTCTAACATGAACAATTTGACCCTTTTTGGTCTCCTTTGAAGTGAAAAAGAACTCCTATGCCCACAACAGAAGCCTCCTATTACACACTATATCAAAGGGAGACTGATAAACACAAGTGCAAATAGACAATTACGTTTTTACTGCTAAAAAAATGTATTGGCTTTGCTGGCAAGTGAAAAAAGGCCTGTTAAGCCTGGTACACACTATGAGTTTTTTTTTCGTTCAACTGTTCGCTCTGGTCGGAGCTGCTGTACTAACTATCTGAAGTTAGTATAGTGACCCCCCCACTGAGCTATTGTGTTCTGACAGGGGGACACCCCCCCCAGAACACTCTGATCCACGCTCTCATTGGCAGAGAGTGCTGATCAGGATTTGGTTGGCTGCTGGCATTCCAGCATGCTCGTCTGACAGAGGACATTTTTAACCATCCAATGTCTTGCGACATTCTGCCCCTGTGTATGGGGCTTTAGTTTTCTCCCTGAAGACAGTTAGAAAGCTATTTACTGGACTAAATTGAATGGTAGAGATGATGGGGAGTCCTAAGAACCTTATAGGGAATGCACACACCATAACAAAATGGCCCAAATGACTGCAGTTTTGGTCCCTGTAAACATGTTTTTGTAAATGTAATGCTATCAAAAATTATATTTTTCAGTAGAAAATAATTACTATAACCTATTCGTTTCTAATAAACTATTAGAAAATAGATAATCTGGGGACCCCAAAAAAAATGTTTGGGTCCTATTTGGGGTTCTGATCCAAAGGCTGCAACTTAGGATGACTGCTACTTATAACAATAAAAATAAAACAAGAAATATATATCATTTTTCTAAGCACTATACATATACATACTTTGAAACATGTGAAATAAGTATTAAAAACAATTGTTAATAGCATATTAGAAAAATACATACTTTTTAGATTTGCCAAGCCGGTGTTCAAATCATTCAGAATAGGAGGTGTATTGCTGTACGGGGGTGTCGTGCTGAACAATATATCAGTTGTTGAAATCTGATCAATTATTGAACTATGGGAGCTGGCATAGGCATGCCCCCTACGGTTACTGCACATACTTTCATCTGAAAGTGTCCTGTAAATTGAAGGCCTTGGTGACAAATTTCCATAAGCTGAGTACTAGAAAGAAGAGCAAAAACATAATATTCAATGCTTGTTAATTGTTTATTTTATTTAAATGGCTATGTCATATATATATTATACAACAGTTGTTTAATTGTTTTAAAAAAATCTCCTAATTTATAACTTAGTTTTCCCAAACTTTGGAAAGGAACATTTTTGGATGTGCACGGAAGAGCGCCTGGTAAGTGTATCAAATTGGTCCAAGTGAAGCTCATGATGTTGTTATCTGTCCGCCTCTTCACCTTGGTTAATCAATGAATGACTTGAATCAATTGATAAAAATGTAAGGTGCACCTGAATGGCTGATTTAACACATGACCAGCTCGATTTCTTTCCAGCCTTACAGATTAAGCAAGAAGGAATCAGCCGAAACCCAGCACATTACCGTATGCAGCAGGATAAGCTGGGGAACTACATTACTGGATAAACAGCTGCTGGAGCCTCCTGTAACAAAAAAGTAATTGTTCGAACCACACTGGCCCAAACTAATTTTTATAGGCAAATCAAACATAGCGTTCTGGTGTAAGATGTATTTAGCCTTTAAAAGTCACCCACTGAAGTTACGTGCAACTCTGTTATTAGTGAAAGAAAGTTCCCTGGAGAATTAAATTGCAATTATTTTGGTTTATTTAAAGTTAAATTTTTAACTATATTCTTTGTATTTCTTTCTACCCTATTATTCTCCTTATATACTAATCAATACTTTCTTTCTGATCGCAATAGAATGAGATTGATGATTGCCCTGCTGCATTTTATGCCGCGTACACGCGATTGGATTTTCCGAAGGGAAATGTTGGACGTAAGCTTGTTGGTGGTTAGTCGGACCTTGTGTATGCACCATTGGACATTTGTTGTTGGACTTTCCGCCAACAAATGTTGACTAGCATGTCTTCAAATTTTCCACCAACAAATGTGTGTTGTCGGATTTTACATGTGTACACAAGTCCATCGGACAAAAGTCCAAATTACAAACATGCATGCTCGGAAGCGGAAGCAGTCGGTCTTGTAAACTAGAGTTCGTAATGGAGAATTAACATTCGTGACGTGGCAAATTATGAAATCTCCAAATGCAGCGCACAATTCTCTTCTTTAATGGGATGATAATGAAGCTGCTTTGCTGGTGATACTGATGGAGTTATTGCAAACAAATTTTCAAAGGCTTTTTTTTTCTAGTGATATCAAGAATATTATTATGTTTTTTTTTTTTAATTTGTGCAAGTTACGGCAACACCATTATCCCCTAGTTTATAAGATCAAAGATACAACTATATTGGTGTCCCTTGTCAGCTTTATAATGTATTTTTTAAAATGTAACTGCCTACTCCCAAACTGTCATTTGAAGTAAAACACATAGCCAAGTATTCACAAGGAGGGGATGGTGGACTAGGGATTATAGCGGTGCAAGAATAATGTAGAAGAGTCGGGGTTAACTCACAGTTCAATGCTCATAATACTTATTAATTAGTAAAACGGTTTTTATTACATATAGAAAATGACATCAATACACAAAAAAAGAAAAAATATATATAGGAAAAAATTGACAATATATTTTTAGTAAGACTCAATCATATAAATCATGACAGATAATAATTAAAATTTCATTTACAGCGGCATGTAATCATTGATATAGAAAACAATACAGAGTTAGCAATGGGTTCAAGTTATGCACATGAAATTAAAGGTATAATTCACGTTTACTGTGAGTAAGGTGACCTGAGATAGACTAGGTGAGTCTTAGTAGACAATTCCGACATGTTTCGCCATGACAATGGCTTCCTCAAGGTAAGTCTACTTTACGTAATTAATATATCTAGTAAAGAAAGCATCATAATTAGTTCAATTCAATAATGGGTAAAATAAAGAAATAGACCCATTTAGATAAAAAGAAAAAAATAAATAAAAAGGACAAATTTCTTATAGAAAAAACCGGGAGGGTTCCACTAGTTGCCAACCCAGAGGGAGTGCCTTAGCCCCTCCTTCCCTGGTGGAAAAGAGAAGGGAAGAGTCCCCCTTAGCGCCATCCAGAGCTTACCCAAGTCGGTGTGTAGGTCAGATTCGGCCCCAGCCGTGAGGTAAGGCAGTCATATAGGGTGCCAGGATTGCCTAGCAGAAGGCGGGTACAACCAGATCGGACGTTGGATGTTTTATCTGGTTTAGGGAGGAATGAACCATATTTCAAAGAAAGGAATAAATAATAAAAAGTAATTTCAGTAGTGTTGTAAGTCCATGAAAAGTTAGTTCATGGACATGACGCCATACACTACATGGGGGACAATGTCTCAAATGTTTACTTACTTGGGTTGATTAAAAAATACGGTTGAAAATGTGTAATGGAAGAACCAGAAGGTTCTGAAAAGTAACCAAATAATAAACAGGAGGCACCTGGGAAGACATTAGATAAGCAGAGAATTACGGTATTGTACAGGGTATTAATTGAAGAAAGAGAAGCAATAAATTAAGTAAAGTTATGAGAGAGGATGATCAAATACCTGTGTTAGAGTGTGAGGTAAAAAGCCAGTTCTGCCTAAGATAGGCAATTATGAGCACCCTTAAAAGAAGGGGGGAAGAAAAGGTGTCCAGACGATCAGGGGTCTGCAAGGAGCTGAAGAGAGATGATATTCAAACAACCCTCTTAGATAAAAAATAAAATATAAAAGATAAATTGAAAATAATACCAAAAAGAAAAGTGGCAGGGAGATTGGATTGCTTACTTGAATGCAGACAGGTGTAATACGTCAGGTGCCTCCAGAGTCCTGTGATGGACTGAAGTAGCAGGCTGGTTTTTATAACCGCCTTCCAGATCGAGGAGGCGTGGAGACCGCCCCTAGATCAGCGGACAGAGGAGCCTATGCGCATGCGCATAGCACGCCTCCGCCGGGAGCCTACAATGACCATAGTTCCCGGCGGTAGGCGTGGAATGAGCGTGATGACGTCATCGCCGTGTTCCGGCGAGTGAGTGGCGGAGGCTGGAGGTGGGCGGGCTTGTTGAGTCCGCCCTCGGGTGTCCATACTAGGCAAAAAGGCTTTCCCAAAAAAAGACATGTCCGCCCCCAGGGCGGTGGCCGAGTCTAGACAGCCGAACGATGGTGGGAGGGTACCTAGGAGGGGGAAAGGAAGGGGGAGAAAGGAGGCGAGATGGAGCAAGACCAGTGGGGGCTGTGTATTAGAGGCATTCCAGCGGGTTAAGAAAATAGGGGATATCCTCACCAGTCATAAACTCTAACTGAAAGCCATGAGTACCAGATAAGTAGAGTTTAAACATGTTTGGGTCATAGCTAATTAGAGACCTTTAACGGGTTTGTGGAAGCAGAGTAAAGTTTGGACAGGAGTACAGAAAAGGATCTAGACATGTCAGGCCAAATTGAAATTGGTCAAGCGTCTATTAGAGAGGTCAGGGGCAATTTAGCGAAGGAAATAGTGTACAATCAGGATTCAATTCCCATACAGTATAGTTGATAAGGTTTCAAATTAATTTCCATATGTATTGGGAAACATGGTACATTAATTATAAATAGACAAAAAGACATATTGCAAGAAACAATAAAACATAACGGAGCAGGCTTTGGCGCATGATGGTAAAGACCTCTGCGGGCGAGACCCCAAAGGAGGGGAAAAAACGAACATTTTTTCAAAAGGATGGTTTATATTGGGAACAAATGTAATGATAAATATTAAAGGAAGGATTTGAAGCTGATATACTCGTTCATACCCGGGTATCTGGTGGCATCTAAGGTGTATATCCACCTGGTTTCGAGTTGAAGGAGGCGGTTATCAATGTCCCCTCCGCGTATGTTGAGGGGTAAATGTTCAAGGGCAGAAAATAAAATTGCAGTAGGATCAAAGTTATGTTTTTGAGCTACATGACGATTAATCGCAGTTGAAATTTTCTTTTTAGATAAAGGTTTTATGTGGTCCTGTATGCGGATGGAGAAAGCTCTCTTTGTTTTTCCGACATAAAAGCATCCACAGCGGCAAGTGGCTAGATAAATGACTCCTACAGTGTTACAAGTAACCCGATGTTTGGGCTTATGTAAATTCCCGTTTGGTAGTAAGGTGTTATTAGAGTTAGACAGAAACATACATGAGTCACAATGTCCACAGGAGAAAGTACCAGATTGGTCCATTTTTTTTGTGTCATCTGGGGCGTAAAAATGACTAGAAGTTAGTTTATCGCTAAGGGATAATGGTCGCCGGTAAGTGATTTCTGGGTATGTTTTTACATACTGTCCTACTATAGGGTCCGATGATAGTAGGGGCCAGAATGTATTTATGGTATTCCTAACCTGGGCAGACTGATTAGAGTATTGAGTAATGAGACGTACAGGTTGGTTTAGTTGAAGATTTTTGTCTCTAAAGATTAATTCCTTTCGTTCCAAGCGTTTAACTCTATTAAATGATTGTTTAAGTAAATTGTGGCTGTAGCCTCTTGATTTCAATCTTCGATATAGTTCATAAGATGCTTGGTAGAAGTCTTTATCATTGGTACAATTTCTTCTTATTCGTAAATATTGACTGTACGGTATACTTTTTAAAAGATTTTTAGGGTGAGAGCTGGATGCATGCAATATGGTATTGCCTGCCGAGGCTTTTCTGTATAGTGAAGAGTATAATTTACCTTCATTGTCAATAGTTATAGTAAGATCGAGAAAAGTGATCATTTGTTGGCTATACTCCAGAGAAAATTTAAGGTTGTATGTATTGATAGAAATTTTGTCAAAAAAACGTTGTAAATCTGGGTAGGTGCCAGTCCAAAAGATTAAAATATCATCGATGTATCTCATCCAGGAGAGGATGTGCTGGGTAAAGCACCTCATCTCTGGGTCCAAAAAAATGTCCTTTTCCCACCCCCCCAGATACAGATTGGCGTAGGAAGGGGGAAATTTAGTGCCCATTGCTACGCCCTGTATCTGGAGGTAGTGGGAAGATCCAAAGGTAAAATAATTTTTGGTTAAGATAAACTTTCAATAAAATTTCAATTTGGCCTGACATGTCTAGATCCTTTTCTGTACTCCTGTCCAAACTTTACTCTGCTTCCACAAACCCGTTAAAGGTCTCTAATTAGCTATGACCCAAACATGTTTAAACTCTACTTATCTGGTACTCATGGCTTTCAGTTAGAGTTTATGACTGGTGAGGATATCCCCTATTTTCTTAACCCGCTGGAATGCCTCTAATACACAGCCCCCACTGGTCTTGCTCCATCTCGCCTCCTTTCTCCCCCTTCCTTTCCCCCTCCTAGGTACCCTCCCACCATCGTTCGGCTGTCTAGACTCGGCCACCGCCCTGGGGGCGGACATGTCTTTTTTTGGGAAAGCCTTTTTGCCTAGTATGGACACCCGAGGGCGGACTCAACAAGCCCGCCCACCTCCAGCCTCCGCCACTCACTCGCCGGAACACGGCGATGACGTCATCACGCTCATTCCAAGCCTACCGACGGGAACTATGGTCATTGTAGGCTCCCGGCGGAGGCGTGCTATGCGCATGCGCATAGGCTCCTCTGTCCGCTGATCTAGGGGCGGTCTCCACGCCTCCTCGATCTGGAAGGCGGTTATAAAAACCAGCCTGCTACTTCAGTCCATCACAGGACTCTGGAGGCACCTGACGTATTACACCTGTCTGCATTCAAGTAAGCAATCCAATCTCCCTGCCACTTTTCTTTTTGGTATTATTTTCAATTTATCTTTTATATTTTATTTTTTATCTAAGAGGGTTGTTTGAATATCATCTCTCTTCAGCTCCTTGCAGACCCCTGATCGTCTGGACACCTTTTCTTCCCCCCTTCTTTTAAGGGTGCTCATAATTGCCTATCTTAGGCAGAACTGGCTTTTTACCTCACACTCTAACACAGGTATTTGATCATCCTCTCTCATAACTTTACTTAATTTATTGCTTCTCTTTCTTCAATTAATACCCTGTACAATACCGTAATTCTCTGCTTATCTAATGTCTTCCCAGGTGCCTCCTGTTTATTATTTGGTTACTTTTCAGAACCTTCTGGTTCTTCCATTACACATTTTCAACCGTATTTTTTAATCAACCCAAGTAAGTAAACATTTGAGACATTGTCCCCCATGTAGTGTATGGCGTCATGTCCATGAACTAACTTTTCATGGACTTACAACACTACTGAAATTACTTTTTATTATTTATTCCTTTCTTTGAAATATGGTTCATTCCTCCCTAAACCAGATAAAACATCCAACGTCCGATCTGGTTGTACCCGCCTTCTGCTAGGCAATCCTGGCACCCTATATGACTGCCTTACCTCACGGCTGGGGCCGAATCTGACCTACACACCGACTTGGGTAAGCTCTGGATGGCGCTAAGGGGGACTCTTCCCTTCTCTTTTCCACCAGGGAAGGAGGGGCTAAGGCACTCCCTCTGGGTTGGCAACTAGTGGAACCCTCCCGTTTTTTTCTATAAGAAATTTGTCCTTTTTATTTATTTTTTTCTTTTTATCTAAATGGGTCTATTTCTTTATTTTACCCATTATTGAATTGAACTAATTATGATGCTTTCTTTACTAGATATATTAATTACGTAAAGTAGACGTACCCTGAGGAAGCCATTGTCATGGCGAAACATGTCGGAATTGTCTACTAAGACTCACCTAGTCTATCTCAGGTCACCTTACTCACAGTAAACGTGAATTATACCTTTAATTTCATGTGCATAACTTGAACCCATTGCTAACTCTGTATTGTTTTCTATATCAATGATTACATGCCGCTGTAAATGAAATTTTAATTATTATCTGTCATGATTTATATGATTGAGTCTTACTAAAAATATATTGTCAATTTTTTCCTATATATATTTTTTCTTTTTTTGTGTATTGATGTAATTTTCTATATGTAATAAAAACCGTTTTACTAATTAATAAGTATTATGAGCATTGAACTGTGAGTTAACCCCGACTCTTCTACATTATTCTTGCACCGCTATAATCCCTAGTCCACCATCCCCTCCTTGTTGATACTCTTACACCAAGGGATGAGGTGCTGTATTACCTAGCGGACCCTCTCTGTCCTTTTGTACATTACATAGCCAAGTATTATTCTCCTCAATTTTTTAATTGTGCATTAAAAAAAAAAGAATAGACATGCTATCTGCCAATAGAACTTAACCAAAAAGTGCATTCTATGCATCCAAAAATATAGAAAATATACCAAATCAAATCATTATTCAACCAAAAACAAACTGAAAAGTGCTAAATGAAAAACGCGAAAAGAAAAGCGCGAATCAACGTTCACCAAACTTCTACTAACACGAAATTAGCAGAAGGAGCCCAAAGGGTGACGCTAAAGAGCTGAAAAAACACGTAGTAAGTCTAGTGTGACCGTGTTGTATGCAAGACAAGTTTTAGCCAACACCCTTCGGACAAAATTCCACGGTTTTGTTGTCGGAAAGTCCGATCGTGTGTACGGGGCTTTACTCTGCTGTTTGTTACTAGGATTTGTGTTAACCATGTCATGTTTACAAAATTGTATAATATACATTTAATCACTCTGTATGTATTACCGTTTAATCAAAAATCAAATCAAACATTCATTGAGCAAAAAAAAAAAAAAACTTTCTCCCCCTGGAAGTCCAGCTCAGCCCAGCTCAGTTTTTTTGTCACATGTAAATAAAAAATTATTAGCAGAACACACTGAAAACTAAGACACATACAGTATGTCTTCCCATATCAAAAGAAAGTTATGTACCTCCTTACTGAATGCATCTTAACATAATAAGCCGCTTCTAGATCTTAGCCTGATTAAAGTAATCAACAATGTCAGCTGGGGCTGGAGTGACAAGATGATCCGAGCTGATGGTGGAATTGGCTTATTTCATGTCTATGAAGATACAAGCCTTTTAAAGTCTTTAAAGCGGATCTTCACTACATCTGAGCACCACAAACCAAAAACACTATTTAATTCATCAAAGCAAACTCTCCCATCCATCCATGTCTCTATGCTTTATTTTGTTGAGAAATCACTTTGAAAAACAACCTTCTAGCCATGGGCGTTCGCAGAACTTTTTTCAGGGGGGGGGCATCATTTTAAGGTTGGAGGCTGCAGAGTGCGGACATGGTACAAGAGGTAGTTAGAGGCTGCAGACACGATACAGGAGGTGGTGGGAGGCTGCGGACATGATACAGGAGGTGGTGGGAGGCTGCTGACATGATACAGGAGGTAGTGGGAGGCTGTGGACATGATACAGGAGGTGGTGGGAGGCTGCAGACACAGTAAAGGAGGTGGTTGGAGGCTGCGGCGTGCGGACATGGTACAAGAGGTGGTTGGAGGCTGCGGACATGATACAGGAGGTGGTTGGAGGATGAGGACATCACATACTATAGATATAGCAGCCATGGATGGATGGTGCAGGGGTCCAGTCTCCAGGACTTAGTGTGGCTGTGCACACAGTGGAGTGGTGGGAGTCTCCCTCCAGCAGCCATGGATGGATCCATAGCTGCTGGAGAGTCTCCCACCACTCCATTGTGAGCACAGCCACACTGAGTCCTGGAGACCGGACCCCTGCACCATCCATCACACATCCCCACAGGCTTCAGCTGGGGTACGGGCTCTGGGTCGGGAGGCATGTGCGCTCTGATATGCTGGTGACTCCGAAGCAGCCGAGTGCCAAATGCTGTCCATTAAATAATGGCGCCAGGCAGCACCATTACGCCATTAACTCAACGCACATGCGCCCGCTCGGCTGAAAGTGGCCGAGCATGTACGAGCCCGGGAGGCTTTGGAACTGTGCATGTTCCAATGTCGGGCCGCAGCCATATTTTTCACGGGAAGCTGCCGTCCATAACAGGCATTTACAGGCAGCTCAAAAACGGTTTGAAATTTACCAGCTGGTGTGCGGACAGCTTGCTCCAGGGGTGGACACTTGCGCCCCCATGCGGACGCCCATGCCTCTAGCATTTCTGGCCGTGGCCATCTTGAGTAAGGGCAAATGATCCATGTTACTTTACTTCCTGGAATCAACCTGCCCTTATCTCAGGCATGCATGCATACAGGAGAGTTTGCTTAGCTGAGAAAATCATCACATCTCTGTCTCTTCAAAAACACTACAAGTGCAGAAAGTACCTGTTTTTTATTTTACTATAGACATACTGTAGATACTTCAAAGTCTACCTGTGCTTAGGCTATGGACACCAAAGTATTTACATATTCTTTACAAGCAGTAAAGGAAACAAGCACCCCATCCCCACGCACAACTCTCCAGTTGCTTATACTGTGAAGTAATACATTTTTAAAGATCACAAGAAAGTAGGGTATCAGTTTGTTAAGTTTAGGTGTCAGGGACATGGCCGTCACGGTGCTGACAACACCGCCCAGAGCACTCAGGGACGCCTACGGACGATCCCAAGTCATGCACGAGCATGCGCCGCGCATCAGCGCACATTGGTGCATGCCGGCGCGCATCAGAGCGCATCAGCGCATACAGATTCCCATCGGTGCACATCGGCGCACATTGGCGCACACGGGTGCGCATCAGCACGCATTGGCGCACACGGGTGCGCATCGGCGCACATGCACGCGCAATACTGCGCATGCGCAACGGCGCACACTGACGTGATGAACTTTGGCGCCAGTGGCTCTATTTAAGCCGGCCTGTAGCCACAGGACAGCGCTGGATTATCTCCTCAGCTCCCGTGTGTACCTTGACCTTGCCCCCTTGATCTGATCTACCTGTTGTGACCCGGCCTGCCTTGACCTTGCTTCCTGACCTTCCGGCTTGACCTACGGCTTGTACCTGGACCCTGCTTGTGTTTGACCTCGGCTCGCCCCTGTGTATTCTCTGGACTGATCTACCTGTGTATGACCCCTGGCCTGGCTCCTGGTTTCTCCTTTACTCTGAATACAGCAAGTTTGCTCTGCCTGCTTCGGCCATCCCTCAGCAGCCGAGCCCAGCGAACTGCAAGCAAGCACCCGGCCATCTGTGCTTCTTTGGGCACTGCGCTCCTGTTCCCAACTTCAGGAACGCACTGCACTTAGCCGCAAGGGAAGCCCTCTTAGCCACTCAATCTCCATACATATACCTGACATTAGGGTTACTTGTTGTGTGATTAGAGGATTGGCACTCTGCCAAGATTTTGCTATTCAAAGATAATAGAGAGCAAAGAACTTGTTCACATTGGAGCGACTTGTCATGCGCTTTGACAGGTCAAATTCCGATCGTCTGTGCCAATTCCGACGCGCAAAATTCCTACTCTGGCTCGGAAACAATTTCACGCATGCTCAGAAGCATTGTACTTAATTTTCTCGGCTCGTTGTAGTGTTGTACATCACCGCGTTCTTGACGGTCGAAAGTTCAGCAAACTTTTGTGTGACCGTGTGTATGCAAGCCAAGCTTGAGCGGAATTCCGTCGGAAAAACCATCCAAGATTTTTCCGATGGAAAATCTGCTCGTGTATACGCGGCACAAGTCTTATTCTACATATCGTAGTATGTATTTCAGCCTCGTATTATTTGTCCTTTTATTTCCATATTGGAATGTGAAAATGCACAGCTATTGACCAGCAAATATTAAACGGTGTGAAGTGCATCTAGAGATTTATTAATTTTTTCTGCTGCTTGTCTGAGTATAGCGACTTTTTTTATTGTGTATTTTATTTCAGGGTTGAAACAAGTGCTCCGTTTCTCCTTGACATCAATGTATGTGTCAGCAGATGCTGTCATTGTTTCAAAGGTATCATAGACTTTTTTCTACGGCTAAATGAAGCAGCAGAGCTTTCCGCTTGTCAACATTTGTGACACCTAAAGTACTAAAGTCAGGATAAGAGTCAAAGGCAAGAAAACTGTATTCATATCATTCAGCCATGCTGCATGATTTGCAGTGTTTTCACAGGTATGTAAAATGAAGAAAAGGATGATGACACTGCATCCTTGTCACCAGCTGTAGTGTTTGTGATTCTCACAAATCTAGCAAGCTTCACATCTGAGCTCATTTGCATGCTGGTATCAAAAGACGGCTGTCCCCAACAGGGAGGTAATGCTATTGTGCCAGCATTGTAATCTGACAGCTGACACTACCACAGAGGATAAGCAGCAACATGGAATAACTAACACTGATAACACTACAATCCTTTCAATATTTTATTCTCGGAATGCAGATACAATATTGTTCTAATTTTCAGCTGCATAAAGATGGTCATACACTAGCAAAATTTTATAAAAACATTTTTGTTTTAAAACAGTAGTAAAGCTTAAAAAGACAAACAAAGAAACCCTGCAAGGTAAAGGCGTAACGTGTAGCAATGCATACTAGCACATTATGCAAGACTTACCTGAAAATTAAGCCCTCCAGCGGCAAACTGTTACCACTGCATAGGCTTCTATCTTCACTCAGTCTTTCCTCCGGCTTTGCATGCTGCGGCCACATGAATGGCCGAGCCGCGATGATGTCACTCCCGTGCATGTGCCAGTGAACTCAGCAGCTGCTGTTCCCTAGATTATCTCCTAAACGTGCATATTCATGTAATCTACAGGTAAGCTTTATTATAAGCATACCTGTAGGTTAATTTCAAAATACAGACTTTACCACCACTTTGCCTCCCCATGTGAATGAGTATGGGGTACATAGTACCCCTACACATTCACCAAAAAAAGTGTCAAAAAGAAATAAAAACACACAGTTTTTGACAATTGCTTTATTGTTAATAAAAAAAAAAAACAATGTCCGCAGATGTAGATCTATCATCAATTACGACGCCGTCACACACCGACAGACCCGAAAAAAAAAAGCCAGTGACAAAGGTTAACCGCCAGTGACAAAGGCTAACCATCATCTTTCTGCTCTGCCATCTGACAGTTCTTAAAGTGGTTGTACACCCACAAAAAAAAAAAAAACTGCAAGACAAAGACATAATGAGCTACCGTGTTTCCCCGAAAGTAAGACAGTGTCTTACTTTCTTTTTATCCCTAAAAGCCCCACTATGTCTTACTTTCGGGGTATGTCTTACATTATGGGGCACATAGCACATTATGGGGCAGATCATGGGGCACATAGCAGATCAGGGCACATTATGGCACATTATGGGGCACATAGCACATCAGGGCACATTATGGGGGACACAGCACATCTGGGCACATTATGGGGCATGGGGCACATTAGGGCATCAGGGCATGGGGCACATTAGGGCATCAGGGCATGGGGCACATTAGGGCATCAGGGCATGGGGCACATCTGGGGACACTTACTTGCGAGCATAGTAGTGCAGGAAGCGTCTATCTGTCATGTTTTCTCTCATGTCACGCTGCCCGCTCCCTGGCGGCCCCTCCTCTCTTCTCGTCTATCCCAGATGATGTCTCAAGCCAATGGGGATTGACGAGAAGAGAGGAGGGGCCGCCGGGGAGCGAGCAGCGCTGAGTGACATGAGAGACAGCGTATGACAGATAGACGCTTCCTGCGCTACTCTGCATCTCATTCGGCTCTGGTCTCTGCAGGCAAATCCCCCGTGTTTCCCCGATAGTAAGACATACGTCTTACTTTCGGGGTACGGCTTACATTAGCTGTCCCCTCTGACACTCCCGATACGTCTTACTATCGGGGGTGTCTTACTATCGGGGAAACACGGTAGCTCATTATGAATTACTTATCTTAGATCGAAGCCCCCGCAGCGGTCCTCGTACCCCGCTCTGGCTGGCAACATCATTCGCGGAGTTACTTCTGGGTATCGCGGGCTCCGGCACTGTGATTGGCCAGAGCCGCAATGATGTCACTCCGTGCATGTGCCGATGATTTTGGCACATGCAGATACAAGGGATATGTCCTAAACCGTGCAGGTTTAGGAGATATCCGGGGTAGCTACAGGTAAGCCTTGTTATAGGCTTACCTGCAGCAAAAAGTGGTTGTAAAGGGTTTACAACCACTTTAAATAGGTAAGGGGTGGGGCCACCTGGCAAGGTCACTTGGTGGCACCGCCCCCCTGTGACATTAGCGATCGGTGCATGCTGGGTCAGTGACATCACATGAAGGTGGTGCCACCAGGTGGCATCACCAGGTGGCCCCGCCCCTTACCTATTTAAGAACTGTCAGATAGCAGAGCAGGCAGATGACAGTTAGCCTTCATCACGGATGGAGCCTTCATCGCGGCGGCTTCGGCGTCGTGATTGACGATGGATCTACATCGAGGGACATTGTTTTTTTATTTTCAATAAGGGAATTGTCAAAAACTGTGTGTATGATTTTATTTATTTTTTTTACTTTTTTGGTGAATGGGTAAGGGTACTATGTACCCCATGCTCATTCACATGGGGGGCAGATCTGGAGGCTCCCTTGTTAAAGGGGGCTTCCAGACTCTGATAAGCCCCCTGCCCATGGACCCCCACAACCACAGCCCAGGTTTGTGGGGAGGAGGCCCTTATGTGGCATGTGGGCATGTGGCCTGGTATGGTTCAGGTGGGTGGGGGTGCTCGCTCATCCCCCCCTTTCCTGGCCTTCCGGGATCCATACTAGGATAAGGGTCTGGTATAGATTTTGGTGTGACCCCTACGCCTTTTTTTTTTCAAATTTTTCTAGTGCCTATAATGTTTTTTTTTCATTCAGATTTCAGTGGGGAAGCCCATTGACAGCTGATGACTCATCCGTTGTTAAGGAAGCAGTGGCCGGCTTCGCGGCCTGCTCCTTAACAACCAGATGTTCACTGTGCCCTGATTGTGCAAAGCTTTGCCCAATCAGTGTTAAAATGCACTGTGCAGAGGGGGCGTGATGACGTAACGCACGTCACAGAGGGAGGAGCCTGACAGAGCCGCGAGGTTCGAACGCCAGCAGGAACCCGGAGCGTATCGGCGCGGTATGGAGAGTGAGAGCCTCCATGACCGGGGCTGATAGACCACAAGACATCCCCCACTGGCTCCGAGGAGAAGCAGCGCTCGCGGCGGGTTCCGCGAAATAGACCACCACGGCAGCAGGAAGCCAGAACCCCCACCCCGCTATACCGCATTTGAAACCACAGCGTAACCGTGCACCCACCTCATGGGGAGGTAACCGGTCCCGAGAGAGGAGGTAAGAGATCAGGGGGCTGACAAACTGATAGCCCAGGGGAAGGAAGTGGAAGACGGGCCGGTTCTCCAGTAGATGAGCAGAAGACTAAGGTACCCCGAGGGGGAGGCAAAAGTGAAATGTAACATGTACTATGGGTCGTGGTTTTATCACAGCAGAAAAGGGGAAAAAGAAAAAAGACAGTCTAAATAAAGGGCGCATACCAGAGAAGCATAACTTAAGAGGTAATCCTGGCACACTTTGCACACAGAATAAAGAGCCAGTAAGAACTGTACTGTAGGAAGTATTACAGGTTTTCTGTATACAGTATGAGCGCCTGGCATTTTCTTTATATGATACAGTAAAGCATGTGTGGCAGGAGCTGTTGAAGGCGACCCTGAGCTTGAACTTTCCTTTTTTTTTTTTCCCCTCTTCTCCCCCTCTGCTTCCTGGAATAACGGTTAGAAATTAAGAAATTGGAGCTTCATTTATCTACTGTGAAATCCCTATCTGTTTAAACTGATCTTAAACTCCTATGAATATACGTAACCGGCGGGGAAGTTTTAATATGTGCCGGGGGGAACGAAGGAGGGATGGGGATTTAAACTAGCGGATTGGAAAATAACGGTGAGGAAGAACTGTCCCCCGCCTGGTCGCTCCCCCCCCCCCCTTTTTTTTTTTTTTTTCTTCTTTATGTTTTTTTTTTCCTTTTGGTTTGAGTGCCGCGGATCAATTTTGTCCTCTCTACAATGGCAATATACGCTGGGTAACATATATTATCCCGGAAATCGGACCTGGAGCCAGGGGCAGCATAGTACGGGGACAGTACAATCTTATATAACAACAGAAATCACCAGGATCCCTTTCTGATCCTTATATATCCCCCCTGACCACCCTATGATGGTGGTAGAGCACCAGGGAGTGGGTCGGAATAGAAGGTGAGACGAAGGTGGAATTGGACCCCCCAGGACTTTCCTTTCTTTTCTTTTTCTTGTACTAGAGGGCCTACTTCCCATCTATGACCCTTTATACAGCTTGTATGCTGTTAAGAATAAGGGTGTGCAAGTCAAACTTGTAAGGGAAAGGACTTAGATACCAACAGACAGACAAACAACACAACCAACCCTATTGGGCATAGCAGGGGTAGAAGGAGAGAACCCCCGGTCAGAGGGGACGGTAAAAGTAACAAAACAAGCTGGGGAAACGAATAAGAAAGACAAAGGAAAGCACGATGAGTAAAACTACGAATAAAACAACTAAGGGGAGTGCCCCCAAAACCCCGAAGGCAACGAGTAGTACGATAAAACAATACATGAATCAAGGAGCAAGTCCACAAGGAACGGAACAGCAGGGCAAACCGGACAGAAGAAAAGGTAATGCTCCAAAACCTGGAGAGGCTCCAGATCAGTCGAGAGGAGATATAACCGCAGAGAGTGAATCCGAAATAAGCAGAGTAGAAGAGCAAAGAACAGACTCTCAAATGCCAACGAAAGAGGATATGATGGACATGTTCTTGAAACTCGAGACTGCAATTAAGGCGGATATCAACGCATTAAGAGGAGATCTAGGCCATCTACTGACGAGAGTTGAGGAGGTTGAAGAAAAAACGGATAAACATACCCAGGAACTAAGTGAACTAAAGGAACAGGTAAAAATAACAAAACGCAATCAGAGGAAAATCCTGTACAGACAGGAGGACCAGGAGAACAGGAATCGAAGACAGAACTTGAGAGTGAGAGCAGAGAGGAAGGGCGAAGACCTAAGAGAAATAATGGAAAAAATATTTAATCCCCTCCTAGAGAGACCCCCAGAGGACTTTCCTAAGATTGAAAGGATCCACAGGGTAGGAAGAATCAGAAACGCAGCGGAAGAAAGGCCAAGGGACATTATAGCCAGATTTTGATTCTATGAGGATAGGGCGGAGGTATGGGCTAAGGCACGACGGGCAGCACCTTTGTTATATGATGGAGGGGAGGTGCAGTTGTATACGGATTTAGCCCCGGAAACTCTGACAAGAAGGAGACTTTTGAAACCTCTTTTGGAGCAGATGAGGATACAGAATATCAAGTACAACTGGGGGTTCCCAGCATGTCTCATAGGACAGAAAGAGGGAATATCGGCTAGATTAGTCTTTCCAGAGGACTTGGTAGAGTTTTGTAATAAACTGGACCTCCTGATACCAGAATTACCAGGTTGGACAGATGAAGAAGGTTAATAGGAGGGAGGAGGGATGGAGGGGAAGGAAGGGAGAGGGCCTATGGTTGGGTGGGTTGCATTTTTATTTTTTTTTTTCTCTCTGCCGGGTTTGGTGTTTTCTTTACTGCGGGAGGAACAGGGAAAGAAAAGGGGGGCAAATAGCGGGGGAAAGGGGGGGGGATGAGTGGGCAATGGAAAGGAGATGATGGAGATCCAATGCTGGGGTTCGACCGGCATGCACATACATACCATCTACTTCCATCTTGATCGGATGGGAGTATGGGCATGGGCGGCTAGTCAGGGAACCCACCTCATTAGGAAGAAATCGCAGATGGCCAGGGAATACCGGGCCACCAGCGAGTTCGAGGTCGGGAGAGGGCCACAGGGAAGGAAGGGTGGGGGAGGGGGATGGGAGGGAGAAGTTGGGGGTCAGGGGGGTTTGGGAGGGAGGGAGGGAAGACAGGGGGATAGGGGGGAGGGAACCTCATCCACCTCGGTTAGAAAGTACCTAGAAGGATTAAAGGAAAGCACATACAAAAAAAAAAAAAATATATAATAGATGACTGAAACTCGCTTCCTGACATATAACGTCAGAGGATTAAATACCTTATCCAAAAGAAATAAGATACTAAATTAACTCAGGAACTATCACGCAGATGTAGTTTTTCTACAAAAAAACTCACCTATCACATGAAGCAAACATAAAAATATTTTCAGCAAACTACCCGACATGGTTTTATGGAGACACACCAATAATACAAGAGCAAGAGGGGTGGCAATAGGGATGGCCAAAGGAATAAGATTTCAACTAGAAGAGAAGCTGACAGATTTAGAGGGAAGATTTTTGTTTCTAAGAGGAAAACTGGGAGAAACGGAATTTACATTTGCAAATATCTATGCCCCAAATAAGAACCCAGCAAAATATCTAACTAAAGTACTGGGAAGATTGATGGCTTTCCAGAGGGGTTATGTGATCTTAATGGGAGACCTCAATCTTTGTTTGGAACCGGACGTGTATAGTACGTCCCGTGTACAGGGGACAGGGAACGTACAGCTAAAAGCATTAAAACAAAAATTACAAAAATGCCAACTGGTAGATGCATGGAGGATGCAGCATCAAAAAAGAAAAGATTTTACGTTCTTCTCCCCTGTGCACGGGACATACTCTAGGATAGATTATATTATGGTAGACCATAGACTATTGGGGGAAATAATAGAAACAAAAATAGAAATAGTTACACTGTCGGACCATGCCCCAGTGGTAATGAGACTAAAAACATTAGGAAACCAAAGATATCCCAATAAATGGCGAATAAATGAAGCAATGTTAAGGGATGAGGAAAATTCAGAGAAGGTGAAAAAAGAAATAGAGCAGTACTTCCTGATAAATGATACTGAAGGAATAACAGCAGCAACACTGTGGGAGGCCCATAAGGCGTATGTGAGAGGAGTATTAATAGCGCTAGGAGTTAAAAAAAAAAAAAGAGAGATTAGAGAAAATAAAGGGGTTAAGGGAAGAAGTAGCGATAGCGGAACAATTGCATAAAAATCATTTAAGCCCCCAACCCACTCTGTATCAAAAATTAGTCATTAAAAGAGAGGAACTGAAAGAATATATGGACCAAGAGGAAAAAAGAAAATTTAACAGAATAGCCCAAGAGAGATATAAATGGGGAAATAAAGCGAGTAAGCACTTATCTAAAATCCTTCAAAAAAAAAAAATCGGTTAATTACATCGACAAAATACAAACTGTAAATGGAGAAATGGTGTATGAGACTAAAGAAATAGCGGAAACATTTAAAAATTATTATAAAAAGCTGTATTCAGTAAAGAATACAGTATTCCCGTTAGAGGAGAAATTCGGAAAACAAAAAACTTCCTAAATAAAGCACAATTACCAGTAATTACAGAAGAGGAGAGGGAAAAGCTAGAGGCACCCATAACTCAGGAAGAAATCAAGGAAGCTTTAAAAGACTCGGCGCCAGGTAAAAGTCCGGGCCTGGACGGGTTCACAACGTCGTATTATAAGAAATATGGGGAGATCCTAGTTCCAAGACTGTGCCAGTACTTCAATGGCCTGGGACTGAACTATGGATTGAGTAGGGATGCGGCGACTGCCTCGATCACTGTTATACCAAAAGAGGGAAGGGATGTATCAATGTGTTCCAGCTATAGGCCGATCTCTTTATTAAATACAGATATAAAACTTTATGCCAAAGTTCTGGCAAGGCGGATAAAAAGCTTAATGAACACATTGATACATCCCGACCAAGTAGGTTTCATTCCAGGTAGGGAAGGGAGGGACAATGGGGCGAGGTCACTCCTCTTGATTCAGAGGATAAAGGAGAGTGGGTCCCCAGGTCTACTCCATTCGATCGATGCAGAAAAAGCTTTCGACAGGGTAGACTGGGGACTCATGGTCCAGACTTTGGAAGCAATGGGCTTTGGACCGAGAATGATCCAGTGGATCCAGACACTGTACCATCATCCCACAGCATTAGTTAAAATAAATGGACTATCATCCCTCCCCTTCGAGATGAAGAATGGGACGAGGCAGGGATGTCCCCTGTCCCCCCTACTGTTTATCATATCATTAGAACCACTCTTGGCCACCATAAGAAACAACGTAGAAATAAGAGGAATTTGGGTGGGGGAGGAAGAACACAAAATAGCAGCTTTTGCGGATGACGTTTTATTTTACATCGGACACCCAAGGACCACTTTACCGAACTTAATCAAAACCTTAAAACAATACGGGGAATTATCAAACTTTAAAATAAATTTAGCTAAATCAGAGATCTTGAATATAAATCTGAGTAAAACAGTAAAACAAGAGATCCAAAAGGAGTTTTATTTCCCTTGGCAAAAAGTAATCAAATATTTAGGTATAAAATTAACAAATTCTTTGGAAAAAATCTATAAAATTAACTATATACCACTCCTAGATGAAATTAAACAAGAATGCAAAAAATTCCTGGGCAAGCCAATTTCTTGGATTGGATGCATAAATACTCTAAAAATGGTCATCCTCCCAAAAATAACCTACAAATTTCAGATGTTACCGGTTGCACTATCACAAACATACCTTAGAAAACTTAAAACTATAGTGATGAGCTTTGTATGGAAAAACAAAAAGCCAAGAGTGTCCTTTTTAACGCTAAAACAGGAAAAAAAAAAGAGGTGGACTAGCAATACCTTATATCCAAAATTATTATAATGCAGTAGTATTATCCAGAGTAGTAGAATGGGTTAGGGATAATAAGGAAAAAAGGTGGGTGAGGATAGAAAATACACTTTGTAATGCACGTCTGAAAGACATAATATGGAACCCCCCAAAATTTAGAGGTTTGGGGGAGAATATCTATGCACTGACACAAAATACCTTAAGAATTTGGGATAAAGTTTATAAAAGACTAAATGGGGAATTTAATTCACCTTTAACCACTTCCCGACCGCCCCCTGTATATTTACGTCGGCAGAATGGCACGTACAGGCAGAATCACGTACCTGTACGTGACATTCTTCCGGCGGTTGGGGGGTCCGATCGGACCCCCCTCCGCCGGCGGGGACGGTCGGGATCGCTTCAGGAGCGATCCGGGACGAGGGGACGGCCAGTGGTTTCTGGCCACCCCCTCGCGATCGCTCCTGGCCAATGAGAAACTTCCCCTTCCTGTCTATTGTATAGACAGGAAGGCGGAAGTGATGTCACGCTCGGTGCGCCGGTCTATGTGACCGGAGACGCCGAGCGGCGAACATGTACAGGTTAGTGCACAACACTACACTGACACCAGTACAGTTAGGCACATATTCCACCCCCCTGTCACCCCCTGATCACCCCCCAGATCACCCCCTCCCCCCCAGTCACAGTGTCACTAATTGCAGTGATCATTTATTTACTGATCACTGCATTTAGTGTCAGTGTGACTGTAATAACTGTCAGGGCAGTTAGTTTTAGGTCCAAGGTAGCCCCCTACCCCCCCCCTAATAAAGGTTTAACCCCTTGATTGCCCCCCAGGTAACCCTTTCACCCCCTTTTGCCAGTGTCACTAAGCGATCGTTTTTCTGATCGCTTTATTAGTGTCACTGCTGTCGCTAGGTAACCATTTTTTTTTTTAGGTAACCGCCATGTTTATATAGGTTCATAAATAGGTTTATAGGTCAGGTACCCCCATATTACAACCTAAATAAAGGTTTTAACCCCCTGATTGCCCCTAGAGTTAACCCTTTCACCAGTGATCACTGTATAACTGTCACTGGTGACGCTGGTTAGCCAGTTAGTTATTTTGTTATTTAGGTTCCCCGTCAGGTTTTTATATAGCGTCAGGTACCCCCATATATTACCTAATAAAGGTTTTAACCCCCTGATTGCCCCTAGTTAACCCTTTCACCCCCTTTTGCCAGTGTCACTAAGCGATCGTTTTTCTGATCGCTGCATTAGTGTCGCTAGGTAACCATTTTTTTTTTTTAGGTAACCGCCATGTTTATATAGGTTCATAAATAGGTTTATAGGTCAGGTACCCCCATATTACAACCTAAATAAAGGTTTTAACCCCCTGATTGCCCCTAGAGTTAACCCTTTCACCAGTGATCACTGTATAACTGTCACTGGTGACGCTGGTTAGCCAGTTAGTTATTTCGTTATTTAGGTTCCCCGTCAGGTTTTTATATAGCGTCAGGTACCCCCATATATTACCTAATAAAGGTTTAACCCCCTGATTGCCCCTAGTTAACCCTTTCACCCCCTTTTGCCAGTGTCACTAAGCGATCGTTTTTCTGATCGCTGCATTAGTGTCGCTAGGTAACCAGTTTTTTTTTGTATTACTGTTACGGGTGACGCTGGTTAGTTAGCTTGTTTTTTATACTGTCAGGGCACCCGCCATTTATTACCCAATAACGGTTTAACCCCCTGATCGCCCGGCGGGTGATATCAATTAGGTTTTAGGGTCAAATAAGGTCTGCGTCGCCCCAGGTTAGTGCCAGTACCGCAAACACCCACGCGCAAAGCATACACCTCCCTTAGTGGCACAGTATCTGAACAGATCGATATCTGATCTGATCAGATCTATACTAGCGTCCCAGCAGTTTAGGGTTCCAAAAAAAAACGCATTGTTAGCGGGATCAGCCCAGATACCTGCTAGCACCTGCGTTTTCCCCCTCCGCCCAGCCCAGCCCACCCAAGTGCAGTATCGATCGATCACTGTCACTTACAAAACACTAAGCACACATAACTGCAGCGTTCGCAGAGTCAGGCCTGATCCCTGCGATCGCTAACAGTTTTTTTGTGGTAGCGTTTTGATTCAGTCGCTTCAGTCAGGAGCTTTTTTACCTGTGAATCTCAAAAAAATAAAAAAAAATAAAATAGTTGTCGTTTTATTGTTCTCTCTCTCACTCTATTCTCTCTCTATTGTTGCTCTTTTTTTTACTCCATTCTATTCTGCAATGTTTTATTATGTTTTATCATGTTTTATCATGCTTGCTTTTCAGGTATGTAATTTTGTTTACTGTGTTTTAGTGTTGAGCATTTTTTTGTTTTCAGGTGCGCCATTCAGTTGCAACGCGGATTTATTTATCTTGACAGCAACAGCGTTTGCTCCCACGATACATAAAGCCGCGACTCCAACGCTGTAGGAGGTGATTTCACCACCACAGTTAAAAAAAAAGAGCATATATGCCGAAGCATGGGGGCAGCAGGGGGGGGAGGAGCGATTGGCTCCTAATGCCACGTACATACGGTCGAAATTCCGACCGTGTGTACACGGCATAACTTTTGCGGGAGGATGCCCATCATTAGAAGTGGGTGGATGAAGGGAGGTATTCTAATGGTGGGCATACCCACCAATCAATCTCTTTTTTTTCGTTCAGCCAAGAGGCTGCATGAAAAAAAAAAGATTACAATATATGTCCAGTATGTTGCTGGACTTTGAATGGTTATACCAGAATGATGCCTGCAGGTTTAGGTATCATCTTGGTATCATTCTTTTCAGCCAGTGATCGGCTTTCATGTAAAAGCAATTCTAGCGGGTAATTAGCCTCTAGACTGCTTTTACAAGCAGTGGGAGGGAATGTCCCCCCTCCCGGATATAAACCGCGCCATTGGGAAATTGGGAAAGCATTTTATCACACCAATCTTGGTGTGGTCAGATGCTTTGAGGGCAGAGGAAAGATCTAGGGTCTAATAGACCCCAATTTTTTCAAAAAAAAGAGTACCTGTCACTGCCTATTGCTATCATAGGGGATATTTACATTCCTGAGATAACAATAAAAATCAAAACAAATAAAAAAAATGGAAGGAACAGTTTAAAAATAAAATAAAAAAGCTAAATAAATAAAAAAAAAAAACAAAAAAAAAAAAAAAAAGCACCCCTGCCCCCCCTTCTCTTGCGCAAAGGCGTACACAAGCGTTGGTCTGGCGTCATATGTAAACAGCAATTGCACCATGCATGTGAGGTATCACCGCGAAGGTCAGATCGAGGGCAGTAATTTTAGCAGTAGACCTCCTCCGTGAATCTAATGTGGTATCATGTAAAGGCTTTTAAAGGCTTTTAAAAATGTATGTAGTTTGTCGCCACTGCGTGTTTGTGCGCAATTTTAAAGCATGTCGTGTTTGGTATCCATGTACTCGGCCTAAGATCATATTTTTTATTTCATCAAAAATTTGAGCAATATAGTGTGTTTTAGTGCATTAAAAATAAAAAAAAGTGTATTTTTTCCACAAAAAATGCGTTTGAAAAATCGCTGCGCAAATACTGTGTGGAAAAAAAAAATGCAACACCCACCATTTTAATCTGTAGGGCCTTTGCTTTAACAATATATATAGTGTTTGGGGGTTCAACGTAATTTTCTTGCAAAAAAAAAATATGTTTTCATGTAAACAAAAAGTGTCAGAAAGGGCTTTGTCTACAAGTGGTTAGAAGAGTGGGTGACGTGTGACATAGGCTTCGAAATGTTGTGCATAAAATGCCAGGACAGTTCAAACCCCCCCCAAATGACCCCATTTTGGAAAGTAGACACCCCAAGCTATTTGATGAGAGCAATGTTGAGCCCATTAAATATTTTTTTTTTTTGTCCCAAGAGATTGAATAATGAAAAAAAAAAAAAATATATATATTTTTTTTACAAAAAGTTGTCACTAAATGATATATTGCTCAAACATGTCATGGGCATATGTGGAAATACACCCCAAAATACATTCTGTTGCTTCTCCTGAGTACGGGGATACCACATGTGTGGGACTTTTTGGGAGCCTAGCTGCGTACGGAACCCCAAAAACCAATCACCGCCTTCAGGCTTTCTAAGGGTGTAATTTTTTTATTTCACTTCTCACTGCCAATCACAGTTTCGGAGGCCATGGAATGCCCAGATGGCATAAAACCCCCCAAAATGACCCCATTTTGGAAAGTAGACACCCCAAGCTATTTGCTGAGAGGTATTGTGAGTATTTTGCAGATGTCGCTTTTTGTCACAAAGTTTTGAAAATTGAAAAAAGAAAAAAAAATTTTTTTTTTTCTTTACTTTCTTCATTTTCAAAAACAAATGAGAGCTGTAAAATACTCACCATGCCTCTCAACAAATAGCTTGGGGTGTCTACTTTCCAAAATGGGGTCATTTGGGGGGGTTTTGTGCTATTTTGGCATTTTATGGCCTTCGAAACGGTGATAGGTAGTGAGGAGTGAAATCAAAAATTTGCACCCTTAGAAATCCTGAAGGCGGTGCTTGGGTTTCGGGGCCCCGTACGCGGCTAGGCTCCCAAAAAGTCCCACACATGTGGTATCCCCATACTCAGGAGAAGCAGCAAAATGTATTTTGGGGTGCAATTCCACATATAACTATGGCATGTGTGAGCAATATATCATTTAGTGACAACTTTTTGAAAAAAAAAAAAAATCTTTTTTATTTTTGTCTTTATTCAATCACTTGGGACTAAAAAAAAAAATATTCAATGGGCTCAACATGCCTCTCAGCAAATAGCTTGGGGTGTCTACTTTCCAAAATGGGGTCATTTGGGGGGGTTTTGTACTTCTCTGCCATTTTAGCACCTCAAGAAATGAAATAGGCAGTCATAAATTAAAAGCGGTGTAAATTCCAGAAAATGTACTCTAGTTTGTAGACGCTATAACTTTTGCGCAAACCAATAAATATACGCTTATTGGCATTTTTTTTTACTAAAGACATGTGGCTGAATACATTTTGGCCCAAATGTTTGACTAAAATTGAGTTTATTAGATTTTTTTTATAACAAAAAGTAGAAAATCTCTTTTTTTTTCAAAATTTTCGCTCTTTTTCCGTTTTATATCTCAAAAAATAAAAATCACAGAGGCAATCAAATACCATCAAAAGAAAGCTCTATTTGTGGGAAGAAAAGGACGCAAATTTCGTTTGGTTACAAAATTGCATGACCGCGCAATTACCAGTTAAAGTAGTGCAGTGCGAAATTGAAAAAAGACCTCTGGTCCTTTGGCTGCCAAATGGTCCGGGGCTGAAGTGGTTAATAGTGTTAAAAGATAATGAGTTTTTTTGCACCGGGGAGGGGAAAAATTGGGGGAAACTGGATTAAAAATGATAGGGCTCAATTAGGAGACATAATGGAATATGGAAAATTACGAACACTACAAGATTTGGAACACAAGAGGGATCTAATGGTGATAAATGAATGGCGGTATCGGCAGCTGGGTCAGTTCGTAAAGAGTTTACCACAACCAGTCAGGGCGAAAGAGGACCTGTCTCAGCTAGAGCAAGTATGCACAGCAGAAAACACAAGAAATACAATCTCAAGAATGTATAAATTACTTATGACGATAGACGAGCTGGAGATACCGCCATTCATTAGCAAGTGGCAAAGGGAATTAGGGTCACAGAAAAGCACTTTGAAAATAGGGAAAATAATAAAACTGGCATATAATTCAGCTGTGGATATTAGGACAGCAGAGTTAAATTATAAATGTTTATCAGGTTGGTATGCGACCCCAGACAAAGTGAGTAGATATCAAACCGGGAAATCCCCTGAGTGTTGGAGAGGATGCAGGGAGGTTGGAACTATGGCCCATATCTGGTGGCAGTGTCCGAAAATTAAAAAGTTTTGGGTAAAGATAATTGATTTAATTAGAGAAATCACTCAAAAGAAACTCGAGTTCGATCCATGGGTGATCCTGTTCCATGGAACAGACGAAGGGACAGCGAAATATAGGGAATCAATTATACCACACCTTCTAAACGCAGCAAAGCGGCTTATACCTAAGAACTGGCAAGGACTTGGTAGCCCACAAATATGGGACTGGATAGATGCAGTAGAGGAAACCTATAGGATGGAAAGGTTGAAAGACGAGGTAGAGGAAAAAGATACAGGGTGGAAAGGAAAATGGGAGTGTTGGATAACTTTCAAAAAATCATGGAGTTATGCGCAAGAACTGAGAATGTAGAATCAGCTAGGTAACAGACCAGTCTGGAAAAAGGGGGAATTACAAAAGGTGGCCCAGGAATATATCAATGGGTGCAGAGGACCGAGGTGGATGAGGTTGGGGTGAGGGGAGGGGGGGTAAGGGGGAGGGGGGAAGGGGAGAAATAGTGTCTTAATTAAGACAATGTTTAAAAAACTTGTTAAGGGGGGGGGGAATATAATAAAAATATAATATAATATAGAAAAAAAATAATAATAATAATTTTTGCTGTACCCAAAATGACTTAAGCTACAATGATGTGAAAAGGAGAAGGGACGAAGATGAACTGCTAAGTTGAATTAAGTCTCTCATAAGATTTCGCTGAAGTAGCAAGAAGAAAAAAAATAAAATAAAAAAAAAATGCACTGTGCAGTGCATAGTGCATTGTGGGGTGCTTGGCAGGCGAATCCCGTCGAGCGAGCCGCAAATTTAGATGTTCGGCTCAAACTGTTCACCCAGCTCTAATGGCTACCTTCTTAGCATTCAAGCCATCCTCAATCCTCAGAAAACTGTAATAATTAAATTTTGCATTTTGATCGCTAAAATAGAACAGAAAGGTTTGTTTTAATTTCAGACCAACTCCAGGCAAAAAAGTGACTGCAGCACACCTGAATGGCTCTTTGTTCTGCTTCTCCCTTCTCCTATCATAGCTCTGCTGTACAGTAGACTGGAAATGGCTGATACCAAGCCAAGTTCCTGTATTTAACCTGCTTGCTTTTAGAAAATACATGATGTTTTAGTTCACAAAGCAAAATGCTCCACTCTAGGCCTCTGCCAATACATCCAATAGAAGAAATGTTGAGCAGAGGTATACAGTATGTGGCTAAAAGGGATGAAACTTTGGGGAATTCTTTATCTCCCTGTATGTTCAGAACCAAGAAGACCAAAAAAAGTAGTTCCTGAAGCCCCAGGAAGCTCAGGAAGAAGACACTGCTTATTGTATGCAGCAAATACTACTACAGTGGATTGTATCATCTCCAGTGGGCATATAGGTATGACATGAGTAGGGTGAGTTTTAATCAAGCTGACCCACAATAAATCTATCATGTGAAAATATTCCTGGAGTTCTAAATTAAACCTCCCCATCAGATTTCTCCTTTCTCTTAAGCCCAACTGTAGGGGAAACATGTTAAAGGGAGGTGCTAAGGCAGGCAGATGTGACTTTTGGGTTTAATACTGCTTTAAAGTTTTAGAAAATGTATCTGTGTTTCTGGACGGCACTGTCCACTCTTCTTAGAGACAGGAAAAAAATCCAAAATGGGTAGGGTTAGAAGTACCTACCTATGTACAGGCATACCCCACTTTTAAGTACACAATGGGGTTTATTTACTAAAGCTGGAAAGTGCAAAATCAGGCTCACTTCTGCATAGAAACCAATGAGCTTCCAGGTTTTATTACCAAAGCTTAATTGAACAAGCTGGGGTGCGAAGCTCATTGGTTTCTATGCAGAAGTGAGCCTGATTTTGCACTTTCCAGCTTTAGTAAATAAACTCCATTGTGTACTTAAAAGTGGGGTATGCCTGTAATAGGTATGTACCCATGTATAGCGAAGTAACAGGGCCATCTCCTGAAGTAGGGCATTTGAACAGTGGCATCTCCCAAAGAAGCAGCAATAACATTAGAAAAATGAGAGCCATGAAGGTGCATGCCACTTAAACCTCAAACTGAAGCCAAAATATATACTGGGGCACACAGCATACCAGGTGAAGTTTTCTGCTTCTCATATAGGAGCAGCTGTACTTATGTATAGTACCTTGCTAAGTAGCACACGTGTTAGGAATGGCATGCACCTTAATGCACCATGTTATTACTGCTTCTATGGGAGATGCCCCTGTTTACTTTCATGTTTGTAAATGTCTTCATGCATTTGCAATATATTTGAACTACACTATACTGTATCTATTGTATACCTTTGTTTTTTCTTCCTCAGCATGTGGACTGTCAGACCATTTCATTTTCAGGAAATCTTCTTTTGGCGAGACACGCTGGTGCTCATTTTCTTCCTCAATGCCTGAATTCTGCAGCAAACTGGATGAAGACAAGTCCTCTTCACTGGATAAATATACATATTTTATTAATAACATATTTATTGTATACATAACGTCTAAAATATTTTCAAATGTAGTTCTTTAAATCTTTATGTATCTTTAAATCATGCTTTATCTTACTAAGAAATTCTCCATGAGGAACCAGAAATGGTTATATACAGTGTATTACTAAAATATTACTTTAGACAAAACTTTTTTGTAGATACTGTATGTATATGAACTTAATAAATTGATCTGATGTTAATTTTAAATTGTAGAAATATAATACAGGCAGTCCCCGAGTTACGAACACCCGAGTTACGAATGACTCCTACTTATGAACGGCCACTTGTGCTCCATGCTGGTCCTGGATACCTTTCGAGCACCTCCAAACACATCCGGACACATCCCACACTGCTGCACTACGCCCCAGATAACATAACAAGCGCCTGGAACATCCAACATCCATGCACAGGCGGCAGTTACAGTCCGACCGGAATTTACACTTACAAATGCAGTGTTCCGACCGGAAGTTACACTTACGAATGCAGTGTTCCGACCGGAAGTTACAATTACGAATGCAGTGTTCCGACCGGAAGTTACACTTACGAATGCAGTGTTCCGACCGGAAGTTACACTTACAAATGCAGTGTTGCGACTTACGAACAACTTCGACTTACAAACAAACCTACAATCCCTATTGCGTTCCTAACTCGGGGACCTCCTGTATATAGAGACACCCCATACAGACTGTTTTCCCTGCTTAATAAAAAAAGATCATTGATTGTTTTTCTACTCTTCTCTATCAATGCAAGTAAATTAACGTGTTGGAAAACAATGCATTGGGTCCAATTTACTAAAGCAGAGAATTCTTTCCTAGAGCATTTACTGCTCACTACGTTTAGTTATGCTTTGCACACTTTATTTATCTAATTATATGTAAAGGGACATTGGATTTTGACCGCCTACTTCCAGCAAACCTTAGTTTTATTTTTAGCAAGCAATAAGGAGTAAATACGGCAATAATAATTAACAGTGGGGAGGGACCTGTGAGAGGGATTTTACAGGCAAGACAAATATTCTAAACATTTCTGGACTTGGGATCTTAGACTTAGACCATGGAATGTCTAAAATGCAACCTAACAAAGGTCAAAACAAAGGCTTAAAAGTCAGACCTGAAGCACCTTACATCCCAAACTGTCATCACATTAGACCTGAATATTCACCTGGTAGAACTTAACAAACATGTGAACAGAAGAGCAGGTGCAGCCTTGCAAATCTGGGAAGCAAATGCCTGAAGCTGAAAAGCCCATGAAGCACTGACAGATCTGCTAGAATGTTCCTTAACAGTGATGGAAAGAACCTTACACTTTATTATAGGCTTGAATGATGACTTATCTAATCCACCTGGCAATAGTGGAACGACAGGCAGGATGCCCCCTACGGGGACCCTCGGCAATAACAAAGGGTGAATCCAATTGTTTAAAAGAAACTGCAGCCAAGACATTTTACAGCACATTTCACATCCAAACAGTGAAGAGAAATTTCCTTGGAATGTTTCAGAGCATGACAAAGACAGGGCATAAGCACAATGTCCTGGTTAAGGTGGAAGGAAGGAACCACCTTGGGAAGAAAGGAGGTCTCAATACAAGTGTTTCCCATATATATATCCAAAAGACCCGAAGGGCCCGGTATGGATGGGGGGGGGGGGCACACTGAGTTTTTTTTTCTTAATTTTTAATTGTCGGCATGTTTTTTTTTTACATACAGCTGATGAGTCATCATGCGTTGTTAAGGGCGAAGCGACCGGCTTCCCGGCACATTTCTTTGCAACAAGGTATTTGTCAAAAAACAGCATGGGGTTGCATGTTTTTTTACTCTCTGGTCCATTTGTGAATTGGACTCCAGAGCTTTTTAAATGAAATTTACTAGCAAACTTTTTTTGTGTGATAAATACCTCATAATCATTATTTTTTTTTGGTTTATGAAATCGGACTTAATTTTTTTTAACAGAAAATTGTTTTTATTAACAAATCAGCATTACAATATATTCAACAGTCAGCATTCAAGTATTTTGTTTTTTACAATGTCAGTCTGAGATATCCATTTCAGAAATTTAACATCTTACAAGTCCATAATGTAATTTCCCTTGCATTTCTTAACCGGTGAATTCCAAGCTTATTCCCATCTAATGTCCACCCTCAAGTTCAATAGGACATTTAGTCACTTTGCCTCTGGGAGACAGTCAAGTGCATGGCAAGTTTATTAATAAAATTCCCTTAATCTTCATCTGGTAAGATTGGGTGGCGGGCGGGGGTGAACAACCCCAACTGAGCAGAGGGGAATCCATCACTTGGTCCCCTACCTCCCCGGTCCCTCATCTACGCGCATTCACCCATGCCGACCAGACGTTGTCGAATTTGGCAGGGCACTGTCTGCTCTCGTAGGTGAGTTTGTATAGGGGTAACACTGAATACACTGCCTTTTTCCAGGAATTAAGGGTAGGGGGTTCGGTCGACTTCCAGTGCAGCATTATCTCCCTCCTAGCATAGAACAGTGAGAATGTAATGCAGAGCTTAGTGTATCTACTAAGTAGCTCAGCAGTAGTACCATGGGGTCTAGTGGCACCCTAGTCCCCCCCATGTCACTTAGCATCTCCGAAATCGGACTTAGTTTACTGCATGCAATAATTTATGCAAATGAGTCACATGATCATGTTACATTAATGAATTGACCCCCATAAACATTCAAATAGAACACATATAACATACAGCCTCGCTCTTCTACATGGTGAAACTGTTTTATAAAACTATGTAAGAAGTCAATAAAAAATGTAAGTACATATCAAATTGATGTTTCTTACCCCTGACACTCTGTATCACATTCTCCAGGAGGAGAAGTGTCCTCAGACTTTTTCCATCCAATTACGTATTTGCTACGAGACTCCTGCCTTTGGAAAGACTTCTTTTGCATACCGCCATGGGGAACAATGTACACTTTTGAAGTATCCAGTGTTCCACTGTTTTTAGGACATTGTGATGAAGGGCTTCCTGAATGGCGTGAACCACTGCAATGTCAAGAAAAACAAATAATGTTTTAAAAAACAAATTATTGCACAATACGCAAATTGAATAGTAAAATGACTTGCATGCAAATGTTTTTTGTCACAGCATAAACTAGAGGAACCTTTTGCATAGCTAGTAGTAGGAAGTCACACTCAACTAGACTTAGGGCTGGGCCAATGCAGAGGCAGAAGAGGCTCTTGCCCTAGGCACTAGAATAGGGTCTGGACACTGTTGGGACTAGAGCCTGTTCTTGCACTATCCATCCATAAACTTTGCAGTGTTTATACCTGTGTAATCAGTGAAGCTCTATTGTCAGTGTGACAGCTTGCCTTGCTCTGTATTTACAACGCTGATAGGGCTTCCAAAATGCAGAGTACAGTTGATCAGCTATCATAGTTGCAGCAAAGCTCCACTGAAGTAAGTTGCTCTCCCCAGTGTAATCTGTAGGGATGGGTGCCAGTTTCAATCATGGGAGTTATATAAGCAGGATGTCTTTTATGAGGACCTTCAGACACAACAAAAAGGGACTCAAAGAGGGAATTGAAGAGGTATGGAGTAAAACTGGGCAAAGGGAACTGCATCAAAGAAGGCTATCATTAGGCCCAGAGCCCTCCTGCAGAAGCAAACTCAGGGGTGCCATTCTGGCCCGAGAGTCTCCATATGTGGGCTTAGGGAAGCAGCTTCCTCCTAACAGGGAAGGTTCTTTTTTTTGGGCTATGTCCAAAATTACACCCAGGTATGCCAGAGGTTGTGAGGCACACACTTTGGAAAGTTGATTATTCAGCTGTTACTTTGAAAAAACTGAATAGTCCTCTGGATGTTGGCAGATAAGGTTGTGGTCGAGAAGTCCTTCAATCGGAGGTCACCCAGGTAACTTGTGACATGAATGCCCTGGGTTCTAAGAAGTGCCAGATGTAGGGTGAGCACTTTCATGCTACAAATTGGAAGAATTAGTCTCTCACGACAAAACACAAATTGTTAATGGGGATGTCTAGATCTCTTTTATGTCTACTGATGCCAGAATATCCCCTTGTCTGAGAGAAATATAGACAGATCTCATAGATTCCATCCTAAATTTTGGTACATATCTGTTTAGAGATTTTAAACTCAGTATTGAGTGGATGCCCCCATTTGGGTTTTGGACTGTGAACAGATTTAAATTGGAACTGGTACCGCTGTTTAAGCCTGAAGTTGGTGCAAGGTGGTTTTCATAGGACCCACTAGTGAAATAGCAAATTTTCTTTTAAAATCCTTTTCCATAGGATAGATCTCAGCAAAAAGCTTAAGAGGAGGGATAAACGTTCAGAGTGGAGCCAGTCCTAATAAACCGCACCAAGTTGTGCATGTATGGGAATAGTATTTTCTGACTTTTAGTGCTCCCAGGGGCTTGTTTTGGCTATAGAGAGTAAGGTACGGTTAGGTAAAAGACAATTTGACAGGTGTGCAGGAGTGGGTGAGTGGCCCCAAATGATCACTTTCTGAGTTTGGGGCAATACACCTGCATCCACCATGTGAAATTAGAACCTGTGGCTGTGTTCGTACAGCTGCTGCGTCCCCATAGCGTATCATAGCTCGCTTACACACAGATCCAGCCATTCAATATATATATATAAAAAAAAAAAACACTGATCCACACTGTACAGATCACAGGTCTGGTAATAATGATTTTAGTGTATTTTTAACCAAAATATAATTTTAATGGTTTGGGGGAAGAGCTGTCAGGTAGGCTATACAGGGCACTGTGATTTCTAACAGCAGCCCTGTATCAAAAAAAATAATAAAATTGCCTGTGAACACACTTTAGGAGGTAACAAACCCACAGTGAGCAGAACTCTCACTTTGTAGCCTTTGATTGGAAAGTTAAAAGGGGCCAATCCACATTTTTAGGGTCACAGGGAATATTGTAAAGGTTACTCCCTGGGTTTTCATGGTGTAAACACTGTGGCATCTATCAATGCATGCAGCAATTTAATAGAGTGAAGAATACACCAAAAATAAAAAAATAAAATCCTCAAAATTTGAATATGGTATTCTGTTACATGTAGACAGCCAAAACAATTTAGAAATAAGGATCAGTGGAGCTTTAGAGATAACCAATGGCTGATCTGAAAACTCAAGGATATTGACGTCAGCTTGAAATAAGATATGACAGTAAAACAAGCCTAGATCAGAACTCAGTGGTACCAATATGCTCCCGAGGTTGTATATGAATACTGAAACATGCTTCCAGGACTTACTACACGAAGAAAACCTCTAAAACCTAAGCAAGCAAGACTGCCTGGATCTAAAAAGCATATAAGGACTAGGGTCGGCAATAGAGCTGCAAAATTAAACATAGGAGACTGAGCAAAACTAATGGGAAAAGGGAGCAAATGAGACATGAGTAACACAGCAGACATTCACAGATTGTGTAGTGGTTTCATACATAATTTATTTCTTTATTATGTGTGGAACTGAAAAAAAAAAAGAAGGAAAACCCAACCAAAGTCTTGCTTTTTATTATTGTCATGCAGTCAGGCTGCATACCAAGTAAAGAATATGTCAGTTATTATTATTATTATTGTTATTATTTTCATGATTGTGTGTTAAGTGTTACACAGCACAATGTTTAGTGGCTTGTACGTAATTCCTTTCTTCAAAGTCTGGGGTTAAAAAAAAAAAAGGTTATCCTTACACTAAATTCATGGTTTTTATTACTGTTATGCAGTCTGCAGAATGTTAATTTTTATTATTATTATTAATATTATTGCTATTATTAATATGTGTCAGTGCGTTACATCTATATAAAGTTGTTTGTACTTGCGGCATGTTGGAAATCATGACTGCTGCTCTCACACATAAGGTAGAGGGATGGTTCTCCGGTGGTCTGACATGTCCCCCGGCACAGTGCTTGAATATACAATGCTGTTCAGGAAGTGTGAATGTTACTAATTAGAAAACTGTGCAGAGGTGTGTCAGATCACTGAAGAGCTGGGCTGCTTTGCATTGTGTGAAAGCAGTGGTCAGGATCTCCAGCATGCTGCCGACAGAGGGTGGCTTTATATAGTTGTAAAGCACATAACTACCTACAGTGCCTTGAAAAAGGATTCTTATCCCTCGAAGTATTCAACATTTTCTTATGTTACAACCGAAAACGTAAATGTATTTTATTGGGATTTTATCTGATAGACCAACACAAAGTGGCACATAATTGTGAAGTGGAAGGAAAATGATAAATGGTTCTCATTTTTTTTTTTTTTTTTTTTTTAAGTGTGGCAATCATTTGTATTCAGCCCCCTTTACTCTGATACCCCTAACTAAAATCTAGTGGAACCAATTGCCTTCAGAAGTCACCTAATTATTAAATAGAGTCCACCTGTGTGTAATTTAATCTCAGTATAAATACAGCTGTTCTGTGAAGCCCTCAGAGGTTTGTTAGAAAACCTTAGTGAACAAACCACATCATGAAGGCCAAGGAACACACCAGATAGGTCGGGATAAAGTTGTGGGGAAGTTTTTTTTTTTTTTTTTTTTTAACTCAATAGATTTTTATTGAAAATATTCAAGCAATACAGGAAAATATGCAATGTGATAACACATCAAAGATTTGCAACTCAGTTTAGTAACAGTGATGGGGAGAGAAGAGGAAAAGAGGTAATAAAAAGAAAAACAGAATACGGGGAGAGGGGGGGGGGGACGTCAGAATATGCGGTACATAACAAACATAGCAAACATAGTATGCAATTTGCTAAGCTATAATCTAAACCTGTGGGTATTGCAGGAACCGTTGCGTGGGTACCAGATAAACGTTAGTAGGTGGGGTTCCTAGGGATCTATTCCACTCGGGCACCCCTGGTAGGGTTCTGTTCTGTGCCCGAGTGGAAGTGTCCCCCACTAGAGGCTAGGGCCTCCTTCAGTCAAAGTGGTCTGTGAAATTTGAGGTTTTAGTCCAGTCCGTCCATGAGCTCCAGGTTTGGGAGGCAGATTTCCGTCCTCCTCTAAGCGTCATTGTGGGGAAGTTTAAAGCAGGGTTAGATTATAAAAAAAATATCCCAAGCTTTGAACATCTCACGGAGCACTGTTCAATCCATCATCCGTGTAGAACCCTCTACTTACAGGTAGGTGCTAGATTATTATTTTTCTAGCTGCAGGGCCCAGGTGCAGGTAAATTTAGCCAGGCCTGTATTTCACTTCAGGCCTGGTTGTTTTGATCTGGGAATGGGAGTGTCAGTATAGCGGGAGGGTGTGACCACCTGTACTCTGGCTCAGAGATCCACCTCTGCTTGCAGAAGAATTGTTCTGGAAGGGAGGCTGTACTTGAGACCTGAGTGGCAGGCAGCTCATGTGAGGAGCCCTGACCAATTATCTCTTGGTGTTGGCAAAGGGCAGGCCTCCCATATAAGCTGGGGTCCCATGCTTCCAGGGAGGAGTTCTGGAGCACAGGACAGACAGCATGGAGTGCTGAGGCGCTGTACCGGGCGTCCCCATGCGGGAATGCGCTGTGCGTGGAGGAGGAATGGAGGAGCCGCTAGAAAGGAGTCCTAGGGAAAGATCTTCATCTCTATGAGAAAGTATCATGTTTCTGTGACCGGGGGAACACAGAATTTACATGCTGGAGAAGATCAAGTAGAAGAAGTAGCAGTGAAGTAGCGGAAGTAGATCAGCGTTCTGTGACCGAGGACACAGGACTTTGATACAAAGGAGAAGGTCAGTGTAACGTAAAGAAGCAGAAGCTGGAGAGAGTAGTTTAGCATGTTGTGTGGCCAGGGAGCATAGCATGGACAGAAGTGTACAGGCTGGGAACAGCAGTTCCGTCGTTTGCCACATGTCAAGTCATCAGGAGGAGAAATCCTGTGTATGCACATTGGTAGTAACTTCCAGAGACTTTGAGGCATGGAAGATAAGGCCCTTTGGCTCTCTGATTTGTAGTAGGAAACCACATCAGTCTAAAAGGGGAATTATTCAGAGTGATTCTTCTTGTTTAACCACTTCAATACCCGGCCATAGTCAAATAACGCCCACAAGGTGGATCTCCCATCCTGGGTGGGCGTCATATGACGTCCTCGGCCATCCGCCGCTACTGCGGGCCCGGGGGTGCCCGCAGAGCGGCGATCGGGGATCCGGTGTGTCCCTCGGGACACAGCCGTCCCCCGATGGGGGTATTGAAGTGGCCGTTGTGTCCCGAGGCGGTGGAGTGAGCGGTTGCAGCGGCGCCGTTCGCCGCTGATTGCCTCTGTCCCGGAAGCGGCGTGCACTGCGCACGCGCGCGCTCCCGGGAACGTTCAGTGATGAGATCGGGACTGAGGCTGGCTGAGGCTTTTGCCTTAGATACAGCTCAGCCCTGATCAAAGTGTAAATAAAAAAGAATTGGCTATTTAGTGACTGGCTGTGTCCAATGACAGCCAGTCACTAAATGTAAACAAAAAAGTGAGGTAACTCCTGTTGCTGGGTTCTCCTCTTCACACACCGATCCTGTGCGAGGAGGAGATCAGCTAACAGTGAGTTACCTATATACTGTACCCACCTAGTATATATACCCATCTGTGCCCAGATCACCCCCCCCCCCCCCTAAATAAAGAGAACCTGTCATCAGGTGTACCTGTCATCAGTAGTACCTGTCATCAGTACCTGTCACCTCACCAGAGTACCTGCCACCAGAGTACCCGCCATCTCACCACCTGCCAGAGTACCACCAGAGTACCCGCCACCTCACCACCTGCCAGAGTACCACCAGAGTACCCGCCACCTCACCACCTGCCAGAGTACCACCAGAGTACCCGCCACCTCACCACCTGCCAGAGTACCACCAGAGTACCCGCCACCTCACCACCTGCCAGAGTACCACCAGAGTACCCGCCACCTGCCAGAGTACCTGCCATCAGAGTACCTGCAACCAGAGTACCACCAGAGTACCCGCCACCTCATCACCTGCCACCAGTGTACCTGCCACCAGTGTACCTACCACCAGAGTACCCGCCACCTCACCAGCTGCCACCAGAGTACCCGCCACCTCACCAGCTGCCACCAGAGTACCCGCCACCTCACCAGCTGCCACCAGAGTACCTGCCACCTCACCACCTGCCACCAGAGTACCCGCCACCTCACCAGAATACCCGCCACCTCCCCACCTGCCACCAGAGTACCTGCCACTATGTCCAAAAAGATGTACACCCCAGAGGAGGCATACCAAATACTCAGTCTGAGCGATGAGAGCATCGGGGAGCTCTCACGCTCAGTTCTGTTTCAGTTTCTGGCTCAGAATATGAGCCCCCTGAAGGCAGCACCTCAGGATCCGAATTGGAGGAGGAAGCAGTCCCTCCTAAAAGAAGACGGTCTGAACCCCAGGCATCTACCAGCAGTGCCAATGGCGGTAGACCCCAGGAGGAGAGGCCCAGTTCAAGCGCTGCTAGACCCCAGGAGGAGAGGCCCAGTGCGCGCCAAAGAATTAGGGCCCAAAACCAGCTGCCAGAAAGCTTGGCAAACCCATTGTGGCTGCCTTCTACCACAGGGTCAGCCACGATCCCCCCTTTTACAGCACAGCCAGGTGTGCAGGTCAACACTGCAGGTTTTTCCAAGATGGATTTTTTTTATTTATTTTTCCCAGAGGAATTGCTTCAAGTTGTCATGGACCAAACCAATCTTTGTGCCCAACAATTTATCACAGACAACCCCAACTCCAGCTATGCCCGCCCTTTTGAATGGCGACCCCTAACAATTGCAGAGCTGAAAGTGTTTTTAGGCCTAACGCTAATCATGGGGCTTACAAAAAAACATGAGATACATAAGTATTGGTCGACCAAATCTATCCATCACATGCCAGTTTTTTCTGCAGCCATGTCCAGGTCCCGATATGAAATTATTATGTGCTTCCTGCATTTTAGTGACAACTCACAGTGCCCCCCCCCCCCCCCCGGAATCACCCAAAATTTGACAAGCTGTATAAAATTCGCCCCCTAATTAATTTTTTTTCCAAAAAGTTTGCTGAACTTTATGTCCCTGACAGAAATATATCTGTGGACGAATCCCTGGTGCATTTCACAGGCCGGCTGGGTATCAAACAATACATCCCAAGTAAGAGAGCGAGGTATGGCTTGAAGCTCAAGAAGCTCTGTGAAAGTGCCACCGGTTATGTGCACTCCTTCCGTGTGTACGAAGGAAAAGATTCCCAGATCCAGCCCCCTGAGTGTCCATCGTACATGGGAATTAGTGGGAAAATTGTTTGGGAGTTGGCATTCCCACTCCTCCAAAAGGGGTATCATATATATATGGACAATTTTTATACGAGTTTGCCCCTTCTCCGCCACCTGTACCTAAAAAAAACATTGGCCTGTGGTACAATAAGAAAAAAACGGAAAGGCTTCCCACAGCGTCTTGTCGCCACAAACATTCGAAGGGGGGAATCGGCCAGCTTGAGGAATGAGGAAGTGCTGGCTGTGAAGTGGAAGGATACAAAATATGTGTATATGATGTCCACCATCCACAATGATACCTCAGTGGAACTTCACAGAAGACGCGGTCCCGTTCGCAAGCCTTCCTGCATCAATGCATATAATAAATTTATGGGGGGGGGGGGGTGGATTTAAATGGCCAGATGTTGCAGCCCTATCTGTCAACAAGAAAATCCCTTTTTTGGTACAAAAAAGTTGCAATTTACTTTTTTCATTTGGCTCTTTTAAATTCTTTTATAATTTACCAAAAATCCTCAGCAACACCCACCACCTTCATAAAATATATTGAAGACATTGTCACTTCACTTATTTATCAAGAGGAATCCCCCCCAGAAAGCATTCGCTCAGATTCTGGCGTCAGGCTACATGAGCGTCATTTTCCGGAACATATTCCACCATCAGCATCCGGAAGACGACGCCAAAAAAAATGCCGGGTGTGCACTAAGAGAGGAGTTAGGAAAGACACCAGCTTCTATTGTCCCGATTGTCCCTCCCTACCTGGCCTTTGCATCGGACAATGCTTCAGGCGATATCACACTCTGGACCACTATTAGCCCATATTTCTAATAGACTAATAACTGCCATTTCCCCCCAATTTCTGTCATGAATATTTCCCTGCCTAAACCAACCATATCATTGTCTTCCATGTGAACTGACCCTGGCCTGTTTCTCGACTATGCCTCTGCCTACCGTCTGCATTGTTTATCCGCCATGTTTCTGCCTTTCAAGTGAACTGACCCTGGACTGTATCGACTATGCCTCTGCCTACCGTCTATGTCTGCCTTTTACCTGCACTGACCTCGGCTTGTTGACCATGTTTTTGCCTGCCCCTTGGACTGATCTTTTACCCTGCTACACAGGGGTCTCACATATGTGAGGGGCTCCAGAAGAGTGTTCGGAGTTCAGAAAACCAGTTTTTCTGTGTTCCCATAACAGGGTCTGGTTGTCCGGAGGCTTCAAAGAGATTTGGGTGGGAGAAGCCTCTACCCCTGTCCCCATTCTTCCCTGACCGATGCCCTAAGCTTGATGGTCCTGTCTGCTCCCTGGAAAAAATACTCTGGCTGTGCTGACCATACCTCTGCCTGCTGCCTTTACTAATTATGGACAGTATTCCTGCCTGCTGCATGGACGATCCTTTGATCCTTTTGCTGCTGCTGACAACATCCCTGCCCGCTATCTGGACTAATGCATTGGCTGTGTTGACAACATCTCTACCTGTACTGACTATTCCTGCCTGCTGCCTGTTTTGCTGTCGCTGTCTACGTTCCTGCCTGCTGCCTGGACTGATGCTCTCCTCTGTGGACCACTGCACTACTAAAACCGCAGGTAATCTTTTCTTTACCCTTTGCTCAGCAGAATGTATTTTGGTTTGTAATTGGTATGTACAGTACATGCTATGTGTTAGAAATATGAAGGGCCTTCAACAATGTGATAGGTTGGCAGGAATTTGTGTGTAATTTATGCTCCTAGAACACCTGACAGTGCTACTTGGGCCTCTGTATGTGGCCAGGCTGTGTAAAAGTCTCACACATGTGGTATCGCCATACTCAGGAGGAGTAGCAAAATGTATTTTGGGGTGTCAATTTTGCTATGTACATGCTATGTGTTGGAAATATCTTATAAATGGACAACTTTGTATAAAAAAAATGCGTTTTCATTTTTTTTCCACATATTACAAAAACTTTGGGAAAAAAATGAACCATTCAACAGACTCATTATGCCGCATATATTATACGTTGGGGTGTTAGCTTTCCAAAATGGGGTCATTTTGTGGGCGCTTCCATTGTCCTGGTGCTCCAGGGCCTTCAAAAGTGTAATAGGTGATTGAGAAATGAGATGTGTAATTTATGCATGTAGAACGCCTAACGGTGCTATTTCAATGTTGGGCCTCTGTATGTGGCCAGGCTGTGTAAAAGTCTCACATATTTGGTATCGCCATACTCGGGAGGAGTAGCAGAATGTATTTTGGGGTGTCAGTTTTGCTATGTACATGCTATGTGTTGTAAATATCTTATAAATGGACAACTTTGTATAAAAAAAATGCGTTTTCATTTTTTCCCCACATATTCCAAAAACTTTGGGAAAAAAATGAACCATTCAAAAGACTCATTATGCCTCATATATTATACGTTGGGGTGTTAGCTTTCCAAAATGGGGTCATTTTGTGGGCGTTTCCATTGTCCTGGTGCTCCAGGGCCTTCAAAAGTGTGATAGGTTGTCATCAAATGAGATGTGCAATTTATGCTCGTAGAACGCCTGACGGTGCTACTTCAATGTTGGGCCTCTGTATGTGGCCAGGCTATGTAAAAGTCTCACACATGTGGTATCACTATACTCAGGAGGAGTAGCAGAATATATTTTGGGGTGTCATTGCAAGTATGCATGTGCTGTGTGAGAGAAATAACTTGTTTTTATGACAATTTTGTGCAAAAAAAATAATTTTTTTTTATAATTTTTCCAAGAATTTGGGGAAAAGATTACAACTTCAAAAAACTCGCCAAGCCTCTTACTAAATACCTTGGAATGTCTGCTTTCCAAAAAGGGGTCATTTGGGAGGTATTTGTACTTTCCTGGCTTGTTAGGGTCTCAAGAAATGAGATAGGCCTTCAGTGCATCAGGTGTGATCAGATGTGATCATTTTCAATGATTTGCACCATAGCTTTTAGACGCTATAACTTTCACAGCAACCAAATAATATACACTTATTTGGGTTATTTTTACTAAAGATAAGTAGCAGTATACATTTTGGCCAAAATTTATGAAAAAAAAATGTTTTATTTGCAAAAATTTTCAATAGAAACTAAAAAAAAGTGTGTTTTTTTTTTTTTTCAAAAATGTCTCTGTTTTTTCGCTAATATTGCAAAAAATAAAAAACCCAGCAGTAATTAAATACCACCAAAAGAAAGCTCTGTTTGTGAGAAAAAAATGATAAAAATTTGGTTTGGGTAGCATGTAGCATGACTGAGTAATTGTCATTCAAAGTGTGAGAGCGCTGAAAGCTAAAAATTGGTCTGGTAAGGAAGGGTGTTTAAAAGCCCTGTATTGAAGTGGTTAAATGGAAGCAGTGAGTAGTAGATCTTCAGTCAGATATGCCAAGTAACAGAAGTAGCAATAGTCTGCAGTGAGGATTCTACAGGGTAAATCCATATACTAGGCCAAGACCATGGATGATACCCTACAAAGTGAAATCTCTATGGGCATCTCATACCCCCCTCGTTTCATTCACGTTGTATCCCGAGAATAAAAGAAAGAAAACTAAATCATTGACTGTTTATTGTCTTTAACATGGTGAATGGGAGGTTGGCAGCAGGGTGATTGGCGGATTGCTATAACCAACTCAGCAGCCCTTACGAGGGTACCACTACATCCGAAAATGAAAAGAGTATGGCACAACTGCAAACCTACCAAGACATGGCCATCCACCTAAATTGACAGGCTGGGCTAGGAAAACATTAATTAGAGAAGCAGCCAAGAGGCCCATGGTAACTCTGGAGGAGCTGCAGAGATCCACAGCTCAGGTGGGAGAATCTGTCCACATAACAACTATTAGTCGTGCACTCCACATATATGGCCTTTATGGAAGAGTGGCAACAAGAAAGGCATTATTGAAAGAAAGCCATAAGAAGTCCCATTTGCAGTCAGGTAAGACCAAAACTGGACTTTTTGGCCTAAAAGCAAAACGCTATGTGTGGCAGAAAACTAACACTGCACATCACCCCGATGGGAAGATGGTCGGAGTCAAATACAGGGCAATCTTAGAAGAAAACTTGTTAGAGTCTGCAAAAGACTTGAGACTGGGGTGGAGGTTCACTTTCCAGCAGGACAACAACCCTAAACATACAGCCAGAGCTACAATGGAATGGTTTAAATCAAAGCATATTCATGTGTTAGAATGGCCCAGTCAAAGTCCAGACCTAAATCCAATTGAGAATCTGAGGCAAGATTTGAAAATTGCTGTTCACAGATGCTCTCCATTCAATCTGACAGAGATTGAGCTATTTTGCAAAGAAGAATGGGCAAAAATGTCACTCTCTAGATCTGCAAAGCTGGTAGAGCTATACCCAAAAGGACTTTCAGCAGTAATTTCAACGAAAGGCGGTTCTACAAAGTATTGACTCAGGGGGGCTGAATACAAATACACGCCACACTTTTCACATATTTATTTGTAAAAAGTTTAGAAAACCATTCATCATTTTCCTTCCACTTGATAATTATGTGCCACTTTGTGTTGGTCTATCACATAAAATCCCAATAAAATACATTTACGTTTTTTGTTGTAACATGACAAAATGTGGAAGATTTCAAGGGGTATGAATACTTTTTCCTGGAACTGTATACTGACAAATTCTTTGCTTGGTTTGCAACCTGACTGCACAACAGTAATAAACATCATCACTATTCAGGTAAATAAAATAATATTGCATAATGATATTTTTTAAGCAAACGAGTGAAACTTTAGGCTGCTTTTCACATTTTACAAGCTGTTATAGAGAATGTTCATCTAGTTTGATGAATCAGGTAAAGCTATACTCCTTTTGAATACTAAATCATATGCAAGGGATTTAAGATCAAAACATTTTTCTGTTATTTACAAGATGGGATTATTGAAGAGAACATTTGAGCATTCGTTTTACTAAGAGGAGATTTTCTACTAATTTAGTAAATCAGCCCTATGACCTCATTCACATAATTCTTACAACACAAACATGCAGTGGAGTTCCTTGTTTGGGTGGGTGTAAAAAAGAGAACATGCCTAATTTAGGGTTCCTTAAAAAGAAATGAGGCTTCATTTAGCCAAATGGATTGTATCTAGATAAGAGAAAGATGTTCTGGCTACAGCAATATGGCAGGGAGCTCCTATGCTTATCTCATTATTACACTCTGGCACTAGGGTTGCCAACTGTCCAGGATTCACCCAGACAGTTCAGGTTTGGAATCATGCATCCGGGTTTCAGACCGCCTGAAACCCGGACACATTATTCAGACCTGACTATGGCTTCCCAGCAGGGTTGCTGGCTACAGTTGTGTAAGCCGAGAGTGTGTTTTACTCTCACACAGATGGGCTCGATCTGCACCGCTTCCACACACCCCTACCCCTCTGTGTCTGCCCACACTCCAATCCCTGGCTCTGTGGCTCAGAAAAGGAAAGTGGGGGTGGGAAATTTGAAGTCCAGTAGTCTCAGATACATCTGATGAGAGGTGCTGACTGCCAAGGGGTGAATGAGCTCACCATCCACCCCTGTGTGTGACTGAATTCTCACCCCTTCTCTCTCCGTCTCTGAGTGAGTAAACTGAGGTAAATCAGGGTTCTCAGATCCCCCTTACATCAGAGTTCCTCTTTACACCAGAGGCCACAGTGTTCCGCCTTACATCAGAGTCCTCTCCTTACATCAGAGTTCTCAGTGTTCCCAGAGCATCCCTTATGTTAGAATCCCCAGAATTCTCCCTTACATCAGAGTCTGCAGAGGCCCCCCTTACAGTGTAAGGAAACTCTGTGAGTTCAGATGTAAAAGGGGAACTCTGTGGACTCTGATGTTAAGGGGGACTCTTGTGATTAATTTAGAAATTAATTGAATTTAATTTAAATTTAAAGAAATTAAATTACTTTAGAAATTAATTTAGAAATGTTATTTAATTGCAAAATATATGTATAGTTTATACTATTAAAAAAAAAATAGCTGTACACCGCTAAAGTGTGGTTTGGCTTGAAGAAAAGGTGGCAACCCTATCAATTAAATTTCTGTACCATCTGCTCTGATATACTGTACAGCACTGTGAAAACTCTGCTGTGAATGCAATGGTACTATCACTTCCAGTTCCTGCACATTAATAGAAGTCAAGTAGTTGGCATGATAGAAGTCTGTGAGACAAATTACTTCAATGCAAATAACGTGCAAATGAAAGCTGTATCTCAGAAAGATTAGCATGAAGGTAGATGTAATTAACACCTTATGCTTACTTCCTCCAGTTCTTCCTTAATAGAATTACCAAGACAAGTGTGATGCCTCTCTGCCACTGCTAAGTCCTAAACCTATTTTGATAGCTACTAGGCAAAAGTCAAAGGAAGAAGAAACAGCAGGGCAAGCTTCATGGGGTTCAGTGGTGGATGAAACTGTTGGCAAATGCACTGGCATTGAGGTGCAATAAACACAGCTGTGTACCAAGGACAGGGTGGTGGCAGAAGTCCCTCAGTAAAGTGATGAATTGCATGCATGTAGGTTAATCGGGTGACTGTATAGTTTCTCCACCCTTTTCCAGTCAAGACATCCTTTAAAATTCTGCACAGTCTCGAGGCACCCCATTCTAAAATGTAAAAAAATGAATCTAATATTTTTACGTATTGCAACAGCATCCAAAATTAGAGGTAATTAATTCTTTAAAAGCAAATACACTTTAGCACACTGGTACTTACTAGTATTCCAGCTCCCCCCCCCCCCCTGTTTCCTAATTTTCTCTGCCCCACACAGCTAACATGACCCCAGTGCTGACATAGAGGAGCATGGGGGTGGGTGGCACAAACAAGGATGGTGTGCTGGTTGCCAATGTACACCTTTTCAACCAATGATGTCAGTAAAATGCCCAAGGTAGTAATGCTGCACAATGAAAATCTATGGCTTTGTGGTCACAAAAATTAGTAGGCAGTTCTCCACTGACCACCAATGAAAAGGGAAACTTCTCTACTGACAACCATGAAAAATGGCACTACAATTACCACCAAATAGAGGACTAACCATCATTTAATAAAGGACTATGCTAACCATTAATGTAAGGTGCAGAAAGCTGACCACTATGAAAGCCAGTGTAAGCAGGCCTTACTCCCACTGATTACCAATGTGAGAAGGCATTACGCTGGCCACCAATGTAAGGAAGCACTATATTGATCACCAATGTAGGGGGGCAGAACACTGGCCACCAATGCCAAGGGGCAAGGCACTGACCAGCAATATAAGAGGGCACTACACTGACCACCAATGTAAGGGGGCACAACACTGAGTTTGAATATAAGGGTGGTACTTCTCTACTAATCATCATTGTAAAATTATACTTTTTCCCTGACCACCATTTAAAATATCATTGTCATACAGAGAGTGCTAGAAATGATCGGCTCCCTTCTACATGATACAAATTTAACAAACACTAACAACCTGTTGGAATAGCAGGCTAGCACAGGGAACTATGATCGACACTTTATGATAACCTATGAGCATTTGTCCCTTTTGGGATACTGAAAAAGAGGTGGTATATCTTCTTACTTCCTAATCTCAAGTTGAGAACCCTGCAGCATACCTCCTACAGGCAAATTACATCATGCGCCCATGATACATGACCTCTCTTACTAAACATCTGATAAACGAAACCAGAGCATGTGTAACTGTTTTGTGGAAACAAAAAGCTCCTCAGCTAATTTTCTGTGGTTCACCAAAATACAAGACATAAAACAAATGGAAGACATAATAGTTTCCCTAAAAAATACAGAGGAGGAATATAGAACCACTTGGGCTTTCTGTACACACTTTACCAGTACTACCAAAAATGTAAATTTAGTAGAGTATCATTACAGACCCAATCTCTTGCTACAGTGGTAGCTACTGGTCCTAAGTGTGCTCTGTGGTATATCTGGGCTGAGCCGGACATGTGATTCCCACCACCTTACCTTAAACCCATTCCCATCCACACACTCCCCCACCTTACTCCTCTCCGACCTGAAAACCTCATACTACCCCAACACCTCCCATGGATCCTTATACCCATAATTTTTATGCCTTTGTAATTAATCCACCTTCCTCCTTAACCATAGCCCATGTTGAGTGATATTATATGGAGATCCCCTCCTATTTGATCTAGTTAGCAACACAGGTCACAGCCTTCTCTCTTTCCAAAGTCCTGTGAGGACAATCCGTTAGACATAACCGCTTACCATTTCTGATTGTTTGCCCTACAGATGTGGCCAATGGCATTAAAATATTGCTACATGTGTCTTTATTGATTTTTCAGTATATTGCCATATGTCTTTTGCTAACATTCATTTTTGGATTTTTTGTAACGCACAAAAAACGTTGGAATTAAAACAAATGATCTGCTCTAGGTGCAAAATACACGAGATGCACCACTTGCTGACCATGTTTGGTAGGATGTTTCTTCAATGCCATGTTTCTCCTCTTGAAGACACTATGCCTCAGGAATTGGAAATTTATTTTTCACTTGGCACTAATGCTTTCTGTTGAGTGAGCTGTTTATACTAAACTCCTTTTAACCTCTACTTGGTTTGTATATATCATTCTCTCTCTGCATAGCCTTACTTCATCTAGCATTGCCTTGTTATTTTGTACACTGGTTTCTCATTTGCATTTAGCTTTGCTGCATGCATATTTATGAGAAAGATTATGTTTCTTTCTGTCTGTATATATTTTATTGAAATAGCCTCATACCTCTTTGTCTCTTGTTTTTCTTTTAGTATAAGCTAAAAAATAATCAATATCTATTGGACATGTGGGAATGATTATTCTTTGATCCTGCTCATAGTTTATATATTTTAATCATTTTGGAAGCCATAAGGCAATGGGTTAATATTAAAGGTAAAATACAAACATTTTCTATGCATTTTCCTTCTTAATAGGCCAACCTAAGGAAAAAAAAAAACAATCTTGCAGTGGAGCCCCTGTGCAGTGCAAGTTTAATTGCTTGTTTACACTATGGGAGAGATACTTACCTTACTCCTTAAGTTCACCTGTTTTGAAATACAGTGAAAACTTAGAAATTAGCTTATGTGTCATTATTGGGTTACTATTCACAATGGAAAGAAAAAGCTGGCAAATGACTATAAAAAAAAGTACAATGTTAGTTTTTTTGTGAAACACCCTCCTAGGTAGTTGCTAGAGTGTATATCGTTTTTGGATTCTCTGCTTGACAGTGAGACAGCTAGGTAAATGTATATGCTGTCTGCTTAACAGAGAGCTGTGATTGTTTAGCAGAGTCTGCTCAATGTGCTCTGGTGCTGCTCATGCTGTCTTGATGTTCCACACTGGTCTAGTAGCTATGGGAGGTACTGAACAGTGGGAAGAAACCTTGCAGATGAATGTACAGCTTTGGCCAATTAGAAGGGGATGTGCCCCCAATGCATGCTGGGTGACTATATTTGATGAGCATGTGAGTTTTGGGTGTTCCTCTACAGAGAGAGGTCCATTGGGGAGGGGGCTGTCGCCTCTCCCCAGTAGAGGCTGCCATGCGGCCCCAGGTGGGCGACCTAAAGGCCTGAAACACTGAAGCCGAAGTTCATGGTTCTCTTGCAAGCTGACTGAGGGAGGATGTCCAGGATCCTGTCTGGTATCCTGGAGGAAGGTGACTTGGGGCCTGGGCCTTGCGAGTACAGACCCCCTAAAGGGATCCTAGAGACTGTTGTTGCTAAAATCCCCCTCTAGGTGCTAAAAGTCAGCCTACTGGGTTTAAGCTAAAGGGGATACTGGCTAGTGTCTTGAAGACGCAAAGTCCATTAAATTCCTTCTGCTACAAAGGGACTTGCTCTATTCTGTACAGCCTGCTGCATAGTTCTACTGACAGTCTGATATACAGTTCTATTAAAAAGTTGTCCTTGCTTCTGAATAGTTAACTTGGAGCATCTTACTAAATCCCTCCTCCTATCCAAGTTCTCCAAATAAAACATAAAAACACATTGCCTAGACTGGTCATTGGAGATAACGAGCGGAAGAGTGTGTGCACCTGGCTGTGTGAAAATAAAAAAAACATTGTAGATGAGTGCTTGTAAATCACAGCTAAACCAGATGTCTGCAATTGCTCCTATATCTCCATTTGTAATCATCTATAAGCATCAGGATTAAAAAAAAAAAAAAGATAAATGCCATAATCTATGAACATTACCAAACACTTGCATGGTTTATATTAGAGGAAAAGGAACATAACAAATCCTATCATATATTTATGATACATGATATATAAAGCATTGGTTTTTACATGTACGTTAACTAGCAATGGATTAGGGATTCTGTAAAAGTTCTACCCTACCACATTACAAAGATGTAAAAAGCTTGATCATTACAAGTTTAAAGTATATCTAAATCTAAGAACAAAAAATGTATATATTTTAGTTTACAAGTCCTTTGATGTAGTGGCTGCATTCGTTTTATTCTTTCAGACTACCGTAAGTACATTTTCCATGAGTATTGATCTTACCAGATATCCTTTGTTATCAGCTGAACTACAAAACAACTTTACTCTACCTAATGAAGATAAGTAGAGGGGAAGCCTAGGCTGCTTCTCCAAGGATACTGTACATACAGCGTGTCACCATAGGACATGAAGTGTGATACTGGCAGAAGCAGCAGGTGAAGATAACAAGGAAAAAGGCCTAAAAAAAGAACTAATGTAGCCACCATGTTTAAATTCATAATGTTGTTAATCCAGAGACTTTCCTGATCCTTTATATGCAAGCAGGAAGTATGGGACATCATTATAACACAAAAGACAAGACCTCAGTGACATAAACAACAATAAGAACAACTAGCTTAGTACAGCAGGAAGGGGTCGGGGCATCTGAAAGGTGTTATTGCTGGCTTTCTTCCCACTCACCTCACCTGACTCAATGGGGTTAATAGAAAGGCATATAGAATGTGCCCTTTGCAAGTGCAGTTGCATTCATTTTTCCCCAGACCTTAGTGAATGTGGTGTAGGATCATTTTGTAAAGAATACCCAAGTGCAAGGAAGAAAAAACATTTTGGCTTGCTTATGAATGGATGGTGGAAATCAGAAGAGCTTCACCATGTTCACTGAGCTCTGGGAGAAATTAGTGCAATGATTATTTGCCTTTAGTAAGTCAACCACAATGTCTAGGTAACAGGTGCCAGGCATAAAAACAGATAGTAAAGGGAAATCTCTCCAATGTGGATAAACCTCGACAGAAGTTCTAGCCCCTCACCACTATACAGACAATGGTTTGTATAGTGTTGTTGATGGCCGTGTTGTGTGTTATTTTTCATCAAAATTCTTGGAACAGAAAAGTAAAGAACGCTATTAGTTGTTCTTTGAGCCTTGGTATCTAATTAGTCAGCTGGTCAATTAGACCACCCTTAAAATTTTCTACTCGCATTTGGCGAGTGGAAAATGATTGAGGGAGAGCGTGGGCTGCCTCGGGAGGGGCAAGAACCACCGTCAGGCGGGGTTGAATCCGAGACATTCTCCCAGAGATTGCCCAGGGGAAGAGAGAGGAAGAGGAGAGCCGGCCGGATCATCACAGAGCGAGGATCGCCCACTGTGACAGCTTTCATTTGAATTGCCGGGCACTTGCCGTCCCACACAGTCCCGCTGCCTGGTCCAGCTCCTTTGATAGACAGAACACTGGTAAGGCTGCATTGATGGGCACTGGTGAGGCTGTATTGATGGGCACTGGTGAGGCTGTATTGATGGGCACTGGTGAGGCTGCATTGATGGGCACTGGTGAGGCTGTGCTGATGAGCACTGGTGAGGCTGAATTGATGGGCACTAATGAGGCTGCACTGATGGGCACTGAAAAGTTGTTGTTAATATTTATTTTTCTAATTTAATTCTGCATAAAACATTTAAGTGTAATCTCATGAGATAATTTATGAGGACGTGTTTAGGGGCGGAATTAGGGGCAGGGCAGTGTTGAGGTTGGGTGGGGCAACTGGTGGCAAGTAAACCTTAAGGCCTGGCTAGTAGCTCAGGACTTGAAATTTTGAGCCCTAAATTAGACCATAATTGAGAGGAGAGACAGTGCTAAAAAACCCTTGAGGATAGATGGATACAAAACCAAAATATCAAATGGGGGATCACAGAAAAGGTAAACTGCTGGCAGAGTAGAGTTTTGGTTATTTCACACCTCTGGTACAAATAAAGTAGGAATAAATCTGAATACAAATTATTATTTAAAAAATGCTTAAACTATAACAAATTGTATAGTCACAGATCCAGTGCAAAGAAAGCACAAACAACAGAATTACCTGGAATGTGAGGACAACTCACTAAAATCTCCAATGCTTCCATCAGCTGTGTGGTAACTGTGGACATAATAAAGGTTTTCATGGTCATTATCTGGCATTGCATCGTCTGAAGAGTTATTCCATGGAACCATCTGTTCTGCTATATGGTGTGATCTGCTGCTTGTATGAAGTACTGAAGCCATAGCTTGTGAGGGCATGCTGCATGGTGCTGTATCAATCCCACTGTCTGTTGAGGCTCCTTTGATATAGGTTAAGCCAAGTAATTCAGGGTCCATGAGGTCTCCAGAACAGTATGACTTCTCATCACTATTGCTAGATGCACTGCTGGAAAGTGTATTACTGCTTGAATGGGTCAAACAACTACGATCTGTAATCTGAAAAATTTACATAAAAGATTACAATATATGTAGGTATCAGAAATACATTTACAGTACAGTAAATTACATCTTTACAATTCACGACAAAAATTTTCTAATTACATTTTGCTTGTAAAACTTTAGATATATTATTGAAACCCTGTGTTTTCATGCATTGAAAGCTTTCACAAGAAGGTCCGTTTTATCAAGTTGATACAGTAGGGTTGGTTTTCTAAAACTAGAGATTGCAAAATTTGGTGTAGCTGTGGATGGTAGCCAATCAGCTTCTAATTTCAGCTTGTTCAATTAAGCTTTGACAACAAAAAACTGGACGCTGATTGGCTTCTATGCACAGTTTTAGTCAATCAACCCCAGTGTCTCTCATCATCATTATTTTATGTATAGTAAATGTTCTCCAAGTACCCTGCTTGCCAGATTATCCAAAGTATTCAAAAAAGTAAGCATGGCTACCACAATAGTGTCAATAGTTAAATCATATATATTTTAGATTGTTTTGTATAAGATTAACTGTTATCAAAAACAAAATTCTGTCGGGACAGCAATAAAGTTGCATACAAAAATGACAACCAAGTTAAAAGGCACTGGAGGTACGTCTGTCAGATCCCCTTCTGCAATGTGAATATAGCCTTAAAGTAGTTACATTTAAAAAATGTTTTTGTTTTTTGCTGCTACACATCGGGGTAACTTCACTTCACTGCCTATCCCATAGGAATAACAGGAAGTGAATGCCTGGATTCTTCTCTGGGAGATTCGAATGTTCACTTATTTACCTTCCAGTGGTTGGTGCACATATGGTTTTCACATTTTTTTTTGTATATATTGTGAGAATATTACAATTTATTTATGTATGTTTATGTTGCAGATTATCATTGAATTGTCTGTATCACAATTTTTGGCCCTGAGCAGTAGCCAATCAGCAGGAGTAGTGTCTCTAGGCCCAACTCCACATAAAATTTAAGAGAATCACAGCAGTCCTATTTTTTTGTTATGCTGCAGGAAGAGAGAGGATCAGCACCAAACAGAAAAGCAAACACATTTTTTATCCTGAAAATAATTTTATTTCTTTACTTCTTATATGATTGAGACTAAAAAATAATAGCCATTAATGACTAAACCCCTGGCAACAATAGTGAGTACACCCCTAAGTGAAAATGTCCAAATTGGGCCCAAAGTTTTAATATTTTGTGTGGCCACCATTATTTTCCAGCACTGCCTTAACCCTCTTGAGCATGGAGTTCACCAGAGCTACATAGTTTGCCACTGGAGTCCTCTTCCACTCCTCCATGACAACATCATGAAGCTGGTGGACGTTAGACCTTGCGCTCCTCCACCTTCCATTTCAGGATGCCCCACAGATGCTCAATAGGGTTTAGGTCTGGAGACATGCTTGGCCAGTCCATCACATTTACCCTTAGCTTCTTTAGCAAGGCAGTGGTCGTCTTGGAGGTGTGTTTAGGGTCGTTATCATGTTGGAATACTGCCCTGTGGCCCAGTCTCCAAAGGGAGGGGATCATGCTCTGCTTCAGTATGTCACAGTACATGTTTGCATTCATGGTTCCAGCCCCAGACCATGACACTCCCACCATCATGCTTGCTGTAGACAAGATACACTTGTCTTTTTACTCCTCACCTAGTTGCCGCCACACACGCTTGACACCATCTGAACCAAATAAGTTTATCTTGGTCTCATCAGACCACAGGACATCCAGTAATCCATGTCCTTAGTCTGCTTGTCTTCAGCAAACTGTTTGCATAATTTCTTGTGCATAATCTTTAGAAGAAGCTTCCTTCTGGGACGACAGTCATGCAAACCAATTTGATGCAGCGTGCGGCATATGGTCTAAAAACTGACAGGCTGAACCCCCACCCATTCAACCTCTACAGCAATGCTGGCAGCACTCATACGTCTATTGCCCAAAGACAACCTCTGGATATGATGCTGAGCACGTGCACTCAACTTCTTTAGTCGACCATGTTCTGAGTGGAACCTGTCCTGATAAACTGCTGTATGGTCTTGGCCACCATGCTGAAGCTCTGTTTCAGGGTCCTGGCAATCTTATTATAGCCTAGACCATATTTACGTAGAGCACTAATTCTTTTTTTCAGATCCCCAGAGAGTTCTTTGCCGCGAGGTGCCATGTTGAACTTCCAGTGATCAGTATGAGAGAGTGAGAGCGATAAAACCTTGTAACACTAACAAGTCACATGACACCGGGGAGGGAAAATGGTTATTTGGGCCCAATTTGGACATTTTCACTTATGGGTGTACTCACTTTTGTTGCCAGCGGTTTAGACATTAATGGCTGTGTGTTGAGTTATTTTGAGGGGACAACAAATTTACACTGTTATACAAGCTGTACACTCACTACTTTACATTGCAGAAAAGTGTAATGTCTTCAGTGTTGTCACATGAAAAGATATAATAAAATATTTACAAAAATGTGAGGGGTGTACTCACTTTTGTGAGATACTGTATATCTATATATATATAGATATATATATCTATATATAGATATCTATATATCTATCTATCTCTATATCTATCTATTAGATAGATAGATATTTTTTATTTTTTTTGCTTCAGCTTGTCATATATTTTCCAAGCTCTTGTTAACTTAAAGCCTAAAGAGGTAACAAAAAAGAGCTAAAGCGTCAGAGCAGCAATTCACCTCTCCCTGTCTGTATTTCCATAGCTCATTCCAGTTCCATGTCCATGAATTTATGTCTCTCTTGAGTCTTTGCCTATTCTAATACAAAAGTATGTTGCTAGCTTTTGAAGCTAAAGACTGACAGCTGCATCCACCAAAATACTCACACTTACGTTGCAATAAACATTTACGTTTTCCCTTCTTCAGAAGTAAAGTAAAAGCTAAAATGTATTATGGTGGTTTTTAACCCTCTGGAGCCCAGCCCTGGGTGGTGCCCAATCACCCACAAGTATCCTTTAATATGAGGCCTTCAGGGTTCCACTCTTTTGGTGACCCTCCACCAGTTCTTTCCCCTCTAAAAACCCCCAAAGGTAACCCAGCCTACAACCACCCTGTTCCCACAGCTAAAGAACTCACATCCCCAAAGTGTGCAGGAATGTTCCAGGGGAAGTTCGCATTAGTCAGGAATAATGCATTGCCCATACTGGTGCATATCTTTACTAGACAGTTCAAAGAAGCAAGGTTGTATTGTTCAGCCACTCCCCAGGTGGCAGCACAACAGCTTGGTAATGTAGCACAAAAAGAGTTACAACAAAGCCCTTAAAGAGAGAGTGTCTGCTGAGATAAACCTGTGCCCTGGCCTACTGGGGTAAAGTCCAGGCATCCCCAAACATAGGACATGGGAGGGGAAGCATCTGTGCATCACTGAGGTTACATCTCTCCTACCTGTAGGTTAGCTCTTCCCATAGACTGAAGTGGCCAGGCTCCACCCTCCTAGCCGTTTATATCCCTCCTGCATCATTATTGCCTGGCAGGGAAAATGGCCAGCAACCTGGGGGTGGGATGAATGAATAAAGGGCTGTCCATCAACACTGAAGACAGTGACATCTAATTGGGACCAGTGGAGCTGCATTGACAATACTTCTGCACTTCCCTACAGTATGTTATTGTAATGTGTGTTCTTGAATTTAAATTGCTTTGACATAGCAACTCATCAATGTGTGATTTGAGCCCTAAGTTTAGTTTGTCTCTCAGATCAGAAGTTTCTTGTTTGCCCCTGAGCAATATGGAAATTGTAATGACCAATAACCAATGACAAGAAAAGGAGTCATTAGAATATTCTATTTTATTGTCATTGTTCATAAATTCCTGCATTTTAATGAATACGAGAAAATATTATGCCTATGAAACCCATGGTTGCTGAAGTGTCTAGGTCTTTCAGGTATACCACACAAGATTTATACCTGGGCCTAATAAATTTAAATAAAGCACATCTCTCCACAGAAGAACTAAGGATATCTGTCTTGAATTTACCTAAAGGTTGTTAACCTACAATGATCAAAATTTGTATCTTTATTAAAAGGCAATGTATATAAAAACATGCTCAAGTACAAATATACATTAAAGGATTTTTTATGAAAGCTGAAAAATCATGTGTGTGTGCTTGCACAATATCAATAGTGTTACTATTTATATATCATAACCTATAAACCTTAGCCTGAATTTTATCAAGAGTACTAAATGGAATATCAAAACTTGCCCTTAGCTATGGGAAATAAGATAAAAGAAGTAGCATAAGCCATTCTAAACAATAAAGGGACTGCATCAATCCACAATATCTTTGCAGTGTTCAGATGTGTTTAGCCCTAGGTAGCCAAAGTGTTTCATGTTTTGTTTTTAATGCAAAAGAGATTTTTTTTTTTTTCATATATTCAATCTAATCATTACATTATATATATATTGTAACCTGGGGGACAGGTAGCAGGTACAAAGCTCACTGGGATGGGCTGTTTAGTAAGGCACAGATACCAAATCCACTTGAGGTAGTGAAAACAGTGCTGGGTTTATTTGATTCAAATACAAGTCCATACACAGGTGCTGCACAGTCTTCCAGAAAACACATCAAAACAGAAATAACCAAACTAAAAGTCCTAGCCGTGTCTCGGCTCTAACTATAACATACACCGTCTCTAACTATCAAGCTGAGCAAGCCTACCGCTGGTCAGCTTCTGTAAAGAGTTTTTAAAGGGTTTTACCAACCTTTTGGCTCCTCACAAACCATCCATGTTTGTGTGTCCCAGGCAGAGAGCAAAGGCTGTTTGCTCAGGTGAGCTTAAATTAGCCTGGGGAATAGGACTAAGATCCGAACTGGATCATGTCTCAGAGACCTCTGAATGTATATGAGAGGAGCCTGGGAGATGTATAAACCCCGAATAGGACTTCTCCTGGCTCTCTCTGGGACGCTCTGCTACATATCCTCCCCCCTTGTTTCAACCCCAGGGTTGGAACACCTGTGGCCCAACAGGAGTGAACACGGGACAGGGCATCTACATTCCCCATCTCCACACCTGGCCTGTGTTTTACGGTGAAGGAGTAATCCTGTAGAGCCAAAAACCACCGGTTCACCCGTCTATTAGTCTCCTTCTTTTGGGCCATCCATTTCAGGGGAGCATGGTCAGTTATCAAGTCAAACTGGCGCCCTAACAAATAGTACCTGAGCGCGTCCAGGGCCCATTTTATGGCTAAACATTCTTTTTCAATGACTGCATACTTTTTCTCATGGTCATTGAGCTTTCTGCTTAGGTATACGACAGGGTGTTCTTCCCCATTGTATACCTGTGACAGTACCGCCCCGATACCAACATCAGACGCATCCGTCTGAACCAAAAACTCTCTGGAGAAATCGGGAGAGTACAGTACTGGCTGTGCACACAGAGCCTTCTTCAGGACCTGGAAAGGGTATGGTCTTTTCTCTGCTCAGTACCAAAATTTTCCTTATGCACATTAAGGTCATCAAACTCTAACATAGGCTCGGGGTCAGCAGACGGCTGTCCGGCTCTACTGGTAGTGGGGACTTCCTCAGGGTCCTCCAGCTCTCCTGCCATAACCGATAGAGGAAAAGCCGGGGAGCCCTGAGAAGAGTCCCCTGAACCCACATTGTCAGTAGTGGCCAGGAATTCTGGCTCTGCGACTGAGTCAGGTACTGCGACCGAGTTGGGATGATCCCACAGTTCCCAAAACTTAGGGAAGTCCCTACCAATGATGGCCTCATGCACCAAGTGGGGAACAAGTCCAACCGGATGGGTCACTGTACCTAAACCAGTTTTAAACTGAACAGTTGTTACAGGATACTCCCGGGTATTTCCATGTATACAGATCACAGCAACATTTTTAGCATGATAATTTACAGGTTCAATCATTTCAGCTGTAACCAAAGTCACCAGACTTCCAGAGTCCAGCAAGGCTGTAATAGGCTTATCATTCACAGTCATTTGGCACATTGGTTTTCTCATATTTGGGGTTGCAGTGCATGAAACCGCAGCAAACATAGACTGCCTTCTAATAGATAAATCACACTGCATTGGTTCATCTGTCAATGGACAATTTGCTGCAACATGTCCCATTTCTTGGCAACGAAAACACCTGACGTTTCCCCAGTTTGGTTTGCTGACAGGCACTGGCTTCCCTTGTTTGGGATGCCAAACTTCAGTCCTGGCACCAAAAATCCTCCCCCCTATTTCCTTGCCATGCTTACCACCCACTTCCCCTGGAACAGTCTTACCGGTTGTCTGGGGAGACCGTGGCTTTGGGTGGAAAGTCCGTGCGGCTGTAGGGGTGGTGACCAGGTTCTTTGCAGCAAAATATCTTTCAACAAGTTCCACCAGGTGGTTCGCCGAATTGGGGTCTCCTTGACTCACCCACTCCTGCAGGGGAATTGGTAGTGACCTCAGGAACTGGTCCATGACCACACGCTCCACTATTTGTGGCCCAGACAGGGACTCCGGCTGTAGCCATTTCCTCACCAGGTGAATTAGGTCGAACATCTGCGATCTTGGGGGCTTCTTGTCTTGGAAGGACCAGCTGTGGACCCGCTGTGCTCGAACTGCCAAAGTGACACCAAGTCGTGCCAGTATTTCCTGTTTGACCTTTTCATAGTCTGCTGCTTCTGCTGACTCCAAATCATAGTAGGCCTTCTGCGATTCCCCAGTAAGCAACGGGGCGACCAGTCCTGCCCACTGGGTTTTAGGCCAACCTTCCCTCTCAGCGGTCCGTTCAAACGTTAGCAGAAAGGCCTCTGGATCATCCTCTGTAGTCATCTTGGACAAAAAGCGAGCCACATGGATGGCTGAGGGCTTGTCTCCAACATTATCAACGTTAGCAGGTGACCACTGTGCTATTGTCTCCACAACCTCAGACAAGGTTTTCCTATCTGCTTTTGCATCAGTGGCTAGCTGTGCAAACAGCCTCTGCGTTTGTTCCTGTGCGATAGCATTAGCTTGCTGTTGTGCCGCGTGGAGTGCAGCATTAGCTTTCTGCTGTACAGCGTTTGCTTGCTGTAGTGCAGCATTTGTTTTCTGCTGTTCAGCGGTTGCTTGCTGTTGTGCAGCTTGAAGTGCAGCGTTTGTTTTCTGCAGTGCAGCGTTTGTTTGCTGTTGCGCAGCGTTGGATATCATCAATTGTTTTAGGATTTCCTCCATGTTTAGTCACTCTAGGTACTGGCCTTTTAAGTAGTAACTTACTACAGCTGCCCGCTGAAATCCACCATATGTAACCTGGGGGACAGGTAGCAGGTACAAAGCTCACTGGGATGGGCTGTTTAGTAAGGCACAGATACCAAATCCACTTGAGGTAGTGAAAACAGTGCTGGGTTTATTTGATTCAAATACAAGTCCATACACAGGTGCTGCACAGTCTTCCAGAAAACACATCAAAACAGAAATAACCAAACTAAAAGTCCTAGCCGTGTCTCGGCTCTAACTATAACATACACCGTCTCTAACTATCAAGCTGAGCAAGCCTACCGCTGGTCAGCTTCTGTAAAGAGTTTTTAAAGGGTTTTACCAACCTTTTGGCTCCTCACAAACCATCCATGTTTGTGTGTCCCAGGCAGAGAGCAAAGGCTGTTTGCTCAGGTGAGCTTAAATTAGCCTGGGGAATAGGACTAAGATCCGAACTGGATCATGTCTCAGAGACCTCTGAATGTATATGAGAGGAGCCTGGGAGATGTATAAACCCCGAATAGGACTTCTCCTGGCTCTCTCTGGGACGCTCTGCTACAATATATATATATATATACATATATATATATACATAAACAGGGCTTTTTACTCTCAGAGAATAGGTGCAGGAACTCAACCATGCCCTGCACACACCCCGGGCACCTGCATCCCCCTTCTCCCCATCCTGCACTCAGATCTGAGGGAGCCAAGCTGTCACTTGTAAACACAGGAGTCCCGGTTCTGTGTTTACAAGTGACAGCTTGGCTCCCACAGAGCGATAGTGGTGAGAAGGGAGCACAGGGCCTGAGGTGGTGGAACTGAGTTCCACCAAGTTCCAGCTGAAAAAAAAGCCCTGAATATATATATATATATATATATATATATATATATATATATATATATATATATATATATATATATATATATATACAGTGGTCACACCAAATATTGATTTGGATCTTTCTTCTGGTAATATTATTATATAGGATCTATATAGCTCCAACAGTTTACACAGGTCTTTACTTTCCATTTTGTTAATTGATAAAAACAAACTATAGATAGATAGATAGATAGATAGGTAGATAGACAGATAGTTAGGATAGAATATACTGTATACACATGTGGTGTGCGTGTGTGTGTGTGTATTATATACAAGCTTTGTAATGCATTAAATGTCTATTTATTTATTTATTTATGAAGCCAAGGGGATTGGCATCCCCAGAAAGCTATGGACTTAAATATAAAAAGCAGTATCTCCGTGGAGGGAGCTGTACAATAAAATATGAGCCATTCTGTGAAGCAATAACAGGTATAATTTAACTTGTGCTACTGAGCTCTGTAAACAGATTTTTTTAAACAAACCAGATAAGAAGACAGAGGTACACGTGTTATATGGAGCCTAAAACTCCACCTACTGACAAAAAGATATTTTCCTATTTATCAATGTAAGAGTCACATGAGCTTCCAGTGGACACTATAAACAGCCATGCAGGCATGTTCCCTGTGCTGTTACTATCAGGAAACCATTTAAGAAATGATATGCATTAGTTGTTGGTGTAATTGCATATAGATAGGAAGAAGCTACAAAGAGGCTAGAGGAGGTCAGTACAACTCAATACAGAACGATGATGAAAAACAGTAAAAACATTATTTTCTTAGAAAACTAAATGTCATCCAGTTAAGTTTTACATCTAATTTAAGGACTGCTACATTCCAGGACATATATTGTTTTAACATTACATGGATTTGGAACAATAACATGGTAAAGGATATTAAGTATTCTGTGCCCATATGAATAAAATGTGATCATATGTAACAATATTCTAGTAATAATGTATTCAGTAATAACATATTCTACTAATAATGACACATTTAGACAAAAGGCAGCAGCCAATGTTAGCCACTGAAAATTTGCAGTGGCTAGGTAAATAAAATAATTACTAAAATGTAAAAAACTAAAAATAGCCTTTCTAAAAAAAAATTGCTGTAACAGCACGAGTGAAGTAATTAGTCTGAACCTGACTTTGAACTAGAGCTGGACAATTCATTGTATTAAAAAAAGCTGTGCAGATTTGGCAGTTAGAACCATCATTTTAAACCATTTTGCGTGTGTATAGCAGTCCAGTGCTTGGTGGGCTTATGGATGGTTTCCAAGTCTCATTTGTGCCTGCCCACACTTTGTAACACATCTGCCAAATGCTATCAAAATAAGCAGATCTAGTACTAACAACAGCAAGCCATACAGCTTGCTTGACCCTATACTTTCCTGGGTCCTGGGTCCTCGCTCATTTACAAAAGTTACATAGTTACATAGTTAGTCAGGTTGAAAAAAGAAACAAGTCCATCTAGTTCAACCAAAAAAAAATACAACCCCATATACACAATCCTTCACCCACAGTTGATCCAGAGAAAGGTGAAAAACCCCAGCAAAGCATGCTCCAATTTGCTACAGCAGGGGAAAATATTCCTTCCTGATCCCCCGAGAGGCAATCGGATTTTCCCTGGATCAACTTTACCTATAAATGTTAGTACCCAGCTATGCATTCCCTTGAAAAAGTCACGCGACCTGTGATGCAACGCATCGGGAGGAGGACCAGGTGACGTCACCCCGAGTGCGGAAAGAGTGAGGAGGAGCAGTGCTGACAGCCCACAAGCCTGACTGTTTCAGCACTCGCTATTCTAAACACTGGGTACACATGAGTGAATCAGCTAAAGTATCATAATATTTATGAACTAGCCTCACAGTGCTGCGCGATGATGTTCTCTTTGCTTGTACTTTGTCTTTTTTGAGTACCGAAGATTGAGACGGCAAAGAGGGCTTTATTGTTAGAGGAAAAAGAAGCGCTGCAGAAGGAAAGGGATATAAATCCCCTTTTTTTTCTGATATCTTCTCAACGAAAACCATTACATTAAAAGGACTAGAAAACAATGTAATATATAGGACTATTGTCAGAAAAGGTGTCCTTACCTTTTGCCACTGACCCATTCCCACTAGCGCCTGTGTGTTAGATGCTCATTAGTGGTTAATCGGTCAATGTCATCTACAAGTGTGTGTGTTGTGGGAGATTAGTTTGAGGAATCTTCACTAGTGGCTATGGGCTAGTATTTTACATACAGTCTTGTATACTGCACTGCACTTTAACATACACTGCATTGTTATTTGCACATTTATTTATTTTCCTTATTTAAAGATTAAATCTTTTTTCCTCTAGACATAAAGAGTGCCGCCTTGTCCTCTGTAATGACCTTAAAGTGAATAACTCAACACCAAGTTCACAAACATGGACCATTTATGTATTTGTACATGTTGATCATATCCCCCTTAATCACCTCTTCTCAAGAGAGAATAGATTCAGTTCCTCTAATCTTTTCTCATAGCTGAGCTCCTCCATGCCTCTTATCAGTTTTGTTGCCCTACTCTGCCCTTTCTCCAGTTCCCCAAATATCCTTTTTGAGAGCTGGTGCCCAAAAATTAACTGCATATTCCATATGCAGTCTTACTAATGATTTGTACAGGGGCAACATGATATCTCTCTCTCTCTGGAGTCCATACCTCTCTTAATACAAGAAAGGACTTTGCTTTCTTCGGAAACCGCAGCTTGACATTGCATGCTATTATTGAGCTTATGATCTACCAAACCCCCCAGATCCTTCTCCATTGATTCTCCCAGTTGTACTCCCCCTAGTATGTATGATGCATGCATATTCTTAGCCCCCAAGTGCATAACTTTACATTATTCAACATTAAACCTCATTTGCCTCTTAGTTGCCCAATTAGTGTCATCTGCAAAGACAGAAATGTTACTTTTAATCCCAGACCCTATATAATTTATAAAGATATTAAAAAGAAAGGGTCGCAGCACTGAACCTTGGGGTACACAACTGATAACCTTAGACCATTCATAGTAAGTGTCATTAACCACTACTCTGAACTCTGTCTTTTAGCCAGTTTTCTATCCATTTACAAATTGATCTTTCCAAGCCTGTAGCCTTTACCTTACACATGAACTGTGTGTGGGGAACTTTGTCAAATGCTTTTGCAAAATCCAGGTATACCACGTCCACAGCCACCCCTCTGTCCAAGGTTTTACTTGCCTCCTCAGAAAAAGAAATCAGGTTTTTTTGACAACTTCTGTCATTCATGAATCCATGCTGTCTGTTGCTTAAAATATTTTTTTCCAGCAAGAACTCGTCTATGTGGTCTTTTATTAAACTCCCCAGTATCTTCCCGACTATAGAAGTTAAACTAACAGGTCTATAATTACTTGGTAAAGACTTTGATCCCTTTTTAAATATGGGCACCACATTGGCCCTTGCGCCAATCCACTGGTACCATTCCAGTCATTAACGAGTTCCTAGATATTAGAAACAATGGCCTTGAAATGACAGAGCTCAATTCTTTTACGATCTGTGGGTGAATGCCATCTGGTCCAGGTGCTTTATCCTCCTTTATTCTGTCTAAATATTTCTGAACCATATCACTTTTGCGCCATTGTGGATAATTTAGGGCTTTGTCACTACCACCCCCATTATAGACATGAGTTCTCCCATGCTCCTTTGTATACACAGAGCTGAATAAAGTATTTAATAAATTTGCCTTCTCTTTGTCCCCAGTCACCCACACTAGATTATTTTGTAAAGGGCCTACATGCTCAGACCTGATCTTTTTACTATTAATATATTTGAAGAATTTTTTGTGGTTTGTCCTACTATCTTTTGCAATCTGTCATTCGTTTTGAATTTTTGTGTCCTTGATTTCTTTTTTACATATTCTGTTATATTCTTTGTAACATTTAAACGATGATAGGGTTTCTTAATTTTTATATTTTTTAAAAGCTCTTTTTTTAATATTTATAGCCATTTAAACATTGGCCATGAGCCACATAGGTTTTATTTTTAGCCTTTGAAGAATTCACATTTCTGTTCTGTGTCCATTGATAACAATATTCCCTCCCAGTCTAGGTCCTGGAGAGAAGCCCTCATCCTTGGAAAATTTTGCTCTCTTAAAGTTAAGTGTTTTTATCTTACCCGTATGTGTTTGTTACCTACAGCTAACATTAAATGAAACCATGTTATGGTCACCGCTACCCAGATGTTCTTTTATATGAATATTGGTAATAAGCTCTGCATGGATTGAGATTGCCAGGTCCAGCAGAGCTTCCTTCCTAGTCGGGGCCTCAATCAACTGCACCATATAATCTTGTAATAAGTTTATAAACTTTTGCCCTTTAACTGTTCCAGCAGTGCCATTACTCCAGTCAATTTCTGGGTAGTTAAAATCCCCCATTATAATCACTGTCCCAGCCCTTGCAGCCCTTTCCATCTGTGCAAGGAGCTGAGTCTCCATCTCCTCACTAACACTGGGAGGGCTATAACAAACTCCAGTGACAACCTTTGTAGTACGCACACCCATGTACGGTTCCACCCATAATGCTTCAGACTCATCACACTCTCCATCAACTAGGTCCTCTTTCACATTGCTTTGAGATCAATTCTCACATAGAGACAGACACCAACACCCCTCCATTTTACCATGTCTTTCCAAAAGAGAGCATAGCCAGGAATATTAATAGCTCAGTCATGAGAAGAATGGAGCCAAGATTAAGCAATACCAATTAAATCATAGTTCTCCTTGTGTACCAGAGCTTCCAACTCACTTATTTTGCTTGGCAGACTTCTGGCATTGGTGAACACACACTTCAATTCATTGTTACATTTTGCAAACATATGTTGCATATTTTTTATTTTAGTACAAATAGTACCATTTCCATTGGTTGTTTGTAACATAAGAACCTTCATATCATTATTTATTATTTATTTATTACAGGATTTATATAGCGCCAACAGTTTACGCAGCGCTTTATATCATCGTCCATAGCCCTCCCCCAGCTTTCCCTATTCCACCCACCAATAGGGGCTGACCCCTGTCTGACCTATTATAATCAAATTCACCCCCCCCCTTCCCACAATCCTAGTTTAAACACTCCTCCAGCCTTCCCAAAAACCTCTCCCCCAGCACAGTAGACCCCCTTCCATTTAGGTGTAAACCATCTTAGCATATAAGCTGTACCCCAATGTAAAGTCAGCCCAGCCCTCTAAAAACCCAAATCCCTCCTCCTTACCCCAGGTCTTAAGCCATGCATTCAGCTCTCTAATCACCCCCTGCCTTTCCTGTGTTGCGCATGGCACAGGCAATATTTCAGGGAATATCACCTTGGAGGTCCTTCCCTTCTAGTTCTTTAAATTGGTTCTTAAGGAGCCTCCACCTTCCATATATTCTGTCATTGGTTCCAACGTGGACCAAGACAGCTGGGTCATGCCCAGCCCCTCCCAGTAATTTATCAACCCGGTCCACCACATGCCAAACCCTGGCACCAGGGAGACAGCAAACCATTTGGTTGTGGCTATCCTGGTGACAAATTATTCTATCAGTCCTTCCGATTAAAGAATCCCCTATTACCACCAACTGTCTATGCCTACCTGCACTCCCCTCACCACCCCTACTAGATAGGCTGCTCTCCCAGCTGTTAGGGGGAGTGGTGACATCTAGGGCTTCCACCTTTGAGCTTGCTTTTTTGTTTTTCAAGCTTATTTTCCAAAAAAGTGTTCAGTGCAAACGTTTTTAATACTTCACAAATAGACAAAATAGCTAGCCTTGCGATTTGAAATTTCAGCCACCTCTTGCCAATATTAATGAATGATCAGACCTTACACATTTAACCAGCACCTTCACCGCCATCATGAGTGTCTCCTGCTGATTCCAACTACCACTATGATGTAGCTCAAACCAAAGAAGAAAATAAAAAATTACAACTTTCTTTAACAGCTAGTTTAGTGCTGCTATAGTAAACAAACTACTACTACAAACTACTTCCTTGCTCCTTCCCATTTTCCCTTTGTATTACATCCTTATTTATTTTTCCCCTCCTCTTCTTTCTTTTCTCTTTTCGTTTTACTGTGCCAATCTCCTCTCCCCTCATTTTCCTTGCTCTCCCTTCCCCTTTTTACTTTTCCTTCCTCTCCTCCTTTGTTAGTGAGAGGGTGCTGAGTGGAGTGTCTGTGCTTGTGCTGAACAATAAAGTTGATTTTGCCCTTTGGAAGGGGTGTGCAGCTCCAGTGAATTGTGTGTGGGAGAAGACCTCCAAGAGATGAGCACCTAAAAGCTGGAGTTAAAGATGGCAAAGGTCTTAGGTGCAGCTTCATCTCTTGTGAGTAAGATCTCTCTATGAATTTCTATAAGCTTTGGATAACACCTCCAACCCACCATTCTGCTACCCAGCCTTTGAAACTATTGTGATGACAGATTACATAGCAATTTTTATCACATGCCTTTCTCTCAGCTATTTAGAATTCAGCAAGTAATGCTTTATATTTATCAAACTCGAGAATTAAGGATTATTTGTTGGGTTTTTTTTTGTAAAGTTCAGAGTTTTAGCATGAATCACAACAAATATACCTACTGAAACATACGCTTTACATTTAGCCTATTTATTTAAAAAAAAATGCTTTGCCAGTGTCCTAGCATTGGCACAATCATTGTAAGTAGTCCCTGTAATATTTGTAATATATGTGAAATTAAATTTTGCATTTTTTTCTTTTATTTTCTTCTCATCTATTGGCCATAATGTGGTATTTTCCTGATTGATGTATTCCAGGAAAATACTGCAGTATGGCCACTAGATGGCACTAAAGAAACATTACAGGGATTATCCATGACATTTGTGTAAATGCTAAGACATTCAAACCACAATTTTCTTATAATTAGATCCCTTCAATTTTAAAATGCTTAGCTAGATGAAACCCTTTAGACATGGTTAGCCAAAACCTTCATACATTCCACCTATATACGTATCACTGCCTTGTTTGACTGGATGCACAATCAGACCAATCTTCCCCAATAAATTCTTGAACAGCTCACTATGACCCTCAACTGTTGTTACTGTTACATTATTGTGCTTATACAATTATAATACAAATAATAAAAATACACTCACATGTAAATGCCTGTTGGGAGATATCTTGCTTTCTTTCTGCACAGCCTTTTCTTGAAAGGAACCAATAAGTTTATCCGGTGACATAAGCCAATGGTCTGGTGGTTGGGAAAAAAATTAAATTTTTAGGTGTTTGCAGCAAATTTAAAATAAATCACTTTAATAAAACAAGGTTGCACTAGAGCATTAACTCAGGGGGCATCTTTAGGTTACTTTCACACTGCAGTGCCCGGACAGCGCTCGGCCATTAGCGTTAAAGAGCCGCTTGATTTAGTATCGCTTTTCAGCAGCTAGTGGGGCGCTTTTAACCCATTCATTTCAATGGGCAGGGCTTTTTGGGAGTATACAGCACACCCGAACTTCTCCAAAGATGCTGCTTGCAGGACTTTTCATAACGTTCTGCAAGCGCACAGCCCCAGTGTGAAAAGTCACACTGAAATAAATGGGAGGAGGTTTTCAGGCGTTATTTAGAGGCTATTTCTAGCGTTAAAACGCCTGAAAACCGCCTCAGTGTGAAAGAGACATGTGTAGTAGGATGACCCCATATTTTGGAAACAAGTGGAAAAACAAGAAAGTAAACCCTAAGGCCGGCTTCACACGGGAGCGGTGCTTTACCATCGTTTTACCCGCGGTATGCGGCCGCTAGCGGGGTGGTTTTAACCCCCGCTAGCGGCCGAAAAAGGGTTAAAAACCTCCGCAAAGCGCCGCTACAGCGGCGCTTTGCCGGCGGTATCCCCGCGGTGTCCCATTGATTTCAATGGGTAGGAGCGGTATAGGAGCGGTGAATACACCGCTCCTTCACCGCTCCAAAGATGCAGCTAGCAGGACTTTTTTTTACCGTCCTGCTAGCGCACCGCTCCAGTGTGAAAACCCTCAGGGCTTTCACACTGGAGACACAGCAACAGCTGTTTCGGGTCGGTTTGCAGGCACTATTTTTAGCGCAATAGCGCCTGCAAACCGCCCAGTGTGAAAGCAGCCTAACTGAAAGACGTGCAGTATGCTGAAGTACTGTGTATCGAACAGTTGCCATTTTTATAACAAAATACATTTTTTTGCCTCTCAGTGCTGCTGATCTACTGCATGCTCTGTACAGCTACTCCCTGTCTACATGTATAGACTCCAGTGATGGCTGCATGGCAATCCTTAGGCAGGGGTCAAGGAACAGATAACATAACATAAAAAATATCAAAAGATGTTTTTATTTCTAAAAAGCAACCTTACTCTGTATTTGGAGTCTCAAATTATTTATTTTTCACATAATAGATTTTGGCATACATGGCTGATTTGAATATCCACATCAGAGTTCACTAAAACCTTGCTTTTATTACTTATTAACTACAATTATTTTCCCAATTTTCTCTCTAATATTGCTGTGTTCCTAGAGTTTCTATAACTTTCTGGGGTTGATTTAATAAAGCCAAATAGACTAGGCACCTTGCAAGTGCAGTTGCACTCATTTTCCCCAGAGCATATTAAATGTGGTGAAGCTTCACTTCATAAAGAATACCCAATCAGGGACAAGGAAAATTAAAAAAAAAAAAAAACAGCATTTTTGCTTGCACATAGAGATGATGGAAATCAGTAGAGCTTTACCACATTCAATATGCTCTGGGGAAAATGAGTGCAACTGCACTTGCAAAGTGCCTAGTCTATTTGCTGTATGTAAATCAACTCCTCTGTCTCCCTCTCTTTAGAATCTCTTTATTCTTTCCCTTGAAAATCTCCATAGATTATTTCTTTATCTCTCTTTTATTCTTCACATCGTTTTCTTTACAAGTCTCAGAGGCTTGTTTCTGATGTTCTTTTATTCCATGAACACACAAATAGTAAGGATATTCTTGCCATTTGTATTTATGCACTTGAGCACCAGAAAACACTATAATCACATGCAATTCCTAACAATGCCATGAAAAGGGGGAGGCATGTTTGGGGGGATATATTTTAAAAATTAAATAAGAGAAGATGAGGAAAATAGATTCTATGGAGACTGCACTTTGTGGGAAAAGATGAGTATTATGGAGAGATAGTAAAGAAAGAGAGACATTCATTTATAGAGGCTCTGGGAAAACAGGAATACCATAATTTCAGTATAGTAGGTCCTAGAAAGGAGACCGCTAATAAAAAAAAAGTAATTGAAATATGGTATCTCATCCTAAACAGAGAGGATTTGCATTTTATTTAAAAAAAGTGAGGTAACATTGGGAAAATATAGAATTTTTTAAATATTAAAAGTTAGGTTTTATTGAGTTTTGAAAAGGTGAATGTGCAAATGAATAATCTATAACAGGAAAAGCCTGAGCAAGCATCATCATGGTAGGATTACTGAGTATTATTTTAATAAAATCTGCAGCTGTGAAAATATAGAAAATAGCATTTATATTTACATTTAAGTACTTAAAGTTCATATGAAGTTTAAGTGAATGGGTTTTATATACAGTATATCTTAACCACTTCAGCCCTGGACCAATTGGCAGCCAAAGGACCAGGCCCCTTTTTGCGATTCGGCACTGCGTTGCTTTAACTGACAATTGCGCGGTCGTGCGGCGTGGCTCCAAAACAAAATTGGCGTCCTTTTTTTCCCACAAATAGAGCTTTCTTTTGGTGGTATTTGATCGCCCCTGCGGTTTTTATTTTTTGCGCTATAAACAAAAATAGAGCGACAATTTTGAAAAAAATTCTATATTTTTTGCTTTTTGCTATAATAAATATCCCCAAAAAATATATAAAAAAAAACTTTTTTTTTTCCTCAGTTTCGGCCGATACGTATTCTTGTACATATTTTTGGTAAAAAAAAATCGCAATTAGCGATTATTGATTGGTTTGCGCAAAAGTTATAGCGTTTACAAAATAGGGGATAGTTTTATAGCATTTTTATTAATATTTTTTTTTACTAGTAATGGCGGCGATCAGCGATTTTTATTGTGACTGCGACATTATGGCGGACACATCGGACATTTTTGACACATTTTTGGGACCATTGTCATTTATACAGCAATCAATGCTATTTAAATGCATTGATTCCTGTATAAATGACAGTTGTAGTGAAGGGGTTAACCACTAGGGGGAGGGGAGGGGTTATGGGCTGTGACGTGTGTGTGTTTTTTTACATTAGGGGGCGGGGCTGACGTCTGACGTCATTGATTGGCTTTCCCGATGACCGGGAACAGCCAATCAATGACAGGCAGAGTAGGAAGCGCGGGGAGAGGTTTGTTTACACATACCTCTCCCCGTTCTTCAGCTCCGTGACCCGATCGCAGGACACCAGCGGCGATCGGGTCCGCTGGTCCCGCGGCCGGGGTCACGGAGCTCCCGACCGGGTCGCAAGCGCGCCGCTGGCGGCGCGCACGCGACCCACGGGCAGGCATTTAAAAAATCGCGTACAGGTACGGGATTTTGCCTGCCCGTGCCATTCTGCTCACGTATATATACATGAGGCAGTTGGGAATCGGTTAAAGATACCGCTACTGTCTCCCACCTACTTACAATTTAGGGTAGCGAAACTGAATTACTCCTATGTAATACACTGAAACCAGCAAGACAATTAATACAACCTATTTTCTCTTTGCAGATAGAATGACTGTACGTAGCATATACAGTATAGTATTAACCTTCACCTTGATCATGCATTTTATAAATAGGATAGATGATGTAGCGGAATTCAATTCCAACAATCTCATATCAGTGACAGAAATATATATCCCAATGATCAAACTCTATAGGTCCCATGGGAAACATTGAGCATTCTATTTTTTGCTCTTGACTATTATGAAATGTAATTTGGAGGCAACTCTCTTTTTGTTGTCTTATGTTTTGTTATATTTTCTACCATTCTATATTTTTTACATTACTGAATTTTCATAAACCCAATAAAATATGGAAAACAAAAAAAAATGTTATACAGTGGAAAAATGTAGGTCAATAGCACAAAAACATATTACAATGAAAGAGAGGATTTTTTCAACACTCTGAGTGCGTTCACTTAAATCATCCAGTCAGTAATGGAAAATATTTTTTTAATCCCATCCTAGCCCAGTTAGAATTTTAATAAAATAAGGTTCATTTAAAGTAAAAAAACATTTAAATTATTTAATTATAAAATGAAATAAATTCCCCTTAAAATTCTAAAGCCCAATAAAATATTTAAAGCAGTTAAATACAATACAAGTGTATAAAAACAAAACATGTGCAAAGTCTAACAATTGTTTCTTTAGAAGCAGCCATTGCATGGGTAGAAAAGCCTGTTCCCTGCCAGCATGATATAGAGAAGGATCCTTGCTCTCTGTGTTGAAGCAGCAGTCTCTACAATCAGCAAAGATTGTGCTTCCTGCTAATTGGAGAATTTCAGCTCTGATTCAGCAGGAAGTATTTTGGACCTTCCACAAAGAGAGCAAAGGTCCATCTCATACATCATCCTGGCAGGGGACAGGCTTTTATCCTCAGGCTATGGCTGCTTTCCTAGAAACTAAAACAGTTTCATTTGGATTTTACCTCCTACTATTGTAATTGGTGTGTTGAAAAAGCAAACAATTGACAGAAACCTTATCTACATTGTCTATATAATGATTTTGGTTCAGAAATGCAAATATCTGATATACCTAATATGGTAACCAACCGCATGTATGTATGAGTATAAGTTATCGGGAGGCTTTGCTTGCTTGCTTGCTCAGGAATTCTCAGGTATAAAATTCTATATTAGCTAAAGTTGCTCAACCTTTTCCTTATAAAATCAGCAATTCCTTACAATCTTGGAAAACCAAAAATGTATTGTGGCAAACATCTTTGCAAAGACTGGGAACCTTTATCATCCCATAATAGTATTTTATTTTCTAACCTATACAAGCCCTTGAAATAATTTGGAGTCAACTTTATTAATTTTATATATAGATACATTTCTGTAGATGGTTAGATACCTGATGGGTAGGAGGAGTATACTCTGGGGGACTAAGTCTAATGCCGCGTACACACGGACGGATTTTCCGACAGGAAAGGTTCGATGGGAGCTTGTTGTCGGAAATTCCGACCGTGTGTAGGCTCCATCGGACATTTTCCGTCGGAATTTGCGACAAACAAAATTTGAGATCTGGATCTCAAATTTTCCGACTACAAAATCCATTGTCGGAAATTCCGATCGTGTGTACACAATTCCGACGCACAAAGTTCCATGCATGCTCAGAATCAAGCGGAAGAGCCTCACTGGCTATTGAACTTAATTTTTCTCGGCTCGTCGTACGTGTTATACGTCAGCGCGTTTTTGGCGATCGGAATTTCCGGCAAAATTTGTGTGACCGTGTGTATGCAACACAAGTTTGAGCCAACATCCATCAGAAAAAAAAACATGGATTTTGTTGTCGGAATGTGCGATAGTATGTATGCGGCATAACTATATTCGCAGAACTTAATAAGAAATCTCAGAAACATGCACTGGAACAGTCAACACACTAGAGCAGCAAAAGAGCCAAGGGTCATAAATCATAGGCATTAACTCCTGTCATGTTGCAGCAACTTTTTCCTACTAATACTGCTGAGAAATATTTTTCTTGTAGCTTTGCCATCCCTCCTCCACAGTACTTAAAAATGCAGAGGAATAATTTATTTTCTGCTGCTAACACATCCCCCTCACGTGTTTAGAACTTTCAGTAAGTTTTCAGCTAACTTTTAGTTAGCATTTAGTGTTTTTTTTTTTACTGGAATTTAAATTATGATTATAGCCAAAAAACAAAAACATTTCCAAATAAAAGCTTCATTACTACTAAATTGATGAGCTACCTTCACATTAGTAAAAACTCCTTACTTCCTTTCTATACATAAAGACCTGTGAAACCTACCAGTCCAAAGGAGAGTGACATCTCGCAAGCCCCGTCGCCTGGTATGGATTTAAAGGGGGACCCCTACACTGAAAAAACGGCGTGGGGTCCCCCCAAAGTCCATAGCAGACCCTTATCCGAGCACGCAGCCCGGCCGGTCAGGAAAGTGGGTGGGGACGAGCGATCGCTCCCCTCCTGAACCATGCCAGGCCGCATGCTCTCAATATGGGGGGGTGCTTGCGTGCCTGCGGCCCCATCACCCCAAAGCACCTTGTCCCCATGTTGATGAGGACAAGGGCCTCTTCCCGACAACCTGGCCGTTGGTTGTCAGGGTCTGTGGGTGGGGGGCTTATCAGAATCCGGGAGCCCCCTTTAATAAGGGGCCCCCAGATTCTGGCCCCCACTCTACGTGAATGAGTATGGGGTACGATGTACCCCTACCCATTCACCTGGGGATAAAAGTGTTAATAAAAAAAACACAACACAGGTTTTTAAAGTACTTTATAGACAGCTCCGGGGGTCTTCTTCTGACTTCGGGGGTTTATCGTCAGGCTCCTCCGCTATCTTTTGCTCTTTTACCGCTAACTCTTTCACTAGCGGAGGAGCCCGGCTTTCTCCTTTTTCACCGTCCGGGGGTCTTCTTCCGGCATTGGGGGTCTTGTCCCGCTCTTCTGCCAGGCCTCCGCTATCTTCTTAGAGCTCTTTTACTAGCGTTGGCCCGGTCTTGTCGCTGTTCCTGCCACCTTCATCTTCTTCTTCTTTTTCTTCTTCTTCTTCCTTCCAATGTTGACACAACGCTCTCTCCGGCCGTAATGGCAGGGATGCGTTGTGCGGCGGCTTATATAGGCATAGGGGGCGGAGTCATCGGGTGATGTCACATGGTGACCACAACGTGTCCCTGCCATTACAGCTGGAGAGAGCGTTGTGTCAACATCAGAAGGAAGAAGAAGAAGAAAAAGAAGAAGGCAGCGACAGCGACAAGGCCGGGCCAATGCTAGTAAAAGAGCTGTAAGAAGATAGCGGAGGCCCGGCAGAAGAGCGGGACAAGACCCCCAAAGTCGAAAGAAGACCCCCGGAGCTGTCTAATAAAGTACTTGTGTTGTTTTTTTTTCTATTAACACTTTTTTCCCCAGGTGAATGGGTAGGGGTACATCGTACCCCATACTCATTCACATAGGGTGGGGGGCCGGAATCTGGGGGCCCCCTTATTAAAGGGGGCTCTCGGATTCTGATAAGCCCCCGCCCGCAGACCCTGACAACCAACTGCCAGGGTTGTCGGGAAGAGGCCCTTGTCCTCATCAACATGGGGACAAGGTGCTTTGGGGTGGGGGGGCCGCAGGGCCCCCCCTTCCCCAAAGCACCCCCCCATGTGGAGGGCACGTGACCTGGTACGGTTCAGGAGGCGGGAGGCGCTAGCTCGTTCCCACCCTCTTTCCTGACCGGCCGGGCTGCGTGCTCGGATAAGGGTCTTCTATGGATTTTGGGGGGACCCCATGCCGTTTTTTTGGGCGTAGGGGTTCCCCTTTAAATCCATACCAGACGACGGGGCGCGCGAGGTGTCAATCTCGCCGATGAAGGCGGCGACATTCACTTCCTTCGCTTATCCCGTCTATAGAATATAAAAAAAAGTCAGTTACTTTGCTGAGTAACTAATTACTTTTCCAATGTAGTAACCGAGTTACTAACACAATTGCTTTTTGAGAGAAGCAATTTGTAACTTAGCTAATTACTTTTTTAAAGTAAGATGACCAACACTGGATATCACCAGTGATGTAAGTAACTGAGTTAAAATAAACGGAGCTACTTAACGCAGTTACTTTAGAGGGTAACGAGTAATCTAACTGATTACTTTTATCCTCATGGTAACGCAGTTCCCATTACTTGGGCGGAGTTACCGCAATTACATCTACCGCCACTAGATGGCAGTAGTGTAATTCCTGTGTCCTCCCGAAAAAGTTCCCCCCACCGGATAAGGACCCCCTGTACTACGCAGGTGCAGCGCTTGCGCAGTACGAAGGACTGCGGAGCTTACGAAAATTGCCGAACCTAAACAGCTCTGAGTGAACTCTACACCGCGCAGGCGGAGTTAACATGTAATTGTACGAGGCAATGCCACATGCTCCTGATGCTCGTGCTACTCTGCAAGGGGCGTCTATCGTGTAACTAAGGGGCGGGTCTAGTATTACTGTAACCAAGGGGCGCCTTTATTATTATTATTGTTATATATCGAGCTCTGCCCATTAATTTAACATTCGCCCTCTTCTGTAGCCATCCGCCCCTTACACGATATAATAATAATAATAATAATAGACCTGCCCCTTGCTTACACGCTATAACAGATCTGCCCCTTGGTTAGAGTAATAATAGAGCAGCCCCTTGGTTACACGATATATAACAATAATAATAATAAATGCGCCTCTCGCTTACAGTAATACTAGACCCGCCCCTTAGTTACACGTATAGAATATTAAAAGTCAGTTACTTTGCTGCGTAACTAATTACTTTTCCAATGTAGTAACTGAGTTACTAACGCGAGTAAGAGACAAAGGGGAAATTGGGGACATAGGGGGGCAAGTGGGACTTTATATGAAACACAACACTAAGGCAGCAAAAGTCATCGAGTGTGATAGAATTGGTATATTTTTGTGGGTTGGCACTACGTGAACATAAGATGTAGTATATGATCCAGACATTAAATAAATACATATGATATAAAGTATAAAAATATGGAAATTTATTCACATTATAATAGAATGGTAATATGTTAAAAAATGTCACATTATAGTAGAATGGTAATATATTAAACAATATAGCATGTGAAACATAATAACAACATTCAGCGCTGCAACCAACATATATAGACACAATCAGAATTGAACTGGTACAGAATTGATGACTTAAGCATTTCATTTTTGGGAGAAGTAATTTGTAACTTAACTAATTACTTTTTTTAAATAAGATGACCAACACTGGATATCACATGGTAAAGAAGAGGATTTCTTCATTTATAAATAAAAAAAAATAAAAAAAAGAGGCATGACAGCATTTACAGAGGAAGTAAATACAGTATTTTGAGTGTAGATGGGCTTTAGGTCCTGTTCTGTTGATTGCCTCCCTCATTGACGGAAGGTAAAACAAATCTTAACGCTAGAATTAATTTTGCAACTTTGACATCTGTTAGTTAAACTGTACATATTATCGCAACTACTTTTTGTATCCAGATTATTTATAACTTGTTTTTTTTCCAGGGCAAATTGGGCCTTTATTTAGTGGTAAATGGTAATGGATATCTCTTTTTTTATCAAATGAAAACTGACCGAAAATAGAAAAAAAAAATCATTTTTGGAAATTTAACTTGCTGTATATTTCTTGCCATTACCATGACCCACCACCAAAATACAACCCAAAATAAATCCTCTTATGACTGAAGACCACAGCAATACTACACATGTTATTTGTTGTTTGTACCAGTGGTAGAGCCCAGAAACACTAGTGTACATATTACTATTATTTATCCTACCTAAAACAATGGGGGGGGGGGGGGGTATTTACTAAAGCTGGAGAGTGCAAAATTAGACTCACTTCTGCATAGAAACCAATTACTTTCCAGGTTTTATTGCCAAAGCTTAACTGAACAAGCTGGGGTTAGAAGCTGATTGGCTACCATGCACAGCTGCACCAGATTCTGAGTGCACTAGTTTTAGTAAATCTACTCCACTGACACTAAGGGGGGAGATTACTAAAAGTGGTGCCCACAGAATCTGCTACACAACCACTCTGTCCAAAACAATGCTGTGTGTTGTCAGCCAACAACAGGACTTAAGAGCTAAGTGCATTTCTTGCTTGAGGCTGGATTCACACCTATGCATTTTTAGTGCTTTTTGCATTTTTCAGATTTGCACTAAAGAACATGTTCCATAGGAAACAATGTTAAATGGACTGTAGTGCAAATCTGCAAAATGCAAAAAGCACTAAAACTGCATAGGTGTGAATCCAGCCTTAAGCAAGAAATGCACTCAGCTCTTATGTTGTTGGCTGACAACACACAGCATTTTTTTGGACAGAGTGTTTGTGCACTAGATTCTGTATGCACCGCTTTTAGTAATTTTCCCCCGTCCAGCCTTACAGCATGTATTATTTTCTGCACTTGCAGCTCCTTTAGGGGATAAAACATCTAAAAATGTGTTCTGTGGGCAGCACAAAGGCTAAGTCTAGGGCACTAGAATTGGCAGTTCAAATCCCAACCATGACGCTATCTGCCTGGCGTTTGCATGTTCTCCCTGTGCCTGCGTTGGTTTTTTCCAAGTACCCCGATTTCCTTCCACACTCCAAGGACATTCTGGTAGGTTAATTGGATCCTGTCTAAACTTGCACTAGTATGTGTATGTATGAATGTGAGTTAGGGACTAGGGACCTTAGATTGTAAGCTCCTTGAGGACAGGGACTGATGTAAATGTTCAATATATTTGTGAAGCACTGCAAAAATGATATAATATATAATGTGTTATATAGGTACCTGTAATAATAATAAATATTTTAACATTTGTTCGACATATGCTTAATATAGTTTGGAACAAAACGGTTCACCTATCTGAAAACTGCGTTTCTATACAGAACATTTTCTGTATTTATTTCACAATGACTTTGTAGAATGTGCAGCCGTGTGATGCCACCTGCTACCAGGTCAGCCAGAAAATTATATTATGCTTATTCTTGAGCTGTTGTTTTTGATCAAAATCTTAAGCATGAACTGCTGTTTAGGCAGACAAACTATAATGAAACTTAGCAGGCTGGGACCAGGAGCAAGATAACACTGCAGGTCAGATTTCTGAGAAAACGCACTACATTAGAGGGGAATAATAATACAGTACATGCCAAAGTTATCAGCTTAATATTAATCATCTTATCAGTGTGGATTTATGTTTTAAAAATGACTGTTTCTGTGTATAGTTTATAGCTACAGTGCCTTGCAAAATTATTCACCCCCTTGGCATTTTTCGTGTTTTGTTGCCTGGAATTAACATGGATTGTTTGAGGATTTGCACCATTTAATTTACAGAACATGCCCACAACTTTGAAGATGTTTTTTATTTTTTATTATTGTGAAGCAAACAACAAAGGACAAAATAAGGACAAAATAACAGAAAAAGTCAACGTGCATAACTATTCACCCCCCTAAAGTCAATACTTTGTAGAGCCACATTTTGTGGCTATCACAGCTCCAAGTCGCTTTGGATAAGTCTCTATGAGCTTGCCATATCTTATCACAGGGATTTTTGCCCATTCCTCCTTGCAAAACTGCTCCAGCTTCTTCAAGTTGGATGGTTTGCGCTTGTGAACAGCAATCTTTAAGTCTGACCACAGATTTTTTTATTGGATTGAGGTCTGGGCTTTGACTAGGCCATTCCAACTCATTTACATGTTTCCCCTTAAACCACTCAAGTGTTGCTTTAGCAGTGTGCTTGGGGTCATTTTCCTGTTGGAAGGTGAACCTCCGTCCTAGCCTCAAATCACACACAGAGTGGTACAGGTTTTGTATTTAGCACCATCCATCTTTCCCTCAACTCTGACCAATTTCCCCAGTCCTGACTGCTGAAAAACATCCCACAGCATAATGCTGCCACCACCATGTTTCGCTGTGGGGATGGTGTTCTTTGGGTGATGTGATGTGATCCGTTGGGTTTGCGCCAGACATAGCGTTTTCTTTGATGGCCAAAAAGTTCAATTTAAGTCTCAGCAGACCAGAGCACCTTCCTCTATACATTTTGGGAGTCTCCCACATGCCTTTTCGCAAACTCAAAACGTGCTATTTTGTTTTTTGCGGAAAGTAATGGCTTTCTTCTGGCCACTCTGCCTTAAAGCCCAACTCTATGGAGCGTACGGCTTATTGTCGTCCTATGTACAGATACTCAAGTCTCTGCTGTGGAACTCTGCAGCTCCTCCAGGGTTACCTTAGGTCTCTGTGCTGCCTCTCTGATTAATGCCCTCCTTGCCAGGTCTGTGAGTTTTGGTGTGCGGCCGTCTCTTGGCAGGTTTGCTGTTGTGCCATGTTCTTTCCATTTTGTTATGATAGATTTGATGGTGCTCCTAGGGATCATCAAAAATTTGGATATTTTTTTATAACCTAACCCTGACTTGTACTTCTCAACAACATTGTCCCTTACGTGTTTGGAGAGTTCCTTGGTCTTCATGGCAGTGTTTGGTTAGTGATGCCTCTTGCTTAGGTGTTGCAGCATCTGGAGCCTTTCAAAAAGGTGTGTATATGTAATGACAGATCATGTGACACTAATGTACACACGGCCGGACTTCCCGACAGAAAAAGTCCGATGAGAGCTTTCGTTCGGACATTCCGACCATGTGTATGCCCCAGTGGACTTTTTCTGTTGGCGTTTCCGACAGACTCAAATATAGAACATGATCTAAATCTCTCCGTCAGAAATGACGACGGAGTTTAGTCCATTGGCAAGTCCGGCCATGTGTACGTGGCATAAGATTGCACACAGGTGGACATCATTTCACTAATTATGTGACTTCTGAAGGTAATTGGCTGCACCAGAGCTATTTATGGGCTTCATAACAAAGGGGGTAAATACATACGCACATGCCAATTATCATTTTTTTATCTCTGAAAAATAGTTTTATGTATATATTTTTCTAATTTTACTTCACCAACTTAGACTATTGTGTTTTGATCCATCACATATAATTCAGATTAAAAAAGTGTTGAACTAAAGGCTGTAATGTAACAAAATAGGTAAAAAGCCAAGGGGGGGTGAATACTTTTGCAAGGCACTGTATATACCGTATGTACGATAGAGGTGGCTATATTTGCTCATTGCATGTGTAGGCTCTGCTTCATGTGTTACATAGTTAGGTACATAGTTAGTCAGGTTGGAAAAAGGACAAAAGTCCATCAAGTTCAATCAATAGAGAAAAAAAAAGAATAAATGGTAAACTTCTATAAACAGAACCCTATACCTATAGATGACACCAGGCATGAAGGCAAAAAACCTTAGTCCAATTTGCTCCAACAGAAGAAAAAAAAAAATCCTTTCTGATATCCTAAGACAATTAGATATTCCTGGATCAACAATCTTTGGTATACATTATACATGCAAATATCCAGATACATCCAGTGAATTTAGGAATGCATCCTTTTTGTTGAACAATCAATTGAGCTAGCCAGTACTAGTTCTTAAGAGAGCCTATTCCACATTTTTACGGCTCTTGCTGTGAAACTCGGGCTGTCCGGTTTATTCCCGTACAGGTGGCAACCCTATTCCAAGTATACAATATGACAAGTTCAATTCTGAATTGCAACTTGGTTTGGAATTCCTGGGAAGCATTGCTACACGGGCCTTCTTTGACCTCCCCAAATGAGAAAGGAACCTAGTGGATTTCATATTTCTTGCTGCTGGGAAAATGTTGGTAAAGCTTGGAAGCAACCAACTTCCAATTTTGCAGAGGTGAAACAGAGAGTGATGTCCGCTATGGTACACAATAAACACTGCATTCCTTAAGTACACCCATTTTAAATTCCTTAAAATATGGTCCCCATGGCTATAATACTACAACCATATGCACCTAGGCCAATCCCTTCATCCTCGCTAAAATCACCTCCTATGAAACCAAAGTAACCATGACCTCAACCGCTCCCCAGGGATCTCCCTGTCCTCTCCCCTTTCCCCATAACCCTTCAATTTCCCCCCTCCCCTCTCAAACCCAGCTCCCCCTCTTTTATTTCTTCCCTCTCCCCCCTCTTCTTCCTTACCCCCTATTCTTCTTCTCTTTCTCATCCCTCAGATAAAACACTCTTGGACCATGCTTCCTATCCCCCTTTCATTAGCTACTAGCAACAGGGAAAACTACAATTCCACAACATGTAGATTACCTCCAGCTTTAAAACCCCCACTACATGTAACCTTAGCATGCTGTACCATTGTATTCTAAAACACAGCTGCCAGTTGTCCTGCTAATCCGCCAGCCTGTACTAATCTTTGCATACATGAATGTTTCTGTGACATTTGATCCCCCCCTCCCATTTTGTTCTTTTTTGTACTCATCTTAGTGCTTTGTAATTCTAACATTAATTTTCTGTACTACTACAATATTAATCTTTGCACTTTTGTATACCTCCATAAAATTTAAAACCTAATAAAATACTTTCTGAAATATAAATTGCTGCTTGCCTTGTTACTTGCTTAAAAATCCTACCAAGCTCTTTCTTGTGGGAGGCTGCAGAGTAATGTTTAATATAACTAACCCTGTCTGTATAATGCTGTCAGCTCATCATAATCAGTTGTAAATAAGATTTGAACTGTCCTGAAGTGTTAAAAATGTAAAAACCACCCTCCTGCACTGTATTTAATGAAGGCTAGCTCAGAGAGTCACCAGTCTGTGTGGAACAGAGACACTGTAATGCCCCGTACACACGATCGGAAATTACGCCCTCAAAAGTCTGATGAAAGCTTTTGGTTGGAAAATGCAACCATGTGTAGGCTCCATCGGACTTTTGCTGGCGGAATTCCAGCCAGCAAAAGATTGAGAGCAGGTTCTCAATTTTTCGGTCGGAAAAGGTTTTGATCGAAAATTACGATCGTCTGTAGCAATTCCGAATTCCTACGCATGCTCGGAAACAATTTGACGCACGCTCGGAAGCATTGAACTTCATTTTCTTGGCTCGTCGTAGTGTTGTACGTCACCGCGTTCTTGACGGTCGAAAGTTCACCAAACTTTTGTGTGACCGTGTGTATGCAAGCCAAGCTTGAGCGGAATTCAGTCAGAAAAACCATCCAAGATTTTTCCGACAGAAAATCCGCTCGTGTGTACGCGGCATAAGCTTGCAAAAACAATTGCAATCTGCCATGAGGTCTTCTCCTCAAAACAAAAAACATGTTTTTTACAGTTTCTTTTTTTGTTTTTTTTTAACCACGTCAGCCCTGGAAGGATTTGTCCCCTTAATGACCAGGCCATTTTTTGCGATACGGCACTGCGTCACTTTAACTGACAATTGCGCAGTCGTGCAACAATGTACCCAAACAAAATCAACGTTCTTTTTTCCCACAAATAGAGCTTTCTTTTGGTGGTATTTCATCATCTCTGCGTTTTTTTTTTTTTTGCGCTATAAACAAAAAAAATGTGACAATTTTGAAAAGAAATGTTTTTTTACTTTCTGCTATAATACATATCCAAAAAGAATCTATATATATACAAAAACAAATGTATTTATCAGTTTAGGCCAATATGTATTCTACATATTTTAGGTAAAAAAAAGTCGCAATAGGCGCCTATTGATTGGTTTGCACAAAAGTTATCGCGTGTACAAACTATGGGATAGATTTAGGGACTTCTACTTATTTTTTATTGTTTTTACTGGTAATGGTGGCGATCTGCGATTTTTAGCGGGACTCCAACATTACGGCAGACAAATCTGACCCCAAATGACACTTTTTGGGGACCAGTGACATTATTACATTGATCAGTGCTATAAAAATGCACTGATCAATGTATAAATGGCACTGGCAGGGAAGGGGTTAACCCTAGGGGGCGATCGAGGGGTTAAATGTGTTCGCTCAGCATGTTCTAACTGTAGGGGGGATGGGCTGCCAGGGACATCACAGAGATCGCTGTTCCCGATCACTATGTCTGAGATGTCCCCTGTCTTGTTTACAAAGGCAGATCCTCGTTCTGCCTCTGTGTACAGTGATCACGGGCAGCCGGTGGACTTCGAGTCCGCTGTACCCTCGGGCGCGCCCGCAAACCCGCATTCATGGACCGACGTACGGGTACATCAGGAGAGCCAACCTGTCGCAGTATAAGTGCGGAGGCTGGTCGGCAAGTGGTTAAGAAAGCCATTCATGACAGTAAAAGCTATGTGATCATCACTATTATAAGCAATAACACACTATTGTGACAATGAACTACTCTGATGACAGGGTGTATTAAAAACTGTGAAAAAAAAAATGAAAAACATTTTTAAAAAATGTAATAAAAGTAAAAAAAAAAAAAAAAAAATATATATATATATATATACATGTTACATGCTGTCACCAGTCAGAATCCGTAATCATATCAGATCAGTCATATGAGAATGCTGTACCGCACTGGTGACAATATGTGAAAAAAAAAAAAAAAACATTGTAAAAAAAAATATTTAATTTCTTAATTTTCTAAAAAATTGTTACAAAAAAGATCAAAAATGCCTCTCGCTAAATGATTTGGACTATCTACTTTCCAAAAAGGGGGAATCTGGCAGTATTTGTACTATCCTGGCATTTTAGGGCCTCAAGAAATAAGAGCGTCACATCAGGGTTGACCAATTTTCAAATATATATACCATAGTTTGTAGACTGTATAACTTTTACACAGACTAAATAATATACACTGATTTGGGTTATTTTTACCAAAGAAATGTAACAGACTACATTTTGGCCTAAATTTATGAAGAAAGATTATTTGTTTGCAAAATGTAATAACATAAACTAAGAAAACTTTTTTTTTTTATTTTGTTTTTTTGGCAATATACCGTAGCAAACATTTTAAAAACTCAATGGTGATTAAAAACCATCAAAAGTAGGCTCTATTTATGTGAAAAAAAATATACATTTCGTACAGTCTTGCATGACTGAGCCATTGCCAGTATTAATATAAATATTAATATAGCATAGTGCTGGGTGGAAAAAAATCCCTGGTCATGAAGGTAGTAATTATGCAGGAGGTCAGGTGGTTAAGCCTCCACATTAATTTCCTATAAGGTTACTGGGCTCAACTGGTTTAGAATTCTAAAAATGCAGCTTGTAACTGCCGCCCTTCTCTGTTTCTTCTCCTTGTGCCTCCTCCTCCCAACTCCTTCCCTTACTCAGCATAACTCTTGGCTTCACCTGGCACCAGACCACTACCTCCAGAGTCTTTACTGTCTAGCAGCCCGAAACATTGGGTTTGGACTGCTTGCATTGAATATCACTAGCAATGAAAGGAAGAACAGGCTAAATGCTTAAAACAATATGGCATCTTTCTGCCATCACCTCTTTTTTTTAACAAACTCCAATTTTTCTCCTCCAGTTCTGGAACAACCTCCTGCAGTGTTTACTCTAGCTTTGCGTAAATTCAGCCAAATATGAACCAACGCATTGCAATTATTTTAGCACTTTAACACCTTCACGCTTGGCCTATAGCAGAATTGTGTTGCTAGCTGTGATTGGTCAATTTGATCACATGGTACAGACAGGGCCAATCAGAGCTCACCTGTACCATGTGATTAGCTTTGACCAATCACAGCTAATCACAACAAAACAAAGTGAATGAATCAATTTTATTCAGTAAAATGCTGGCTTATAGCAATGTAATTCACTGCTATAAGCAAACATAATGTGTAAAAAAAAGAAAATTATTCTGATCACTTTCCCAGCATAGTACAATGTTACTATGGTAATATTATATTGCTCTGGTCACAGTGTGTTAATAAAAAATCATAAAAAAAGAATAACACGTAATAAAATATAAACATTTTTTTTCAAAATTAAACATTTTTCATTCTGTTACCAGTCAGTGCCCCTGATCACTGCCACACCCGTTATATGATGACACTGTATTGCATTGGTCACAGTATGTAATAAAAAAATATATATATATTTTATTTTTTTCATTTCACAAAAATATTATGACAAAAATCCCACCATTCCCCTTACTAAATACATTGGACTTTCTACTTTCCAAAAAGGGGTAATTTGGGGGAAATTTGTACTGTCCTGGAATTTTAGGGCCTCAAGAAATGAGACTATCAGTACATCAGGACTGATACATTTTTAGATATATACAATAGTTTGTGTACTCTAACTTTCCTACAGACTAAATAATATACACTGATTTGGGTTATTTTCACAAAAGAAATGTAGCAGAATACATTCTTGTCTAAATTTACGAAGAACAGAATTTCTAAATTTTATAACAGAAACAAAGCATTTTTTTTTGGAAAATTTTCAATCTATTTTCATTTATTTATCAAAAAATAAAAAACCCAGTGGTGATTAAATACCATGAAAAGAAAGCTCTAATTGTGTGAACAAAATTATAAAATCTTATTTTGGGTGCAGTGTTGCATGACGGCGCAACTGCCAAAGTGTGACAGCATTGAAAGCTAAAAATTGGCCTGGGCAGGAAGGGGTTAAAAGTGCCCGATATTGAAATGGTTAAAAAATCTGGCCAGTTTAAATATCACAACTTCTTTACCTGCTTTGCAAGCAAGGTTGCAAATTTTAATACATGACTTCTAAATAAATAAGCATAAAGATGCCTTGAGAAAAATGAGCAAAGACAGTTAAGCTGTTATTTTATCCAGTATCATTATATAAAGACCCCAGAATGGAACAAACTGCATTGAACACAAGGTGGCACCACAGCTGGTATTTGTGATAAATGGAGACTTGTGTGGAGAGTGGTTTATTTGTAAATGTTTTAGTTCCTGCTAAATGATGTATATAAAGTTTGATGCAGCAATTACAACTCCTGTTTTCTGTCTTCAGATGCCATGCACATTACATCAGAAAACTACATAGTGCCAAAAGATAGGAATTTCTGCAGCACAGTGAACGGTGAATAAAAGGTCCATTAACTTAACACAAAATAGAGTTTGCTCAACGGCAAATCTTTCAGAGAACTATAAATGGAATAAGCTACATACTCACACAATCGCTGTCATAGCACTCAACTGGGGTTATTAGTGACCAAACATGCACACAGTTATAGCAATACATGGGCAACACATTGACAATTATGGCACACTGGCATTGGAACAATATAACTGGCAAATGTGCCTATGTGTGAGTAACACAGCACAGTTGTGAATATATGGATAACAAACGTGGATAGCACACTAGCAATTATGACAGCAGGTGGGCAACAGTCTGGTAATCCCAACAAGGGATAGGAAACAAGCAAGCAATCATTACAATACATGGGTGGCAAACAAGCACTTATCACAAAAGAGTAACCGATAGACAATTCATGGACAATAAATGCCTAATTGTTATAATAACCAGACAACAAACAGGCTATCATTACAATTACTACAGGCAATTGAGACAATTACTCTGATCTACGAAAGGCATTTTGCTAAACCATGTGTAGTACACCCGCCTAGGTAGGTGCTAGAATAGTTAGAATAGTTAACAGAGGAGCAGCTATGTAAATTTATGTAGGCTGTCTGATTAACAGAAGCCAAGATCGTTTAGTTTTGCTGCTCAGTGTACTCTAGTGCTGCTTATGCTGTCTGAGTGTCCCTGTGTCCACGCAATTTAGGAAGGTTCTGGGCTTTAGGTGGAGACCCTGCAGATAAGTAGCATGAATATTCATACAGCCCTGGCCAATTGGAAGGGGAAGTGCCCCTAGGCATGCTGGGTGTTGGTATTTACAGTATACTCTAGGAGCACATGGGCTCTTGGTCTTTTCTAGCAGAGGATTGCACCAGGCTGGGGGAGAGGCGCTGCCTCCCCCAGCACTTGCTGCCATGTGGCATCAGGTGGGCAACCTCAGGGCCTGAATTCTGTATGGCTGGTCCTACCATAGCTGATAGAGGGAGAGTCTACAGTGCATCTGGTCTGGTATCACAGAGGGAGAAGGCTGCCAGCAGTGCTTCAGGAGCCTTGTGAGTACAGACACCTGAAGGATCCATAGACAGTCAACCCCCTCTTGTGCACTAATTCAGCTGGGGGTCCACACAACGAAGAACACTGGCTAGCGTCCTTAGAGCTTTGTTCAGAACTGTCCACTACTTTACTAAGGGACATTGCTCTGTTCTGCAAACAGTTTGCTGTTGCTGTGAATAAGTTCTTATAATATTATAATAGTTGGGCAAAAAGTTAAAAACTGATTTAATACATTGGCAACAAACAGTCAATTGTGACTAAACTGGTAGTAGGCGGGCAAAAATTAGTAGTTGTGAACAAACAGCCATCTGTTATAGTAAGCAGACACCGAAATAAAAAGTGTGGCAAAATGTGGGCAACAAATTTGCTGTAATTACAATACATAAGAAATCATTGGGCAATCATGACAATGCATGGGAAACCAACAGGTATCTATGGCAATACATAGGCCATGAATGGACAATTGTTATAATACGTGGGCAACAAACAAGCTTTACTTAAAATACATGGGCAACAAACAGGCAATTGCTACAATATATGGGCAGCAAAGAGACCATCATCATAATACGTAGGCATCAAATTATTAGTCATGACAATACAAGCACAACAAAGGGGCAAGTGTTATAACAGATGGGCAACACGCAGAAAATCGATACAAAACCCGGGTGACAAACAAGCAGTGGTGACAATAGATGGGCAACAAATAGGTTGTTGGGGTAAAAGATGGGCAATAAATAGGTAATCAATAAAAGCATTGGGCAACACATAGGAAATTGTGAAAATGCCTGGACAACTTATGGGCAATACATGTTTAACAAACAGGCTACGAATATGTAGTAAAATGAGTAGTGAGTAGTCATGGTAATACCAATACCAATGTGCAACCAACACCCAACTCTTATAAAACAAGGGCTAAAAACAGGCAATTTTGACAATACTTGGGCAACAATTGGGGAGCTATTACAATATATGAGAAATGAAAGGGCATTTGTCACAATTTGTGGGAAACAAATGGGTAATGGTGGCAATATATGTGCAGCGAATGGACAATTGTTATAATAAATGGACAACCAACCAGAAATTATGATAATACAAGTAGGCTATTGGTACAATACATAAGCAGGAAACAAGAGATCAGGACAATATGATGATTAATTCCCAACGCTCAAGCAATGCAAGCCTCGCTCCCCTGCCACATCGGCTCCCCACTCTAGCTATTGTGTAGCTGATGTAGTTTTTCTATTAAAACCATTTGCCTTATTGTTTAGAAAAAAAAAAAACCTCATTCCCTGTGCAAACATTTAGTATGTCTTATAGTCTACTCCTCTTGTAACAAAAGTGAAATCCCCAAAAGGCATAGTGCTGCAGCACAGTAATATAACTGAAAGCAATGTACAGTTTAGATGAAACCATTCAATCAACTATGTAAGCTTCATTACCAGAATGTTTGATGGCATCCAAATTCTCTTCACAATCTCCAATTATTTCTGTGGAAGCAAACTCTTGATTTTCATGTAAAATTGGTGACTGACACCTGAGAAAAAAATATAAATTATTTAATTTTCCTTTAAGAATATTGAAATTATCATGTACAGAAGAAGAACAGGAGCCAATAAAAATAACTCTTTTCACTGCAATATGTTGTAGGACATCCATGGCTATTTTTAAATTCAATCAGAGCTAATTACTTTTACATAATTAATTCAATTTCAAAATGACTTTACTCATAATATTTTACAGCATAATTCATATACGTATCTAGCTTTATGACCGTATCTAGCATTATGACCCCTGGGAGACATCTGTCACTAAGAAAGGACGCATTGTAAACAAAAAAAATATAAAGAAGGTAACAAGGGGGTATTGGAGTGTCAGAAATTTGGGGTCTGAGGATACTTCTGATTTAATTTATAAATCTTGTTATATAAAAACTACCAATATAGCTTATATATAATTTTTCAAACTTTATGAAATGTGTTAGGAATATTTTATAAATATTTTATAAACTTTACTCCTAGCAGAAATGTATACTTGTAAGGGGTGCTTACAGTATTTTGGCCCCTTTCCTCCCACCATAGTGTGTAATTAAAGCCCTATTCTGTGATTGGGGGATATCCTCTTCCAAACTAGAGAATGGTCACTGTTTGCTGGGTGGAGGAGGAATTCTGCAGAGTCAGAACCTGTTCTCTGGAGGTGTGAAATAACTGGGCCTTGCCATATGCAGTGGCATCTCTATGGGGATGCAGACCGCACCCGGGTGACACCCCTCAGAGGGGTAACGCCATCAAGTATGAAGTGATATCTGACCGCGATGGTGTCACCCCATCCGTGACATAGTTACATAGTTAGTTAGTGACAGTGCATCATTTGCGGGGGCCGGTTTGGGGTGCACACCATGAACATACACTACCGGAGAGGAGTGAAACCATGTTTTACCGTATTGAAGTGAAGTGACACCAACCCTAGTGACGCGACTGGCCATATGACCAAAAATTGTCCCCCTTCCCTATGATAACATGAGCCAGGGAGGTATTTAAAAGATAGCAGAAGGATAAGAAGATTGGAATAAGATTTTCTCTGTGGGAAGACTTGCTCATAGCATGCTATGACATGTGGAGTTTTATGCACAACCAAATTGGTGCAATCTGAATTACCATATTTTTCCATGTATAAGACACCCCCATTTATAAGACGACCTCCATTTTTCCAACCCAAAATGAAGAAATAAATATTTTAACCGGTTCCTGACTAGCTCACGCAGATATAATGTGGCAGAATGGCTCTCCTGGGTGAAATTCCTTATGGGTACGTCCTTCCCTTTTCTGGCCACCAGAGGGCATGTGCACCCCGCCGGAGGTGCACGCGCGCCCACTGCACGGTCGCTAACGCCACTGGCCACGTGCGATCGCATGCACGAGCGCAAGCACAGGGATTTGGGTGTGTAAACACACAAATCCCTGTGCTGTCAGAGGAGAGGAGATAGTTTGTTCCTAGTAAGTAGGAACAGCAATATGTCTCCTCTCCTACTCAGTCCTATCCCCATACAGGTAGAACACACATTTAACCCCTTGATCGCCCTCTAGTGTTAACCCCTGACCTGGCAGTGACATTTACACTTTTTTATAGCACTGATAGCTGTATAAATGTCAATGGTCCCAAAAATGTGTCAAAAGTATCCGATCTGTCCGTCGCAATACCGCTAAAAATCTCAGATCACGCCATTACTAGTAAAAAAATAAAAATAATAAAAATGCCATAAAATTTCCATAAATCTTTCCCATAGTTTGTAGATGCTATAAAGTTTGCGCAAACCAATCAATATACACTTATTGCGATTTTTTCTTTTTTACCAAAAATATATTGGCTTAAAGTAATGAAGAAATTGTTTTTTAAAAAAAAATTTGGGGGATATTTATCATTGTAAAAAGTAAAAAATATTGTTTTTTTTTTTCAAAATTGTTGCTCCTTTTTTGTTTATAGCGCAAAAAATAAAAAAACGCAGAGGTGATCAAATATCACCAAAAGAAAGCTCTATTTGTGGGGGAAAAAATAACACAAATTTGGTTTGAGTACAGCATTGCATGACCGCGCAATTGTCAGTTAAAACGACGCAGTGCAGAATTGTAAAAAGTGCTCTGGTCAGGAAGGGGGTAAAATCTTCCGGGGCTGAAGTGGTTAAACATAAAACAGAACACATTTCTATTTAGTAATTACCACAGTAATTACATACCAGTACTATGATATTACGCACCAAATCACTTTATTCAGCCTCTGTTGCATCACTGCTCTCTTCTTCATCAATATTAATTCCAGACAGAATTTCTTCAACTTCTATTTCATCACTGCTGTCTTCTGAGTCACTGTCTATATATGTGAGATCATCCTGAGTTCCGTCCATGGCATTGCTGATTCCACATTTCTTCACAATCACCTCTTGTTTGACACCATACCATGAGTTTATGACCCAATTGCAGACTTCAGTAATGGTTGTTTTTTTTTTTTCACTCTTCTTGTCGGTCAAGTTATCACTTGCTTTTTGCATCCATCTACTCCATTCTTCTCTCATCGGGGCTTTAAATGGTTTGTTGATTGAAACATCTAGTGGCTGTAGCTGACCTGCAAGTCCACCAGAAATAACTGCTAGGTGTGTTTGCAAATCTAATGCAACCCTTTTTGTCTTTTCTGTTAAACGTGCTCGGAACTGATCAAAGACAAGCAGAGCTGGCTTCTTTAAGAGCCCTCCAGGTCTTCTGGACCAAACCTTTGCAAACCAAATGGCCATAATGTCTTCATTCATCCATCCCTTCTCTTGAACTTACACAATAATACCAGGTGGTATGGTCTCTTTAGGATATGTTTTCCTCTTAAAAATAAGCATAGGAGGCAGTTTAGTACCATCTGCACAGCATGAAAGTACAGCAGTATAGTGTGCCTTTTCATGGCCACTTGTTTTGATTGCCACTGTTTTGATTCATTTCACATCAACAGTTCTGTTGGAAGGCACATCAAAATTGAGAGGCACCTCGTCCATGTTTGCAGTCTGATTTGGTTCAAAATCATATTTTTTCCGAAGTTGTATGACATAGGAGCGAAACTGTTGATTTTTATCGTCATAAACTGGTGGCATTTTCTGAGCTAACTTTGGTCATGCTCTCATGGCCAACCCTTCTCTCCTCATGAAATTGAGCACCATTTATTCTTTCCTATAAAATCAACAATGTTAATTTTGCTTGCAAACATTCTTGCCTGAATAAGCTTGGTTGACACAAATAAGCCACTCTGATGCTGCTCCATAATCCAAGCCTTAAGCCTCTGCTCCAAGTTTGGCGGTTTTGCTGGTTTTCCTCTTAAGGCCTTCTTTTTTGGCATCTTAAGGAGTTGTTCTTCCTGTTTTCTCCACTGTCTGATCATACACTCAGTGGGAGGAGGTCCAAACTGTCTTTCTGCAGCTCTATTTCCATGCTCTTTTGCATAGCTGATTACATTCAGGTTGAATTTTACAGAGTAAGACAATCCCTTACCGGTACTTTATTTTCTGACATCGGTCAGAACGCTCCGGTCCCTGTTGCATTTGCGCACTCTCCACCTTCAATGGCATCGCACCTGCGCACTCTCCACCTCCAATTACTGCATTAGCTCTGACGTCAGTAACATAAGGCTCGTGATTGGAGGAAGCCTGTTTGACAAGGTATAGGCATACACCCACGTGGCTCTCTCCTAGGCTGACTTCTGTGGCATTTAGGCTGACTTCTGTGTATAAGACACCCCTAAATTTTAAGTCTGACATTTAGATAAAAGTAGCGTCTTATACACAGAAAAATACGGTACTCTATGGTTTTACTTTTACTTGCTTAGGAAAAACTCAATTATAGCAGACTATTGCTTATTACTAAGTGAGAATATTATCTAGCATTATTCCCATACCTCCCAACTTTTTGAGATAAGAACGAGGGACGCCTATCAGCAAAAGTAAATAGGCATAGGACACACCCCCTGTCACGCCCCCTTAAAGGAGCGTTATACAAAAAAAAAATAAGTGCTTTTTTTTTACCACTACTATTCCTTTATACTGACTATTGAAATTTACAAATGCAGCAATTTAGAAATTGGGTGGAAGGTTTAGCACTGGGAAACACTTTTTGAAAGATAAAAAGTGCATTTTATATAGAACTATGTAAATCAGACCAAAACGAGGGACAAAGGAGGAGGCAAGAGGGGGCTTTGTTCCAAATCAGGGACAGTCCCTCAAAATTAGGGACAGTTATTTCTGCTAAGGATACTACTGTATATAAAGCATTATTAGCCATTATGGTTAACTGGAATATTACTACATACATTTTATGTACTTATAGTATTATTGTTACAATTACATTTTATCCCTTTATAATCAGTCAAGGTAATCAGAATTAAACATGATGGGGTTGATTTACTATAGGAGTAGAGAATGTGAAGCTATGTTGACTGTACATACCAAAATATGTGGAGGGGAAAAATATTCTTCCATGCACATGAATGTAGAGTAGATTCATTTCATTTACTTATCTAAGTGAAATCGATGTCTTTACTTATTACAACACTAAAAGTATTAATGCGCTAAACGTGAGCAGATATTTTCTGAAAAGACCCTGGTAAGATCTACCACAAAATCTACTGAACAAAAGCTGTTAAGATATGTTTGCTAACAACCTTGTAATGTATATAGGAATGTACTGTATCAATATGAAAAGACAGCAGTCACCAGTCAGTGGATGTGTTTGGCTCTCAGCACCTCATTGTGTGATTATGGGTGTTACTGACAGCCTAGTCTTAGCAAACATACGGTTCACATAAATGTGAAAACTTCATCATATGCTCCTACAAAGACAAACGTGAAAAAGTAGGTATACATACATCTGCAAGCATGTGCATATATAATTTAAACTGGTTAAATGTCAACAGCTTAGATCCAAGGACTGGTACGGGAATCCATACTAAATTAGAGCTTAGACCAATGCTGAATGCTAATTAGGTGGTTAAGTCACAACAAAGACATGAAACAACAGTTGCCACTGGGAACAGGAACAGCTGGCTAGTACGCAGCACTTTCCGAAAGCAAGCAATATTCTAAAGTCTTCTAATATTCAGGGTTATTCAGAGTTTAGTACTTCTCTTCAAAGCCAAGGCCAGGGTTTTGATTAATGCACAGGAATGTTTGAAACAATGTTTTATAAACGTGTACCTCTATAGTGTAATCATTTATATAACTTTGAATAAAGAATAAAATATAAATATGATTATAAAAGAGTAAATATAGCATATAAGCAAAGGCACAACCCACACACACACTCACACAGCACTGTATTGCATATTACCCATCAAATCCTATATGATGTCTCCACTGAACACTTGCAACAGGCCCTGGGTCACTGGAGGAAGACTGGTTACTTGGTGAACTTCTGTAAGGCTGGTTTGGATCAATAACTGCTCCCTGGGATATTTGTGGACTTTCAATATCTTGAATTGGCCTGTATTTAATAAATAAAAATACTGCCTTCTTAGTAAGTTACATAGTAAATGATGAGCAATAAGCCATATGAGCATTTATAGATGCCTGAAAATCCTTCTCTTCAGAGAAGCCTATGCCGTTTCCATACCTCCCAACTTTTTAAGATGGGAATGAGGGACCCCTAATAGCAAAAGTATGTAGGCTTAGGACACACACCCTGTTATTCACCCGTAAAGGAGAATTATACAAAAAAAATGGATTAAAGGTTTAGCACTGGAAAACACTTTTTGAAAGATAAATAGTGCATTTTATAAACAACTATATGCACTATTACTGACCTTGCTTTGTGCACTGGTCCAAATCATTTGGTGGAGGGGGGATTATAGTGTGGGGTTGTTTTTCAGGGGTTGGGCTTGGCCCCTTAGTTTCAGTGAAGAGAACTCTTAAGGCATCAGCATACAAGACATTTTGGACAATTTCATGCTCCCTACTTTGTGGGAACAGTTTGGGGATGGCCCCTTCCAGTTCCAACATGACTGAGCACCAGTGCACAAAGCAAGGTCCATTAAGACATGAATGAGCGAGTTCGGGGGTGGAGGAACTTGACTGGCCTGCAAAGAGTCCTGACCTCAACCCTAGACCTGAGACTGGACTTCTTGTCCACATCAAATGCACTTCTGGAAGAATGGTCAGACACGCTCCTAAACCTTGTGGACAGCCTTCCCAGAAGAGTTGAAAGCTGCAAATAATGGGCCAACTCAATATTGAACCCTACGGACTAAGACTGGGATGCCATTAAAGTTTATGTGCATTTAAAGGCAGGCATCTCAATACACTTGGTAATATAGTGTAGATCAGATCAAAATGAGGAGGAAAGAAGGACATTGTTCCAAATCAGGGACAGTTGGGAGCTATCCGTTTCCCCCTAACAACTGAACTTTCACATTCTCCGTCAGCTCATCCGCCACAGTTTTTAACTTTTGTATTCCTTGACCCTCCCTTTTAGTTTTTAAGCTCTAACAAGCAGGGCCCTCTGATTCTTCCTGTATTGAATTACATTGTTACTGTACTGTCTGCGCTCATGTTGTAAAGCGCTGCACAAACTGTTGACGCTATATAAATACTGTGTAATACCAATAATAATGTACTGTATATACTCGAGTATAAGCCAAGATTTTCAGCCCTTTTTTTGGGCTGAAAGTACCCCCCTTGGCTTATACTCGAGTCACCGCCGTCTGCCTACATGATCAGTGTGTCATGCAGACAGACGGCGGCCTTAGCAGTGTTTAAACACTGTGCCTCCTTGTCTGTGATAGGCGGAACACTCTATTTCCCAGCAGTCAGTCTTCCGCCTATCATGGACATCCTCTCATCCTCGTCCGTGGTATGAGGATGAGAGGATGTCCGTGATAGGCGGAACACTGACTGCTGGGAAATAGAGTGTTCCGCCTATCACAGACAAGGAGGAGGCACGGCTTTTGAATACAGTTATGGCCGCCATATGTACCGGCATGCTGATCACTGCAAATGAGGGACAAGGAGGCTGCAGAGGGACAAGGAGGCTGAAGAGGAACAAGGAGGCTGAAGAGGGACACCGAGGCTGCAGAGGGACACTGAGGCTGCAGAGGGACACAGACGCTGCAGAAGGACACAGAGGCTGCAGAACAGGACACAGGACACCGCCTGATGAAGGAGCACGCATGCTCCGAACGTGAGCGCTTCCAACCACGCCTACCAACGTCATCAATCCTGCTGACGTGCCTATCCTGGGACGCACTCACCTCGGAACCACGAGACGCAAGGGACCGTGCATTTCCCCACCATAGCCATGACACCGGAGGACGGCCGAGGACTTCAGACAAAATAAAGATACCGCTACGTGCCTGATATTTTTAAACAAAGTGTGAGTACATACTTTCTTTTTATTTTCACATACAGTTCCCACTGTAATCAGACCCACTACTCTTAGAGCGGCGCTGCTCTCTCTCTTTTCTCCTCTACACCAGAGTCTCTTCTGCTCTATGGAGCCGGCTGCCGCATCTTACAAGCACACACTGTTACTCCTGGACTGAGAAAAAAACTGTCCAAAAAACACATCACAGTGTTTCTCCCCTTCAGCCCCCACTCTCTCTCGCCCACCCTCAGTGTCACTCCATCTGTGACCCCCCATACTCGCTCATCACTAGCTGTCGTCGGCGCTCCATCCTCCCCCTCTCCAGAACAGGACACAGGTAGGCTGTGACCCTCTTTTCCACTTACAGTAGCTGCTGCATTTCTCACCCTCGGCTTATACTCGGGTCAATCCGTTTTCCCGTTTTTTTGTGGTAAATTAGGGGCCTCGGCTTATATTCGGGTCGACCTATACTCGAGTATATACGGTATCAAAAATATTATAACGTAAAAAAACTGTTTGTCAATGTGAATATCTAGTCAAAAAAACTGGTTTGTCATAAGGCGTGGATGATATAATGTAGGGAAGCCTGAAAATCTCTCAATAAATGATCAAGCCCATAGATGCTTTCTACTAAACATACAAATATACACTATTCAGTGCATGTCTAAAGATATTCTAATTACCAATTAATGAGCACATATTAACAGAATAATGGGAAAAAAATGTAATCCACCTAATTGTTTACCCCTTCAAGTAAGCTCCAACAGAACAGAGAAGGACTGCATGAATGAGGTAGGAAGAATAGGGATTAAGAAATTAAGGAAGTAAGAGAAATAGGGGGTAGAATGTAACTGACTGACTACTGTTAGTCATACCAAAGGAAAGGCTGTAAGAGAAAGATTGCTGGGAAAGAGAAAATAGAGAAGTTAAATAGAAAGGAGAGGTCCTAGGGTTAAGCTGCCACGCATGCCCTTAAAGGTTTAATTAGTTGGTGTTATCTTTACCATAACAGCTTGGCATACATAGGATTTTTGAAGGAAAGCTGATAAAAGATTTAGGTCGTTTTTAGGATATGTTATGGTGACTGTCCCTTCCGTTGGTCCCATGGAACTATCTTACACTGTGGTGCAGTTAGACCCCTGAGTGGTACAACTGATGGCCTGGGTTCAGAGCAGTCCTAGTAACAGCAGTACTATTAAAGACTCCCTCACACTGTTTAATGATGCATAGGGTTGAAACCTTTACTCAACTGGAAATACTGCATTACTGTCAAAAATATTCTGAATACTTTTAAATTGATTCATGCTAGCAAATGATGTTTGTGTTTTTTGTGAAATAATCTCAGCCTGGCCAATGGAAACCGCCAAGGATCCATGCCTGGAAGCTGCTGGGCATCATATCGCTGGAGAACAAGTGAGTACAGTTTCACTTTAAGTTCCTACCAAGTCAGGAACAGGGTCCTGCAGTGCAAGAAACTGGATAAGTCCTGGGTAAAAGCACAGCTATGTACAGTAGCACAGGAAACAGATTTTGGGGAAGCTAAAATAGATGTCATCTAAAAGTAATTTGTTTGTGAGATATAGGGGGTATCACAAACAAACAAAAGCCAAGGAGACTTGATGCCCGGAGACCCAACCAGATGTGCGAACATTTTTTCACTAGTAGAAGTGGGGATGCACCTTCATGCCAAAGGCTTGTCAAAGAAAGAAGCAGATCTTCACCTTCTGGATCTATGGCCAGAGAGAGCGTTAGCCTCAGTGGATCTGTAAGTATGCACAGCTGAGGCAGATCAGGTAGAAAGATGTGGCTCCTCTAACCCTTCTGCAGATCTTCTGTGCTCTGGTTGCATATTGTAGTGGCCAAAGGTGTTGCTAATGATAGCGTCAAGAGCCAGACCAAACAGATGTTGTCCCTTGAAAGTAGGCTGTACGCTGTTCCTTGGACATCTCATCAGTGTTCCACACATGTAGCCAGAGTGCTACATGCATTTGTACAGACGTCAGTCCTATGCTGGACACAAGTTCAGAGGCTTATACCAAGCTGTCACAGCTTAAAAACAAGGTTCAAGACATCTACCCCAACTACTCCATAATGCGAGGATCCACCCGAGCAGTGGAAGGATTCTATGGAGTTTAATTCATTCTGGTGTGGTTTGACAGATCAAAGCTTATATCAACATAGGACAGAGGGCCAAACCTCATACTGAGATTTTGGAAAGAATTCAATTTCCTATCAGGGAAGTCCTTAAAGGAATTTATACCTTTGACCCTTTTAGTAGTAGCTCTGTTAGTGTGGAACACTGGAGCATCCAGAGTGTGCAGGAACCACTTATTAGTGAATCCCTTCTTAATAGGGAAATGCTCTGGCACAGCTTTAGGTGGACAGGACCCTTCAGGGTGTTTCCAGTCTGATTAGAGGAAGTCCTGAAACTGAGTACAGCTGAAAGGTCTTTGCAGCTGTCAAAGCTCTAAAAGACCCAGGGCCTAAAACAGCAGGCTGATCTTCTAAATGCGGGGTAAAACACACTGTATCAATAAGGATTGAAACAAGCCCTTGTATATATGAGTCAACGGCAGATGATTTCTGTGACCAAAAAAAAACCCCGCCCGTCTCAGATGTTTGGATTCAGAAATGAAAGCAAACAAAGGTTGCAGACCCGGTTGGACTCACGATCTCAAGAGGGACGGGGAGATACTCTTCTGGTGCTGGAGCATGCTTAGAACTTCCATGGGCATAAGGGTCCAGTAGCTGGGTGAAAACAGCTAGAAAGACCCCATCGGATATAAAATGCCTGTGGACAGGGAGCAGACCTTGTTTCCATTCAGTGAAGCTCAACTCGACTCTTCAGATGTAAACCCTTATAAAAAAAACTATTAGGGGAGTATAAGCAGAGGTCACCAGGGCAACAGGGGTGGTAAGCAACTGGGGCCAATGCCAAAGCCAGGTGTAAAGTAAATAGTTTTCCCTTTTTTCATTTATGTTAGGCCCAGTGATTAAGGATGGGGGTGGATGCAACTATGTAGATTATAGTTGCTGCAGATGTCAAGGTCAATTTTAACAAAATAATCAAATCGGTCAACCAAGTGAGTTAAACCATAATTAATTCCTACAACCTCACAAATCTATTGTTCAAACAAGTAGACTGTTAATAAATCAACATATCCAATTAAAAATATTTTAAGCAAACACGTTTATTTATGCAATGTGGGGGTAGGTCATAGCTGTGCTTTGCCATGCTGTGAGAATGATGCCTCATTTGCAAATATCGCTCACAAGTCCACAATTACAGCATTTAGCAGGTAAAATCTGTAAAATAATAATTTTTATGTATCGGCACCAATGCTCACAAATAAAATGTTATATATTTACCTGTGCATTTTATCCATGAGATCTGGAGATTTAACACAAATGTACAATCATACTCCATACTCCAGAGTAGAAGGGAAGCTCATTAAAGTAGACAGCTTTCCCTGTAGATATCTGCACATTTCAAAATGAGTAGGCAATTTAATCCACTTTATGCTCTCTGAGGCTACAATCTCTGATGTAATCTATTTTTGTTCATTTTTTTTTACTGCTTTGTGATAAATACTGCTGTCTTACCAGCACACATGTGGTATATTTAATCACATTTCTTCCTCTAGAAAGCTGGGAAACGCAATGAGAGTCAGGCTAACGTGACTGGAAAGCCTTTGTGATCTTTGCATATGGCACTACCTGCTCTTTCTTTACATTGAAACATAAACCAGCTGTATTTTTTGAGATTTAGATTTTAACAATATGTATTAACTTTACATCATGTTATGAAAAATAACTAGATAATGTATATGCTGTTTAAAGGATCTTTGTGCTGAGGTTGATGCACATGTATGAGACTCTAATGTGTAAGACAGTAAATAAGGGGTATTTTTTGGGTACAAGGACAGTGGCATATGTGTGCAATGTATACAGTGAATAGGCAACAGTTTTATTCAACAATGCCCTTTAAGCCATGCCCAATTTTAATTGTGTAGTGCTCACCCTTGAAGTAACCGCTGGTAATTGGGTACCCCAACACTGCACAGCCAGGCAACAAGTATTCTCCACACTTTCTCCAGACACAAGGGACAGTCTCGGAGCTTGGTTTTTATGCTTCATTAAGGGTACTAACTTAGATGGGAAAGGGGATTGTGGGATGTCCAACTTGATACCAACAAAAATCAGGCACAACTTCCTTCCTATGCACACGCTTCAGAACTGTCTTTCTTCCTGAACACTGACAGTCTCTGCCAGAAAAGCAACAGCCCCTTAAGGACTAGGAACTTCCCGTTACTTTTGGGAAGTAGCACAAAAGTTGTAGGTTACATATAGAAGTGATCCCAAATCCACTGACCTCAGAAACTACCAACCCACCTGGCTGCTTCTTCATTAGCTCACCTGGCTGCTACTGAAGATTTCCCAGGCAAAGTAAAGGAAAGGGCTAATGCTGTCTTCCAGGAAGGCTTTCTATATGTGACAGTCTTTCCTTTTGCAAGTTCCTGAATGTACTGTACTTACACTGTCCTCTTTGCTCTCGCTGCTTCCTAAGCAAAATTCCTTTTGGACCTCTGGACCATGATGTTGGCAGAATCCTCCTAGGCCAGCCTGAGCCCCAGCCTTAAGGCAGAACCCCCCCCCCCCCCCCGGCAGGGTTCTTCCTCAAGGGCCATTGACAGTCTCCTCAGCACTCCCCACCCGACTCCCTGCCACCATGACTCATCCATATTTAAGGGTTGCTTAGCCACCATGCCAGGCCCAGAACATTCTCCAACTTTTTAGAATCACGGGAGGTACCAGAGACCTGCCTGTATGAGTCATCCAGTCCTGTACTGAAGTAAACTTTTGGGCCAAATTCAAAGACTCATTTTAGCACAAACTAAAAAAACATAGATTTGCCTGCACTGACACTAATAGCACACTACAAAAAAAGGTTGGGCTATGTGAGTTATACCAAAAAAATTCAATATCCAAAGGATTGAATGTATAAGTGGTATTATAATGAAAAATGCCACAATATTTAAATAAACTAACATGAAGTATTAGATCAAGTGCTATCAAAGAAAAAATATAAAAAGAACAGTTCATAGATTACACGTATAACCTAGTCATGGGGGACTATGTTATACCTGTGACGAAACGCACAGGGAGGAGCGACGTGCTGACGTCACCGCGCGCAATGTCCCCTTTAGCATAAGCATGTGTACTGCAGCCGGCCGGCCGCAAAATTTTATCCTATTTTTAAACCCCGTTTGGCAGTTATTTAAATAAATCCCTTCGGGTCCCACTCATGGTCTGCCTTTGCCTTTTTTGGTACACGAGTCGCATATTACCTGGTGAGGTAAGTAACGCTGGTTGAATCCTCCAAGCAGCCCTGAACAGCTGAAGCCTTGGAGCTGATACAGATGTAACGATCTGATCGACCGTGGAGAAATAGGGAGGAAAAGGCCTTGGCTGGGCAAAAGCCACAAGCTTAATATCTTTGGCAGCTGGTAAGCGTATAATTTGGACGGTGGTGGGATTTTTCACACAAGTCACCTTTATTTCCATGTATATCATCACAAGTTGAATTGCGATCTAGCACCGCACTTATTGGGACTTTCACGTTTAATCTATGAACTGTTCTTTTTATATTTTTTCTTTGATAGCACTTGATCTAATACTTCATGTTAGTTTATTCAACCACTTCAATACAGGGCACTTAAACACCTTCCTGCCCAGACCAATTTTGAGCTTTCAGCACTCTCACACTTTGAATGACAATTGCGCGGTCATGCTACAATGTACCCAAAAGAAATTTTTATCATTTTTTCCCCACAAATAGAGCTTTCTTTTGGTGGTATTTGATCACCTCTGCGGTTTTTTATTTTTTGCTAAACAAATAAAAAAAGACCGAAAATTTTGAAAAAAAATATGTTTTTTTTTGTTTCATAAGTAAATAAGTACGTTTTCTCCTTCACTGATGGGCACTGATAAGGCGGCACTGATGGGCACCGATGAGGTGGCATTGATGGACACTGATAGGCAGCACTGATAGGCGGCACTGATGGGCGACACGGATGGGCGCGACGCAAGTGAGGAAAAGCCGATTACCGGCTCTTCCTATTTACACTGTGATCAGCCGTGATTGGACACGGCTGATCACATGGTAAAGAGTCTCCGTCTGAGACTCTTTACCAAGATCGTAGTTGCAGGGTGTCAGAGTGACACCCCGCAACAACGATCGCCGCGATGCGCGCCCCCGGGGGCGCGCAGCAGCTCAAAATCCTGAGGACGTCCTGGGACGTCCAGTCAGGATTTGACAACCAATTTGCGGACGTCCTTTTACAATAGGGCGGGCGGCAAGTGGTTAAATATTGTGGCATATTTCATTATAATGCCACTTATACATTCAATCCTTTGGATATTACATTTTTTGATATAACTCGCATAGCGCAACCTTTTTTTGTATTTCTTGTTTATGTTTATCACATGTGGTGTTGCTGCTTATAGGCTATAGTTTAATTATTTGTCCAGCGCAGTTTTCTTTTTGTCCACTAATAGCACACTAGAGTGTGCTAAAACTGCAAGGCGCTACTCCCACTTTATGTGTTGCGTGTAATTTAGGCCAACTTGTCTCTCTTTTTCAAGTTCTAAAGTTGGAAGGTATGAAAAATAGATGATCTTTAGATAGAAGTCCAAGGTTAAGGCTAAGGTTGATTTGTGCTATTGATGTTTAAAACCATGCTCCTGTGCTGTGGTCTTACAGCATTACATACATGGATGTGAAAAAAAAAAAGGTGCAGCGCTACTCCAGTGAAAAATAAAAGACCATATTACCATGTATGTGAAATGAAAATCTTTTACCAACATGCCATTTAACAAAGCAACAATCTAAATATTAAAAAAATTGTGAAGAGCTACTCCAGTGAAAAAAAAATGACTTAACAACTTTTTCAAAATGCTAAAATATAGTGCAAAAAATTTCAATACAATACATTTATGTCAACCCAAAGAGCTTTTGTCGCCATCCATAACATATAACAACAACATCCACAATGTTTCTTGTGTTGTGAACTACAAACAACCTTATGTGCCACCAAATATTCTCTGGGTCTCTAATCCACAGTTCTTTTACCAACAGTGCTTAACAATCAGGAGGTGCTCACACCTTAAATGATGGACCTGTAAAATATATAAGCCATAAACAGCATTTTTCCCTTTCCTGGGGTCCAGAAGTACCAGGCCATCTACACTTTTCTCCATCGTCATTTAAAGCAAAGCAACACTACTTAGTGCTCACCAGTTTAAAACACATATATTCAAAGAAATTAAAAATCAAAACACACTCACATTTTAGTGTACGCTATTACTCAGTGTACACAAGTAAACAGCTCAATTTATACAGTCACTGGTGTAGTCAGTCTCATACAAATTAACACTTCCTGGTTCATGTGGGATAACATCTCCCAGACTCTGCTCAATGCGTTTCATCACAATCACGTGACTTCTAAGGGGTTTGTTATTTTATGTTATGGATGGGCACAAAAGACCTTTGGGTTACAACTAATTTATTTTATTGAAAATATTTGCACTATATTTTAGTGAGTAGTGCTGCACTCATTTTATTATATGATTGTTACTATGTTGAATGGCATAAAATGTGAGTTACTACTTTATTTTTGAAATAGCACTTGAAGTGATTTCTAAAGTCTCCTTTTTTTTTTCTAAAAAAAATAACAAACATTTCATACTTACCTGCTCTGTTGCAGTGGATTTGCACAGAGCAGCCCAAATCCTCCTCTTCTCGGGTGCCTCTTTGGCACTCCTGGCCCCTCCCTTCTGTTGAATGCCCCCAGCAGCAAGCAGCTTGCTATGGGGGGACCCGAGCCGAGCTGCAGCTCCGTGTGTCCATTCAGACATGGAGCTGTGGTTTGGCCCTGCACCCTCTCTCTCTCCTGGATTGCTAACTGATTTTAATTGTTTCAGCCAATCAGGAGGGCCGAGGCACTCGTGGACATCGCTGGACAGAGATGGAGTTCAACTAAGTATTAGGGGGGCAGAGGGAGCTGCTGCACACAGAAGGCTTTCTATCGTAATGCATAGAATGCATTAAGATAAAAAAACTCCTGACTTTACAACCCCTTTAACAGCTTTCGGACCACCCACCGCATATATACTGTGGCAGGGCAGAACGGCTGTGCAAAATCAAGTTCCTGTACGTGATTTTGTGCACATTGTGTGGAAGCCGACGGAGCACCGCTTCCGCTGTGACTGGACACAGCGAGAGCCAATCAGCGAGTCCAGCGGCCATGACCCTGCGATCGTTCAGTGGAGAGATGGAGCAGCGGTGTGCCTATGTAAACGAGGAAAACCGCTGATCTGTCAGGGAGCAAAAGAGAGATCTTGTGTTTCAGCTAAGCTGAAACATGGATATCTCTTTTCCTCCAGTGTATCCGTCCCACACTTAGCCTTTTGATCACCCCTGCTAGTGTCATTTATACTGTGACAGTGCATTTTTTTTTTAGCACTGATTACTGTATTGGTGTCACTGGTCCCCAAAAAGTGTCACTTAGTGTCCAATTTTGTCCGCCGCAAAGGCGCAGTCCTGCTAAAAATCGCTGATCGCCGCCATTACTAGTAAAAACAATACAAAAATAAAAAATCCCCAAATCTATCCCAAAGTTTGTAGATGCTATAATTTTTGCGCCAACCAATCAATATACACTTATTGGTTTTTTTTTTACCAAAAATATGTAGCAGAATACATATTGGCCTAAATTAATGAAGAAATTCGATTTTTTACATTTTTTTATTGGGAATGTTTTAAAGCAGAAAGTAAAAAATATTGATTTTTATTCAAATTTGTCGGTATTTTTTGTTTATAGCACAAAAAATAAAAACCGCAGAGGTGATCAAATACCACCAAACGAAAGCTCTATTTGTGGGATAAAAAAAGGGCATTGATTTTATTTGGGTACAGCGTCGCACGACCGCACAATTGCCAGTTAAAGCAGTGCTGTATCAAAACAAATGGCCTGGTTAGGAAGTAACCTTCTGGAGCTGAAGTGGTTAAATAGGACATAGCAGCACAGGAGTTTTTTATTATTATTATTTCATTTTTTGTACAGATGTGGTTCCCTGGCAAAAGGAACATTTGTTGTTTGATATACTTTAAAATTACATAAAAATTGAATAAACTGCATTTTTTTTAATTTATAAATATTGATTATATTTACATATTGATCATATTGACTGATATCATAAATGCATTTTTATTAAAAATAATTGGGTAAAAAATGTTTATAAATTCATCACTAAATAAACATTACCTTGTACTATCTGACATCTTTCTGCCAAATGATGTGCTACGAGGAATACCAGGCTGCGATTGTTGAAGAAACTGCTGGCAATGCAGCCTGTCAGTACTTCCTAAAACTGGAGAGGCACAAGAATTAAGCTGTCCGACCGGATTCTGTACACGGTGCCAGGTAGTATTGCGTCTGAAGGGAGTTTTATATTCACATGGCGTGCCTTCATTGTCAACTTTATATTCCACCACTGGCATTCGGCAAAGTTCTGAAAAACCCCTGTGTGATCAGAATGAACAAGAAGTTAAGATTTTTAATGCAGCCCTAAAATTCACTATTCTTATAAAATATATAGCTTAATTTCAGTACTCATAATAAAAAAAAAAAAAAAAAAAAGCTCAATATTTAATACTCATAATGCTGAAAGGTCTAGAATTAACTGGTGAAAGCTGTACTTACTGCACACAACGAAGATCAAGTTGTATGAATTGTGAAGCTCTTGCAGGTTGAGGAGGTTCCACAGGCCTGATTAATGGCTGGCTCACATTGGTGCATTGTCTTAATACATGTGCGTTAAATGTGCATTATCATGTGTTTTACCTGAGAAGCCCAATTGTTTCAAATAGGCTGCAGTGCACCCAGAATGATTTTTTTGTATGAACAAATTGTTTGAATTTGTGTGCCGTGGTGTATTACAAAGCATATTAGCTGCTGTGCAATTTGTTAGTGTGTTTGGATGCTATTAAACATGAATGGCACCACAAAGCACTGCAGTACAGGAGTTGCTGTGCATCTGTAGTAAAACTGTTACAGTGTGTTACCATAACGCACCATTGTGAACCAGACCTTACTAAAGTGGGGTACACACTATAAGAAAACCAGGCGAACGATCGTCTGATTTTCCTCATTGTTTCACATAAAATCGGAAAGCAATGAACGAAAATTCATCCGAAAATTCTCGTACGACAAAAGCTTTTTTTGGTTTCTGATCATGCGCAGTCTTTCTTTTCTAATTTTTCCTGTATGAAAATCGTACGAAAACGGTACACATTAATCAAAAATCATTCGTTCTGTTCCCGTATTAGAAACATTTTGGAGTTTGCTCCTTCAGGAATTTTTGTACAATCGGTGGTCGAAAGTTGTGTACACACTATACGAAAATCGTAGGAAACTTCCCCTAATTAAAATGTTGGCCGATTTTCTTATAGTGTATACGAGCCTTTAGATTAAAAATCTGATAGTATGTGAATGCGTTGACTGTACTCACGCAAATTAGCATAGGTAATTGTGCCAGATGATAAGAAAAATTATGAAAATAATAGCTAATTATGCAGATTTACTAGCATAAGGTTTTAGGAAGAAGGGAACATGATATGCTAAAAGACTAAAGCCTTGTACATACTGCAAGTTTTTTTTCATTCAACCAAGGGGATTGAATGAAAAAAAAACTGCTCGAAGGGCCGGCTTCTGTTAGACCGACTGCCGTACTCATAGGCCAAATGTTGGCCGATTACTTTTGAACCAGCCGATGCTGCCCAAAGGTTGGCCCATGTGTACTAGGCTTAAGGGGGAGATTTACCAAAATTGGTTCACACAGAATCTCGTACAGCTGTGCATGGTAACTGATCAGCTTCTAACTTCAGCTTATTCAAATAAGCTTTGACAATAAGTCTCCATTCACAATTGCACGACTCCAAAGTCACACTATTTCCAATGCGACTTCGGAGCAAAACTTTGATGCAACTTTTGATCATAACTTTGATCCGACTTTTACAATCTCTGGAACTAAGTTGCATCAAAAATCACATCAAAGCAGTGCAGGCACCTTTGCAAAGTCGCATTGCTCTGAACGGTTGCCATCGAAAACAATAGGCTGTGACTTGTCATGCGACTATGTGTCCTAAGTGGCATGACAAGTCACACGAGGGTCAATGGAGCCCTAAACCTAGAACCTGATTGGTTACGAAGCACAGCTGCACCAGATTCTGTGTGCACCAGCTTTGGTAAATCTTAGTCAAAAGTAAATCCAAACTAAATGACTTCTTTGATACTATGTAGGTAATAAGGCAACTTTCACACTGAGTCGCTGGCTGCGTTGACAGTAAGGTGCCGCTAGTTCTATCAGCGCTCTACTGTCATTTTAGCACCGCTTTTCGGACGCTAGCGGGGTGATTTTAACCCCCGCTAGCGGTCGAAAAAGGGTACCCTGGACAGGTAAGTGTGCTTATTAAAAGTCAGCAGCTACAGTGTTTGTAGCTGCTGACTTTTCAAAAATGTTTTTTTCAGCTGGCCCTCCGCTTTAAAGTGTTACTAAACCCACAACAGTAAAATCAGTATGTATATGCAGTAAAGCATGCTTGTTATACTCACTGTGGAGCCAAAGGGGTTAATCCTACACATTGGGTTTGATTTACTAAGGCTGCTTTCACACTGGGGAATCGGCGGCGCCAGCGGTAAAGCGCCGCTATTTTTAGCAGCGCTTTACCGTCGTTTTTGCAGAGGTTTTCAGCCGCTGGCGGGGAGCTTTTAACCCCTGCTAGCGGCTGCATAAGCTTTGCCATCAGTTCATTTCGATGGGCAGGATCGGTTTAGGAGCCCTTCACCGCTCCAAAGATGCTGCTTGCAGGAGTTTGTTTGACGTTAAAGCTCTTTGCACTCTTTAGAGTGCAAAATCAGTCTCACTTCTGCATAGAAACCAATCAGCTTCTGACCTCAGCTTGTTCAAATAAGCTTTGGCAATAAAACCTGGAAGCTGATTGGTTTCTTTGCAGAAGTGTGACTGATTTTGCACTCTTTAGCTTTTGTACATAAACGCAATTGTGTAAAAGGTTGTTTGGTCCGGTCTTCTCTGATCCTCCCCTTCTTCCACCGTCCCCAATCCATCTCCTGATAGCACAGAGCCTTGGGGGCACTCTGCATATGCTCAGTTTGGTGTGTATTGCTAGAGAGTTTTTTTTTTCTTGGGAGGGTGCAAGTGATTAACACAGGGCCAATCATGAATGAAAACTCCTCCTACAAGCTTTAACCAGGCACTGATTGAAGTCACAAGACTGCTATATACGGCTGATGAGAAAAGGTATTTAGCAGTTTATATTTACTGAAATAATTGCATTTCCATGTTCTGTGAACTGTGGGAGACCCGGTATAGTGAATGCAGGGTCCTGGGTTTAGTAACACTTTAAGTTGGTTATACATGCCCAGTTCAGCAATTGGCTGCAAAGGTTGATCGAATGCTGGTTTTCCAGCAGGACCGTTCTATAAAAGCTGGTCATTATACTGGCTTCTGTTTAACAGAGAGGAATACAAACAGACCGAAAGATGTCAGTTTCCTGCTAAATCAGACAGTTTTCGGTACAGGTGTACCCGGCTTGTTATGGAAGGGGCAATGATTTTATTACACCCTGGCAATTCCACCCCACTGAAACTTTGTATTCCTCTATAAAGGCTCAAGTCTGTTAAAACGTTACATCAGAGAAGCTCAGAACACAATCACACAATGGATTGTCCGTGTACCATACACGTTTTAACTTGGTAAAGGTCTCTTTTTTAAAACGATGCCAATGTTGATGTGTGAGTCATGTTGCTGGCACACACAAAGATGACTAAGAACAAAATTTACAGGAGTTTGGGACCTTACTCTCACACCTTCCCTACGCACAAACAATTAACATTTTACAGACTACTCACACACGGCCTCACATGAGTCAATAAATACACCAAAATAGTTTAAACATTTTCAAAGAAGGGTAAAGTGAAGTTCTTAAAGCTGAAATCTAGGCAAACTGCTAAATACACAGATAAAATACATATACAGTAAGTGTGCTGTTCTATCTACTAAGGATTTTCAATTTCTTTTCATCCAGTTCTAAGATTTACACAGCTCTGTCCGTCAGGTAGGAGATCTGGATTTTCTCTAATGTAGTTAAAGTGTTACTAAACCCAGGACCCTGCATTCACTATATCTGATCTCCCACAGTACACAGAACATGGAAATGCAATTCATTTTGTAAATATAAACTGCTAAATACCTTTCTCATCAGCAGTATATAGCAGTCTTGTGACTTCTATCAGTGTATGGTTAAAGCTTTTAGGAGGAGTTTTCATTCTACCCTGATCATCCTATGAGGCTGCTGAACCCTCTGTCTGGACAGTGCTGATTGGCCCTGTGCCAATCACATGCACCCTCCCAAGAAAAAAAAAAAACCTCTCTAGCAATACACACCGAACTGAGAATGTGCAGAGTGCCCCCAAGGCTCTGTACTATAAGCAGATGGGTTGGGGACGGTGGAAGAAGGGGAAGATCAGAGAAGACAGGATCAAACAGCCTTTTTACACAATGCAGAAGATTACCCCCTCAGGTTCCACAGTGAGTATACCAAGCATGTTTTACTGCCCACACAGACTGATTTTATTGTTGTGGGTTTAGTAACTCTAAGTTAAATGTAGCACCCTCTAGTTTGCTAGAATAGTTTTCTGCTAGTGTGGGAAAATTTGCTCAGACTTGCCTGGCAGCCAAGCCAGTGTTTTTATCTGGGTCAGGTTGAGTAACTCAGGGAGGACTGGGTGAGACCTTGCTGAAAACTTCCAGAAGAATGGGAGATGAGGAGGAGTTGTCTGAAGTATTCTGAGGGCCCTGGCCAATCCCCAACAGGTGGTTTGGCAGGGGGCAGGCCCCCTCAAATACTCAGGGTCAGCTCAGCTGGGGCAGTGGAGTTCGGGTGGAAGCTGGAGATTAAGTGGTAGGCTGTCAGTGGTCCTTGAGGGTAACCCCCTAGTCTGGGGGGGTGACCTCAGGTCTGGGCTCGGGTGCAGAAGGGACCCTCTTTACGACACACAGGGGTGTCCTGACCGGAAGCACTGGAGTAGGAGAAGGACAGCAGTAGGGAACACTGCAGGGGAGGAAGCCAGCCAAGTGGGCTGGTGAGTGATACAGTTGGGGAGGACTGACAGGCAGCCTGAAAGGACTGGGTGAGAGCAGTCTGAGATGGATGCAGAGTCAATCAGGGAGGACTGTGGAAGTTTAGTTAAGAGGGCTGGAGAAATGGGCAGCTGCAGCAAGGTGAGCTGAGAGTGCCTGAAGAGGTGGTGCTGGGATCAGTAGTCACAGGAGGACAGTTGGGCACTAGGACTTTGCTATACAACCAATGAGCTTGCGGTCCCTGCCTGTAAAGGGCATTTGCTACCTGTCCAACAGTGCCAGCTGGTCCTGGGAGTTGTAGTGCTTTAAGCAGGTGCTGTGCCTCCAGCTGAGGAGTGTAAATAGCTGTACAGAAGAAATTTGTCCCTGAAAAGTTCTACTACAGTCAAGTGGGCATCCCACAAAATACCCTTCTCCCTATCCAAGTTAAACCCCCTAATAAAAACACAAAATAAACAAAGCACTGTACTGTTCCTTGCCTCAAAGTGTGTTGTGAAAATGCAGTGTGCCTGGCTGTGCAGAGTAGGGAATCCCTTTCTACTTACGGCTCCTTAACCACTTCCTGACCGGCGCACACAGATGTACGTCGACAGAATGGCACGTACAGGCAGGAGGGCGTATATATAAGTCCCTCCTTAATGCCTGTCGTGCCATCGGGAGCGCGCCGCTCCCGCGCCGGTCTGGACCCCCGTGAGGCCGGTCGCGGGTCCCGCGGACTCGATCGCCGCGGGGACACCCGTGATCATCTCACGGGAAGGCTGAACGGGGAGATGCGGAAGTACACAGCATCTCCCCGTTCTGCCTAGCAACTAGTGACGCCGATCTCTGCTCCCTGTGATTGGAGCAGAGATCAGCATTCACTAGCTGACAGCCACGCCCCCCCACAGTAAGAAACACACCCCTAGGCATACTTAACGCCTACACTGCCCCCTTGTGGTTAACCCCTTCACTGCCAGTGTCATTTATACAGGAATCAATGCATTTAAATAGCATTGATTGCTGTATAAATGACAATGGTCCCAAAAATGTGTCAAAAATGTCCGATGTGTCCGCCATAATGTCGCAGTCACAATAAAAATCGCTGATCGCCGCCATTACTAATAAAAAAAAATTATTAATAAAAATGCTATAAAACTATCCCCTATCTTGTAAACGCTATAACTTCTGCGCAAACCAATCAATAATCGCTTATTGCGATTTTTTTTTACCAAAAATATGTAGAAGAATACGTATCGGCCTAAACTGAGGAAAAAAAAATGTTTTTTTTATATATTTTTGGGGGATATTTTTTATAGCAAAAAATTATGCGTTTTTTTTTTCAAAATTGTCGCTCTTTTTTGTTTATAGCGCAAAAAATAAAAACTGCAGGGGTGATCAAATACCACCAAAAGAAAGCTCTATTTGTGGGAAAAAAAGGACGTCAATTTTGTTTGGAAGCCATGTCGCACGACCGCGCAATTTTCAGTTAAAGCGACACAGTGCCGAATCGCAAAAAGGGGCCTGGTCCTTTGGCTGCAAATTGGTCCAGTCTGAAAGTGGTTAAGGAGTGTGCTAGATAAACTTACAGGTCTTGCATCACCTCTGTATTGGACAGTGAAAAGAAAAAACTGTAAACTAATAAGCTTTTCTCTTTGCCATTCTTCCTATCAGCATGTCCCTTATTAGCACATGACCAATACAAAACAACTAATTGACTCCTTGAACTGTTTCTCCTATCATTGTCTGAGCTTGTGCAGTACAGTGGATTGTACGTGAAAGTTGCAGATTCTATTCAGGCTAGGGTTGCCATCTGTTTGATTTTCACCCAGACAGTCTGTATTTTGAATGATGTGTTCGGGTTTTTATGTGCCTGAAACCCGGACACATTATTCAGACCAGACTGTACCAGGAGTGACTAGTCTGCTCGGCCATCTGATGTGTGTCTCCCCTCCTCGCTAGCAGCCTGTCTCTCTCACAGCACCGTGGATCAAAGTTGCCTCCTCCTCCTCCATTCTGTTTACACACACACAGGAGGATGAGTTGTTATTATACTTGGTAGATGGACAGGGGAGGAGAAGAGAGTGGCAGCAAAGGAGAACAACTTAAAAAATATGTGGAGGGGGGTTAAGAACATATGTGCTGGGGGGGGGGGGGGTGCTTTGGCAGGGGAGAGGACTTATGCTATAAGTGTGGGTTGGATTTGAAATCTGAAAACTCCTTCTAGCACAAGACCTCTCCCTTCCCAAAGAACCCCCAGCACATATCAGACCCCCCCTGCAAGCACAAGACCTCTCCCTTCCCAAAGAACCCCCAGCACATATCAGATGCCCCCTGCAAGCACAAGTCCTTTCTCTTCCCAAAGCACCCCCCCCCCCCCCCCCAGCACATATCCAAGCCCCCCCTGCTAGCCCAGCTCTTTCTGCTCCTAAAGCACCCCCTCAGCACACATCCAACCCCCCCATGCAAGCACTAGCCCTCTCCCCTCCCAAAGCACCCCCAAGCACATATCTGATCCCCCCAGCACTAGCCCTCTTCCCTTCCAAAGCATCCATCTAGCACATATCTAACCCCTGAATTTTGTACATTAAATATTTCTGACCTCTGGATTCCATGCATAACACACGCGCTGCGCGCCACATTACTACTCTCCTTGGGGCAACCAAAAGTGTCCCAGGTCATTTACAATCTTATAGCGTATACTCCGAAAAAAAAAAAAATATGCCATGCCCCTCTAAAGTGTCTGGGTTTGGCTTGAAGAAAAGGTGGCAACCCTAATTCAGGCACTTATACTGCTTGCATGAAAAAAAACCCCCAAAAAACGATGTAATGATGTACTGATGAATCCAAATATGCATTCATTTGTTATTTGGAGTTCACCTGTAAAATGCTAGTTCTCATCTGTGTTACTCACTTACATATATAGTTAAATTCTAACATTGAAATAGGATTTCCTGGACAAATCAAGAGTTTTCAGTCTCAATTGTAGAAAAAGAAAATGGAAGATCAGTAACACAGTCTGACATTGCAATTGCAGAGAAGAAAATTCACACCTCCCTAATGTCACAGTTTTATTTTACCAGCTAATGCTATGATACATCATGGCACTCTATTTCTCAACAAATATTTGAAAAAGTGAGAAGAGAGATGTGGCATTTTCAGTGACAGCTATGATAGCGACAGAAATGTAACTTCAGTTTCTACATGATAGAATTACCTTTCGGTGGCCTAACTACATTTTTGTAAAAAATAAACTGCTACACATTTTAAGTATATTGTTTTATATGATCATATCCATTTAGACAAAATTAAATCCAATTATTGACAAACAGCACATGCTGGCAGTGGGTCCTGCTATCTTGTCACATCCAACCATAATCAATAAAAGGCTGAAAGGTATTAAAGAACCTTTCATAAAATATCTAAGGATTTATGATTCCCTGTTGTTTGTGCTTCTTGTGGTAAGAACCACCACCTCGATGTTGTGGCTAATGATAGATTAATCTGTCAGTGAACCCTTAGTAAATATGACGGCTTGTACTTTGTGTTTACAAAAAGCAAGATGTTAAAAAAAACACCTTTTGGATAGAGAAGGGTTAGAATTACTATCAGGTTCTAAAGAATATGTAAACCCAACATTTCATATTCCTGATATGTGCGGTACCATGTACTTGTATGAAAAAATCCTGTTCTCTTTTTATTGCTTCTTTTGTGTGAAATCCCTGGTGTTCCTGACAGTCTCTCTGCTTTCCTATTAATAACTGACCACGCTAGGCATGAGAACAGTGGTCAGTTCTCTATCTGTGCTGGGAACTCAGCCTGCTCTCCTCCAATGATCAGACTTCTCCTGACATGCCCCCCACCCCCCTCCTGCACAGCCATGCATTGGAAAGACCGGTGTGCTGCTGTTTCTCCTCCCTGAGCTCCTTATGCAGCTGAGAACAGAGATCATGTGGTCACTTATTAAAAAAATGGGAAAAAAGGGTATTTATAATGTTTTTAATATCTATAAACAAATGTTTTGCCTTTCATTTTAAACTGAATGGGGGTGCATCTCCTTTGCAGAGCTACGTGATAAGGGACAATGTAACTCTTGTGCACATGGGCAGGTGTTACATCATCAGAGGCTGCCCAGTGGCTGAAGAAGCATGGCACCTTGAAAAGGCAACAAAGGAGATGAGTTCAGTGGAGAATGGAGCAATGATTGACAGCATAGATCTGTCAGAGCTTGAGGAGGGCTCATTTGTAAGGTAAGAATGCCATAATGTAGAAGTATGCATGTGGGCAGGGCTTCCTCGCCCTGCACGTAGGGGTACTTCTGTTGTGTGTGTGTGCTCATCAATGCCCAGGAACAGGCAGGGCCGCGTTCATGTGGAAGTTAACAATATGGTGGTACTCTGTCCTCCTCTGTGAAGCATTATGTCCCATGCCACTACACACCTTTCCCGATGTATGATGCATTTAGGAGGGATACCCTGAGCCCATGCCCTCTGCACCAGTCCAGCATACCTTTGCCTCCTCAGTCCCAGTGACAGAATACCGTGTCCTAGCGCAGACCTTATACGTGCTCACAATTAACTCATTCTTTCTCCCATACCATGCTGCTAGGTTTATGCGCTCTCAATACCATGGGTTTGGTCCTGGTTACTTTTGGGGGAACCAGTTGTTACGGAGGGAGCCAAAATACCAACCCCCTCACTACTGGAGAACCTGTCACCTTCACAAGGTACCACGCTTATTGACCGGCTGCTATACATTTCCACCAGTTCTTCCCGTCTCTCCAAAAATACTTTTTGTGCTGAGTTAACCTTTTGTAGTGGCCTTCCTTCATACCCCATGTGTGCTTTACAGGCCCTGTTCCTTCAATATACCAGGTAACTCCATGAACCCCTTTAAAGTACCGTCAACAGGCTCAAGAACAGTTCAAGAACTTTACCTAAAGTATTTTAAGAACATTACAGCATTAAAGTGCAACTCAGTCCAATCCCTAGCGAACTACCTGACTACCCAGGCTTACCTGAAAAGGTGGGACCCCATAAGGGTAGTATCAATAACTGGTAGAGTCCCTGAGAAGGCAGATGAAGGCTACATTACTCTGAGTGGCACAGACCCCCAGGTCTCATGCAGTCCCGCTTAAAAAAAAAAAAGCCCTGTACCCCAGCCTTCCCCCTGTATACAGTGCCTTGCGAAAGTATTCGGCCCCCTTGAACTTTTCAACCTTTTGCCACATTTCAGGCTTCAAACATAAAGATATAACATTTTTATTTTTTGTGAAGAATCACCAACAAGTGGGACACAATTGTGAAGTGGAACGAAATCTATTGGATTTTTTAAACTTTTTTAACTAATAAAAAAATGAAAAGTGGGGCGTGCAAAATTATTCGGCCCCTTTGCGTTAATACTTTGTAGAGCCACCTTTTGCTGCGATTACAGCTGCACGCCGCTGGTATGTCTCTATCAGTTTTGCACATCGGGAGACTGAAATTCTTGCCCATTCTTCCTTTCAAAACAGCTTGAGCTCAGTGAGGTTGGATGGAGAGCGTTTGTGAACAGTAGGGATGGGCCCGGTGCTCGATGCGAACCCACGTTCGCATCGAGCACCAGGCGTTCGCTCGCTCGGCGAGCCCAGAACTATTTGGGGCGTTCGCATCACATTCGTGTGATGCGAGCGGCCCCGCAATGCATTGCGGCCGGCGCGGCCTGGCGCAGTGCATTGCTGGCTGATGATTGGCCAAGCATGCACTGTGACCCCGCATGCTTGGCCAATCACAGCGCCGGAAACTCGAAGAGCCATAATTGGCTACAGGCAGGACGCCTGTAGCCAATTACAGCTCAGGGGCTTTAGTACACGCCCCCTCTTATAAAAGGCCGCCACGCCGTCTGCGCCGGTCACATGCTGTTCCGGCGTAGATAGAGCAGGATTGTTCTGTGTCACTCTGCTGGATTTAGTTAGAGAGATTTACTTAGAGAGATTGAGTTAGATAGATTCATTTAGAAGGATTGATTTAGAAAGAGGGGCTTGTAGTGTGTTCGTGGCAGGCAGGCACTGGCAGCAAACAGAGCTCCTGTATTTTGTTCCCAGAAGCACCTATAGGACTTGTAGTGTGTTCGTGGCAGGCAGGCAGAGCTCCTATATTTTGTTCCCAGAAGCACCTATAGGACTTGTAGTGTGTTCGTGGCAGGCAGGCAGAGCTCCTATATTTTGTTCCCAGAAGCACCTATAGGACTTGTAGTGTGTTCGTGGCAGGCAGGCAGAGCTCCTATACTTTGTTCCCAGAAGCACCTATAGGACTTGTAGTGTGTTCGTGGCAGGCAGGCAGAGCTCCTATATTTTGTTCCCAGAAGCACCTATAGGACTTGTAGTGTGTTCTTGGCAGGCAGGCAGAGCTCCTATATTTTGTTCCCAGAAGCACCTATAGGACTTGTAGTGTGTTCGTGGCAGGCAGGCAGAGCTCCTATATTTTGTTCCCAGAAGCACCTATAGGACTTGTAGTGTGTTCGTGGCAGGCAGGCAGAGCTCCTATATTTTGTTCCCAGAAGCACCTATAGGACTTGAAGTGTGTTAGTCCCATCACACAGACCTACATTTTCTTCCCAGAAGCACCTATAGGACTTGTAGTGTGTTCGTGGCAGGCAGGCAGAGCTCCTATATTTTGTTCCCAGAAGCACCTATAGGACTTGAAGTGTGTTAGTCCCATCACACAGACCTACATTTTCTTCCCAGAAGCACCTATAGGACTTGTAGTGTGTTAGTCCCATCACACAGAGATCATATATTTTGTTCCCAGAGGCACCTATAGGACTTGAAGTGTGTTAGTCCCATCACACAGACCTATATTTTCTTCCCAGAAGCACCTATAGGACTTGAAGTGTGTTAGTCCCATCACACAGAGATCATATATTTTGTTCCCAGAAGCACCTATAGGACTTGAAGTGTGTTAGTCCCATCACACAGACCTATATTTTGTTCCCAGAAGCACCTATAGGACTTGAAGTGTGTTAGTCCCATCACACAGACCTACATTTTCTTCCCAGAAGCACCTATAGGACTTGTAGTGTGTTCGTGGCAGGCAGGCAGAGCTCCTATATTTTGTTCCCAGAAGCACCTATAGGACTTGAAGTGTGTTAGTCCCATCACACAGACCTATATTTTGTTCCCAGAAGCACCTATAGGACTTGAAGTGTGTTAGTCCCATCACACAGACCTATATTTTCTTCCCAGAAGCACCTATAGGACTTGAAGTGTGTTAGTCCCATCACACAGAGATCATATATTTTGTTCCCAGAAGCACCTATAGGACTTGAAGTGTGTTAGTCCCATCACACAGACCTATATTTTCTTCCCAGAAGCACCTATAGGACTTGAAGTGTGTTAGTCCCATCACACAGAGATCATATATTTTGTTCCCTGAAGCACCTATAGGACTTGAAGTGTGTTAGTCCCATCACACAGACCTACATTTTCTTCCCAGAAGCACCTATAGGACTTGAAGTGTGTTAGTCCCATCACACAGAGATCATATATTTTGTTCCCAGAAGCACCTATAGGACTTGAAGTGTGTTAGTCCCATCACACAGACCTACATTTTCTTCCCAGAAGCACCTATAGGACTTGAAGTGTGTTAGTCCCATCACACAGACCTATATTTTGTTCCCAGAAGCACCCATAGGACTTGAAGTGTGTTAGTCCCATCACACAGAGATCCTATATTTTGTTCCCAGAAGCACCTATAGGACTTGAAGTGTGTTAGTCCCATCACACAGACCTATATTTTGTTCCCAGAAGCACCTATAGGACTTGAAGTGTGTTAGTCCCATCATACAGAGATCCTATATTTTGTTCCCAGAAGCACCTATAGGACTTGAAGTGTGTTAGTCCCATCACACAGAGCTATATTTTGTTCCCAGAAGCACCTATAGGACTTGAAGTGTGTTAGTCCCATCACACAGAGATCCTCTATTTTCTTTGCAGAAGCACCCATAGGACTTCTAGTGTGTTAGTGGCATCACACAGAGCTCCTATATTTTCTTCTCAGCAGCACCCACAGGACTTCTAGTGTGTTAGTGGCATCACACAGAGCTCCTCTATTTTCTTTGCAGAAGCACCCATAGGACTTCTAGTGTGTTAGTGGCATCACACAGAGCTCCTCTATTTTCTTTGCAGAAGCACCCATAGGACTTCTAGTGTGTTAGTGGCATCACACAGAGCTCCTATATTGTCTTCTCAGCAGCACCCACAGGACTTCTAGTGTGTTAGTGGCATCACACAGAGCTCCTCTATTTTCTTTGCAGAAGCACCCATAGGACTTCTAGTGTGTTAGTGGCATCACACAGAGCTCCTCTATTTTCTTTGCAGAAGCACCCATAGGACTTCTAGTGTGTTAGTGGCATCACACAGAGCTCCTATATTGTCTTCTCAGCAGCACCCACAGGACTTCTAGTGTGTTAGTGGCATCACACAGAGCTCCTCTATTTTCTTTGCAGAAGCACCCATAGGACTTCTAGTGTGTTAGTGGCATCACACAGAGCTCCTATATTGTCTTCTCAGCAGCACCCACAGGACTTCTAGTGTGTTAGTGGCATCACACAGAGCTCCTCTATTTTCTTTGCAGAAGCACCCATAGGACTTCTAGTGTGTTAGTGGCATCACACAGAGCTCCTCTATTTTCTTTGCAGAAGCACCCATAGGACTTCTAGTGTGTTAGTGGCATCACACAGAGCTCCTCTATTTTCTTTGCAGAAGCACCCATAGGACTTCTAGTGTGTTAGTGGCATCACACAGAGCTTCTATATTGTCTTCTCAGCAGCACCCACAGGACTTCTAGTGTGTTAGTGGCATCACACAGAGCTCCTCTATTTTCTTTGCAGAAGCACCCATAGGACTTCTAGTGTGTTAGTGGCATCACACAGAGCTCCTCTATTTTTTTTGCAGAAGCACCCATAGGACTTCTAGTGTGTTAGTGGCATCACACAGAGCTCCTATATTGTCTTCTCAGCAGCACCCACAGGACTTCTAGTGTGTTAGTGGCATCACACAGAGCTCCTCTATTTTCTTTGCAGAAGCACCCATAGGACTTCTAGTGTGTTAGTGGCATCACACAGAGCTCCTCTATTTTCTTTGCAGAAGCACCCATAGGACTTCTAGTGTGTTAGTGGCATCACACAGAGCTCCTATATTGTCTTCTCAGCAGCACCCACAGGACTTCTAGTGTGTTAGTGGCATCACACAGAGCTCCTCTATTTTCTTTGCAGAAGCACCCATAGGACTTCTAGTGTGTTAGTGGCATCACACAGAGCTCCTATATTGTCTTCTCAGCAGCACCCACAGGACTACCGACTACAATGGCTGGAAGACCGCCAAGGGGAGGCAGAGCATGCAGAGCCAAGAACACAGGGCAGGCAGGCTCTGTTTCTAGTGGACGTGGCCGTGGCCGTGGACGTGGTCGTGCATCGTCATCAGCACGTGGCCATGGGACACGCGCATCTTTGTTTTCGGCAGCTGGACATGTGGAGCCGCATCATGCTGAAGGCTTGGTAGAATGGATGACCAAGCCCTCCTCATCCTCCTCATCCTCTCTCACCCAGGCTCAGGGTACTGACAGAGCAGCTGCCAACGCGTACTCAATGGCATCATCAGCCACCCCTTCCCTAGACCCACCATGTCCTCCTGAGGAGTCCCCCGAACTCTTTGAGCACAGTGTTGGGTACATGCTCCAGGAGGATGCCCAACGATTCGAAGGCTCGGATGATGATACCCAGCTTGAGGAATCTGGCAGTACTGTTCCACCAGCTGCAGCTTACTGCCAGGTTTGCTCTAGTGGTGAAGAGGGAGGGGATGATGAGGTCACTGACTCCACGTGGGTGCCTGAAGGGAGAGAGGATGAGGAGGAGGACGAGGAGGATGCGGCGTCACATGTCCAACGAGGCAGGATGCCCCCTGGAGGCCAGGTAGAGGCCAGCACAGCAACTGTACAACACCGCAGAGCTCCGCCTGTGCAGGGCGCTGCCTCTGCACGTTATCAGAAAAGTTCTTTGGTGTGGGCCTTTTTTGAGACGAGTGCATCAGATCGCACCACTGCTATTTGCAATATTTGTCTCAAGCGTATCTCGCGTGGCCAAAACATCAGCCGCTTGGGCACCACAAGCATGACCAGACATATGTCGACCTGCCATGCAGCTCGTTGGCAGGCACACATAAAAGACCCACACCAAAGAACTAAGCGGACCTCTCCTTGCTCCTCATCAGCTGGGATCTCCATCCCCACTACACCTTCAGTCCTCTCTGAAAGCTGCTCTGAGAGGACTGAAGGTGTAGAATTAGGTGTGTCACAACCAAGTACTTGCAGTACACCGACGTCTGATTGCAGCAGGCAAATTTCCCTGCCCCAGCTGCTGGACCGTAGAAAGAAGTACACTCCCAGCCATCCACATGCCCAGCGGTTGAATGCTAGCTTGGCTAAATTGCTAGCACTTCAACTGCTGCCTTTTCAGTTGGTAGACTCGGCCCCCTTCCGTGAGTTTGTTCAATGTGCGGTTCCTCAGTGGCAGGTTCCCAAACGCCACTTTTTCTCACGGAAGGCGATTCCGTCTCTCTACCGGCATGTGGAAGGCAATGTCCATGCCTCGCTGGACAGGGCGGTCAGCGGTAAGGTGCATATTACCGCTGACTCATGGTCCAGCAGGCATGGACAGGGACGGTACCTTTCTTTCACGGCCCATTGGGTCACTCTATTGGCAGCTGGGAGGGATGCAGGACAAGGTGCAGTAGTGTTGGAGGTTGTTCCGCCACCACGCCTCCAAAACGCTACTACTGCTACTGGTTGTGACACACCTCTCTCCTCCACCCCCTCCTCTTCTTCTTCCTCCAGTGCTCTGTCCTTGGAACCAGCGGTGCTCCGTAGGCGTACAAGGGGCTACGCAAGTACGCAGGCAAAAAGATGCCATGCCGTGCTTGCGCTGGTGTGTTTGGGGGACAGGAGCCACACTGGGCCAGAGGTTCTGGCAGCTCTGCAGGGGCAGGCCGAGAGGTGGTTGACGCCACGTCAGCTTAAGCCAGGAATGGTCGTTTCTGACAATGGCACCAACCTCCTCTCCGCCCTGCGACAGGGGCAGCTCACCCATGTGCCCTGCATGGCTCACGTCCTCAACCTGGTGGTGCAGCGGTTCTTGGGCAGGTTCCCAGGCTTACAGGATGTCCTGAGGCAGGCCAGGAAAGTCTGTGTGCATTTCCGCCGATCTTATAATGCCAGTGCTCGGCTGACTGAGCTGCAAAAGGAGCTGAACCTGCCCAAGAACCGCCTAATATGTGACATGCCCACCAGGTGGAACTCAACGTTGGCCATGCTGCAGCGACTGCACACGCAGCAGAGGGCCATCAATGAGTACCTTTGCGACTACGGCACCAGGACAGGGTCAGGGGAGCTTGTTTTTTTTTCGCCACGTCAGTGGAGCATGATCAGGGATGCATGCACTGTCCTCTCACCATTTGAGGAGGCCACGAGGATGGTGAGCAGTGACAGTGCATGCATCAGTGACACTGTCCCTCTTGTCCACCTGTTGGAGCATACGCTGCGTGGGATAATGGACAGGGCACTTGAGGCAGAACAGAGGCAGGAAGAGGAGGACTTCCTTGCCTCTCAAGGCCCCCTTTATCCGGACAGTGTTCCTTCTGTCCCACCCATCACACAGGAAGAGGATGAGGAGGAGGAGGAGGAGGAGGATTGTGTGAGCATGGAGGTGGAGCCTGGCACTCAGCATCAGCAGCAGCAGTCTTTTAGGGATGATGTACAGTCCCAACAAACCAGTGGACTTGTACGTGGCTGGGAGGAGGTGGCTGGCGATCATGTCATCCTCAGTGACCCAGAAGACTCCGGACCGAATGCCTCAGCTAACCTACGCTGCATGGCCTCCCTGATCCTGCAAAGCCTGCGGAAGGATCCTCGTGTTCTTCGGATCAAGGAGAGGGACCATTACTGGCTGGCCACTCTCCTTGATCCGCGGTACAAGGGTAAGGTTGCGGACCTTATCTTGCCGTCGCAGAGGGAGCAGAGGATGAGACATCTCAGGGAGGCCTTGCAGAAAGGTCTGTGCAACGCGTTCCCAGAAACTGGGAGGTTACAAACTCCTGGTCCTGGGCGACGAGTTGCTGAGGCTTCGGTCAGTAGCAGAAGGAGCGGTGGGGAAGGTGGACGTCTGACCGATGCGTTCAGACAATTTTTTAGTCCGCAGCCCCAAGGTATGATCGGTTCCAGCAACCATCGCCAGCGTCTGATATACATGGTGCAGGAATACCTTGGGGCAAGGTCAGACTTGGACACCTTTCCCACCGAAAATCCTCTGGCTTACTGGGTCCTGAGGATGGATCACTGGCCAGAGCTTGCACAGTATGCAATTGAGCTACTGGCCTGTCCTGCCTCCAGCGTTCTTTCCGAACGCACATTCAGTGCTGCTGGAGGATTTGTCACTGATCATAGGGTGCGCCTGTCCACCGCCTCGGTTGATCGACTGACCTTCATCAAAATGAATCAGTCTTGGATCACCACCAGCTACCAGGCACCTGAGGCGGATATAACCGAATAATTTTTAATGTCACATCCCTTCAAGACTGCCTATGCTGATGCTGAGTGACTGTCCTCTTATGTTCACTGACTATCCTCTTCCTCCTCCTCAATGATCCATGCCACCACACCAGTGCCTAAGGCACAATTTTTCAGCCCCTGTTTAACAGGGGCGTGTACATACAATTTTTATAAAAAAATGCTTCGCAACACGTGTGACTGCTGTGCTCCAAGTACAGTATCTGTGAGGGGTTGCAGTGTTGTGGCACCAGCACCAGTGCCTAAGGCACAATTTTTCAGCCCCTGTTTAACAGGGGCGTGTACTTACAATTTTTTTAAAAAATGCTTCGCAACACATGTGACTGCTGTGCTCCAAGTACAGTATCTGTGAGGGGTTGCAGTGTTGTGGCACCAGCACCAGTGCCTAAGGCACAATTTTTCAGCCCCTGTTTAACAGGGGCGTGTACATACAATTTTTATAAAAAAAATGCTTCGCAACACGTGTGACTGCTGTGCTCCAAGTACAGTATCTGTGAGGGGTTGCAGTGTTGTGGCACCAGCACCAGTGCCTAAGGCACAATTTTTCAGCCCCTGTTTAACAGGGGCGTGTACTTACAATTTTTTTAAAAAATGCTTCGCAACACGTGTGACTGCTGTGCTCCAAGTACAGTATCTGTGAGGGGTTGCAGTGTTGTGGCACCAGCACCAGTGCCTAAGGCACAATTTTTCAGCCCCTGTTTAACAGGGGCGTGTACTTACAATTTTTTAAAAAAATGCTTCGCAACACGTGTGACTGCTGTGCTCCAAGTACAGTATCTGTGAGGGGTTGCAGTGTTGTGGCACCAGCACCAGTGCCTAAGGCACAATTTTTCAGCCCCTGTTTAACAGGGGCGGGTAATTACAAATCTTGATCTAATAGTTCACAGCAGGGCCCATTCCTGCGCCCACCAAGAGTAACTATGAGGGCCTACAGTCTTGTGGCAACACCGTCCACCACCACCGCCAAAGGCCCAATTTTTCTGCCCTGTTCATCAGGTGCTTGCAATTACAAATCTTGATCTAATAACTCACAGCAGGGCCCATTCCTGCGCCCACCAAGAGTAACTATGAGGGCCTACAGTCTTGTGGCAACACCGTCCACCACCACCGCCAAAGGCCCAATTTTTCTGCCCTGTTCATCAGGTGCTTGCAATTACAAATCTTGATCTAATAACTCACAGCAGGGCCCATTCCTGCGCCCACCAAGAGTAACTATGAGGGCCTACAGTCTTGTGGCAACACCGTCCACCACCACCGCCAAAGGCCCAATTTTTCTGCCCTGTTCATCAGGTGCTTGCAATTACAAATCTTGATCTAATAACTCACAGCAGGGCCCATTCCTGCGCCCACCAAGAGTAACTGTGAGAGCTTACAGTCTTGTGGCAACACCGTCCACCACCACCACCACCCCCAATTTTTCTGCCCTGTTCAACAGGTGCATGCAATTACAAATCTTGATCTATTAACTCACAGCAGGGCCCATTCCTGTGCCCACCAGTCTTGTGGCTACACCAACATCTAATAGGGAAAATTTCTGCAGAGTATATACGCCAGGCCCCTACTTTCAAACATCCAACTTACAAACGACTCCTACTTGCAAATGGAAAGAGAAAACAGGAAGTGAGAGGAAATCTACCCCTAGGAAGGGAAATTCTATCCTGTTAGATTTAATTTGGGAAAAAGGTATCTCCTCTCTCCTGATACTTTATCACCAATCCTTGTTTCAATTAAAACCCCACTTTTTCCAAAAACATTTGTCATTGGGACGGAAAGTGAGGTGACATGTTCTGAACAGATGTGCAAAGACAGCAAATGTTACAGGGGTGATAACCCCTCCCTATGTTCTCCAAAAAGCTTAAAAATAGATTTTTTTGGGATGGAGCTACACTTCATAATGTACCTGTTCAGATTCTACTTAAGAACAAACCTAAAGCCGCAAGTGGTTTTAAATGGCTTCTTTTTTTCCTTTACAAATGTCATTTTGTGCAAGGACAGTTCTAAACACGGGAAACACATGCCACTTCACAGGCATACTTTAGACACCCCCCAGGTACCATATTTAAAGGAAAATTTCACTTTTTTTTTTTCACTTTATGCATCATTAAAATGACTGCTCCCGAAAAAACGTTAGTTTTTAAAAGTTTTTTTTGCATTGATATATGTCCCCTGGGGCAGGACCCGGGTCCCCAAACCTGTTTTATGACATTAACATGCATATTGGCCGTTGTAATTAGCACTTTTGATTTCGAACGTTCGCCTCTATTATAACGTATAGGGTTCGAAAATTCGCGCGAACTTTCGGTCCGTTCGAAGGTTCTGGTGCGAACCGAACCCGGGGGTGTTCGGCTCATCCCTAGTGAACAGCAGTTTTCAGCTCTTTCCACAGATTCTCAATTGGATTCAGGTCTGGACTTTGACTTGGCCATTCTAACACCTGGATACGTTTATTTGTGAACCATTCCTTTGTAGATTTTGCTGTATGTTTGGGATCATTGTCTTGTTGGAAGATAAATCTCCGTCCCAGTTTCAGGTCTTTTGCAGACTCCAACAGGTTTTCATCCAGAATAGTCCTGTATTTGGCTGCATCCATCTTCCCCTCAATTTTAACCATCTTCCCTGTCCCTGCTGAAGAAAAGCAGGCCCAAACCATGATGCTGCCACCACCATGTTTGACAGTGGGGATGGTGTGTTGAGGGTGATGAGCTGTGTTGCTTTTACGCCAAACATATCGTTTTGCATCGTGGGCAAAAAGTTTGATTTTGGTTTCATCGGACCAGAGCACCTTCTTCCACATGTTTGGTGTGTCTCCCAGGTGGCTTGTGGCAAACTTTAGACAAGACTTTTTATGGATATCTTTGAGAAATGGCTTTCTTCTTGCCACTCTTCCATAAAGGCCAGATTTGTGCAGTGTACGACTGATTGTTGTCCTATGGACAGACTCTCTCACCTCAGCTGTAGTTCTCTGCAGTTCATCCAGAGTGATCATGGGCCTCTTGGCTGCATCTCTGATCAGTCTTCTCCTTGTCTGAGCTGAAAGTTTAGAGGGACAGCCCGGTCTTGGTAGATTTGCAGTGGTCTGATACTCCTTCCATTTCAAAATGATCGCTTGCACAGTGCTCCTTGGGATGTTTAAAGCTTGGGAAATATTTTTGTATCCAAATCTGGCATTAAACTTCTCCACAACAGTATTACGGACCTGCCTGGTGTGTTCCTTGGTCTTCATGATGCTCTCTGCGCTTTCAACAGAACCCTGAGACTATCACAGAGCAGGTGCATTTATACAGAGACTTGATTACACACAGGTGGATTCTATTTATCACCATCAGTCATTTAGGACAACATTGGATCATTCAGAGATCCTCGCTGAACTTCTGGAGTGAGTTTGCTGCACTGAAAGTAAAGGGGCCAAATAATTTTGCACGCACCACTTTTCAGTTTTTTATTTGCTAAAAATGTTTAAAATATCCAATAGATTTCGTTCCACTTCACAATTGTGTCCCACTTGTTGGTGATTCTTCACAAAAAATTTTAATTTTATATCTCTTAATGTTTGAAGCCTGAAATGTGGCAAAAGGTTGAAAAGTTCAAGGGGGCCGAATACTTTCGCAAGGCACTGTATATATTTACTGGGAAGATAGGCAGGACCCAAAAAACCTGGGCAGCCTAAAGCTTACTTGCTATCACAGAATATTACCCTTGAAGGCACCTGCCTACATGAACATACATACAAATTATTGCAAGGGTTTGCCAACTTTCCTGCCACACAAATTAGTCTAAAACCATGACCTTTTTGGCTGGTCATATACTGTACATGGCAATTTTTTGCAGAACCATTTCAATCAGCGCTTAATCTCAAAAGAGCCTCAGATATAAACATATATAAGCTGTTGGGTTTTGGTTGCATTGATCTATTGGATTCTCGTTGAAAATAAAGGCTGGCTGAAAGTGGCTAGAGTTACTAGAGAAATTGAAATGCACGCAGCCAGCTAAAAGCTGCATTTGAAACGTTTTTTTGTTTGGCTTGACATACAGTCTGATGTGTTGATTAATGAGAGTTTCATGAGGGAAATTCTAGCGCTAGAAATTTCGAATGCCTATACCTTAATTTGCTTTGAGACATTTTACAACATAAAACATGAAAGTACCGTTATATCTGAAACAGTGAGTCTCAAAGGCCTTACATGCTTGCCCCAGATGAGAAGCCTTACCTTTTTCTATACATTATCAGCAAAAATTAAATGCAATGTGAGAAGTAACTCTTAATGTAACTATTAAACCAATTTTACTTACTGTACAGTATATTTCGCAAAACTTAACACACAAAAAATGGAACGTGTTGGCAAGGAAATCTCTCATACTTTGTAGGCACTACTTACAGGTTAAGATTCACTGATCTACCACATGGTGTAAGAAAACAAACTAATCTCTAAGTGACACTGTCATGACTAAATAAGGAGGCTGCCATTGGTGAACTTCTTAAAAAATACTAGTTGCTTGCCTGTGTCTGACTTTAAGTGTATGTAAACCCTAACAATAAACTTCTTAGTTCAAATAAATTACCGCTCCAGTTGATAGCCCCGTGTGCACACCATCCTTGTGTTTCAGGAGATGAAGGGTGCTGGCTCAGCAAAGACGATAACAAGAAAAATAGAGTAGGACAGCCGCACTCCGATATAATGCCTTTATTGATAAAACTTAGTCTATACACCAACAGAGGCCCAGGTACAGATGATAGCTGATGCTTTTGCACCGTTAGTGGCACTTAGTCATAGCTGTAGGACCACTGACCCCAATTTATCTTTTATACACATAAATCACTGGTCACCTGACTAATTGTATCTAATCTAGATTGCGGTCAGATGTGGTCCTCAAGAACTTTCACACACATGTAGAGGAGGAGTGGGCGTGAAGCAGATCAGAGTAGACAATATGTAAGTGGATTAACCCATGTAGGGGAGAAAATGGTAAATAAATAATAAATGAAGAGTTCAAATTCAAAACACTTTATGGCCCCAGGGTCCAATAAATAGGCTACAGCAGATCACCCCCCCCATACACTCCATACTGCATGTAGGGTGCAGGGTGCCTTTACATCAATGTGTGACACACCATGCCCATGTATCTACTAAACATCCATTAAAACATTTGGTCAAATTTGAACATCAATGTGTACACAAAATCATAAAAGTATCCTTAAAAATATGTACAAATCTAAAAGTGTGTGTATATACACACAAATACGTGTATGTAATTGACCAACAACAGGAGGTGTCAAAACAAGACATTCTCTCCCTGGTAGTGCGATAAAAAACACACACGCATATGCATACACACATATAGAAGAAGAACCCCTACATATCATGGGAAGGACTATATACAGGAGCACAACTAACTTTATTAAATTAAATTGAATTGAAACAAATTTGTCTCGAACAATGTACCGTAAGTGCAATTACAGGCCATATCGTCTCTCCATTTATCTCTGGATATTAATTGGTGTCATAAATATTAGTAGTGTAGTGTATTAGTAGTGTAATCCTAAAAATATATATATGTATATTTTCAGTGTAATCCTAGTATAGTGTGTGAGGTAAAAAAGCAGATATATAGTTGTCCACCATAAAAAGAACTTTCAGAACCCGAGAGGTGAGATATGATTGCCCAGAGTAAACCGGATAATTGTAACGAGTCTCGGATTAAGAAACTGACGGATGAAGGGATGAAGTACAACCCCATATGCTACTAGAGCTCGTGCTTTCAATCATAAAAATGGGATACATCCCATTCAAAATTTAACCCCGCCAGTTTTCTAGTATTGAGGTGAAATATCCAGAACACTTCTCTTTTACAGAGTGTTCTGAATCTGTCACCCCCTCTAATGTATGTAAATATCTTTTCCAATCCCTGTATGGTTAAACACGAAACATCCTTGTCGTGCACATCGATCCAATGTCTAGCGACATTGGTCGAGTGATTCTTTTAAATTTCATGCAGATGATAATAGAGGCGATCTCTCAGCCATTGAGTAGTCCATCCCAAGTATTGGATATTACATGAACTGCAGGTAACAACATAAACCAAGAATTTCGTGTTACAATTAATGAACGAGGGGACCTTGAATATTTTACCAGTGGTAGCAGAACAAACAACAACACCCCTTTTTATAAAAAGACAATAGACACGTTTTGTTCCCACATCTAAAGGTGCCTTTGAACTGCAACCAATGAGAGCCTGAACTTGTGCTGGTGTATAAACTAGGGGATAAATATCTTCCCAATGTAGGATCCCAGCGAGATACCGTTTTGATGCTACCTGTCAAAATCTGAGCATATATCGAGTAATTAAATAGAACAGGAAGGTACCTAGTGACAATGTTCTTAATTTTATGGAATTGCACACTATAGGGTGTTGAGAACACAGGAGTACAGATATTTGAGGAAAATGTCTTCTATTTTTACTTCTAGTCGAGCCCCCATCCAAGATAGTTTGACAGCGCGGAGTGCTCTCAGCAATCTTGTAAGCTCTGGAGATCATGGATTTAGGGTATCCCCGATCCTCAAAACTCAGAATCTTTACTGCAAAGGTGCCTCAACCTAAGAAATTGACCGAATGTTTTGGATGGCCCTCAACAAATCATTGCCCGCAGTGGGTTTCCTAAACAGTTTGGAAGTCATTTCATTATTGCTGCCCAGCAACTCAACATACAGGAACTCGATGGACTTAGAACCACAATGCCCTGTAAATCGCAAATTGAAATCATTGTTGTTCAAATAGGCCAACCAAGTTCATCAGCGACAATGAACAGTAAGTCGTCTGTAAACGACAGTAAAATATTGTCTTTCTGATCCAAAAATCCGGACCCTCTCCCACCACCCCATGTAGAGGTTGGCCAGTGATGGGGAGAATTTAGCTCCCATCGAAGCACCGCACATCTGGAGATAAAAATCTCCATCAAACATAAAAAAGTTATGTGTAAGCAAAACCTAACACACAAAAAATGGAACGTGTTGGCAAAGAAATCTCTCATACTTTGTAGGCAATACTTACAGGTTAAGATGCAGTCATCTACCACTTGGTATATGAAAACAAACTAATCTCTAAGTGACACTGTCATGACTAAATAAGGAGGCTGCCATTGGTGGACTCCTTAAAAAATGCTAGTTGCTTGCCTGTGTCTAACTTAAAATGCATGTAAACCCTAACAATAAACTTCTCTTATTTGCTTAATTTTGGTCTCCTCCATATTCCATTGAAAATGTTTAGTTATTTCTTTTTGAAATCTGTTTTGTTATATTTACTCGATACAAAATTTTTGAGCTGCACTGCAGTCTCTGCCTCTTCTGCACTTTTATCAGTTACATTGTCCCCAGCTCTTTCTGTGTGCTACAAAAACATCCATACATGCCATGAAGAAGAGGGGATTGAGAGCTGTTCTGTAATCTTGTTTCAGGGTGGCCACAACATCTAAGACTGGTAAGCTGTAATATATTTAATTTTGCTCTTAGATGTAGATACTCTTTAAAGAAGAACATCGGGAAGGAGATTTGTTTAAATGCTTATTTTGCACTAACTTGGCTCAGATGAATTATTTTGTTTGAGCCAAACTAAAAATGCAAAAAAATAAATACAGAGTTTCTCCTGAGTGGCAGAGGTGCGGATGCAAACACGCTCCATGTTTAATGCAAAGATTATGCCGCTTACTGTATGCAGTCTATCCTACAAAAACAGCCAGGTGCAGTTAGCTTTGTCATCCTCTGTCTCCTTCACTGCCCCCCCCTGATAATCCACCCCCTGCAAGGACGCCAATCTGTACAGCTGCCGCCCATATGTGTGACAATGCTAGTTGCGGGTATCTGTAGGGCTCCTACTCTTCCCCACTCACTCCCAAGGATCTGTGAAAGAGCTGGCTCTGTAAAAGTTACTGTAAAACTATTCCCCACACACTTAAAGAGACATGCGTACCATCCACAGAAGAGCCCCACCACAAGCCGGCCAACTCTAACCTTAAGACACCAGGTACATGAGACACCACCATCTAGGGGTACCCTACTCAGGAACACTTACACGTACCTGCACATGGGGTATCATTATAGAGAGAGCACTCAAGAACATTATCATTGAGCCTAACTTCACTCACTAATAGATATCTCACTTTAAACTTGATGTAATACTGTAGCAGTTTAGTTAATGTGTCCAGTTATAGACCAGTGTTTATTTTACTTGGTTCTGAAGCATTAAAATGTTTTATTGTTTGATGCTAAGTCTGGCACTGTTTACCTGCTTTAACATAATACATTTATTTAACCTACCATGTGTTAGTCTGTGGCCTAATTTCTGTGTATTATTATATCGTGGTGATCTACTAACACTTAAGTTATTCAGGTGTGAGCGGCCCCCTATATCTAACCGGGTGTGTCAGTGGGGACCGAGCAGTTTTAAGACACTCGTGGCAGAACAGAGGACCCATTATCGCCAACAGCTCCTGCAGGGGTAGGCGCTACATTAGTTTGAACCAAGCTGACCCAAAGTAAGTGTTTAAGTTAAGCTAATTTCTGGAGTTCTTCTTTATATAATTTTGTGTCAAAGACCAAGAGCGATCATTTTTACGGTAGTATTACCCCTCAGCTATTATTTAATGTTTCCCCCTAGATTCATTGTATTAGCTATACTTGCAAAGTTGATTTTTTTTAATTTTGCTCCCAAACATCGTTGTTACCTTTTGAACAGCTGCTGTCATTCTCTGAGATACTTCCTTGAACATCCTGCTTGGGGAGCGTACGCAGTGCACATCACACATTTGAGAGCCAATAACAGGAAAAACAACTGTCAATCAGTGAGATGGTGAGCAGGGCAGGGCTGTAGGTTAAAGAGGAGGCTTTCTGTGCATGTTTGTTCTTCACATGCAACTATTGCACCTACATACGTAACGTTGGATATGATGGAATCTTCTAATTCTATTGAGGGCATTAGGGATAACTTGATACAGTAATTAAGCAAGCATGTCAGTATTGCTAGTACATTTAATTAAAGTATATGTAAACCCTTTTAAAACAACCCATTCAGTTTAAAATAAAAATTAAAGGCAAAACATTTATATATACATATAAAAAAAAATAATAAATGCTCCTTTTTTCCCCCTTTTCTTATAAGTGGTCATATAATCCCAGTTCTCAGCTGTATAAGGAGTTCAGAGAGCTGGGGAGGAGAAATAGTGGCTTTGAGTGAATGGTTGTGCCGGTGATGGGGGAGTGTCAGGACAAGTCTGATCATTGGAGGAGAGCAGGCTGAGTTCTCAGCACAGGTAGAAACCTACCATGCTGTGATCTAATGCCTAGTGCGATCAGTTTTTGATAGGAAAGCAGAGGGACTGGCAGGAACACCAGGTATTTCACACAAAGGAAGCAATGTACATGACACAGCAGGCACATCTCAGAAATATTAAAATGCTGGGTTTACATATTCTTTATTTAGTTTACGAGGTTTAATAACATTCTAACTCTATACTTGATCTAGGTCAGCGTTTCAAAGCATTGAACACAAAGCTTCAGGATAACAGGCAGGGAACTAATGTTTTCAAAGGAGAGTTCAGCATTGGCAACCTCTATGATTCTTACATGGGTTGCTTTAAAGTTTTACAGAAGAAAGGAAATGTCTAATACTGGAGTGACAATGATTTATCATAAATCAATATATTACTGTCAGACTTGTTCCACCTCTGTTACTACCTGGCTGTAGGTAGTGATGCATTTGCTAGGTTTTCTTTAGGAAAAAGAAAAGAAGTAAACATTATGTAAATTTAAAAAAAAAACAATTACCGCAAAGACTGTATTATAACCAAACTTAGAAGAGTGTAACCATATGGAAACATACCTTCTTGGTGAGCCGTCTTCAAAAGGTTGTATAATCACCACTTTTACTGTTGATGTAGTACGAAGAAAGTCAATCATTTGTTCATGAGTCAGAGTTGCCACCGCCACTTTGCAGATCTCAACCAAACGACTTCCTTGCCGTAAACCAGCTTTCCATGCAAACCCAAAGGGTTCCACATCAGCAACAATTCCTTCAAAATTTACATGAAAGCCCAGCTGACCAAGACTGTTCCTCCTCAGGGTAATTTCTTTGGTTTCACAGCCTCTAGTGACTATCTAGAAATAAGAGGGAATAAAATGAAAGATAAATATACAATTAATTAACAGAAATCTAGACCTAGCATGTTGTATCCTCAACAGTCAGGGTGGTGGCAATTTTTAATAAATAAAATAGAATGATTTAGGCTTAATTAAGAACTGACAAAATGGCATGTGTGTACTCCTTTAGCTCGCATTCACACATTTTTTAGCTTGTTTCCCTATGCCTGACTATATGTTGCACTGTATCTGCACTATTGCGCACATTTAAAGTCAAGGAATTGCATCGTGCAGATAGCTAATAGCTGCATACAGTGCCTTGAAAAAAGTATAAACACACCTTGAAATTTTCCACATTTTGTCATGTTACAACCAAAAAGGTAAGTATTTTATTGGGATTTTATGTGATAGAACACCACAAAGTGGCACATAATTGTGAAGTGGAAGAAAAATGATAAATGGTTTTCCACATTTTTTACAAATAAATATCGGAAAAGTGTTTTACGGGCATTTGTATTCAGTCCCCTTTACTCTGATACCCCTAACTAAAATCTAGTGAAACCAATTCCCTCCAGAAGTCACCTAATTAGTAAATAGAGCCCACCAGTGTGTAATTTAACCACTTCAATACAGGGCACTATTCCCCCTTCCTACCCAGGTAAATTTTCAGCTTTCTGATGGGCAGAGATTGACAGATGTGGTGGGCACCTCTGATGGGGGCTGAGATGATAATAAATGCGCTGATTATCAGCGCAGACCCCACCCTGACACAAAAGCCACCGATCGGCTCTCCCTGTCAGTGCAAACTGAGGAAAGACGTTTACCGGCACTTCCTGCATACCGCTGTGATCAGTTGTGATTGTTCACAGCTGATCACGTGGTAAAGAGCCTACATCATCTGCTCTTTACCACGATTGGAGATGCGGTGTCGGAGAGACACACAGCACCACCAATCGCCTTGCTGCAGTACAAATATTAGTCATGCACTCTACAAATCTGGCCTTTATGGAAGAGAGGCAAGAAAAAAGCCATTGTTGAAAGAAAGCCATAAGAAGTCCCGTTTGCAGTTTGCGAGAAGCCATTTGGGGGACACAGCAAACAGGTGGAAGAAGATGCTCTGATCAGATGAGACCAAAATTGAACTTTTTGGCCTAAAAGCAAAACGCTATGCGTGTTGGAAAACTAATACTGCACATCACCCTAAACACACCATCCCACCGTGAAACATGGTGGTGGCAGCATCATTTTGTGGGGATGCTTTTCTTCAGCAGGGACAGGGAAGCTTGTCAGAGTTGCAAAAGACTTGAGACTGGGGCGGAGATTCACCTTCCAGCAGGAAAATTACCCTCAACATACAGCCAGAGCTACAATGGAATGGTTTAGATCAAAGCATATTCATGTTTTAGAATGACCCAGTGAAAGTCCAGACCTAAATCCAATCAAGAATCTGAGGCAAGACTTGAAAATTGCTGTTTACAGACACTTTCCATCCAATCTGACAGAGCTTGAGGTATTTTACAAAGAAGAATGGGAAAAAATTTCACTCTCTAGATGTGCAAAGCTGGTAGAGACATCCCCAAAAAGACTTGTAGCTGTATTTGCAGCAAAAGGTGGTTCTACAAAGTATTGGCTCGGGGGGAGGGGGGGGGGGGGCTGAATACAAATGCATGCCATACTTTTCACATATTTATTTGTAAAAAATTTGGAAAACCATTTATCATTTTCCTTCCACTTCACAATTATGTGCCACTTTGTGTTGGTCTATCACATAAAATCCCAGCAAAATACATTTTACGTTTTTGGCTGTAACATGACAAAATGTGGAAAATGTCAAGGGGTATGAATACTTTTCAAGGCACTGTATTTGCAAAGTATAACCTCCTCTGTAAATTGGACACAAGTCCCAGCTTTTAGCACTGTAAAATAATAAAGGAACTAATTATACCAAATTCAAGCTGCTCTGGATAATTAGATACCAAAGCATCATTTCCAGGAAAGTGAAACCCCAAGCACACAGCTAAATGAAATGTACGGTACATATGAAATAATATACTATACATTTACTGTTTTAACTGCCAAATGATTTTTATTTTTGTGCAGCCAGCCTTGTCACCTTGAAGCCACATTGAGCAGTCCAGAAAATTATTCTATCTCTGCCCTGTTAAGCTTTTCTGCTTCTTCATTCAGCTTTATTTCTTCTTGGGTCAACTCCCTGCTAACTGGGCAAAGGGGATTATACTAATACATTGTGCAATGAACACACTAGAAGTGGAGAAGTGACCTAAAAATTAAGTCTGTCACCTGCAGCCTGTCTGTGGAGAGTTTAAATCCCAAAATGTCCAATAAAAATATATATATATAGATTTAAACTGTACATTTAACTGTTTGGAATGTTGCTTAGACTGCACAGCACTTTGTTAAAGCGGAGCTCCACCCTATTTTACATCTTTTGCTCAAACACATGGCAGGAATGTATTTTTTTGTACCTGTGTTTTTGCCATGTCCTTCTCTGCTTCCTGTATAAGTCCACTGCGGATATGGGCGGGTATTCTGCAGGTATTACGTTATTTCCTGTGTGCCGCACTGTCTCCTGGGAGCTCATGTCATTGTTCCCAGGAGTCATTGTGGAGGCCTGCCGCGAGTTCTCGTGGGATTTCGAAATTGTATTGGTTTGGTTGCCATCACAACGGGGCGGGAATTTTTCAACGACGCCGCCCGTTGTGATGGCAACCCTAAAGTTTACGTTTCTGCTTGCCGTAAACACTGAACATGCGCAGGAAATAGCGGTGAATGCTGGGAGCTCAGCATTCACCGTATCCCGGAAATCAATGCTTGTGGGCTTCCCATGCCCACAAGCAAGATGGGAACGGCCAGAATAATTTTTTATAACTTCTTATTGAACACGAAAACGGACAGCAACTGATTTAAAAAACAGAAACAGTGAGTATCATTTTATGATTGTACAAGTATCTGAATGACTACAAAAAAAAAAATTAGGAATGGTCGCGGGAACCCCGCTTTAAAGCGATATTAAATGTATTTTTTTTATAAAAAAAAAAAAATAACAAACATGTTATACTTACCTGCTCTGTGCAGTCCCGATACTCCTCTTCTCGGGTCCCAGGCAGGCACTCCTGGCCCCTCCTCTTCTCCGAGTGCCCTCATAGCAAGCTGCTTGATATGGGGGCACTCATGCCTGCTCGTTCCCGAGCCCTACTCTGTGTGTCCATAAGACACACAGAATGGTGCTCGGCTCTGCTCCCTCCTCACTGGCTGTGAGCAGTGATTGGCAGCAGCAGGAACCAGTGGCTCCCACTGCTGTCTCTCAGCCAATCAGGAGGGCAGAGACCTGGGAGAGCAGCTGCTCTCATGCACATCTCTGGATTGCGATCGGGCTCGGGTAAGTACTGGGGGGACAGTGGGGGGTGATGCAAACCTTCAGCCTTTACAACCACTTTAAGTGAATTAAAAATCATACAGCTAGATTTATTTTTCACCTTTACTCCTCTGGAGGGGCTATCATTGCGGGAACAGTAAGCTTGTATTCATACCTGAGCAGAGCATATTCCTAGTGATATTTAAAGCATTTTCCAGGCGTCTTACAAGCATTTTACAAGCTTTGGCAAGTGTTTTTGCATGTATATCAGGCATTTGTTTTCTGGGCTAGGCAAGGGGAGGAGGAGGAGCACCCACTGAAGTCTTTGGGTGCAAAAATGCCTGAATACATAAAAAAAAGCTAAGGCAACTGAGCAAACAAGTGTGAACAAGAACAATTTAGAAAGAATGGGATTCTGCATGTTGAACGTAGTCAGGCGTAGTTAGGCTCTTCATTTACTGTACTTGTTAAAACAGACACTCATATTCAATGCACGCATTGTAATCACCATTTGCAGTACACTTTGAAAAGTAATAAAACTTTTCTGCCGTATATACAGATAAGTAATGTGTGTGTTCACATTCTGTTAAAAAATTTTTTTTTTTAAAAACTATGATGGAGGAGGGGGATCCTGTCATTCATCAGGTTCTCCTCTACTTACAGATAATTTTGCATTTGAAAAAATGTACATGGGAAGGGGGGCATATGAGGTGGGCATAGTTGGAGACTCTGGATGAGATCACACACACACACAAACAGCCAAGCGGTAACCCATGCAACACCAGAAGTTCATCACTGTCAAGGGGACGTGAAGGGAGGATTTCTACAGGAACAATCAGACTGCAGGACATGGAAAATTATTCATTACAGGTAAATCATATCCTTGGTGCCTTTTCCCCAAAAATAGTTTTCACAAAAATTTAAATTGAACATGTAAAAGTGAAAGGAACCATTCCTTAAATTTTTCTGTAAAATACAATGATATATACTCACTTCCAGTCGTTGTACAATCTCAGGGACATTTTCAGCACAATTGTTTGTGGAAGACAGAAGTATGCATTCCCCTCGTTCATAAAATAGTTTGATGGTCATTAATCCAGATGTCCAGCCAATTACATCTCTACACGAGCAATTAAAAACCACATTTTTGGATTCTTTCTCAGCAAGGACCACAAACTCATTGGATATCCCAAGAAAACATTCAATGTCAGAAGAAAGTCCAAAGTCCCGGACTATAACATTCCAAACAATAGCACCTGTGCTGTATAAATGGGCCTCTCTTTTTGGTTTCACCTTTTCCTTCTTTTTGGCTCCAAGAGAGATGAAGCTCAACTTTACTGAGCTATCAACAGTAGCTGTTGAAACAAAGTTTTCTGCCAGATCCTTCAGGTATTCTTGTCGGGTTCTTGTAGCCATTGCTCGAAACTTTTCTGACTTGTGTGCTGCATTCTCAGCATTGATCACTTTGGCAAGAAGAAAATCCCTGAAAACAGCTGACTTAGGAAATGTCACACCCTTGGGTATAGGAGGGCCAAATGGTGGGACATCTTTTGACCTTGAAACAGCAACGCTACAAAGAAACAAAAAGAGACAGAGCACTTAAACAACTGCTTAATGAACAACATGCAAGGATATCTAAATTAAAGTATTATTTTATTAATTATAAATAAGCTAAAGCAGCCTACTCAAGAAAGGTTCCATGGAACTCCAGGGGTTGCTATGAGTTTCTTGAGCAATAAGCATCTTCTGCCTCTCAGATGAGTAACCACTGACAACAATTAACTTTTTATCTATCTGTAAGGGTGATGATTCTTCCCAATGACCACAAATATCAGGAATATACTGTGAGCTGTAGATATAGTAATTATTAGCAAGGGTTTCTTGAGGCCATAAAGATATTTCAAGGGTTATTCTATGTTAAAAAAGTTGAGAGAGGCTGGGCTAAAGTGTAATATTTGTTTTCCTCATTCACTATTGCATTCATATTGTTCCTAAAGTCTGTCCAATCACTCACACAGCTTACCAAATATCTTAATTCTTAAGCTAGGTACACACGTACTGAAAGTTGGCCGGTTCAGGACAGACTGCGAAGTCTGTAGTTCTGCCTTTGTATAATGGAGCTGAAGAGGGGAGGGGGAAGTACGGTACTTCTCGTGGGGAGATCATGCTGCTAACTTTCCAAAAGGATATACATTTTTTCCAGAAATATTGGTTCTAAGTGAATGGACTTCAACTTTAAAGCCTCCCCTCAGGCAAATATAGTCTACACGAATGATTGCATTTAGGTTAAAAAAAATAAAATCACAATTAAAGTAGTAAACTAGTAAAGCATCATGCAAACAAAGAATGGGAGAGCCATCAACTGTGCTAGTTGCCAATCAGGCTATGATGCAGTGTACAAGGCTGTCAGTTATCTTGAACAATCTTACGGGGGGAGAGTGCAGAGGTGGCTCTTCAGCAATATGGTTGTGTTGTCTGAGATCTCACACACACAGTATATATATATATATATATATATATATATATATATACATAAATACATACACACACACAAAAGTGAGTACATCCCTCACATTTTTGTAAATATTTTATATCTTTTCATGTGACAATACTGAAGAAATTACACTTTGCTGCAATGTAAAGTAGTGAGTATAAAGCTTGCATCACAGTGTAAAACTGCTGTCCCCTCAAAATAACTCAACACACAGCCATTAATGTCTAAACTGCTGGCAAAAAAAGTGAGTACACCTCTAAGTGAAAATTTCCAAATTGGGACCAAAGTGTCAATATTTTGTGTGGCCACCATTATTTTCCAGCACTGTCTTAACCCTTTTGGGCATGGAGTTCACCAGAGCTTCACAGGTTGCCACTGGAGTCCTCTGCCACTCCTCCATGATGACATCACAGAGCTGGTGAATGTTAGAGACCTTGCACTCCTCCACCTTCCATTTGAGGATGCCCCACAGATGCTCAATAGGGCTTGGATCTGGAGACATGCTTGGCCAGTCCATCACCTAGACCCTCAGCTTCTTTAGCAAGGCAGTGGTCGTCTTGGAGGTGTGTTTGGGGACGTTATGTTGGAATACTGCCCTGTGGCCCAGTCTCCGAAGGGAGGGGATCGTGCTCTGCTTCAGTATGTCATAGTACATGTTGGAATTCATGGTTCCCTCAATGAACTGTAGCCACACACGCTTGACACTATCTGAACCAAATATGTTTATCTTGGTCTCATCAGACCACAGGACATGGTTCCAGCAATCCATGTACTTAGTCTGCTTGTCTTCAGCAAACTGTTTGCAGGCTTTCTTGTGCATCATCTTTAGAAGAGGCTTCCTTCTAGGATGACAGCCATGCAGACCAATTTGATGCAGTGTGCGGCGTATGGCCTGAGCACTGACAGGCTGACCACCCACCCTTTCAACCTCTGCAGCAATGTTGGCAGCACTTATATGTCTATTTCCCAATGATAACCTCTGGATATGACGCTGAGCACAGGCACTCAACTTCTTTGGTCGACCATAGCGAGGCCTGTTCTGAGTAGAACCTGTACTGTTAAACCTCTGTATGGTCTTGACCACCATGCTGCAGCTCAGTTTTAGGGTATTGGCAATCTTCTTATAGCCTAGGCCATCTTTATGTAGAGCAACAATTCTTTTTTTCAGATCCTCAGAGTTCTTTGCATTGAGGTGCCATGTTGAACCAGTATGAGAGAGGGAGAGCGATAACACCAAATTTAACACACCTGCTCTCCATTCACACCTGAGACCTTGTAACACTAACGAGTCACACCGGGGAGGGAAAATTGAGCCCAATTTGGACATTTTCACTTAGGGGTGTACTCACTTTTGTTGCCAGCGATTTAGACATTAATGGCTGTGTGTTGAGTTATTTTGAGGTGACAGCAAATTTATACTGTGATACAAGCTGTACACTTACTACTTTACATTGTAGGAAAGTGTCATTTCTTCAGTGTTGTCACATGAAAAGATAGAATAAAATATTTACAAAAAATGTGAGGGGTGTACTCACTTTTGTGAGATACTGTGTATATATATATATATATATATATATATATATATATATATATATATATATATATATATATAGGGATTTTTTTCTGGCAGAACACCGTTTCGCCACCTATGCCAGGCATTCCTCCCAATCCTAACTGTATAGCCTGCGGCCTGCCTCCCATGATCAGGGGAGGGGGGGGGGGTGAGTTCCACTACCTTATCTCTGAGAAAAAAAGCCCTGTAATATATATATATATATATATATATATATATATACTGTATTTATATATAATGGGTGTACTGACAACGTGTAGAGGCAGTAGTATATTATTACAGGGTTACTTGGGGTTGGATGGGTTTTATAACAAATGCGTGCCAATTATGCCATAAGAAATGTAAGCTGTCACCTAGAAACTATCGTAAACACATTAAAAAAAGCCCTAGGTTACTGTGTTGTATTTCATTTCTTCAACCTCAGTGCTCTATAGCAGGGATGTCAAACTGATGTTTCTTTGGGCTGCATACAACCCTTTGCACCTTTCTTGTGGCCTTCTGCCAGTTTAGGCATCTAAATTTTATCAAGCTACAAACTGTTCTGTTGCTCGTTACCGCTATAGCTAAATAAATAATTTCACAGCCGTTCAGAAAATGTTTTTTAGTACTTTTATGTGGCTAACATACATAATTAACTACTGTAGATAGCTATATTATATAGTAAAAGAACTGTGCTATTTTTGCCCTAGAAAAAGCTTTGGTATATTGTTAGTGAAAAGGCGAGAAGGACTTGGATATAGAAATATACCAAGAGAGTAACTCCAAAGGGAAACACAAAGCAGTGTAATAGTCACAAAAATAGAAAATATTTAATAATAAGATTTCCACAAAAAGGCAACATTCACCACACCACAGTATTAACACTATTGACAACATTGTCTTTTATGTTTTTTTATTGTGGTGTGGTGAATATTTTACCTTTTTGTGGAAATCTTATTATTAAATATTTTCTATTTTTGTGACTATTACACTGCTGTTTGTTTCCCTTTGGAGTTATTCTCTCGTGGTCCCCCACCCCTCAATAGGGGTGAGTCAGTGAATTTTCACTTCACTTCTAATTTAATCAAGTGTTGATTTTCCCTATTTTCACCCATTCATTATATTGTTAGTGAGTACATATTGGAAGTTACTATTGTAAAATATTCCTGAAATTAGTAAAAGGTATTATTATTATTTTGTTTTAATTTTTTCATATTTATTTTTAAAAATGCCAGGCTGTCAAATTACATTGTGTTTTGATTACAGTGGGCACAATTGTAGGAGTGATAAGTTATATGAAAGACCATATAAAAACGATTCACATGAAATAATTATTTGAGCATCTAAATTTGTGAGTCATCGCTCACTGAACTATGTTAAACATAAACGTCATATTTTCAGCTACAACAAAAATAGATATATATTAGACATGTGCGATTAGTTTCGTACGAATCGTAAATTCGTACGAATTTTTCGAAATTCGTACGAATCCGAATTACGAATTTTTACGAATACGAATTCTGTACGAAATACGAAATTTCGTTTACGAATTTCGGATCCAAATTATTCGAATCCAAACTACTAAATAACTAATTTCAACTAATATGAATGAAATTATAGCGGATATAACGAATGATTCGAATGAATTCGAATGAATTCAAGATTCAGTATAACGAATATCGACACTCTACAAATAATAACGAATTATCCGAAAACGTATTAACCTTACACAACACAAGTCTATTGTTCACCAATCACTCAGAGGAAGTACTAAATACGAAATTTCGTATTCGTAAACGAAATTTCGTATTTCGTACTTCCTCTGAGTGATTGGTGAACAATAGACAATAGAATTGCGTTATGTAACGTTAATACGTTTTCGGATAATTTGTTATTATTTGTAGAGTGTCGTTATTCGTTATAACGATTCGTACGAAATTCGTATTTCGGACGAAATTCGTATTTCGGACGAAATTCGTATTTCGGACGAATTCGAATTAAATTTTTTATACACGAATTACGAATTACGAATTTTTTTTTTTTATACGAAACGAAACGGAACGAAACAAAACTAATTTTTTGACGGCTCCCATGTCTAATATATATTTTTTAAACAATTTAAAATGTTAAATAAGGAAGGAAGCCACACCTTTATTGCACATGCAAAAAAACACTTCCTGACAAATCAAATAGGTCTGGTTTATATGTAAAATGTACAAAATCCACTTGCAGTTATTAACCTGGGGAAGTCCATGCTTTGAGGTGAGAGTAGATAATAAGACTGGAGGTGGAGGGACTGTCACCTTTTGTGGATTTAACATCACTGGTGAAGGCTTTCTGGGGCTTGTTGTCCACCAATTATCTGGACTTTTTCTCATCATCATCTCATCAAAAAGGGGGGGGGGGTTTGCTATTGTTATTTTTGCGCTGATTTCACCCTCTGCTTTTTATAACATTGTACAATGGCATGACTTCATAAAATTCATAGTAAAAGTTGATGGAAATGGGGGCAATCAACTTTCTAAATAAGGTTTGCATTCAATGCTGCCTTTGGAATTTGTGTGTTTTACTGTTATTATTTCATATTTATTATATAAATGTGGTAGGTGTTTTATTTTATTTTTTCAAGCATTCTTTTTCTTTACTCTCACTTGGAGACTCACTACGCTATTTATGTAGCAGCAGAATTGTCAGCCTAGAACAAGAATATGATAGGACTAAAGAATGCCTCCTCCTCTCCTCAACTTCATAACATATGGGAGGGCTCTGTAGTCCAGAGAGGTGAACTGGGCATGGCTGCCAACACTGCTTGAGAGTTCAGTGTACCAGAAGCACAAGATGTTACAAAGACATTGTATACCTGGAAGGATCAACAATTGTTTTCCACTTATCGAACAGATAAAAAAAAAAAACAACAAAAACTTTCAATGATATATTTAACAGACCAGACGGAAGCAAATAAGAGAAGTTCATTTTTTAGGGCTTACATAAACTTTAAGTTATAAAGGCACATTCCTAAAGGATCACCTTTGTCACCAGTGCTCTTCAACATATACATCCGCCCACTCCTCAAAATCATCAGAATATCAGACCTCTGCTTCCACTCATACACTGACGACACGCAACTCTACTTTCGCATGACCGGACAAAAAGACAAAAAATGCCTCACTTTGATAGACGACTGGATGACCACTAGCTCCCTCAAACTCAACGAATCGAAAACAGAGCTTCTTATCCTACACGCAAACCAAAATTCCCAAACCAAGACCCCCTGGACACCACCCACCATCTTTGGACAGACCATCTTTCCAAGGACCAAGGCCAAGAGTCTCTGAGTCATTTTTGAAATGTCAATGGATGCACAAATAGGATCAGTAGTCAGCGGATCTCACCATGTCCTCCGAATGCTACATAGACCCATCCCCTTCATTCCAAAAGAGGACAAAGCAGCGGTAGTTGGAACAGTCATTAATTCACGACTCGACTACGCAAACTCCTTCTACATAGGACTATCCCAATATCAACTTGCGCGCTTACAACTCATCCAAAACACGGCGGCAATACTGATAACAGGAATGGGAATCCATCTTCCCTTCCCTGAGGAGCCTACATTGGCTAACCGTAAAGAATCGGATCACATTCAAGACCCTCTGCCTCACCCACAAATGCACACATGGAGATGCTCCTCAATACCTACTTGAGAAAATAAAACACTATACACCCAATCGCAGCCTTTGATCATCTAACCAAAACCTCCTCCTCATTCCCTAATCCTGTTACAAATCAAAGGGAGAACGGAGATTCGCAGTCCAAGGACCACGGCTATGGAACGCTCTACCGACTTACATCCGCATGGAAGAAAACCATCAGGCCTTCAGGAAAAAACTACCTACCTCTTCTAAGAAGCTTGACAACACAGGCCTTGAGGCGATTCAGTTCGCATTGTAGCGCTATACAAATTATTCATTCGTTCATTCATTCAATTATAGCAGAAATCCTATATCAATTTGACAAGAAATAATAATCATCTTTGTGTAGGTTTCTTACCTGTAACACACATTTTGTGTACATGGATTGTGAACTCTTACAATAACAAAAACATGCTGGAAATGGGATCGAATTGTTTTGGGAGTAAATGGCAGCGCTCCTGGCTCTTGGAAGACGACAGTAACAATGTCATTACCAATGTGTCTTTTCCTAAGCAGCTGAGAAAAAAAAAAAAAAAGTTAGAATACCTTTCTGATGATATATGCACCCAACTACAAATATCTGAAACATATATATTTTAACTATAAAACTGTTATACCTTTGTTCACATTGAAGAAAAATTAACTCAGACTCAAAAAAAAACTCTTTTGTACTACTCCAGTAGATTTTTGGCCAAATGTAAGCAGATTAGACAGACAAAATCATCCTAAATGGACAGTTTACACAGGTAACAGCTAATTAATACTCAAATAGATCTGTCATAATGGAAATACAGGGGGTGCCATTTAAACATTTTAGTTGCATGGCTGTTTAGTTTACTCACTGCTTTCCAAATCCATGATTCAGAACAGTGGTCTTCAAACTGTGGCCATGGTGCTGAATGCAGCCCTTTGCTTGCTTTAAAAAAAAAAAACTCTCTAGCAATACACACCAAACTGAGCATGTGCAGAGTGACTCCAAAGGCTCTGTCTTATCAGAAGATGGACTGGGGTGAGTGGAAAAAGAGGAGGATCAGGGAAGACAGGATCAAACAGCCTTTGTACACAATGTGGAGGATTAACCCCTTAGGTTCCACAGTGAGTATGACAAGCATGCTTTACTGCATATACAGATTGATTTTACAGTTGTGGGTTTAGTAACACTTTAACGAAACCAGCTGACGTTAGAAGCTGATTGGCTACCATGCAGACCATGCAGATTTTTCACTCTCCAGTTTTAGTAAACCAACCCCACTGTGTGATAGAAGTAACTATTTGCTGTGTTTAGCTTGAAAAATAGATATAGAGATCTTCCAAGCCCTGTAGAGAATAAAGCTTCCCTTTAAAGAAAAGTTCCTCCAATTTTTGAAGCTAATAGCCCTTAACAAATCTCGAGAAGAAGTAAATCAATCTGGTAACCACTTTTACAGTCAAGCTGGCAGTCAATGTGCAAACAGTAAAATAAAATGTAATTATGTATTTATATTTTGATAATGTCTGGGATTTGCAGAATGGTAAGATATACTCATATGGAAAATCTGTAGAGACTGAAAAAATATTTGTTGATCTGAGTAACTATATAAGAGAATAATATATCCTGGACTTCTCCTAGCTCAAAGGTTTGTAGTAAGTTCAAACATGCATGTCATTAACATGCGACAAGACAAAGAAAATACTCATAGGCTGAGTATAGGGTGCCCACGTGTCCCGGATTGCCCGGGACAGTCCCGCAATTAGTAGGTCTGTCCCGGGTCCCGGGCACCCTCATTCCGGGACAATACAATGTCCCGGAATGATACTGACAGAGTGAGCAAACCCTGCGGTAGCGCTGATAGTCACTCCTACCTCCGCCTCCACCTGATACTCTACTGGCCACTGGTTGCTACAGCCGCCTGGCGTGTAGCAACCAGTGACGTAATAGATGCGACTCCCTGCTCAGCACTCAAAGCGGAGGAGGAGTTAACTTCCTCCTCCTGCGCGCCTAGTGCTCTCCACCACGCTGGATGACCTCCCCCTCCTCTATCCTCTGCTGGCAAGTGACACTGCGTCTGGGCTAGGTGTCAGTGGGGGCCCCACTCCCAAAGAAGAGTCTCACCTCACTTCCAGTCTCCACAGGGATCTCTACTGGGCACCTGACCCTTCACAGCACAGAGCAGCTGCCACACCAGCGATGTTCCCCGATCAGTGTGATTGCACAGTAAGTGTTATTATAGTAGGGGGGAGCAGCCAGTCTCTGCCCACACCATGAGGAGAATTGCAGGGGACACACTGCATTGTCAGAGGGAGTTGTAGGAGTTCTATAAGGCTGTCTGATAGATGGATGAGCCTGTGCCTCCTTGTCAGTCCATTTTTGCACCTCCCCCCTCCCTAACCTGCCTGCTTGGAATGCTCCGCGGTGGATGTGCTAGAAGAATCATAAATCACTGAGAGGACCATGAAGGAGTGCTGGGAGGGAGAGGGGAATGTACAGCTGTCAGTGTGTTTGTACATGTCTACTGCCTGTGTGTGTGCTACACTGAGACATGTGACAAAACTGGCAGAGAGACCCTTCACACACTCACAGCATGTCACAGTACACAGGCAGTCCCTGACCTGGAGACCAGTCCCTCTCCTTCACCCACTACTGTGTATGGCATATCCCTGATTAATAGGGACAGTCCCTGTTTTATAAACCAGCCCCTCTGTCCTTTTATTGTCTTCTGTCCCTCTTCCAAGTGTAACTATCATAGTTCTAATCCCTGTTTGGTAAGCAGTCCCTGATGTACAGAGAAGGTCCATGTTATAGACAGTCCATTAAAGAAACGCTCCTTGTTATCCACTTGCTCTCCGAAAGATTTACCCCTCATTAATGACCAGGCCATTTTTTGCAAAAAGTCACTGCGTTATTTTAACTGACAATTGCGCAGTCATGCAGCGCTGTAACCAAATAAAAATAAAAGATGTCCCTTTTCTTCCCACAAATAGAGATTTCTTTTGGTGGTATTTGATCACCTCTGCGGTTTTTATTTTTTGCACAATAAACAAAAAAAAGACTGTTAATTAAAAATAAATAAATAAATAAAAAAAGAGAAAACATTTTTTTTTTCTTTCTGCTATAAAACTTTCAATTTAAAAAAAAATAATCAAATTTCTTCATCAATTTAGGCTAATCTGTATTCTGCTACATATTTTTGGTAAAAAAATCCCAATAAGCGTATATTGATTGGTTTGCGCCTATATGTTTATAGCATCTACATGGAACATTTATGGAATTTTTATTTATTTTTCTTCTACTCGTAATGGTGGCAAAAAGCGACTTATAGCAGGACTGTGATGTTGCAGTGGACAAATTGGACACACTGCATCTGGTGACAAGCTCAGGGTTCCCAATGATTCGGCATTATGGTGAGTGGAACTATTTCATTATAATGCAGTAATAGAAATAATGTGATTTCATCATCCTGACACCATATCAAGCATGGTGTTAGGATGATTAAAGTGCTAAAACCGGCCATTCACCAGACAAATAACACGCTGCCAAATTTCCCGTCAAACCCCCGAGACTACATACCACCTCGCACACCACCACCCATCCGCCAGTTGCCTCCACCCCCGGTCATTGGCAAAATTTTGTTCCACGAAACAGGTCCCTCAAGAAGGGGGGGGGGGGTGTCCCTGAATGGCAGTTTGGAAATGTGGTCACCCTAGCTGAGTATGGTCTGAAAATTGCCTAAAGCTTTAGGTTCAGAATTGGACTAGCCTGTTGGAGGATCTCCCAGTGTGCCCTGATTTTGGAGTGGGCACATTTCCTAAGTATGCAACATCCACCACCATGCAAGCTATCTCAGGCAGAATGATCTTCTGAAGTCATACATCAGGCAAGGATGTGGATTAGGTGTAGCCAGGTGCTGATTGACAAGCTAAAGGTTTGTGAATTAGCAGTGACAATTCTGATATCCATGCCCCCTGGAAGCATTGTTGCTACATCGTCACAGGAAGCTGCATTAGGTGGACTTCACAAGCAAGGCTCAACAGGTATTTGTGGGACTTTGCTGTACATCTGTGTATATCTGTACGTGCAGATATACACATAATTAAAGCAGATCTTCACTGCATCTGAGCACCACAAACCAAAAACACTATTTAATTCATTTTTAATATTCAAAGCAAACTTTCCCATCTATCCACGTCTCTCATGCTTTATTTTGTTGAGAAATCACTTTGAAAATCACTCCCTGGCATTGCTGTCCGTGGCCATCTTGAGTAAGGGCAAATGATTCATGTAGCATTTACTTCCTGGAATTCATCTGCCCTTAGCACAAGCATGCATGCAGGAGAGTGTGTTTAGCTGAGCAAACCCCTCCTCCTCTCCTCCTGAAGACTCATGGGATGTATAAAATAATTTGCCTAAGTAAGACACCAGGAAGTAACTGATGAAATGTAAAAAAAAAAAAAAAAGTTTCAAACAAGTAAATATAATATACTTTCCTGTTTATTTACTAGCAGCATGAGGATTAAAAATAATAATTGTTGATTGGGAGAGTGAAGTTCCACTTTAACCGCTTCCCGACTGGCGCACACACATATACGTCGACAGAATGGCACTGACAGGCATAAGGGCATACAGGTAAGTCCCTTTGAATATGCCGCTGTGCCATCGCATGCGCGCCGCCGCTGGGGACCTCCGTGAGTCCGGTCATGGGTCCAGCGGACTCGATCGCCGGGGGATACCCGCAATCGTCTCACGGTGAGGACGAACGGGGAGATGTGGAAGTAAACAGCATCTCCCCGTTCTGTCTAGCAACAAGTGACACTGATCTCTGCTCCTTGTGATTGGAGCAGAGATCAGTGACTGTCAAACACAGCCATGCCATCCACAGTTAGCAACATGCCCCTAGGACACACTTTACCCCTACACTGCCCCCCCTGGTTAACCCCTTCACTGCCAGTGTCATTTACACAGGAATCAGTGCATTTATATAGTACTGATTGCCCCAAAAATGTGTCAAAAATGTCCGGTGTGTCCGCCATAATGTCGCAGTCACAAAAAAAAAAAAAATCGCTGACTGCCGCCATTACTAGTAAAAAAAAAAATATTAATAAAAATGATATAGAACTATCCCCTATTTTGTAAACGTTAAACCAATCAATAATCGCTTATTGCAATTTTTTTTACCAAAAATATGGAGAAGAATACGTATCGGCCTAAACTGAGGAAAAAAAATGTTTTTATATATTTTTGGGGGATATTTATTATAGCAAAAAGTAAAAAAGAATGCGTTTTTTTCAAAATTGACGCTATTTTTTTTGTTTATAGCGCAAAAAAATAAAAACCACAGGGGTAATCAAATATTACCAAAAGAAAGCTCTATTTGTGGGGGGAAAAAAAAAAAAAGGACGTCAATTTTGTTTGGGAGCCACATCGCACAGCCGCGCAATTGTCAGTTAAAGCGACGCAGTGCCAAATCGCAAAAAGTGCTCTGGTCTTAAGCCAGCAAAATGGTCTGGTCTGAAAGTGGTTAAGTGCTGCAGCACATTTATTTAAAGGGAGTTTTACTGCAAGGTGTTTTGCAGTAAAAGTAGGGTGTATCAGAAGTGAAGGCCATAAAAGTAAAAATAGGTGCTTGGCATAAGCTGTTGGGGAGGAAGAAAATAATAGACACAGAGGTTATTTTTAAAATAGGAGCATGAATGTATTTATACATCATATATTAATGTTAACCTGTGAGTGAGATTTGTTCCAAAAATTTTCAGCAGTTCGTGTGAACATTAACGGGTAGCATGTTTCTAATGTGGGAAAAACTGTGATTTTGGGAAAAGAGATTCTGAGAAACAATACAAGTCACTCAATTAGTAAACGTGGTAGAGAGAACATATTGTGGAATTGAAGAAGTGAAAGCAGAGATATGGTATGTAATACCTGGTAGGTAATAAGGGTAGGATTAGAAAAAAAAGATAAAATGTATTTTAAAGGGAGAGCACACATTTGACAAAATAAGATCATGGTGGAGTTAATGGACTGGGAGAGTCCCAAAGAAACTTTTAGAGGAAGGAATTTAGAAGCAGAGGAAGAAAGCAGGCCATCAACAGGAAAGATGAAATCAACAATAATAAAGATAGCTACAGTATATCACGATATAGGAACAGATATAACAAGGCAAAAAAGGTCTAGCTGAGATTAGCCAGAATTATAGATTATTATTACTATTATTATACACGATTTATATAGTGTCAACAGTTTACGCAGCGCTTTACAACGTAGAGGGGGGACAGAATATTTACAGTACAGTTCAATACAGAAGGGACAGGAGGGCCCTGCTCGTAGAGCTTACATTCTAAAGGGAGGGGGTGGTGGTACAAAAGGTAATAGATTTGGAGAATGATTTGATGGGGGTGGCTCGAAGACAGTTGTTAGGTGGGTGTGAGATAGGCTTCCCTGAATAAGTGAGTTGTCAGGGATCTCCTAAAGGTGGACAGGTTAGGGGCTGATCGGACATACCAGGGCAGGGAGTTCCAGAGGATGGGAGAGACTCTGGAGAAGTCCTGAAGGCGAGCATGGGAGGAGGTAACAAGGGAGCTAGAGAGCAGGAGGTCCTGGGAGGAGCAGAGGGGACGATTTGGGTTATATCTGCAGATGAGGTTGGTGATGTAGCTGGGGGCAATGTTGTGGGTGACCTTATATGTCGTGGGTTAGCATTTCGAATTTTATACGGTGGGGTAGGGGAAGCCAGTGAAGGGATTGGCAGAGAGGGGCAGCAGTCACAGATCGGTTAGTGAGGTGTATTAGTCTAGCAACAGCATTTATAATAGACTAAAGGGGGTATAGCCTGCGTATGGGTAGGCCACTAAGGAGAGAGTTGCAGTAGTCAAGGCGGGAAATAATCAAGGAGTGAACAAGTTGCTTTGTGGTGTCATTAGACAGGTAGGCCCCTTTCACACTGGGGCAGGAGCCGCGGCAACGGTAAAGCAGCGCTATATTTAGCGCTGCTTTACCGTTGTTTTAGCCACGGGATTCGGCCGCTAGCAGTGCCGTTTTAACCCCCGCTAGAGGCATTGCCGCGGTATTACCGCGGTGTCCCATTGAAATCAATGGGTAGGAGCGGTATAGGAGCGGTGAATACACCTCTCCTATACCGCTCCAAAGATGCTGCTAGCAGGACTTTTTTGACCGTCCTGCTAGCGCACCGCTCCAATGTGAAAGCCCGCCGGCTTTCACACTGGAGTGAATGGGGCCGGAATTTTTCAGGCGGTGTACAGGTGCTATTTTTAAAAATACCCCAGTGTGAAAGGGGCCGAAGGGTCGAATTCTGGAAATGTTGCAGAGGTTAAGGCGAATGATTTAGCCAGTGATTGGATGTGGGGGCTGAAGGACAGGTCAGAGTCAAGAATTACACCCAGCGCCCTGGCATGTGTGGAGGGACCAATGGTTGTGCTGTTGATCTTAATGGTAAAGTCATGGGGGGGGGGGGGGGCGGGTTGGAGGAAATATAACAAGCTCAGTTTTAGAAAGATTGAGTTTGAGAAAGTGGTGTGACATCCATACCGATATGTCATTCAGTAAGTTTGAGATCCGTGAGGAGATCGAGGGGGTGAATTGAGGAGTGGAGAGATAGATCTGGGTGTTATCGGTGTAGAGGTGATATTGGAAGCCATGGGAGGTTATCAACTGGCCCAGGGAAAAGATATAGAGTGGGAATAGGAGAGACCCAAGGACGGAGCCTTGGGGTACCCCAAACGGTAAAATGGAGCTTGGCTTTGACATCAGTTTGAAACACTTATGAGACCAGTCAGAATCCACTGACAAGGCCATTTATTCAGCAATTGCCCTCTTCCTAAAATAAATACGACCAGTTTTAAGCCACCTTTGAATTTCCATAGACTTGTATTAGGAGAGAAGCAGTTTTTGAAACAAGAAAAAACCTGTTCACACAAGCCAGTAAGGTTTCCAGCTAAATTGTTTTTTTTTTTCATTTTGGAACGAATGATAACTGATAAGGAGTAAAACGTTTTGTCCTAGTGATAGCCTTACAAGAAAAGGAGGAAAAGGATACAAATGGGACAGAAGGGCACAAACAAAGATAAAAATAATCCAATACAGTGGCGGCACCCTTCCTTTTTGACCCCTCCCACTTCTCATAAGCCCCATCACTTATATAAACCACCCATTCTGTCCCCTGTATTCCACTTGCTTCAACCCATAGTGTCAGAAGTATACAGCTCAGCATCACAGGACAGAATATACAGCCCCAGAATCACAGGACAGAGTATACAGTTCAGCATCACAGGACAGAGTATACAGCTCAGCATCACAGGACAGAGTATACAGCTCAGCATCACAGGACAGAGTATACAGCTCAGCCTCACAGATCAGAGTATATAGGTCAGCATTACAGATAGGGTATATAGCCCAGCATTACAGATAGGGTATATAGCCCAGCATTACAGATAGGGTATATAGGTCAGCATTACAGATAGGGTATATAGGTCAGCATTACAGATAGGGTATATAGCTCAACATTACAGACAGGGCTCTGAACATCATATACCAGGCTCTACATTATACACAGGGCTCTGTACACCATATACCAAGCTCTACATTATACACAGGGCTCTGTACATCATATACCAGGCTCTTTATTATACACAGGGCTCTGTACATCATATACCAGGCACTACATTATACACAGGGCTCTGTACATCATATACTAGGTTCTACATTATACACAGGGCTCTCTACATCATATACCAGGCTCTACATTATACACAGGGCTCTGTACATCATATACCAGACTCTACATTATAGACCGGTGTATTACACCATAGAAATCACACATGTGTAGTTATTGGGTATTCGTACGATTGATTGCTCTCGTTCTGAATCCACTGCTAGATACTGTATTTAGTATTTTAATTTTTTCATAACCTGGTAAACCATTTATAAATACAAATAATAAAATATTTTTTTTTCTCTTTCTCACTGAGACAGAGCCTACCAATTCGGGATTCTGAAAAAAGGCACCGTTCCATCCACTGAGCCGCGGCGTCACTTCCGGTTTTTCACTGGCACAGAGAAACTGGAAGTGATGCCATGGCTCCGAGAGAAAGCACCGCCCATGTCCTATGGTGGTGCGAATCAAAAACATGACCACAACAAGAATGACACTAAGATGGGAGTGTTCAGGTGAATTGCATCGCGCCACAATGCAGGACAAAACCAGGCAAATGAAGCGTCTCACATGCAATCATGTGATTGCAAAGACGTCACGCTTCCCATAGTGCACTGTGTCTGGCGCCCAAACACAGTGCACTTAAAGGACCTTTTTTTTTTTTTTTTTTAAAGGGCCTTTTTTTTTGGGCTGGTTCACTGGTTCACACTGACATCTGTGAACCACTAGGGCTGTCAATGTAAAGTTAACCGCTTCAGCCCCGGAAGATTTTACCCCCTTCCTGACCAGAGCACTTTTTGCGATTCGGCACTGTGTCGCTTTAACTGACAATTGCACGGTCGTGCGACGTTGTACACAAATAGAGCTTTCTTTTGGTGATATTTGATCACCTCTGCAGTTTAAATTTTTTGCTCTATAAACAAAAAGAGAGCGAGAATTTTGAAAGAAACACAATATTTTGTACTTTTTGCTAAAATAAATATCCCCATTTTTTTAAAAAAAAAAGCAAATTTTTTCTCAGTTTAGGCCGATATGTATTCTTCTACATATTTTTGGTAAAAAAAAAATCGCAATAAGCGCATATTGATTGGTTTGCGCAAAAGTTATAGCGTCTACAAAATAGGGAATCGATTTATAGCATTTTTTTTTTTACTGGTAATGGCAGCGATCTGCATTTTTGGGACCATTGGCATTAATACAGCGATCAGTGCTATAAAAATGCATTGGTTACTGTAAAAATATCACTGGCAGTGAAGGGGTTAACACTAGGGGCGATCAAGAGGTTAATTGTGTTCCCTAATGTGTGTTCTAATTGAAGGGGGGAGGGGACTGACTTGGGAAGATGACAGATCACTGTTCATACTTTGGATGAACAGACGATCTGTCACTTCTTTCCTCAGAGAACCGGGATCTCTGTGTTTACACGTAGTGTTACGAGCGATCACGGGAGCCCGGCGGTCATCGGCCCTAGTGGCTGCCTTAGGAACCGACGTAACATAACCGCGATTCGCCTGTCCGTGCCATTCTGCTGCAGTAAAACTGCGGCGGCTGGTAGGCAAGCGGTTAATGACACCTCCAGATGGTTCGCAAATCACAGTGCTAACTGTGAACACCCATGCGATCCAATTCCAGTGCGGACCAAAAAAAAGGGTCCTGCACCATTTTGGTGCAAATGTCATGCGATTTCAGCCATACAGTTTGTAAGGCTGAATTCATATCACACATGTGATCTGCACAGCAATGAGGTGCGAATCACATGCGATGTCTGTGATTGCACGAATGTGAACCCAGCCAAAACCATATGAACAAAAGTTGACCTTGGTAGACACCTTTAGAAGTGTTATATGGTTTTATCCCAACTGGCAATTTTGCTGGACAGTTTGGACTTTTACAGAAAGTGGAAAATAATGTATCTACTGGCAAGATCAACAGGAATTTCAATGATGCTACAGGGAAGACTCAGAAAAACATAAAACTGCTGTTTTAATGCTACAGGTAGACACAGAAATAATGTACAAAAAGCAGTGATTTAAAGCTGTGATATTAAAACAAAAGTAAGACATAGAAAATGTTCCTTGCTTTATTTGATTTAAGTCTTAAATTATTCATAAATTGAGCATGTGTCCTACATGTCTGCATATCAGAGATATGGCCTAGAGATATAAAATGTGTTACAATATAAATATTTAAACTGATTTAGACAATGCATAAACCAACTCTGTCTCTAAAAATTAAATGTGGATTTAGGATGTCTCTATGAAGAAGGTAATACTTACCTCATCCACTGTCTGCACAGCTGAATGTCACGCTGATAACTACAAATTGCCAACTAAAGACTCCTACAGAAACAAACACTTCTGGGGACATCGATCTCCTTCACCCCCACTGCATTCATTGGTTCCCATCCACCAACCCCTAAATCACCAATACATCCTGAAGTGATGTAGGGGTCAATGGAAGAACCACTGAGACCAGTGAGGTATCAGGCGATTGGCCAAAACAGAAAGCTTAGATAGACTAGCCGATCTATAAAATGCAAAAATAAAACAGATTGTAGTCCAATTTGCTTCAACAGGGGAAAAAATTCTTCCAGACCCCTTATTAGCAATTTCAAAGTTATATACAGATATTTAATTTCTCAAATATGTATGCAAAAAATTCAGTAAATCCCTTTATAATTTATTTAGAATACTTTTTTTATTTAGAATAATTTATTTAGACACCCTCCCAGAATAAGCCGACCGTGCTGTAGCCATCTTTTGGCTATGGCCCAGTCGGCAATTGGTTATAAAACTCACATTTGATTTGCTGAAATCAGTGTGGGGTCAGTCCCCAGTTGTTCCGGTCGCTCCGTTCGCTCCAGTGGTGTCAGGTGATTTCCCACGCAGGCACGTCAACAGGTGCGTCAGATGTTTGAGAACGGGGGGCTTGGCTTCAGTGTTCGGAGCATGCGCCATGCCCCCTCGGACAGGTCCCGCTATCCCCAGAGAACTGTGGGAGATGTAGTTCACGGGAGCGGACAATTTAATGTCAGTGTATGACTGTAGTGTAGTTTGTCACGGCATGCCCACAGAGAGGGCTTGGCGTGCCGGCAGTGGCACGCGTGCCACGCGTTCCCCATCACTGCCCTATGATATACTGGAAACACCCAAGGGAAACCTAAGACTGTTGAAGCCAGTGAGGATGAAGAGGGTGACACGGAGGGATTATCAGCTTCACGCCGGGCCAATTCATTGATTACCCCCATTGGGGATCTGCTTTATCTGACCTGCTGGTAAAACAGGGGGCAGATCTTAAGGTGAGGGGCTAGAGCACAGTGGTGGAGGAGAGCACCAACACTATTTGATTCTCAGTGCACAGTTTTGGGTGAAGATTTCACTTTGGAAGAAATTTAAGACACTTTTTTCATTACTGGAAATTATCCATTATTTTTATTGTAGTATTGGTAGCGCAGCACTGTTTTGGAAATTATTTTGGATTAATGTGAGGTCCTCATATTACATAGTTTTGGTAAATTTAAGAAATATTGTACAGTCAGAATGTGACATGTATGGTGAGTTTTACAGTAGTGAACCTCTTTATGTGCAGTCAGAAGGGGCACTTTTTAGGTGACTCACTAGTTAGTGAAGCCAGATGAGACTGAAAGCCCTTGAGCTTGTAACTATAAAACAAATCAGCAATGACAGTTTCCATATACCTGTCTTTTCACACTCACATCAAATGAAACCTGCTTTGGAGCCAGGCTAAGGAAATTCAAGCATTTACACACTCTCAAAGCGGAAGTAAACCCATCGATTTAACAGTTTAAAAAAAAAAGGCATGCCGGGAATGCTAACTGCACATTGGCTGTGCTCTCAACCAAACAGTCAAACCATCCAATGGCTGGTGTCATAACGGATCACATGTGCAGCACTGTGGCAGTTGAAGATTAAACAGAGGCAAAGATGGCAGCTTCCTTGGCTGAAAACGATTGGGGGGTTTACTTCCACTTTAACAAGCAGTAATTCATTTTTAAAGTGACTCTGTCACTAGATAAATAAAAATAAAAATACTCGCTCTAAAACACATCTGTTTTGCAAAGACATAACAAACAAAATACAAAGAGAAAATACATGTGTTACAAACTCTATAAGGACACCTAAATGCCACACACAACATCAAGCAATCTTGCCTCTTTTCAGGGCAAGGTAAAGAATGCTATCTGCAAGCTTTATATGACATAGGTTTGTGTGCTAATGAGGCAATTGAAAACACATGCACAGTACATGAAACACACAAAATGAAAGTTCACCCAATGTAGAGACACAACTTCAAAGGGGGTACACCTGTTAAGGATGTCCTTAAATTACTAACCCAAAAACACACTCTCTGAGCATGCCCAGAAAAGTCCAAGTGTTGTTCACACACAAAAAAAAAAAAGAAAAAAAAAGAAAAAAAAAGTCCCTGAGCATGCCCAGACCAACAAAAATGCATTTCACACACCAAAAGCCACAACAAAAAAACAAAGTCCCTGAGCAAGCCCAGGACAACCCAAATGCAGCTATCACAAAATAAGCCACCCCCTGTCCAAAAATAGGCACATCATCCAGCATGCTACAAAATTACAGATGGGACAAACACTCCACGGTCCAGGGGGGAGCAAACAAAGAGCCTAACATGGGCAAAAGTTATACAACAAATACCATTGCAGTCTATGGGAACTGACTTGTTAATTTTGCTAGTCCCCACTTGGCTGGCTTATATTCTAGTTATTGTCCTTAAAATGGGTATGGGGGCCCAGGTCCCACCCTGAGGGACATATATCAATGTCACCAATTTGGACAACCCCAAAAACGAAACAAGGAGAAGTGCCTTTAAAAAATGCTAAATTGCTTAAAAGCTAGTAACTTGGGGGCTTACTCTGCCTGTAAAGTGGTGCTTCTGTAGCATGTATCCAAAATGCTGCTTCAAAGATGTACGGCTTTAGAGAAAACTTACAAATCGACATTGCAGCTGCAAGATTTTAACCCCCAAGAAAAACATCCTGCCCCCCGCCCCCCCCCCAATACATACAAGGCCATTTAGGTCTGTTAAAGCTTAAAATGAGAACCCACACGTGATAAATACCACCCCAAACTAAAAAAATATTGGCCCCTCCCACACACTTACAAACCCCTAGCCAAACACACAGCAAGCTAGCCCATGAAAGGGGGGTGGATGCTTGGGGGAAAGAGGGGCACGGGCACCCCAAAAGTCAACCACCTTGTTCCCATATTCAGGGGGACAAGGGCCTCTTCCACACAATCCTAGGCTGGGTTTGTGGGGGACTGCAGACAGGGGGCTTTACAGAATGTGGAAAACCCTTTTAAACTAGTGGGATGTGCTTTCTCATCCCTTTCCTAGGTGGCTCTGTTGTATGCTCTGATGTGGTTTGGATTGGTGAAGGCAGATCACAGCCTTTGGAGAACAGAGTGGAGTGTGGAGTTCCCAAAAGTTAGCCCATGGAAATCCAAGCGATTAGAGGGGGGGGGGGGGGGGACAAGACCATCGGAGAATCGAGTGTGGAGTTCCCATTTAAAAGTTATCCCATGGAAATCCAAGGGATTAGAGGGGGAGAGAAGAGCATTGGAAAATGGAGTGTGTAGTACCCCTTTAAAAGCAAAAGCTAGCCCAAGGAAATCATATGCATTGGAGGGGAGGATCAAATGCCCTTTTAGGAGGAGCTAGAGGAGCGAGAGTCTTTTTACATAATTGTAACAAGGTGCATGTCATATGTTGGCAACGTAACATGCTAACATGACCTGTGTGCAAATCTCCTTAAAAAAATACATAAAGGCGAACCAGCGTAAAAAAAAAATTCTCAAGTTTAGAGATGCGCCCGTTCAACCCGTGTAATTGCATGTATGCTGCTTAACATTTACTAAGATTTTGGCCGCGCAGTGAACAAACGCATGTGAAGGAGCGCAACACCGTTTGCGCATGTGCACTGCTTACATTGATCTCACGCAGTTCTAACCGTACTTGCGGGCACAGCAGGCTTTCTCTGAAAAAGTTACTTTCTCATTCTATTTTGGGCATATTTGTTACTTGGGCAGTTGTTACTAAGCTTCCTGTGGTTTTGCACAGAGCGCTCCCAAACCCATTCGCCTAGGGTCCCCCGCTGGCGATCTTGGCTCTTCCTCTTCTTCTTGTGTCCTCATAGCAAGCTACTTACTATGGGGATACACAGTGAGTGCTCGCACCTGAGCTATGTGTGCTTATAGAGAGGCCCCAAATAGACACACACAGTGGCTTAGCCGTGCCCCCCCCCCCCCAGTTCCTCCTCACTGCATTGATTGACAGCAGCAAGAGCCAATGGTGCTGCACAAGTCCCTGTGGGAAGAGGAAGTGAGGGGAGAATAGATGCAGCAATGCACAGCGCTGGATCTCTTCTCCCCTCTCTTCCCCCTCACACAGGGAAGGGGGAGGATAGAAAGCCATAACATATTTTTACCTTAATGCAGGGAATGCATTAAGGTGAAAAATGTTTTGGCTTTAGAACCACTTTAATTGGCTTGTCTCAACACTCTAATGCTAATTTTGCTGGACAGTTTGGTCTGTCAAAGGAAGTTGAAAAAACAACAAACTGCCTGCTTTAATAGGTGGAAATAAACGAAAAAAAAAGCATAAAAGAAGGAAACAAATGCACTCCTATCCGGGTGCTTTAACCCAAACGGTGAACCACATTAAAGTCTATGGGAGCCGAACAGGAAAAATCAAAAGTGTATATTTTAAAGGCTTATATGCAAGTAATTGGCCATAAAAGGGGTATGGGGTCTGGGTACTGCCCTGGGGGACATGTATCAATGCAAAAAAATGTTTTAAAACAATTGTTTTTTCAGGAGCAATGATTTTAATGATGCTTAAAGTGTAACAATAAAAATGAAAAATTCCTTTAAATATAGGGCCTGGGGGATCCCCTTATTCTGCCTGTAAACTGGCGCATCTGTAGCACATATAAAACACATAGACCATATCGAAAATGCTGCAGCAAAAATGACACTTCTAATGAAAAAAAAAACAAGTCAGATCACATTTAAAATGACTCACAATTGCAATCAACGGCACCTGGCCCTGCTCCTTAACAACCAGCTTATACTGCACTATGATTGGGCAAAGCTTTGCCCAATCAGGGAGCAAAATGCACTGTGCAGCGTGAAGTGCATTGCAGGGCGTTCAGTGCAGCGAACACCCGCCAAACAACCAGCAAATTCGAGTGTTGGATAACCCGGACGAACGGGCCAAACAGCCAATGTTCGGCCCAAACTAATGCTCAGGCCGAACCGTTCAACCAACATCAGCAGCCACCACATGTAAAAATTGGTAAGGTGCAATATATACAATTTTTCTTTTGGGGTTTGGGTGAGAAGCCTAGTGTTACTGCACATCTTCACCATCACTGGAGTGAGCTCTCTCTCTGATTCAAACCCCCTCATATGCACTTTCTCTCCTCTGATGCAGTGCATGAGCTCTGAGCTCAGCAAAGGCATTATTCAACTTTGGTCAAAGCTGCACAGCTTGTTTTTTTTCCAAAAACACCCCTTATCTACATAGGCAGTTTTTTTGGCAATAGTGAACTAACCCTTTAAGCATTTGCAACAGTTCATTGTACCAGGTTCTGGAACCACTGGACATCACTAAATATAAAGTTATATATAAAATATGAATTTTTTTTTTTTTAACTATAGTCTTTAACTATTTGCATTAACAATTGGTTCTTTTAGTTTCTAAGTGAACACAATTATCATACACTACATATATATATATCTGTGTGTATTTTTTTTTTTTTTGTGAGCCACAAATTTTAGATTGTTCGAAGATCACATCAATGAATTACAACAAGAGAAGGTAAAACCTTACCTGTTGTCTGTTTTTGGGCATATATGGTAGCATCGTAGAGACATGAAACATGAGTTCATAATCCTTATACGTGGTATAAAGGGAATGTGTTCCTGTAGAGTCAGCTAGAGAAAATAAAATCATTATATCAGAGTTGTAATTTTTATCATATAAAATCTGCAATGCATTTCTGTATTAGAGTACTAAAGACCAGATTACTTTTTTCTTCCTTTTCAAATTTAAAGTTGAGTGCCAGATATCTAAATACATGCATGGAATGCATATAAGGAAGGCATTTTACTTGCTAAAGGAAATGTTTTGTTACCAAACTGGTTCTGAGATTTACACAATTTGGCTACACAGTACAGTCTTGTCTCAAAAGACAGGGGGCCTTAGTTTAAGTACATCCAAAGGCTCCTGTGTAGCAGTTTAACCACTTGCCTACAGGGCACTTTCACGCCCTTCCTGCCCAGGCCATGTTTCAGCTTTCAGCACTGTTGCTCTTTGAATGACAATGTCGCAGTCATGCTACACTGTACTCAGATCACATTTTTATCATTTTTTTTTCACACAAATAGGGTTTTCTTTTGGTGGTATTTACTCACTGCTGGGTTTTTTTTTTATTTTTTACTAAAGAAAAAAAAAAAAAAGACCAAAAAATGTGAAAATATATATTTTTTACTTAGTTTCTGTCAGTAAATGTTGTAATTAAGTAATTTTTCTCGTTCACTGATGTGCGCTGATGAGGTGGCACTGATGGGCACTGGTGGGCATTGATGAGGTGGCACTTATGGGCACTGATTAGGTGGCACTGATGAGGAGGCACTAATATGCTGCACTTATGGGCACTGATAGGTGGCAATGATATGTGGCACTGATGAGCACTGATAGGTGGCATTGATGGGCACTAATAGGTGGCACTGATAGGCAGCACTGGTGGGCACTGATAGGTGGCACGGATAAGTGGTACTGATGGGCACTGATGGGTGGCACTGATGGGCGACACTGATGGGCATTGATGGACAGCAGCGATGGTCATTGATGGGCAGCACTGATAGGTGGGACTGATAGCCAGCATGGACTGGCATCACTAATAGGCACTGATTGGTGGCACTTATGGGCAGTGGTGGGCACTGATTGCTGGCACTGGTGGGCACTCATCGCTGGCACTGATTTGTGGCACTGGTGTCGCTATTGTAATCAGGACACTAATGATCAGTGCCCTGATTACACGTATAGGTGTCTCATGTGCGGAGATGCTGCTGATCGGCTCTCCTCCTCACACACTCTGTTAGTGTGAGGCAAGGAGTGCCGATTACTGGCATCTCCATGTTTACATGTGGCCGGCTGTGATTGGACACAGCCGATCACATGGTTAAAGAGCCGCGGACGCGGCTCTTTACAGAGATCAGGGTTGCGCCGTGTCCTAGCAACACGGCACGGCCGCAATCGACATGCTACGCTCCCGTTCAGGGACACCATCCTTTGACAGCATCCCAGAACGAGAGCCTCACCGCCCCACGGGCGGCAACTAGTTAAAAAAGTCCAAATTCAGTTAAAAAGTGATGTGCAAGCCTCATAATATTAAGTGCTTGTAAACCTCTGAAATTAAAAATCAACAAAGCATATCCATCTATCGTGTGTACTTGCCTATCTCTAAAGCACCAAGTGCAATTTATGTCTGCTGTCTTATTCTTCTGCTATCTGCATAAGTCACTTCTGAAAGTCTATGCTGACACCAGACAATCCTGGGAGATGGCTTCACCCCTCTCCTGAACACAGCAGGTGATTTACAGCCTAAGCTTTGCATGTTTCCCTATGAGGTTGTGTAGAGGGTTTTTTTTTCTTTTCCCTCCACTCGGGTTTCAGATTACACTCAACTCCCTGATCTATGCTGTGCACTGTGTGACATCACATCTCTGCCCCCTGCTTTCTGGAGCTAAGAAATACTGTCTAAATTCTAAAATTTGAATGGATGTAGAAGAGAGAGGGTTGCTGATAAACAGAAGTAGGAGGATTTGTTTAACCTCTGTGTATTATCTGATGCCAGTCTGTGGATCAGCTGATTAACTAGGTATATGTAACGGATTGCAGCCACTTTAAACACAAAACGTACTTCACCTCCCCTGACTGAAATACAATTTCCAATGTCACTGTATTACTTAATTCCCTTTAAAAAAATTTTTTGTCTCAGGCTTGCCAACTAATTCTTCAAGTGGTAAAATGTATTGCTACCAGACTAAAAATAAACAAAAAAATGTATGTTTTCTGATGTCTGAATGCAATAGATGAAGGAAAGATAAGTGAAATTTTATGCATACCCCCCAACAGTCGCAGTTCTGGAACAACAGTTCCAATATTTGGGTCTCAGTAGGGTTGGACTTAATGGATTTAGCAACAACATGGTACAATTTTATCCCAATATAGTGGTACCATTTGGAGTGACTTTTTAATTTAATTTAATTTAAAATATATTTTTACAATTTATTTGATATCAAAAGGTTATTACTCAAGAAAAGAAAAGTCAACTACAATACGGTTGAAGCTAAATAAACCAAATGTTTTCTAACTCTAGGAAAACAGAAAAATACAATGTTCATATACACATACATATGAGAGCTGTTTTACTTACTTAAGATTTTGTGTCCTGTTTATCCAGTACTGAAAATTACAAAATCCTACCAGAAAGCACATCTAATGGGGTTAAGCAATACAGCTAGGTCAACTTCTGGCCCCCAGCTGAGATTAAACAATGATGAAAAAGCAGCAGCAGATGGAAAAACTGAGCCTTGTTTCCCCTACTCTCTCCTTTTACCAAGTTCCTTGGCAGCACCAGTGCTTCCAGGAAAACAAACCTGGTCGATGGTGCTAACTGCCCCTCTCCCAATCTGCTGGGAGTCTGGATACATGATTACAAGAGGCAGATATTACTGTAAGACAAATTGCTTTCAATATTTTTTAAATTAATACACAACTGCAATAACAACTGTTTAGATCAGCCTGGAGCTCAGCTTTAATCAAAACGATAAATAATGAAAACAATTATAATTACAGTTTAAAACTTTAAAATATAGCTGCTTGACACATTTTACTAACAAAATTAGTTCTGTTCAGGAGAGACCATTAATTGCATATCTGTTTAAAAAAAAAAAAAAACAATATAAACACATTATGTTGCATAAAATGTAAAATATACTATAAAATAATTTTTTATTATTATTAAAAATGGAATCTAGCTTTGTAGTGGGTTACAACTAAAAACTCGTGGCTGAATACAAATGCACGCCACACTTTTCAGATATTTATTTGTAAAAAAATTGGAAAACCATTTATCATTTTCATTTCACTTCACAATTATGTGCCACCTTGTGTTGGTCTATCACATAAAATCCCAATAAAATACATTTACGCTTTGATTGTATCATGAAAAATTTGGAAAATTTCAAGGGGTATGAATATTTTTTCAAGGCACTGTAAATAAAAGATTGTGGGTGGAGCCATGCAAATTATCCACTTCACGACCGCTCACTGTATATATACACGTCATTTTTTTGAAGAGGGATATCTCGGTAACGGCAGCAGCTGCTGCCACAACCGAGGTATCCCTCTTTACAGTGAGCGGTCCCCTTTCCGATAATGGTGGTCATCACGGCGGATTCACCGCGAGATCACCGTTATCTGCGGCGGGAGAGGTGCCCCCCCCTCCCGCCGCTCTCCCGTGCCTTCCGCCGCTTACCGGAACCGTCGGCAGCGGCGGAGGCGATCGGGTCCGTTCCCTGCCTGTGTATAGAGATGAGTGACGCTAAGATGGCCGCCACTCATCTCTATACCATAGGAGGGCGGAAGCGACGTCAAAAACGTCACTTCCGCCCATACGTCTTAAAGGGAAATTTACAAATGTCATTTTTTTAAATGTCATTTTTTTTATTTTATTTTTATTTTTTCCATTGAAGTCATTTTTGACCCCATATCTCATATTTAAGAGGACCTGTCATGCTTTTTTCTATTACAAGGGATGTTTACATTTTATTGTCTAGGATGTTAGAAAAAAAAACAATATATAATGTTTGGGGGTTCTAAGTCATTTTCTAGCAAAAAAAAAATGTTTTAAACATGTAAACACCTAAAATCCAAAACGAGGCTGGTCTGGAAGTGGTTATTGTGTACACTTCAGTGTCTATCTGTGATTCCGGAGTTGTTGGACTTTAACCGAGATACTGTACAAATGAATATAAAAAAAAACATTTTAGAAAAACTCCATATAGCTTGTTCAAAATTTCTTAGCCATCATCAGTGCAAAAATATAAGCTTTATGGCTTCCATAATGTAGGGGTTGGGGAGCAACAATGTTACATTTTGACTGTACTTCTGTTTTACAGTGTCAACCGAGTGAAAAGGTAAATTTTAGAAGATGCTGTAGAGCTAAACCCCCTGAAAAATGTTTTATGTCTTTATTGTGCTCTACTGGTTTGATCTTTGCAGCTTGCAACAGTAAAGGGAACACACATTCAAGACATTTAAGAAGCCATAGTTAGTCTAGCCATACGTCTCCATCTATAAGTAAAATATCACTTTTGAGCAATCTGACCCTCCAAGGTATATTAATACCACTTTTTTGTATTTAAAATACCAATCATTCACTTTTAATACACAACATACATATATTTGCAATTTTTATGATTTTGATTTATATCTATATATGTCCAAAATTACTATTATTGGGGAAGTCCACCCTAACACTAAAATCGCTACATCTACAGACATCCATGATATAAGACTAACCTATCTAGCCCTGTAAAGAAGAAATCACTATACATACCTTTTTTGAAGCCGATCGAGTCCAGTCTCCAGTGGTAGAAGCTCTGCAGAGGACACAGCTGACAACGGCTGTGAAATGGATGGGATGTGACATCACCAATAGACTTACTATGAGGCTTCCATTGTCGGCTGTATCCTCTGCACCCACCTCCACAGCGAAGCCACAGCTGTCAGCTCAGCGTGGGTTTGGGTCGGATCGGCTTAAAAAAAGGTATGTATACCGATTTCTTCTTTACAGGGTTAGATAGGTTAGTGTTAGATCATGGGTGTCTGCAGATGTAGAGATTTTAGTGTTCGGGTGAACTTATCCTTTAAGTGATTTAAAGTGGCTTGGGATGGTGCGGCTAAGGCAACAGTCCATTAGGTAAAAAAAAGTGTAGAAATGTTTTACAATACTTACATTTATTATCTAATTGTGCTCTGTATTTATTAAATCCCTTTAAACGCACGCGTTGTCCCAAAAGATCAAGAAACTCCTCAAAAGCCGGCCCTGCATTTTCATTATTGTACATCTCCTCTTCTGTACTCTGTCCTGCTTTGCAGTACAGGATACCAACTTTGTGTTGAAAGCTCAGCTAAAAATAAAAGAATGACTGTTCAGGTTCAGGCAAGTATTTTACACTCAAAACAAAATTCTACTAATTAACATTTATAAATAATCAGAAAAAAACTCTGTTCTAAATTATATGTTTTTGCAACAGACCTCATTTACTAAAATGTGTAGAACAGTAAGCTGAAGAGTGGTGCATTATAGAGATCTTTGGCCTGATTCTCTGGGAACGATTTTAACTCTTGTTAGATGATATAAGAATTTTAGGCTGTATCTGTGGCCAAGCTGTGACTACTCAGGCAACCGCAAGGATTTGTTAATCAAAATACCTTCTGATTTAAGATAGCAATATACATGCAGTAACAGTAATAGAAAGTTGGTCTTCGCCAGCCGATGAAATTCAGGTGGTGCTCATATACTTTTTTTAATCAAAAAGGGTTTTATTAAACTTAACACACCCAGTTATAATCCGGTGACAGCAGGTGCTCATTTACCTAAATGATCTAAAGGCTTAATTTTTTTAAATGAATGTAACAAACATGTTATAATTACCTATTGTGTGTAATGGTTTTGCACAGTGCAGCCCTGATACTTCTCAGGTCCCCTGCCGGCACTCCTAGCTCCACCACCCCACCCACCTTATAAACCCCCAGCAAGCCGATTTATGGGGGCACTCGTACATGCTCATGGGCTGTCCCAAGCCCTGCTCCATAAGAGACACGGAACAGGACTTGTCCCCACCTCGCGCTCATTCCTCACTGGCTCTGATTGAAAGCCAATGGCTTCTGCTGCTGTAGCTGAACTAATGAGGATCCAGATCGGGCTCAGGAATGTGTTTAGGGGGCTGTGGGGGGAGCTGCATGCAGAAGATTTTTTACCTTACTGCAAAAAAAAAAACACTTTAAAGTCTAATTCAAAACTCCAGTTTTGGATATAGAATGCAATGGTTATCACTTCATATGATATAAACGTTTACGATATATTGTATGTTACTTTTCATACCATAATCACTTGTGTGATGTATTACAATTGCAAGTTACCTTGTATACACAAGAATGTTATTATCTTTCTTTGTAAACCTAAACTATATTTAACTCAATACAATAAAATATTTTAAAAGAGAATGCAATGGTGAGAATCTCTGTTGGATTTTAATTGCTGTCTGTGCCCTTACCGGGGAGTCATTTCCTAATGACCATTGTCACCAAGATCATTGTGACTGTGACCATTGACACCAAAAGAGGTAAGAAGTCCAAAATTGAATCACTAGAACAGGAGGTAAGAAGAAATATTCTAGAGAAAACTTAGAGGGGACACCCCCTGACTTTGGAGAAACTTTCTCTCACGTACTGTTTTGTCTGTAGACTAGAAGTGAAAGGAAGTCTCCCCCATGGGAAAAATAAAGCAAAGACAAACCAGACAGGACATTTAACCCTTCTTCAAAACTATATACAAATTAAAGCCTAAGTTTTTAAACAAGTAAATTAATAAAAAATTAGCACAAGGGACATAATGTATCCCTTGTGCTGCTGTGTCCTCTTTTCGCTGAAATCTTCCTCCTCCAATACTCCCCACCCCTGCAATCTTCAGGTGCAGCAAGGGTTACTAGAACAAAAAGAGTGTCACAGGCACTCATCAAGAGTGCCCAACTATGCCTGCCCTTTCTGCCTAGCTGCTCCCTTCCTATGTAGCACAGACCCAGGACTGATCTGGGCACATGGTAGCTCTCACAATCACTCAAGTCAGAAAACAGCCTGTACGTGTTTTTTTGCAGTTTATTTTGCTACGAGAACTGGGATAAGGTGAGGGTGAGCATTGGGAAGCACAAACACCTTCTAACCAACTGTAATGGAGAACTTTAACTCTGATCTGCTCCTTCAGGGTGAGAACCACCCTCCTGAATGTGAAAGGTAACTAGATTTCAAACAGGAACTCCTCAATAGGAGTACAATCCTGGATGTACTGCTGTAAGATCTCCCAAATACGGCAAAAAATCTCTAGTATCCACATGGCAGGTACTCATAGTGCCTTGTACACTGTGTTGCCATCTGCAGTACCAGTCAACTTCTGTACTTCTCTTTGTCCTTGATCCTCAGATGAGCTTTCTGCATGCTTTCAGGAGGCTAGAAAAAGGAGCTGGGACCCCAAAAATAATTCTTTGAAGCTGCAGGTAGTCTCCCAGGGATGCATTAGCCCTCAAGCTGGGTCTTACTCCCCTAGGAACAAAAGACAGCTGTTCCAGGCCCCAGACTATTTATACCCCTCTCAGCCCCCTGCTGGTCACTAACCCCCCTGAGCAGGAATTGGCTAAAAATGCATGAATATGCAAGCCAAGGTCAAAGCTCTTTCAACCACTGTATTCCAGAGTTCAGTGGGATGCAGGAAAACTAGCTGAGCCTGCACCAGTAGAACCTAGAACATACACTAACAAACAATAACTGCTTTCCCTGGCTGCAAGGCAGACAAAAACTACATTTACCCAATACTAGTGCCTACTGAGGGGAGCTACACTTAGAAGCCATTACTACAGCTTCCATGAATGAAACAGGACCTATGAATGGAGAGCAGGCGGATGATTGATAGGTCTACCCCCTCTATTCAGAAATCATGTTTCATTCACAGAAGCTGTAGTATTGATTAGTTAATTTTCACCTTTCTTTCACCTTTGTTGTATATCAGCACCGCTAATCTCCAGCAGTATCTTTGCAGTGATTTTCTGTCAACATGCATACACTCTAGAGATGGTTGCATGGAATAAATTTAGGTTGGGTTTCCTGATGCTGATAACTTGCAGTCACGGCTAGAAGATTGTGTGACAGGATGATAATGCAGGAGCACAACTGGGAGACCAGAATAGAGAGATCTCACTCTATAACAGGAGTTTTGAAAACATGGCTATTGGTCAGGTGAGTCTAGGTAAATAAATCACTTGTGGGACTTCTCTAAGTAGATGTATATAGCCAAGTATGCTATTATGAATTATACAATAACCAGCGAACACTGCTCTGTAATTGACCCCGCAAACTAAGACATCCAATAAGTTTTTTATCTGCAGTGGCGACTTTCTCCGCTTTTATAAGGTTTGACTGCTATACTCTGAGCACATGATGTTGGACATACTGTGTTATGTGCAAGGCTTCATATCATTTGTTTATAAAAATGAACTAATGCAGATTTGGTACCTTCCTACTACAGACTACATCAGAATAAGGACTGTGTGAAGAATTTTCAAAGTTATGGTTTAGATCTGTATAAGCCTTGGTCTATAAAATAGGATTCGTACTGTTACTAAATGAGCTTTGAGAGCACATGGGTGACAAAAGCTGGCCATAGACGGATTGAAAATTAGACGGTTTAGCTGGTAATTTTAATCAGTGTGTGGTAGTCTCTGTTCAACAGAAGTCAATCATTGCTGCAGAACTTTTATTTATCAGAGGTTGCAGCCAGTAGGCTGCAGTCACTGATCAGTGTAGGCTGACAGCGGCCAGTGGGGGGGAGACTCCTCCATCCACCTCGCCTATGTTGGATGTGGCGAAACGCATGGGGAGGAGCCTGCTGTGACGTCATCTGGTTACCGGAAGTCCACAGGAAGCAATTTTGTATATGACCATAGACTGTTTACAAAGTGCTTTGATACTTTCTAAATGTGAGTTTTATTCTATTTTTAATAAAGACAAGGTTTTACTGGTATACACTATGTGGTGTTTTCCATTTATATCTTTGCCATGAAAACACATGGATGTATAATTGAGGAATTTATCTGGAGGTAACCTTCATGAGGCGTGGAGTATACCTAATGTTGTAAGGAAGTTTGGGAAGATACCTATGAGCCCTATGAGGTTGATGTACTTTGTATCCTTTCTATAACCAGAAGGTAATGGCTATATGGTAGTCCTTTAGGGTATTACCTGGTGGAGGACCTTTTAACTTTCTTTCAGGATACCTTCATCTCCTAACCGTTTATATGGGTGGATGTGGTCACTTTCATCAGATTTCAAGTTTGGACTTTGCACATGATTATGTATTTTTATTTGTATATTACAATTATTTCTCTGATATATTTGAACTTTAAACAAAATGTATTTGCTCACAGTGTTGGAGATGTTATATTTATATTTTTTATATATAGTACTGTACATTGTGCCTGAGCAACCTATACTGAGCTCAAGCTTTGCTACGTGAACAATGGGGAGCATTCTTATGCCTTAATAAATACAGACTGTGAAAATCAGTATCGGCACAAAATCTTTGGACAGTTTTGGTGATGCTCTGTAACAGTATAGTCAGCATAGGTGTGCGTAGCCTATTGCATTAGGGTGTGCACCCCAAAGCTCAAATACACATGTGCAGTAAAGCAGTGGGTGGTGTCAGTAGTTCTTTGTTTTTATTATTTTATTATTATTTTTTACAATTTTATTTATTAATTTCTATTTTTTTTTATAATATTATTTTTTTTCACAATTTGTTAGGAGCCCCATTGAGGGGCTTTGGGCAAATCGCACATCTGGCACACCCTGTGGGCACGCCTATGATAGTCTGTAAGGCAGGGGTCTCAAACTGGCGGCCCTCCAGCTGTTGCAGAACTACAAATCCCATCATGCCTCTGCCTCTGGGAGTAATGCTTGTACCTGTCAGCCTTGCAATGCTTCATGGGAATTGTAGTTTTGCAACAGCTGGAGGGCCACCAGTTTGAGATCCCTGCTGTAAGGAGATCTGACACACTACAGCAGCCATTCTCAACCATGGTTCAATGGAACCTTAAGGTTCCTCTAGACTTTTCTTGGAGTTCCTTGAGCTGTGGCTAATTGACCTCCCTTTTAATGTTGCCTGTATAGTTCTAAAGCCAATGTCATATGACAGAGCCAGCTGCATTACATCTTTCTAGCTGCCTGTAAGGGTGGCATTCTTCTTCGTGCCCCAAAGGTTAGGGACTATTTTACCACTGAACTCCAATTAATTGATTTCAGCAGAGGTTTAAAAAGACCTAAAAAACATTTCAAGGGTTCTACTGGGGTAGCAAGGTACAGAAGGGTTGCCCTACAGTGCTTGTTTTCCGTAGGGCAACATGTTTATTGTAAACATAATGCATTTGCTGAATTTGTGTAAAATAAACCCTTTGGAGCGACACACTTTTAGCACTCTGTCATTTAAATCATTAGGAAATAGGCACTAATGCTTATATATTCACAGTTAATGTCTTACAGGAAACGACATAATGCGAACATATGGTAATTATGCATTATTATATTCTCACTAACAATGTTTTATCCCTATCTTCCATATATTCTATCATTCAACTTGTGCTGAGCGATATTAGAAACTAATGTAGTGCAGATAACCACTGCTGGTATAATCAAATTGCTGGCCAATTAGGCTGAACTCTGTACTAAATAATCTCTGCCTAGGGCCAGAAATCTAGCAGTTTCACACTAAATAATATATGAAAGAGTGTTTGATGATGTTGTTAAGAAGTTGCAGGAGTAAATGAGAGTTGCCTACGCTTTAATAAGATGAAAGACATACTGTTCAAAATATCTTAGGGATTATTCCTGTTGCATACAGATGTACATTTAACTACATCATAACCAGATTTGACTAGCAGATTATGGATAGAATGCTTTTTTGAACCCCGATATCTTAGAATTGTCTTGGTGGAAATCATTTCATATGTAGACCATGTACATATCATTTATAAAGAAAACATACTTTGGGATGTCCTGACTTTTACAAGACCGAATCCATTTGCCAGATGCAATGGGATTGATTCACTAAAGGCAAATATGCTGTTCAACCTGTAGGGCAAGCTGCACAGTGCAAGAGAATTTTCCCCAGAGCTTAGTGCATGTTGGACATACATGCACTAAATTTCACTTTGCAAAGCATATCCAATCACATGCAAAGGAAAGAGAAATTGAATTTTTGCTTGCACGTGTTTGGATGATGGGATTCAGCAGAGCTTCACCTCATTCACTAAACTCTGGGGAAAATTCCTTTTCAAAGTGCAATTTCCCTTGCAATGTCTATTTGCCTTTAGTAACTCAACCCCAACGATTCACCTTCTTTCATAAGAGTTTAGTTTATGATGCAAACAGAGAGATAATAATAAAATTAATAGTTTTTACCAAAAATCAATATACTACTGCCTAAAAAGTATTTCAGCATTTATGTGTTATGATATTGCAGCTTGGGATAGATAGTGAGCAATGATGAAGGAAAACAATAGGCACTTTATTCTAGAAAACCATTAGACGTTATTGATTTTAAAATCTTTTTTTGAAGAACAGTGGACAAATACTTCATAACAGGCAATGGTAAACTGATGGCCATTTCATCTTTCTTTGGCAGTTATTGCAGGCAACAGAACAATTAGTTCATGAAGTTCATTTAATATAACTGGCAGAGATACAAAGCAAAGCATTCAATCAAATGATTGTGGAAACTGTGAGAAAAGCATATATTGCAGTAAATGGTTCCAAGCTTCCCCATGTGTATGCAGAGTTTAAAAGCAGTGTGCCAGGGGTTAATAGAAAACATGCAAGCTGAAGTTTAGAGAGTCTTGTATGCTAGTGGATGCTATGTTTCTTAAAATTTTCATTCCTCTGCCCTCCTGATACCCATGCAGCCAGTGGCAGCTCGTGTTTTTTTGTTTAGGGGGAGCATCAAACAACCACCCCCCCACGGCATCTCAAAGAGCCCCACCCCCCACTCACTGTCTGCCAGTCGGTCCACTTACCCCCATCTAGGCGACAGGCATCAGGCAGCAGCGGGGCATTGGGTAGCGGCTCCTGTATCTTCTCCTCCTCCCTCCTCCTTACTTCCGACATGCGTCTCCTTCCCTCCTCCTAGGCGTCCAATAGGATGGCCTGTCCTATCAGCCAATCGGTGACGGGTATCAGACCCGCTTCCTGATTGGCCGGGAGGAGGATCAGTATTGCAACAAAGAAATATTCATTCGCTGTTGTAACACCTGAGCGGGCTCATAGCACAATGCTCTGCGCCATGAGCCCACCCTATTTTGAAGCCTATTAGAGCCTCTAGCTCTAAACAGGTGCTTCAAAACAACACCCCTGCCACTGTAATTCAGGTGCCCGGCGTCCTGAAAGGGGCCGGACGCATGAATAGGGGGTGGTGGCGGTGATGGATAGAGCATCGCATCGCCGCATTGCTAGAAGGTGGAGGGGGTGTGTTCTTCTAGTGCTGCAGGGGGTTAATAAGAGCACCTCCACTTGTCATAGGCATTTTTTCAAAAGTGCTGAATATGCTCACCCTTTTAGCCCCCCTGCTTCATCCATACAAGCTATGAAAAGCACTCTATGATTGATGGAGGTAAACTTTTGTTTCATCTGCCTGTCCCCCATTTATAGAGCATTTTCATTGCAAAAGGCAAATTCAATTTATTATTAAATGCTATTTTAAGTATATATATATATATATACACACACACTGAGCAAAATTATAAACGCAACCCTTTTGTGTTTGCCCCTATTTATCATGAGCTGAACTCAAAGATCTACGACTTTTTCTATGTACACAAAAGGCCTATTTCTCTCAATTATTGTTCACAAGTCTGTCTAAATCTGTTAGTGAGCTCTTCTCCTTTGCCGAGATAATCCATCCACCTCACAGGTGTGACATATCAAGATGCTTATTAGACAGCATGATTATTGCACAGGTGTGCCTTAGGCTGGCCACAATAAAAGGCCACTCTAAAATGTGCAGTTTTACTGTATTGAGGGGTCAGGGTGCGAAAAACCAGGCAGCACATCTCCTATACATAGAGTTGATCAGGTTGTTGATTGTGGCCTGTGGAATGTTGATCCATTCCTCTTCAATCGCTGTGCGAAGTTGCTGCATATTGGCAGGAACTGAAACAGGCTGTCATATACACCAATCCAGAGCATCCCAAACATGCTCAATGGGTGACATGTCCGGTGAGTATGCTGGCCATGCAAGAACTGGAATGTTTTCAGCTTCCAGGAATTGTGTACAGATCCTTGCAACATGGGGCTGTGCATTATCATGCTGCAACATGAGGTGATGGTCGTGGATGAATGGCACAACAATTGGGCCTCAGGATCTCGTCACGGTATCTCAATAAAATGCACCTGTGTTCATTCATTGTCCATAGCATCCGTCTGCCCATACCATAATCCCACCACCACCATGGGCCACTCGATCCACAACATTGACATCAGCAAACCGCTCACCCACACAATGCCATACACGCTGTCTGCAATCTGCCCTGTACAGTGAAAACTGGGATTCATTGAATGTGAGCATTTGCCCACTCAAGTCGGTTATGACGACAAACTACAGTCAGGTTTGAGACCCCGATGAGGACAACATACATGCAGATAAGCTTCCCTGAGATGGTCTCAGACAATCTTGGAGGTGAAGATGCTGGATGTGGAGGTCCTGGGCTTGTGTGGTTACACGTGGTCTGTGGTTGTAAGGCCGGTTGGATGTACTGCCAAATTCTTAGAAATGCCTTTAGAGACGGCTTATGGTAGAGAAATTAATATTAAATTCAAGGGAAACAGCTCTGGTGGACATTCCTGCAGTGCCAATTGCACGCTATCAAAACTTGTGACATCTGTGGCATTGTGCTGTGTGATAAAACTGCACATTTTAGAGTGGCCTTTTATTGTGGCAAGCCTAAGGCACACCTGTGCAATAATCATGCTGTTTAATCAGCATCTTGATATGCCACACCTGTGAGGTGGACTGATTAACACAGATTTATACAGATTTGTGAACAATATTTGAGAGAAATAAGCCTTTTCTGTAAATAGAATAAGTCATAGATCTTTGAGTTCAGCTCATGATAAATAGGGGCAAACGCAAAAGTGTTGGGTTTATAATTTTGCTCAGTATATATAAAACCAATCAGTCATAATATTATTACCACTGACAGGTAAAGTGAAAAACATTAATTACAATGCATCTGAATGTGGAATATATTAGGCATCAAGTGAACATGTTGTGCCTAAAGCTTATGTGTTGAAAGCAGTAAAAATTAGCTAAAGGATTTAAGTGACTTTGACAAGGGCCACATTGTCTAGACAACTGGGTCAGATCAACTCCAAAACTGCAGCTTTTCGGGATTTTCAAGATTTTTAATGGTCAGGAGTACCAAAAGTGTTTCAAGGAAGGAAAACTGGCAAACCGGAGACAGGGTCATGGGCGGCAAAAGCTCACTGAAGCATGTGGGGAGTGAAGTCTGGCCTGTGTAGTCCGATCCAATCCAATAGAAGAGCTACTGTAGCTCAGTTGGCGGAAAAAGGTAATGCTGGTTCCAATAGAAAGGTTGCAGAACATACAGTGCATTACAGTTTGATGTGTAGCCGCTGTGTAGCCGCATGCCAGTCAGGGTGCCCATGCTGACCCATGTCCACAGCCAAAAGCACCCACTGTGGTCACGTGAGCATCTGAACTGGACCAATGGAAGAAGGTGACCTGGTCTGAGGAATTGGTTTGAGGAACAGCAATGAGTTTGAGGTATTGACTTCCAGATTTCATCAGAAGTAAATCCAGTTAAGCATATGTGGGATGTGCTGGAGACCCCACCATTCAACTTACAGGGCTTAACATATCTGCTACTGACAGCTTGGTCCCAGATATCACAGCATACCTTCAAAGGTCTAGTGGAGTCTATGCCTTGGCGGGTTATGGTGGGTGGTCATAATGGTATTGCTAATTGGTGTGTATACTGTGTAAATTATATATATATATACATATATATATATATATATATATATATATATATATATATATATATATATATATATATACACATACACACATATATACACACATAGTATCTCAAAAAAGTGAGTACACCCCTCACATTTTTGTAAGAGTTTAATTTACAAAATTACACACATTGTCACATGGTCTCACCTTTGTGAGATACTGTATGTATATATATATATATATATATATATATATATATATATATATATATATACACATATATATATATATATATATATATATATATATATATATATATATAGTCGTGGCCCTATGACCGAGAGAGATGTGGATCACATAAACACGCAACAAGACTTACAACATAAATAGACCTGAGGTGTGCCTTGGTGGTCTGGTCAGTATTCCAAGAAAAGGGGGCATACAGAAGGTAAGTAATGGGTAGTTTGTGAAGAAGAATGTGTTGAGAAGTGCGGAAGGGTGGAAGGGCAGAAGGGCGGCAGGCCACCATACTGGCCTTCTTATATATATATATATATATATTCCAAAAGATAAGGCAACCCACTAGGCATTCTTTTAAAGTTAGAGGAAATTCTGATTACCAATTAATTGAGTGTGTGTGGGTTGGGTAATGCACACTGAGGAAGATTTCTTCTGCACATTCAGTGGGATCCCTTAAAATAACAATAGTTACCTCTACCCATATTAAGTCTTTTTCCTGAAATGTAGTGGATTTGAACAGTGGTGGAAATGACTTGTATGGCAAGAAGATCTCAGAGTGTTTGTTGATTTGCTGAAAAACTAAGCAATTCTTCCAACCATTTTAATATGTTTACAGTAGACAAAACATAACAGCAGGGATAGTGGTAGCAAATGTATAATGACTCAATTAAAGCATTTTTATTTTTTTTCAAAATCAAAATGACCCGATTCCCCCATCAACACACTCGATGTGCTTATTTTGTTCTGACAGCTGGGAGCCTTCCCTGCATCAGAACACACTGATCAGTGTTGCCGGCTATAGCCGGTAGCACTGATCATTTGGGAAAAACCCGACAGACTTGTAGATCAACTTCTGTACAACCCTCCTGCCCATACATAGATCAAAATTTGGCCGCTTCAGTAGGGAATTTTGATCCGTGTATGGCCACCTTAAACATCAAGCAAGATCACACTCAGAACGGTCAGTGCCTTTATGCATATTCTGCACTGCAGCTAAGTGCATACAGACATCTTCCAAACCATATCTGCCAACAAAACTGACGAAAACCCAAAAGGTCAAGAGGAAGGTTCAGCAGGGAGGTATGCAAAGTAGAATGAGCAGAAGTGTTGCCTTTGAAAATACTGCCTTTCCACTGAATCAGGCAGTGCTGAGGTAATTGCGTCAGCACCGCCTGAACTCAAACTAAAAGGGGGTGTTGAGGAGACCAGTCAGTGCACAGAGACTAGGATGGGCTGACTGGTCTCCTGAACAGGAAGTGCTGGCTATGAGGCAGCTTTAAAAGGAACATTTAGGCTTGATTCACACTAATGCGTTTTTTGATGCATTTTGCATTTTGCAGAAATGCAGGGAAACGTTTTAACATGGGTTCCTATGGAACATGTTCACATCAATGCATTTTTGTGCCTCTGCATTTTTGGAAAGGGTCGGGGACTTTTTTTCATGCAAAATGCAGCATTTTGCATGTAATAGAAGTCAATGGACCCGCATCCAAAACGCAAGAACCGCGTTTTTACCGTGATTTTGACACGATTTGCATTTTTTTTCTTTTTTTTTACACTGTATATAGCTGGTTGCTAAGCAACCACCGTGTAAAAAAAAAAAATGCGGCAAAATCGCGGGAAAAACGCGTGTCCAAAAACGCTGCAAGCACCGCAAAAAGCACTGCAAAAACGCTCAAAATCAACTTGCATAGATTTGAATTGAGCCCAAGGTCCCTTTCACACTGAAGCATTTTTCAGGCGCTACAGCGCTAAAAATAGTGCCTGTATAGCGCCTGAAAAAAGCGGGTCCTTTCACTCCAGTGTAAAAGCCGGAGGGTTTTCACACTGGAGCGGTGCGCTAGCAGGACGGTAAAAAAAAGTCCTGCTAGCAGCATCTTTGGAGCGGTGAAGGAGCGGTGTATTCACCGCTCCTACCCATTGAACTCAATGGGGCAGCGCAGCTATACCGCCGGCAATCGGCGCTTTTTGCCGGTGGTTTTAACCCTTTTTAGGCCGCTAGCAGGGGTTAAAACCACCCCGCTAGTGGCCGAATACAGCTGCTAAAATGACGGTAAAGCAGCGCTAAATATAGCGCTGCTCTACCGCCGACGCCCGCACCGCCCCAGTGTGAAAGGGGCCTAAGAGGAGCATAGCTAAAAAATAAAATATGTATATACTGCATGCACATGGGTAAGCCATTCAATTCATTTCTGTAAAATAGCACTTCTGCCCAAAGATGGTCTTTAAATTAGTTGAACATCTAATGAAAATATTCAAGACTGTATGGATACTGAGACAAAAATATGTTATTTTTTTTATTTTTTACAATAAAGTTTAATTTATAATTTATGATTAATTTATAATTTATTATTAATTTATTAAATGTATAATTTAATTTATAATTCATAATTTATTAAATTTATAATTTAATTTATAATTTAATTTATAATGTATTAATTTATAATTTATATTTATAATTTAATAAATAATTAATTTATATTTGTAATTTATGTAATTAGAGGAATTCATCTTGTGACAGCCTCATGGGGAATTGATAAGGTCCTGAGTAAAACTACATATACTTTCTATTTTTTTATGTATTCAACAATGCATCTAATAGAAAAGGTCACACAATACAAAAATCTAGCTGATAATTACATTTTAATATATATATTTGTATCTGGTGCAAAAAAAACAGCTGGATCCAAAATAGTAGTAATGATTAAAGCATTAAAAACACACATAACAAATTTGTCCATTGTACATCCGTGGTTGTAGGGTGAGTGAATGCACATGTGGATGTGTGTATTACCAGGGGTAGGTAGCAGCTGTCCTCAGAGTAGTAGCCAGCTCCGTACAAATCACATTTTGACTGTTATACCAAAACAAATAAGTAGATCTAAAAAGGACATACCCCTTGTTCATCTAGTTTGAGCAGCTGCTCTGGGACCTTTGGGGAGTTCAGAGCTTGTCGAAGGCACTGCACATTAAGCTCTGGTATGACATATTCAAGGACTTCTTTGTGAGGAAGGCCACGTGCTGAACCATGCCTCGCTGTTGATGGCACTGCATCTTCTAAAACTGCCCCTCGGAGAGTTGTAAGCTGTGAAGATGATGGGATGTGTAAAGCAGAAATGTTAGTACTGGTATATCACTGAACCTTTATTTAATGAATATGATAGCTGTTAGATTGTACTGGTTGGAAAGCTTGGCCTAAGCCAGCTGATTAAAAGATGGTAGTTATTTGTTCATGAATATTACATGGCGCAAGCCAATCCGTGATACAGTTTAAGAATGTTAGCAATGCATTTAGAGATATACAGTATACAAATGTACCAAGTAATAGTCATAATGTAGATCATGTAACAACCCAACCAGCTTGTACTATTGCTCAGTAACATGAGCCACCCCTAGCTTCATCTCAAAAGCAACTGTTTAGACACTTCTTGTTCCTCACTACTAGAAAACATTAGAAGAACATACAGTGCAGTTACTCATTTACTGGTGTTTATCAATGCTAAACTTTTTTTAGGTTAGAGCAAACAATGATTAAACACCCTGTTTTTTTACTTAATTAATTATTTAATTAATTTATACATTAATTCTGTCTGTGTTCAATTGGTGGGACATTTCTTCACTTCCTGTGTCATAGGCACAACAGGAAGTTAAAGAAAATCTTTTTAAAGAAAGAGAAAATATCCGCTCTTCAACAGTTTTCACCGGTGTCTTTACAGCCTGATTTCCATTACCTCTTGTCAGCTGACAATCAAAGAATTATGTATTTACAATAACTTTTTGCCCCAGTTACAATAATCATCAAAGCAATAGTCAACAGGATGAATCGAGAAGGTCAACTGCTGCAGATGGGGGCATAGCAATAAAACCCAACAGAAATTCAAACACTTCCATGCTCCATTCAGAACTAAGAAAAAATTAACTTAGATACAACCCAAACAAACATTTAATAAGCTAAAGCCTCTATCACAATATGAACATACATATACATATATATATATATATATATATATATATTTTTTTTTTTTCATTATTATTGTTTTTGTAAAAACTATTTTTTTTATTTGATAAGTACAGTATATATCTTGGTACACTGGAGATAATACACCTATATGAACATACATTTAGAAACAAGTTGGAAGCAACAAACTCCACAACCTGGAAACCTGGAACCATAATAACCTGACCATATGCGGTCTAACTGTGATCTGCAGGTTAACTCAGGTTAAATCTCAGGTTAATTACTTTTTGTTTGTGGTGGAGATTACTGTATCCACATAAGTGATCAAGCCTTAACCCACTCCTCCTTAGATGGCACAGTTGTCTTTTCTGTGCTCATATGTAACCAGTCATGATATGTTTTCATATCATTTGTAAAAACTAAATACTTTTAGGAAGATAGGGTAACAGGGTTTGTTTTGGAACAACAGCCTAATGTTACTTTTGCTGCATATTTATAACGTATGTTGATTTTAGCTGTTGGTAAGGTCAACTGAAGTGTGTATATTCTTATTGCTGATATAAGCCTTCTCTGGAGGCCCAAATTACATTTGCAATTTAAAAAACCAACGACAGCTCACCTTTTTGTACAAATGTGGAATGGTGTACAAATCCACTTTACAAATCGGGAAACAAGAAAAGTAAACAGCAAGTTGAGAATCAATATAGTCAAAAATCTATTTGTTTCATTAGGACACTCATACAGGTTCCCAGTTTACATGTTTTGACCAAACAGGCTTAAATATGGCTATGTTTAACACCCCGTCAGCTCAAACTATTTAAAGTATAACTAAAGGCAAAATGTTTTTTGTTTCAGTTTTAGATAAAGTAGAGAAGGATTAGAACACCTGTCAAGTTTTTATTGTTATCTGTGCCCCTGTTAGGGAGATTCACCCTTTCTATTTGCCCTGTTTATGATTTTCACTGCATCACTTTCACTTTCAAGCCGGCTAAAGATAGCCGGGAGCCGGCTAAAGATAACCCTTGCTGATGGCTTCTTGTGATTAAAGATTCACTCTTTGGACGTACGCAGTACATCCAAAGAGCTGAACTTGTTAAAAAAACAGCATTATGACCCCACAGGTTCTGTAGAAAAAAGGCCAGAAGGAGCTGTCAAAGTCACATGACAGGCTCTCCTCGAATCATGAAGCTCTCTCTGCTGCACTGAACAAAAACAACTCCCGGTGTGGAATGTCGATTTTTATACAGTGGTGTTTTATTTTGTCTTGGAGAACAGAGGATACAGTGTTCCTGGAAGAGTGTTTTCACAGCAGTGGACTACAAAGCCTCTTGCAGAGGGGTTGGACTCCGCTAAGTGGAGTTTGTCCATTTCCATCCGACTTTCATCCGATCCTAATGAAGGATCCGTCTGTTTTTAGCAGACCGGATCGGATGCTGTCACGTCTGTGGACTTCAGCCACTCCATGGAGAGCTATAGATGGTCCGATTGGGTCCGACTGTAAAACTGACAACAGACCCAATCGGTCCATCAATGTGAAAGGGGCCTAAAGAAGAAAATATACAATTATTGTTTTTCCTTTTGGTAATTTCTCATTTAATGAAGATTCTTAATTTGGACAGTTTTGGACTTTATCCACCATTTGTGAGTTACAGTGTTATTTTGTTAAAGCTGTTTGATAAAAGCAAAAAAATAGCCATTGAACCTTCTAAAAACCCAGCCAGCTGATGACTGTGCTCTCTGCCTCTGCTGCGAAGTTATCAATCACATTGCTTTCAGTGCTCTTATGGGAGTTGTTTGGAAGTCCTAACACATTTCCTTTCCTAAGGTGGCAGTGCTGCTCTTCCAAAAATACCACCCAAGGACAGATGCAGTATTACTGGCAGGATCAACAGGTGAAAATGAAGGCAAAAAAAGAAAAACAAACACAGCAATATATTCAGTATGTGTTCTTGGGTTTATACAGTATATGCTTTAAAGCGGAGTTCCACCCAAAAGTGGAACTTCCACTTTAAGGCCTCTTTCCTGGGTCCTATTTGTGAAACTTTTGGGGAGGAGAGGGGGAGCAGGTATCCAAATTTGACAGGTATCAGCCCCCCACTTCCGTTCCGGTCGTCTAGGTGACCGGAATGAGAAGTTCTCCCTCCCGAAGTCTTCTGGGACATATGACAGGTCCTAGAAGACTTCAGGACCTGTCACAGACCGCAGCGCCACTCGTGCATGCGCAATGGGCACCTGTCTGTGAAGCCGCAAGCTGTCACAGCCGGGTGCCCATTGTAGAAATGCCTGGCACCGCCAAGGAAGGACACGGGTAGAGAATGGCTGCGGGGAGTACACCGCTGGACCTGTAACTGGCTGTTTATTAAAAGTCAGTAGCCACACTTTTTGTAGCTGCTGACTTTTAATAAACAAACAAATGACTGGAACGTCGCTTTAAGTAAGTCAGTCTATGGTCTTCAATGGATGGGTTATTGGAATAGATATAAAAAGAAACTTAATGACTGCAGCAAATTATGGTTGGCATTTGTCAATGAATGTCATGGCCACTAAAGCAGTTATAGAGTTATGGTATTTTATATTTACATGGGATAAGCTTGAAGGTACAAGGAACCATATAATTAAAAAACCTTCCACGCTGATTCAATAAGTGTATTTACTGAGCATTTCATTACAGTTTGCCAGAAATCAGTCCAACCGTCTAACAATTTATGTGTGGATAATCAGCTTACCATTTAATTACACATGAGTGTAATATATGAGAAGTGTTGTGAAAGCAAGAGACAAGTTTTGATAAGGCTTAGAAGGGTCTTTGTCTTTGATTAAAAAAGCTATACTGTGCTAATTTGCAAGTAATTAAACTGTTTATTTTAAAGAGTGTTACTTTGTTCTCTGTATATAGGTAGATGAAACACAGACAGACATGTGCTTTGGAGCAGTTATAAGAGGTCCCTCAAGTGAATGAAGGGAATCTCCTTAGCGGGAGCACAGATGGTAATAAAAGCTGACAGATGTTCTAATCCATCTCCACTCTATCCAAAACTAAAAAAAAAAAAGTTTTGCCTTTAGTTATACTTTAAAGTTTGAAGTTTGAAAACTTTGTGGCAAATCTCACTAAAGCCTATGGGGGATGAATCTTGATATTCAATTTTGACCATTTGTAGGACTAATAAACAAGGAATTTGCAAACAAAGGGAACTGGAAGTCAGACATTGCCATGGAGAACCCATGGCAAAATTAAAAAAAATTTAATAGAAAATTCCCCCTACATAGAATTGCCAGCTCACACTAACTGCTCCAACATAAACTGTCAATATGGCTGCTGTGAGCCCACCCTTTTATTTAAAGGGGACCAAGTTGTCCATTCCTTCAAATTATTGGCTTTTGTGACTCAGTCAAACAAAGCAAAAGGTTATTCGCTGCATCATAGTTTGTTCCATAATTCTGGTGATGAACTGCAAAGTGTTTGGCCAAAAGTTCAGGATTCAAGAATTTCATGAATCCCTGGGGCTTACCATGGACCAAGGTGGTGGTGAACCAGAACATCTTTTCCCGTATTTAAGATGTTGTTATATGTGTAGCACAGATCCCAGACCGATCCAGCAATTTTGTCCTAGGTTGCATTCCATGTGAAGCACGTGGTAGCCAGGCACACAGCAGTTCACAGTCTCTCAACTCAGAAAACAGGAAGTACATGTCTTTTTGCAGTTTATTTGCTGAATTTGGGTAGGGTGCAGGTGAGTCTTAGGATACTCCAAACTTAGCAGAAAAAAATGATGAAGGAAACTTCTAGCTGTACTGTCACTTCAAGGTTCACCCACCCACTTGAAGGTAGTGATTAGTGGACTACAGCTCAGGGGACCCCATTGCGAAAGTAAAACCTGAGCCAATGGACTTTAAGCAGATTTCTCAAAAATTAGCAAGGACATTAACTGCTTACCTGCAGTGCCAGGCTGCTCCTGTGCAGTATGCCTCCAGCTCCAATCCTCTGTAGACTTCCTGCAACTGCTCCCAGGAAACTTTGAACATGGTTCCCTTAGCTTTAACCGGATGTGGGACCCAGATGGCCTCTTCTAAACTTCAGCTAAGTGACCTAGGAGACCACAGCCCACAGGTTGGGTCTCTTCCCACAGGACAAGGACCCTGCTTTTCCAGGCCCCAGAATATTTATGCACATTTCAGCCCCCTACTGGCTATTCTTCCTGCCAGGGATTGGCTGTGGCTGCATAAATATGCAAGCGAGGGTCTGCCTCTTCCACCCACTAAATTATGGAACCTTCCAGAAATCAAGGGAAAGCTGTCGAGCCTGCAACTAGCAGAACCCAGAACAGCCAAAAGCAATCAAACATCACTCCACTGGCTACAGAAGAGCCAAAAACGAAATTTACCTAAAGCTGTTAGCAACCTAGCTACGAGGGTGCTACATATGGCCAGTCAATGCATGGCAAAGCTAAGGTAACAACTCAACAGATGAGTGGAAATTAGGGAATAGAAAGATGACTCACAAGACGAATTCTAGTTTAAGGCACATCCTGTTGTGCATAATATTTAATTTGGTTAAAAGCCAAAAATCCCCCTATTACTTTTGTATCTATTCTCTTGTTTTGTGATATAGTTAATTATTATTTGTTAATTTTTTTCCCCATATAACATATTAGAAATATTAATATAAAGTGCATACTTTGCCTTGCATTTTTTAAGGAATCTTAATACAAACATACACCAATACATATTTCATGGCCAGTTGGTTTACACACCAATTAATTTTACAGTATCTGGGTAGTTGAAGGAAACCCATAAAGATAGAAAGAGCTCCTTTTGACCTCTGTTATCTTTGTATTTAATGTGAAGGGAAACATTCTTTTAAATGTAATTTAAAAAGTTGTGAAATTAGTTCATATGATATAGGTTTAAGTGACATTAAAGGCAAAAATTTTTATATTTAAAAACAAAAATGTCATACAGACCTGCTCTGTGCAGCAGTGTTGCACAAAGCAGGCCGATCCTCCTCTTCTTGGGTCCCTCGCCAACTCTCTTGGCCCCTACCTCCTGTCAGGTGCCCCCAGAGAAAACAGCTTACAATAGGGGCACCCGAGCAGATGCGCTCCCAAGCCGCTGCTCTGCGTGTCCATTTAGACATGGATCCGTGGCTCGGCACTGCCCCCTTCCCTCTCTCTCCTCTCTTGGCTCACTGGCTGTGATTGACAGCAGTGGCAGCCAATGGCTCCTGCTGCTGTCTCAGCAAATGAGTGGGGAGAGTCCCCAGAGAGCCAATGTTCTTGTGCGCAGTGCTGGATCGAAAGCGAGCTCAGGTAAGTATTGGGGGGGCTGCTGCACTCAGAATTTTTTTTACCTTCATGCATAGAATGCATGAAGGTAAAAAACCTTCAGCCTTTAGGCTGGGTTCACACTATTGCAAATTAGATGCAGGTTTCGCATAGCAGGAGATTGTGACTGGCTCATTATGGAGCCGGTTCAGACATCTCCACAGCGGCTCCGGTGTGAATTGCACTTGAGCCCTGTGCATCTTTTGGTCCATTTCAGGTCCGAATTCAGGCCAAAATTTGGGCTGAAATCGGACCTGAAACGGTGAATGATATGATTTTATGTGGAAAAAAATTCTCCAACCCTCTTGGCTGCCAAAGATTGACAAGTCTCAAAATCTGTTCTCTGCACCTTTCACTAAGTGTACATATTTTCCTGTAATGCATTTCCAAATTGCTACCTGGTTTGTGAAGAATGTGTTTTCTTTTAGTGCTGAATGAATTTGATTATATAACTTACATTACTTTAGACCAGGGATCCTCAAACTACGGCCCTCCAGCTGTTGCGGAACTACACATCCCATGAGGCATTGTGAAACTCTGACATTCACAGACATGACTAGGCATGATGGGAATTGTAGTTCCTGAACAACTGGAGGGCCGTAGTTTGAAGACCCATGCTTTAGACCTAACTCCGGGTAAAGTAAAAGATCCACACTGAAAGGGTTAAATGCCTTTTTATGTCTAGAGGATGGAAAAAGCAATTTTATATACCTGATCCTCTGCCCCCCTGGCAGATGGTACTCCCCTATGCGCCGGCAGTAAACTGTTCCTCAGCATCCTCACATCCAATGCTGGGCAATGCAGAGGGCATCTGACCAATAGAGCATAGTAAGGGAAGAAGCTGCAGAAACCGGTCTTGCAGCATGGATGATCAAGTAAATAAAACTGCTTTTGCCAGTCCCCTATAAATAAATGAGCATTTAGACCTTACAGTGCAAGGATTTTTATTTTTCCCCTGAGTTAAGCTTTAAACGTATGGGCTACAGAAGCCACCAAATATTTTTTAGGACTGCTTCTTAAAAGTATATAATTTTAAATTACCAATACTATTTAGGACTGTTTTTATTTTACGTTATTTTACTGTCCTGTAACTTCTACTCTATTTATGCTCTATAACATGTATCAGAAATGTTCTTACTCACACAATACATTGTCATTGATTTCAAGTATCATCATCACACATCAGCCTGAAGGTTTAGTATCAGTAAAATAATTTTTTCAGTAGACTCAGATTCACCATTCATCAAAATAAGAGTTTGACATGTTTACTGCTGATGAGAGATAAATGATGAGTCTCAACCGACAGATTATGAAAGACAAATACAGAGTTGCAAGAGAAAGATATTGTAAGTAAGGGTCAACTAAGTAGTGAAAATGGAGAAATAATGAGGGGGGCTGATAAGAAATAATTAGAGACAAGAGAAGGAACAGAATATTAACTAGGGTCTACGCAGAGATGAACAATTTAAATAATAAGAACCAGGACTTTAGCTTATGATAATTCTTTGTCTTCATTTCCTGGTGACATATGATGATTTATGCTGTGCTGCCTAGAATGTCATCCCATCCATTATTTACCTTTTGCTTGCTCCTAAGGCCAATCAGGTAAGGGTTATATCATGGATGGTGGACTCCATTTTCAGTGTGCACTAGTGCTGGTAATTTGGTGTTAGTATCGTACAGGGCCCATAAATGTGTATAATTAGATGCACAGGTAGAGGGAGTTGCTCATTGGACATGCTTTTACTGAGGCTCACTCAGTTTCATAAAGTTACCATTATGACAACTGTGAATGTATTATTTGCTAGGGTTCACTAGCAACTGTTAGTATTCTTTGCTCTTGTCACTCAGTGGGCTTGTATAAATGAATTACTGTTGTCACTAACTTGTTATCACATACTAATCCAAAGTTGGAGCCTACGAGTCACAGATAGGGAGCAAAACTGAAGATTGCAGTGAGATTCCATCACTCTGTTGTGTCATATAAGCCTTGTTGCCAACAAAAAGAAATCAGTTCTTCTCCTCAGTTATCCATTTTTCATTCAAAATTCAAACTATTCAAACTATTGTACATCATTATCATCTTCTGCTGCTGTTGGCCATGATATACCATCATGTTGGCCATGATGTTGAAAGTGAGCAACATGGAGTTATAGACACCTGGGGCCCTAGCAAAATGTTGAAAATTGGATTGAAACCACTATGTTATCTCTAGTAGGCTTTTGATTCCCAGAGCACAAAATCAAAATAGTGCCTGCTTATCACCAGGGACTGCTTCAAGTCGATGTTGGATGACAGCCTTAGGCCACAGCTCCCAGGTATGTCCAACCTGTTGCTGCTGAAAAAAGACAGGTCACCTAAGAGAATTCCAAAATCGTAAGTAAGCAGTACTCAGCTGGCTGCAGACCCAAGTTAATTTAGGCGACAAAGTCATAACAGGGTGACAGCTGAGATAGGACACAGACAAAATAACAACAGGAACCAGAGAACAGGCTGGGGTGGTTACCATAATATCAAACAAGATAGCAGAACACACACAGGTACAAGTACTGAGATGGAGACAATCCACACAATGCAACAGAAGTCTAAGTGAAGAGTAGGTTGCAACACAATATGAAAGATTGGTTGGCATTTGTCAACGAATGTCATGGCCACTAAAGTAGTTATAGAGTTATGGTATTTTATATTTACATGGGATAAGCTTGAAGGTACAAGGAACCATATAATTAAAAAATCTTCCACGCTGATTCAATAAGTGTAATTACTGAGCATTTCATTACAGTTTTGACAAAACTGAACTCCAGGCAAACTGCTAAATACACAGTTAAAATACCTGTCTTAATTGCCTGCCTGGTGACCTAATTGTTCTCTACTGCAGCTTAGCAACACAGCTAGTGCACCTACCTGTCCCCAGATAGTGACTGGACAGTAAAGGGCAGCAACAGAATGAATAGGTCACCTGCTTGAACTCTCCTCCTGTCCATATGCTCCTTGTTAGCACATGTGCAAGCAAGACACCTGACTGAACCACGTGCCGCCCCTCCCTCCCCTTGTCTGAGTGTCCTTTTATAAGGGATTACAGGAGGAATAATTCAGGTCAAAGTTTGGTATTTGTTTTATACTAGCTGCATTTAAAAATACATTTCATAATTCTTTTAACAATACATAATTGCTTTTACTGGTGTTTGTTTATTGCCTGTCAGGAATTCAGCTTTAAAGTGTATCTAAAACCCCAAAAATATTGCAGCTTACTAGTTCTTAGATGTACTGGCTGCCTTTGTTTTCTTTATACAGGCTTATATCAATTTGTTTTGACCTTGTACTCCTGTGAATAACTCACTTCTTGTCCCTTCAAGTCTACACTTTCTTCTCTACTGTGTCTATGAGGGCAGCCATGGTTGCCACACTGGCTTGACTTCAGACCAGGGACGTGCCGTCAGGGGAGGTAGGTGAGGTAGAGCATTAAAAAAAAAGAAGAACAAAAAAAGATAGACTTCGAGGGTTGTAGTTTGGCGACCTGAGGTCACAGAGACCCCACATTTGGGGGGTAGGTAGCTGAAGTCATACCCCACCACTGGTTTGGGGCTCCTATCTTCTATGGTTCCAGAGATACGGGGCTGCTTGTGCAGCCTGTCAGAAGCTAAATACAGAGCAGCCAGTTTAAATGGCACACTGTGTTTGCAGCAGACTGAGATAATGAACTCACAGTGCCTCGCCTCACTTCTTGGCAGAGGCACTGAGATCAATGGACAGCTTGGAGTCTTTGACCAATGGTAAAGTACCATTTGTCCCAAGCTGTACAATAAAAATGCTGCAGTGGAGGCACGTCTCTCACTGCAGTTTCATAGAAGGGGGCATGTGTCTAAAAGACAAATACTCCCTTCCAGCCCAGCCCTCTTAACTAGAAGGAAAAAACATGTGTTTATGTGTACAAGATTTACACATAATCTAATGTTTTTCTCACACAATTAAGAGGGAGAATGAGAATCTGCTGCTCCTGAAAAGGTACAAGCTAAATCCTATATTAATATGCTATATGTTATAAGGTAATAATTTATTATTTATCTATTTACTGTGAAATTATTGGTTGGAAGTTATAACTTCATAAATTTCTACGTTAAGCCACCTGCTTGAGTACAGTTTTTGAAAATATAGTATATTACCTTAAAAATAATATATAATCATTATTTGTATATTACTTACTTATGGTAGTTAACCCCTTGCCACCCAGGCCAATTCTGAGACTTCTCTCCTGCATGTAAAAATCTTAATTTTTTTGCTAGAAAATTTCTCAGAACCCCCAAATATTATATATATTGTTTAAGCAGACACCCTAGGGAATAAAATGGTGGTCATTTAAACTTTTTATGGTACACGGTAACATAAAACATTTTTTTAAATGCATTTGTTTTGGAAAGAAGTTGTTGAATAAAAAAGTAAAAAAAAAAAAAATACTAAAGTTAGCCTAAATTTTTTGTATACTATGAAAGATAATGTTACGCAGGGTAAAAAGATACCTAACATGTCACGTTTTAAAATTGCACACACTTGTGGAATGGCGCCAAGTTTCAGTACTTAAAAATATCCATAGGCGACACTTTGATTTTTTTTTACAGGTTACATGAGTTACAGAGGAGGTCTAGTGCTGGAATTATTGTTCTTGCTCTAATGTTCGCGGAGTACGTAACCTGTGTGTATCTGGCTCTGATACTAGCCAGTGCCTCACCAGCCACTGACCTCACTGCACGTCCCTGCTTCAGACATGTCTGCCTTTGTTCATCTTTTTTAAATGGTGGATTGTTTGAACTAGTAGTTCTAAGAACGAATAAAGATAAGGTTCTTTGTCCTTTCTTTTAAGCTCAGGAAGCAACAAAGACACTGCATTTCTAGTAAGATTAAAAGGTATTTTTTTTGTATTTGTTAAAAATGTTCTTCACCTAAAAAGTGAAAACGAATGCAGTCACCACACCTATGTGCAGTCACCTTCCAAGCTTTGTTAGAAAATGTGAATACTCAAAATAATATGGTGACATGTGTCATAAAAATTAACATCAACTGTTATGTTATCAAAGGTCAAACCCTGCAGAGAGATGCCTAGTAAAATCATAACCTGTAAAATGATGCCCAGCAGAAGCTGAAACTATGGAGTTATGCCTAGGAAAAAGAAAACCTATGGAGAAACATCCAGCAGACATGGAGTCCACAAAGTAATTTCCTCCAAAACGACAACCTACAGAGCAATGTCCAGCAATATTGGAAGCCACAATACAGAATTGTGTGATACCCATACACAGACAGGAGTACTGGAACAAGGCAGAGGCAGAAGCAGGGTCACTGGAACAAGCCGGGTCGGTATCAGGCAGACAGCAGAAGGACCGGAGGAGCAGGCAGGAGCAATTTCAAGACAGGCCGGGGGTCAAATGTAGGCAAACAGCTGGGATAGTCAGAGGCAAGCCAGGTAATACACAGGAACAGGTTCAGATAGCAGGGCATACACAGGAACGCTGTAGATCAGACAGCAATGTCTCTGTGTGTCAGCCTAGTCAGCTCCCGTGCACACGCATGCACACTTGCGCATGCGCATTTTTGACCCGCGATCGCGCACCAGCAACTCTGGATCTTCTGTTACTGGCAGGATCTTCCTGACACCAGTGGAGACACAGTCCACATGACAAGTCCTATATGCTCTCAAGCAGGGGGTCAGAAACCTTGTGATCATGATTTATCTGTTGATTGCACACAGGTGGAGGATGGATCGGGTCTTGCTGACTCTCTGTCTGAAGTGCTCCTCCTCTACCTACCCCACCTGCAAAGCGGCACAGGGAAGCAACATAACTAAGTGTGGTATTCTTTTAATTGCTGTACTTTTAGCCTGGATCTCCTTCCTGCTCTAATGAAAATGTATTTGATTCTTGTAGCTGAGTGTTTGCCTTTGTCTAGATGAAGGAACTGTGGAGAGATCTTGTGCATGTACTACAATTTACTGTTATGTCTTTATATGATGCTCCCTGTCAAATATATGAAACTTGAAAAGTTAGCTGTTTGGAGTGCTGTCTATTATTTATCTAGACCCCTGCACCCCTAACCTCTGTACTCTGCGCTAAAAATTGACCTCTGTACACTGCCCTACAAGCCACAGACCTCTGTGCATTACCCTACATACTCATGATCCCTGTACTCCGCCCTAGAGACTAATAACCTTTGTAGACTGCCTGACAAACTAATGACCCCTGTACATTACAATGTATCCTACTAACATCTCTACACTGCCCTACATACTACTGGACACTGCCCTACATGCTACTTACACTGGCCAGAACTCAACTCAGCCAGTTGGGCCAGAACTCAGATTAGACAGCCAGGCCAGAATTGAGGCCAGCTAAACCTGAAACTAATCAAGATAGTCAACCTGCATTACCAGATGTCCTACCTTCTTGATGGACCCCTACATCAAACTTGTGGGGTGACCAATCACTCTGCAGACATGAAAAAAAGGGAATGCAAGGTTTCTCATTAAAAGCTGACTTTTAAGGTAGGCCAAGTTTATATTTTTTACAGTGACATTTGTTTTATAATACTTTTCTACATTTTCCTTATGCTGTTCTTACTTTTTGGGGGGTCTTGTTCGTTAATTTCTTTTTATAAAAAAAAGAGCCCTGAACCCTGGTGGTCTTTGATCTCTTTCATGTTGTTCAGATAAATATCCACCAATCAAAGGTTGCCTACCTCTGCTCTAAAGGGTACCAAAGAATCCCTTGGAAATTTGCAGCACACCAACACATACTGTGCTATTTTTGGAGCAGTTTTTTGCACTTAAGTGTCTTTTACATTCTACTTTACAAAGAAGGTCTGAGGCATCTGGGGTTGTGCTGGAACAAAGAAGTTATAAGTTTCATTTCATTTCATTTGGCGTTTCCACATACTGGAACACAAGCGGAATGAGGAAAATCTAGAAGCTAGCTTCAAAAATTTACCTAAGCATCACATTCCTAAGGAAAAACATGACATGGGTCTCCGGTTTGAGAATATTTTGAGTTGAACACAGACTGAGTACATCAAATTAAAAGATCATATAAAGAAAAAAATAGAATTGCAATTCAAAAAAACATGACTTCTATAAATATCTAAAAATTACGAAGTGGATTTATAAGCACACTTACAGTAAGTACATTAAGTACCTAAAAGAAGGGAAAGAGGAGAGATCTATAAACTACTGTATAAGAGGACAGAATGAGAAAGAACAGCCAAAGGGAGGAAAATTGAGACGCTACTGATCCTAATGCCCTTTGTGCTGCAAGAAACAGACCTGGAAGTCCTGCATTTCACAGATTTCCAGACTGCGACTAAGCCCCCGTAAACACGGTCGGACATACCGATCCCCAAATCCGTCGGATAATTTCCGATGGATTTTTTCCGAAAACTGGTGTTTCACACACACACGGTCGGACAAAGTTGTCAGAAAATCCGATCTTTCTGAACGAGGTGACGTACAAAACATACGACGGGACTACGTACAGGGCAGTAGCCAATAGCTTTCGTCTCAAAATTTCTTCTGAGCATGCGTGGCACTTTGTGCGTTGGATTTCTCTACACACGTTCGGAAAAAGACCGATCAGATTTTGTTGTCGGAAAATTTTAGATCCTGCTCTCAAATTTTTTCTGTCAGAGATTCCGACGGAAAAAGTCTGCGAGAGCACACACATGATCGGATTTTCCGACAACATAATCCGATCGGACTTTTTCCATCGGAATATCCGACCGTGTTTACGGGGCATTAGAGCGTTAAATGCTGCACTCTTTGCCAGTTTTTCCCCCCTTCCTCTCCTTACAGATGCTATGTAGCCTAGGTGTTATCTGTTATTGCTGTACATGTGTATGTCAAGCCCTGACATTATTTCTGAAAGCTGAGGAAGAACATAAATCTCAGTGTTGCTGGATAAGCAAAATAGAAGAAGACAAGGTAATTTTGTGGATGCTGGAGAGAAGGAGGATAAAGAGATGTTCTCTAAGCGGCCTCTTGGGGATAACACTGAATCCACTCTATATCTGACAGTCATACCAGCAGCGATCATAAAGATGTTGAATTGTGATGATGAGAAGGAAAGATCAATCCAACTATAACCTCTAATTTAGGAAGACTTGTCTTTTAATTCTATGTAAAACTAAATAAAAACTTTGATTGGATGCTATTAGCAACAACGTTAATTTTCTATTAATTTTCTAATGTCCAATTCAAATGAATCAGCCCATTATCTCTTAGCTCCAAAGAGTGAATAGAAGTGTCACATAACAGAACCACAAAGTTGTCTGTACCTCTTAAACTGGAACTGAACTCAAAAATTAAGGTTTACTATTATAGAAAAGTCACACACTGATGACATCAGATCACATCTAACTTTATTAAAACTGGACATAGCACACTGCTGCCATGCCTAAAAGCACCCCTCCCTACATTTTACCCAGTGCAGGCTTGATCACAGAGTCAATTTTGATGATCTCACTACTGTGCTGCTCAATGTTCTCCTTGCTGAAGGCTCTGAAATGAGAAAAAAAGCCCACCTTCTACTAAGATGGCCACCTCCAACGGGAGACCGCAGGCAATGCTAGTGACAATTTTTTTTGCCGCCTGCATACTTCGGGCACAGGTTACAGAGTTCAGTTCCTCTTTAGTAGTAGTAATAAATCCAAAAACAATAATTCATTACATTGCAGCTTACCAATTTCTAGAGGCTTTTTTTGGAAATGATTTTCACTATTTATCCTGCCAAACCGTTGCTGTATTTACTTAAAAAGTGTTAGCTGAAGTTTGGCTTTAATTTGAGCGTCAAGGCCTTGTGTTGCTGCATTTAACACTCTTCCCAGACTGACAATGCAATGCTGCTATCCAAGGGTGACTTTGTTGTTCATCCATCCAGAGTGCATACATCCTAAGGCCCCTTTCACACTGGGGCGGTTTGCAGGCGCTATTGCGCTAAAAATAGCGCCTGCAAACCGACCTGAAACAGCCGTTGCTGTCTCTCCAGTGTGAAAGCCCGAGGGCTTTCACACTGGAGCGGTGCGCTTGCAGGACGCTGAAAAATGTCCTGCAAGCCGCATCTTTGGTGTGCTGTAGGAGCGGTGTATTTACCGCTCCTATAGCGCCCCTTCCCATTGAAAACAATGGGGCAGCGCTCCAAAGCCGCCCGCAAAATGCCGGCGGTTTGCGGGCGGTATTAACCCTTTTTCGGCCGCTCGCGGGGGTAAAACTGCCCCACTAGCGGCCGAAATGCACCGCTAAAACGACGGTAAAGCGGCGCTAAATATAGCGCCGCTTTACCGCCAGCGCACCCAGCGCCCCAGTGTGAAACTAGCCTAAGACATGAAGTGTGTTATGAAGTGTGTTACTGGGTGGATTACCAGATGAAAATAAAGGGAAAAAAGCTTGAAAAAGAAAAGAAATGCATTCACTGCATTAAAGGACTGGCAATATGTTACATTTTTGTTTTTAGGTTTAGTACGACTTAAAAGAGGAACTAAACTCTGAAAGCTTTAACAACATTTCTCCCTTATCTGACATTGTTATGAATTTTCAGGGGTTGGGAGACCCTTACCATCAAGCTAACATTTCAGGTTTATGAAATGCAATTAAATAAGGTAAACAATGGGGTAAATGTAAATACTCCAAACATAAGTGTAGACATTTATAATAACTTAGGTCAAAATACTCATATTCTTGCATAAAGCTCATCCTGATTGATTCCCATTTAAGAAAAAGAAATATGAGTGTCAGCGTTAATTTCAATATAAGCAACTTTCAATACGGGTTTATATACATACAACCACAAATAAAAAGTAATAATATAGTATGCCGCGCTATAACTGAATTAAATTAGTGCATAAAGTGAAATAAAATAATATTATATCAATTTAATCCCCATGTATAGATAGAAAACAGTCCCAGTATGTGCATTCACTTAAAGACTTCCTCCACCTCATAAAAAATTTTCACTTGGCAATGTAAGTGTCTCTTCACCAATTAGCAGAAGTGCAAACTGACCAGAAATAAATGGCACCAAGGTATAAGCAGCAAAAACAGCATTTGCACTCCATCCGCATTGTGACAATCTCCATTCACTGTGCAATAAAAATGCTCAATCCCCATCCCGAACGAGATGCTAGGCTCGTATCTAACTTTGATCCCCAAGCCCGACAAAGACCCGACAGTATGCGCCAGTTACAGGCCCATAGCCCTCTTGAATTCGGACCTCAAGATATTTACAAAAATTCTCTCCACCCGCCTTAACGCAATCCTCCCAACTCTGATACACAAAGACCAAGTGGGATTCGTCCCCATGCGACAAGCGGGAGACAACACCAGAAAGGTCATAGACCTGATAGACGTAGCGAACAGAGAAAGCACACAATCCCTGGTCCTTAGCTTAGACGCAGAAAAGGCGTTCGACCGCCTAAGCTGGCCCTTTATGATGGCCACATTACACCATATGGGATTCAAGGGTCCCTTCCTGAACGCGGTCCAGAACCTCTGTACACATCCCTCATCGCAGGTCAAGACACCCTTCGCCACATCCCCCATCTTTCCAATCACTAATGGTACCCGCCAGGGATGCCCGCTCTCCCCCTTGCTGTTTGCACTATGTGTAGAACCCCTGGCGGCCACCATTAGAAACAGTCCTGACATTAGGGGCATTTCAGTTAGGGGCAAGGAGTTCAAGATATCTTTGCGGATGACATCATCCTCACCCTGATCAAACCTCGGACCTCCCTCCCCAACCTCCACGCCATATTAGATCACTACGGTACGCTTTCAGGCTACAAGACTAATACTTCCAAGTCACTTGCACTTCCACTCAATATCCCGACAGACGAAACGACCCACCTTAAGTCTACCTTCCCCTACAAATGGGTGACCGCCTCACTCAAATACCTAGGGGTATCCATTACCCCATCCTTCCACACCCTGTACCAGGCGAACTTCCCACCGATATTTTGATCAATCCGGCAACTGATCCAAAAATGGAAAGCTCATCACATCTCCCTGATAGGCCGGATCACCTCCGTTAAAATGATCATTCTCCCAAAACTATTATACTTATTCCAAACTCTACCTATACCCGTTCCCTACATACAACTGCGCAAACTACAAAAAGACCTCCTGAAATATGTATGGAACTTTAAGAAACACAGAGTGCCCAGCTCAGTCCTGACGCCCTCACGGACAGATGGGGGCCTGGCATTCCCTGACCTGGTCAGGTACTATCAGGCGACCCAACTTCGCGCACTGACTTCATGGTTCACCCAGAGGTCCTTTAGCAAGTGGTCAGAACTGGAAAAAATCTGGCTAGCCCCAGTACATCCAAACAGTATAATATGGAGCGCAAATGTGGAGGTGGACCCCAGACGCATGCTAGGCTCAATGTCGCAACTTCTCCTATTATGGCGCAAGGTCTCTCGCGAATATAATCTTACATCTAAAAATTCCCTGATGAACTAGTTCTTATGCAATCCTAAACTGCCAACCAGCTTAACGCACCAGATGTCGTGGCCTTGGGCCGCACGGAACTTGTTTCACTTTGGTCACATTGTGAATCCCAGAACTCGCAGATTGCTCACATTCTCGGAGCTCCAGGCTAAATATGACCTACCAAAGCAAGCGTTCTACAGTTATCTGCAGATCAGACACTTTGCCCAAACGATAGCCCCACAACTCCTCTTCTCCCCACCTTCCCCATTTGAACAGGTTATATTAGAAGGACGCAACCGCAGGGGTTTGATATCCGATATTTACAAAATTATAAACAAATACCAATTCCTGAGTAAAGGCAAACACTCATATATGTGCAAGTGGGAGAAAGAGCTAGGCGAGGAGCTCCCAATGGAGGCATGGCAGGCGGTCTGGAGGCAGGCAGCCAAAACCTCTCTATGTACTCTATATAAGGAAAACTCCTACAAAATCCTCTTCTGTTGGTACCAGACCCCTGCCATACTCCACAAAATATACCCCTCCACCCCGGACAGGTGTTGGCGCTGCCAACAACAGAAAGGGACGCTCTTCCACATATATTGGGCATGCCCACTTCTAACCCCATTCTGGGAATCTACCCGACAGCTCCTGACACAGCTATTTGAGACGCCCATAGTGTTCACTCCTAAACTCTTTCTGCTAGGTCTGTCTCAACCAAAATTATCTAAACCTAGCAAGAAATTGCTCAGGCACATATTGACGGCCGTGCGATGCCTAATAGCCCTTAACTGGAAATCCCCCATCCCACCCTCCCAAGAGGCCCTATACTCCAGGGTTAAAGACGTCGAACTCATGGAAAAAATGACAGCCAGGATCCGACAAAAACTGGACGATCACAACGAGGTCTGGGAAAGGTGGCATCTGCGGGAGGACTAAGGCAAGCCATCATGGCAGTCGAGGTGAGAACGTATCTACACCCCCTCTTATCCCCCCCCCTTCCATCCCCCCCCCACACTCTCCCCCCCTCTCTTCCTAACTTCCTCTTCATTTTCTTTTTCCTTCCTCCCCCCCTTTTTTTTTCCTACCTTCTGTAAGGCAGACTTGACCTGCATGTTTTACATAAACGTTACTTTATATGCTTTATGCTAAGATTTAATCCCCTATTTTTTTTTTAGTGGGAACATTGTTTAGAAACTAATGTTGCACCCATAGGCGCACCCATGTACTACTAACAACGCACATGAAGCATAACTTTTGCCTATGGGAGCTCTATTCTGCTAATATGTATGTAAAGTCAAATAATCTGTCTGAATTTGTCGATAAATAAAAACGTTAATTGGGAAAAAAAAATGCTCAATCACCACAAGTTTCCAAGTGGAGACATATCACAAGGTGGAGGAAGTCCTTAGATGACTACACATACTGGTATGGTTTTTCACCTATGCATGTTAATTGCATTGTTATAATATTATTTTATGTACTTTTGGCAGTGGTTCCCATTTAAGGTGTTCATATATGCACATGACCAATTACCATTTAAAACTCATCAATCCAACCATTTATTTACTCAGTTAAAGGTCATACACTGCAAATGATATTTATCTAAGAAGACACAGAAACAAGACTATAAAGAAAAGATTACCTCACTGGTTCTGAAAGCAATGCGGTAGCAGAATGGAGACACTTCTTTTTCCTTGATACCTTCACCCTTCTCCCTGCGAATACTGACTGCTACGGGTCCCAAATGCTCATCAATTCCAAAGTAATTTTGATGCTCTAGAAACAAATACATAACCTGGTTTTATATGCAATCTGCTTGGAAATATAAAGAACCTGAAAGTTTAAGATGAAAGTTTTAAAATGATGCAACAGCTTTATGGAAAACACTTTTAATACATACCCGGTAAGTGTAAAGATATGTAGTGTAATACAAGAAATCAATTTAGCAGAGGATACATACAGTAGATAATGTTCAATACCAAAAATAAACATTAAAAAATATTGCTTTATCAGGTAAATATTAGATATTGCATATGAATACTTCATATTTACCAATAGCAGCCAACAAGTGGAGCACAACACAAGAGCTGTACAGTTCTCTAAAGATCGATGTGCAACTCGTTTGCTAAAAATGGACAACCCCATATGTTTTTCTCCTAGCGGAGATAAAAATTCACCCAGGAAGTCAAAAAACTTGAAAATATAGTTGGGATTTCTTATCAAAGCACCCAGTATGCTTTGCAAACCAAGTGTTGTGGATATATCCTAGAACAAAAGTTTTTTAGGAAAATAATGTACAAAGAATTGCAAAAATTATATAACACATCTAATTTGCAAACATCCAAAAAGAAATACAAATAATAAAATGAACTAATAAGCACAGTAGTTTCCCTTGGAGGCACTTTTGTATAAATCCTACTTATAGACTGAAAATATTTCCCACCATTGAAGATCTTGCCTACCAATTTCTGAGAGAGTGATTTATCCTTGTATTCTTAATAAAAATACTTTATTTCCAAGCTATGGAATAAAGCAAAAAAAAAACAAACATTGGAATCAGAATTCTCCTTACTCTCTTTTAAGCTTTTCTTAGGCTAATGTTTCTTAAACTTTAATTTGAGATTTTATCTTTTGATGTTTGCTGTTGTTAACAATTGATAGTGAATAAATATACATACTTCTGCAAATGAAAATATAGTTGAGGGCCAAGTGGAATGATTAGGTTTTTATTTGTAGTTTTCAGTATTATTAAAACGTTGTTTTCTCAAGAGTTATGAGAGCTATTGGATAGGTACTGTAGTATGGCTGAGGTTGCTGCCTGATCATGGCTGGGATAAGGGGTGCAAACAATCTCCTCCCTCCCCTTCATCCTTAACCCTTTCACTTTTCCCTTCTCCTGCCTCTTCTCTCTCCCCCTTATTCAACTTTGCTCCTACTCTTTTCTTCTCTTTTTCCCTTTCTCTTCTGCCCTATTTTATTATTTTGTAATTCACCTGCCAGCAGGGGTGTGAGACTGAGGACATCTGGGGGCAGCGCAGCATGGCCCCATTACAGATCCTGCATTTCTGATTGCCAGAAGCTTTCAGAGAGAGATTGAGAGGGCCCCTTTCTACAGCAAGCTTCTACAGCAGCATCCTTGGAATGGGTGAGAGGGTTATCCTTACATTATTGACACTGCTAGGAGAGACTAAGCCACTTAGAGCAGGACACCAGTGCATCCGACCCATGCTGCATCTATACCAGCCCTGTACCACACTTCTATCAAACCTGTATCTATACTGTACCCGTCACAGCCCTATACTGCAGTTATACCAAACTGTCACTGCATTTGACCCATATCTACACTGCACCTGTACCATACCTATATCATACCTTGATTGCATCTTTACTGCAACTATACAACATGCTGGTTTCCAAAAACTGTTGTTAAGTGAATCACCGCTTCTTAAAGGGTGCCAACGATAGCCAGCAGAAGAGCAACATAAAAGACTGCCCCTCCAGCAAAACCATCCTGCAAGTCCCTTTTGATCCCTTTCTTTCATTTTAACAGACAATGCACATCCAGACGGTCTAGGCCTAGCATAGTCACCATTAATGCACTTCAGCATTAGTCTCCTGTATTCAGTAATTCAAGTTTTATTACTGCCCACTGCTGCACATTAGGTGACCGTGTTACTGTTTATGTTGATATGAACACTGTGGGATTGATTTACTTAAACTGGAGAGTGCAAAATCTGGTGCAGATGTGCGTGGTAGCCAATCAGCTTCTAACTTCTGCTTCAAATAAGCTTTGACAAAAAACCTGGAAGCAGTAAATCAACCCCCAAGTGTCATATTATGCCTTGTTCTTTTTATTAATCACTCTGTATGCTAAAGTTTGGTATTAAGTAAATCAATAAATAATCTAAAATGACCAGTTTGCAAAGCTCAGAGTGTCCGAAAGATGAGTGACCTTTCACACAAATAAATATATAAAAACATAAAATAATGAACTAAATAGATAAAATTCCTTAATAGCAATACACATAAAAAAATGAATAAATATAAGACGTGTGTAAAAAATGAAAAAATATTCAATAAAAGTGATGGTGCTAAAATAACCGTGCTGAAATAAATATATGTGCTGGGGTAAAAATGATGATGGAGTTGGGTTAAAAATAGTGAACACAAAATCTTCTAGCAATAAAAGGTGCACAGTGCAATGTGCAAAATATGTGAATAGAGAACCAATAAAGAACCGATAAATTGGTTCTAAAAGTGCAAGGGAATTGCAAGGAAATTGCAAGGGGAATAAATGATAGAATGTGCAGAAATATCCAAAATAATGACAAAGTGACCATACAGATGAAAAGAGTGTGTCACTGTAGGTATGGTATAATCAGATGATACCAAAACAATAATATCGCTGAAAAAAATATATATGATATGGTATCATCTGATTATACCATACCTACAGTGACACACTCTTTTCATCTGTATGGTCACTTTGTCATTATTTTGGATATTTCTGCACATTCTATCATTTATTCCCCTTGCAATTCCCTTGCACTTTTAGAACCAATTTATCGGTTCTTTATTGGTTCTCTATTCACATATTTTGCACATTGCACTGTGCACCTTTTATTGCTAGAAGATTTCGTGTTCACTATTTTTAACCCAACTCCATCATCATTTTTACCCCAGCACATATATTTATTTCAGCACGGTTATTTTAGCACCATCACTTTTATTGAATATTTTTTCATTTTTTACACACGTCTTATATTTATTCATTATTTTATGTGTATTGCTATTAAGGAATTTTATCTATTTAGTTCATTATTTTATGTTTTTATATATTTATTTGTGTGAAAGGTCACTCATCTTTCGGATACTCTGAGCTTTGCAAACTGGTCATTTTAGATTATTTATTGATTTACTTAAGGGTTAGCGCCACATACCCTCTTCATTCAATTTTACCTTTACAAGTGTGAGATCACTTATATGTTGGCTGCTTTCCTTTTCCATTTTTCTCCTTATTTGATTTAATAGTTTTTGGTTGAGCGCACAGGTTACCCCTATTATCTAAAGTTTGGTATTGCCTTTGTTAATCCATTTTCATGCTCGTCTCTTTACCTACCATATCGTTTGACAATATATTACGTTTTCCTTTACTAACTGTTTCAGTGTCTGTTTTCTTGGACGTGGTATTTATACTGGTTACCAGATATTACTTTCAGAGAATTTCTGTGGTATTTCATGCTTTGTACACTCAACCTAGTGTGTCAGATGAGCTAAAGTTCTTATAGAGTTTGAAGCAAAGAACAGAGGACCCATCCAGTGGTTCCTACCGAAGTAATGATACATATAGATATCCTACTACATTGTCGCCATCATTCCATAAGAGTAATAGAACCTACACTACGAAAGTTATATATTTTATCTTTCTATTTTTCTTTCTTATTTCTGGGCAAAATTAAACAAAAACATATTCTGTACTTCTATATACAAGTATCCCTCATGCAGCCAAGAGTTATCAAAAGTGGGTATCAGCCCCATATTGTACAGAACATTTTTCCACAAGGGAAATGGGGAATGGTGAAGAACACTGGGGCTTTGTAATAGATCAAGTATAAAAAAAATGATATTTATTATGAAAAAACTAAAATATCCCCTTTACAATAGTATGGGGGAGATGACACAACATTAAAATTGCATAGCAAATAGCATGTGAAGAACAAATACAAATGATGCAATAGACCCAGGGAGGTATGATGAAACGTGCGTTTTCCAATCGGCACCGAAGCGTTTCGACCAGTGTGATCTTCCTCAGGGGCTTGCCCTTGGGTAACACATGAGAGAGTTGTAAAGCACATAGCATATATTCGATGCAATAGGTTGGCGATGCTGGAAGTCAACAAGGACAGCGAAGAGGCAGGGGAATGGATGATAGGAAGAGGAAATTAGTAACAGCCTATGTGTTCCAAGCACAAGAGATATCAGCCAATATGTAAAAACAGTTACCTTCTTGAACAGATGGAGCAGCAACAATGTAGCCACAAAAGAAGATAGTTGTAGCACACTGTTGGAGTTTTCAAGGGAGTGCAATGGAGATTTATGAATGAAAATCCATTATCAAATCAAAGGAATCAGCATAAAAATCCTGAACAGGACTACATGTGGTAGCTCCACACCTCCAACCAGCAGATACAGATGCTGGTTGGAGGTGTGGAGCTGCCGCGTGTAGTCCTGTTCTGTTTTTTTTGTTTTGATAATGGATCTTCATTCATAAATCTCCATTGCACTCCCTTGGAAACTCCAACAGTGTGCTACAACTATCTTCTTTTGTGGCTACATTGTTGCTGCTCCATCTGTTCAAGATTGTAACTGTTTTTACATCTTGACTGATATCTCTTGTGCTTGGGACACATGGGCTGTTACTGTTTTCCTCTTCCCATCATCCATTCCCCTGCCTCTTCACGATCCTTGTTGACTTCCAGCATCACAAACCTATTGCAATGAATGTATGCTATGTGCTATAGAACTCTCTGATGTGCTACCCCAAGGGCAAGCCCCTGAGGAAGACCACACTGGTCAAAATGCATTGGGTCGCTTGGAAAACACACATTTAAATCATACCTACTTGGGTTTATTGCATCATTTGTATTTGTTCTTCACATGCTATTTTCTATGCAATTTTAATGTTGTGTCATCTCTACTTTTGGAGAGGGGATATTTTTTTTCATAATAAATATCAGTTTTATGATATCTTTGTGTACTTGGTCTATTACTCTTGGGTATCACAAAGCCCCGTTGTTCCTCACCATTCCCCATTTCCCTTGTGGAGAAATGTTCTATATTCCGTTCTTCATAGCAATACATGCAAAGTTCCCTATATTGTTTAATATGTTTAAACAAACTACAAGAACAGCTCCTAATTTCTTGATCCTTCTGCTGCCCTGAAGTCCCAAGCAGTGTTATGAGCCCTACCCAGTTCTTCTTTGCTGGGCTGGGTGAATTCACATCCTTACGTTATGATAAGGATAGGAAAAGGTGCTTTTAAGTTCAGCTAAAGAGAACTTTGTGGGACTGACAACACTGCTTAGGAATTTCAGGGCACCATTAACAGATATTTTTCTGCACTTCCAGCACTTTTAAGGTAACAAACATGGAACAATGTTCATGTATTGCAGAGATTAACTGCCTATTTTTTTTAATTTTGCCAAGACATACACCTAAACGCCAATAAACTGAGAATGAAGAAATTAGAAAACTTTTGTCATATAATCTTGGCGTACTCTAAATGTTTTAGTAATATATGCCTGTTTTGGTATGATAAATGTATAATACATGTTATGCTTCATAAATAAATCAGTAATGCAAACAGCACTACTGGATTGTTCTAATTTAACATGCTAGTAAGCAGCTTTGTGCTACATAACTTATCCTTCTTTATACAGTAACTGGAATTATAGGGTATCTGTGTCTGCTGTGGTATTTGAATTTTGAAAAACTCTGCTCTATTTATACCTTATATAAAATTCACATTAAAGGCTTGTTCGCACCAGCAACGCAGTTCCAATACAAGGACAAGGCTAATGGTCTTATTTCTTATTGTTTCAGTTTACACAAATACTCTGAGACATATTGTATATTCATGTCACACTGGCAATAATTAACCACTTCCCGCCCGCAGAACATAATATGATGTCCTGGGCTTTGAGTGGGGATATCTGAATGATGCCTGCAGCTGCAGACATCATTTAGATCACATTGTTTTCCACCGGCGATTCCCTGCACTGTAAAAACAACCCCTCCCGCCGCCCTCCAGTGCTTCTACCAGCTCACCCGTGCGATTGGCGAGGCGGAGAAGAATTCAGTCACGTCCAGCCCTGACAGTTGTAAACACTGCTGTGTATTCGGCTTGAAAGGCTGAGATCATTTATTTTTTTCTTTTTCATCTCAGTCTTTCCAGGCTAGAGGAGAGATGTGGAGTCTTATAGACCCCACATCTCTCTGTAATGAGGACCTGTCATGCCCTATTCCTATTACAAGGAATGTTTACATTCCTTGTAATAGAAATAAAAGTGCTCATAAAAAAGGGAAAGTTTTAAAAAAAAAGTTTAAAGCGCCCCGTCCCCATACGCAAGTCGCACCCACAGATGTAAACGCCGTTTAAACCACACATGTGAGGTATCGCTGTGAATGCTAGAGCGAGAGCACAACAGTTCTATCCCAAGACCCCCTCTGTAACTCTAAACAGGTAACCAGTAAAAAAATTTAAAGCGTTGCCTATAAGGATTTTTAAGTACCGAAGTTTGGCGCACAGGTGTGTGCAATTTTAAAGCGTGACATGATAGCTATCTATTTACTCAGCGTAACATCATCTTTCACATTATACATAAAAAGTGGTCTAACTTAAGTGTTTTTTTGTTTTTATGAAACATTTTTTTCCCCCAAAAAAAACGCCTATGAAAAATTGCTGCGCAAATACCATGTGACATAAAAAGTTGCAATGACTGCCATTTTATTCCCTGGGGTCCCTGCTATAAAAACAAACATACATAATGTTTGGGGGTTCAGTAATTTTCTAGGAAAGAAATTATGATTTTTACATGTAGGAGAGTGGTGCCAGAATTGCTGCTCAGAGGGTAAATTTTCAATCTTTGTATTTTCTCTACTAATAAAGTTTACTTGGCATATGAATACCATGGTTTGGTCCTCCATTCAACCACTTGTCCCTTTCCCGTTTCTTTTCCCAATTTTTTTTATAAAGTTTACTTGGCATATGAATACCATGGTTTGGTCCTCCATTTAACCACTTGTCCCTTTCCCGTTTCTTTTCCCAATTTTTTTGAACTAATAACCTAAGTTGTGGAGGTACCCCATCTACACTAGACTAATTGGTTTCTTTTTTTGCCCCCAAAAATATTAACAGTAGTCTGAGATCCATCTTTTAAAATTGTTTTCTGGTGCCAGAATTGGCCCCATTTGGAAGTGGTTAAAATAAAAAAGAATTTAAAAAACACTGAAGCATGTGTAAAAATAAATTACAGCGCAATTTAAAAAAGCATGCTAACACTAACGTATGCACCATAGGGAAAACAGGACCTTGCTGTGTCTGTTAAAATGCATGTGATAGATAATACATTTTATGAAGCCAGTAATTCATTGCCAGTAGTTTGTGGCATGGGTTTCCATTGCAAAGAACAACTGAATACTCAGACTACTCTAAAGTTAAAATATATACACCCCCTAAAGTTACCCCCAAACCTCCCTTTAATGCCCCGTACACACGGTCGGAAATTCCGATGGAAAATGTCCGATCGGACCATGTTGTCGGAAAATCCGACCGTGTGTGGGCTCCATCTGACTTTTTCCGTCGGAATTTCCGACGAAAAAAATTTGAGATCCTGCTCTCAAATTTTCCGACAACAAAATCCAATCGGACTTTTTCCGATCGTGTGTAAAGAATTCCGACGGACAAAGTGCCATGCATGCTCAGATCAAATTAGGAGCCCAAACCTATTGGCTAATAGCCTTTACGTAGTTCCGTCGTACGCAACGAACGTCACCACCTTCAGAATGATCGGATTTTCCGACAACTTTGTCCAACCGTGTGTATGCAACATCAGTGTCGGACAAAATCCGACGGTCGTGTGTACAGGGCATAACTCTCTAAGGCAGTGGTACTTAACCTCAGTCCTCAAGTACTCCCAACAGGCCATGTTTGCAGGTTTTCCTTCAACTTGCACAGGTGCTTTAAATCAGAGTCAATGGCTTGGTATTTTTGACAGGTATTTTATCTTAGAGAAATTCCCAAAACATGGCCTGTAGCAACTCAGGTTGAGAACCACTGCTCTAAGGCAGTGTTTCTCAACTCCAGTCCTCAAGGCGCCCCAACAGGTCATGTTTTCAGGATTTCGCTCAGATGAAACGGCTGTGGTGATTACTAAGGTAGTGAAACTGATCCGTTCACCTGTGCAAAATAATGGAAAGCCTGAAAACATGACCTATTGGGGCGCCTTGAGGCATTAGTTAGTAGATATGAAGGTATATTATATTTACTTGTTTTATACATGTTTTTATATTTCTTTAGTTGCTTCCTTGTTTCTGGCCTAGAAAGTATTCAAAAGTATTCATGGGTATTTTTTTTTCTTTCCTCCAGAATACAGGTTTTCTCAGTTAACCTCTTAACACCAGTGCCTCCCAGCCCCTTTGGAGGTTTATGACGCCGGGAGGTAGGGCGGGGCTTAAGAGCATGTGACCGATGTGATTGTGTCACGGTGGTCACGTGATCCCATAACTCCTGATCACAAGCAGCGATCGGGAGCTTTCGATTAGGCGACGGTAACTGTGCCGGGGGCGCGCACCCCACACGCTCTCGTGAAAAGTTGTATGGATAGCAATTTACACAAATATGCAGCCCCTTGGCGCCAAGGACCAGGCGCTGAGAGGCCGAATATTTGCATGCACCCGGCGCCAAGGGGTTAAAGTGGAGCACTAGTCTTCCCCAAAAAGCTCAAATACTGTAGCTGCTGACTTACCTGCCCCAGGATCCAGCACTGTCCTCACCTGAGCTGATTCATCATTCAGCTTCATTTGCAGGCGCCATCATCTTAACCAAGCGAAACCGGAGATCCAATTGGAAGTGGGGGGGCAGGTACCGGTCAAAAGTAAAAAAAGTGCCAAATGGGAGGTGGAGGAAGAGCGAAACTTTTCATTGTGGGTGAAGTTCCTCTTTAACCACTTAAGCCCCAGACCAATTTGCAGCCAAAGGACCAGGCCCCTTTTTGCGATTCTGCGCCACTGTGTCGCTGTAACTGACAATTGCGCGGTCGTACGACGTGGCTCCCAAACAAAATTGGTGTCCTTTTTTCCCCACAAATAGAGCTTTCTTTTGGTGGTATTTGATCATCTCGTGCGGTTTTTATTTTTTACGCTATAAACAAAAATAGAGCGACAATTTTGAAAAAAATTCAATATTTTTTACTTTTTGCTATAATAAATATCCCCAAAAAATAAAAAAAAAAAACGTTTTTTTCCTCAGTTTATGCCGATACGTATTTTTTTACAAATTTTTGGTAAAAAAAAAATCGCAATTAGCAATTATTGATTGGTTTGCGCAAAAGTTATAGCGTTTACAAAATAGGGGATAGTTTTATAGCATTTTTATTAATATTTTTTTTTACTAGTAATGTCGGCGATCAGCGATTTTTATTGCGACTGCGACATTATGGCGGACACATCGGACATTTTTGACACATTTTTGGGACCATTGTCATTTATACAGCAATCAGTGCTATTTAAATGCACTGATTCCTGTGTAAATGACACTGGCAGTGAAGGGGTTAACCACTAGGGGGCGGGGAGGGGTTAAGTGTGACCTGTGTGTGTTTTTTACTGTAGGGGGCGTGGCTTGGCGTGTGACATCACTGATCTTCTTTCCCTATGACAGGGAACAGACGATCGGTGACAGTCTCACTAGGAAGCACGGGGAGAGGTTTGTTTACACAGACCTCTCCCCGTTCTTCAGCTCTGTGACCCGATCGCGGGACACCAGCGGTGATCGGGTCCGCGGGTCCCACGGTCACGGAAGTTAAGGACTGAGTCGTGAACGTGCCACAGGTGGCGCGCGCGCGACCCACGGCTGGGCTCTTAAAGAGCAACGTACCTGTACGTTGATGTGCCCAGCCATGCCAGTCTGCCGACGTAAATGTGCAGGAGGCAGTCCTTAAGCGGTTAAGCACATCCTCCTGCCTGCATGCCTGAGCTAAGGGCGATTGGATTCCAGGAAGTGAATTCTATATGAATCATCTGCCCCAGCTAGAAATGCTAGGGAGGGTTTTTTCAAAGCGATTTCTCAGCAAAATAAAGCATGAAGACGTGGATGGATGGGTGAGTTTTCTTTGAATATTAAAAATGTATTACATAGCATTTTCGGTTTGTGGTGTTCAGATGCAGTTTAGTTCACCATTAACAGCAAACTGGATGTCTGACAGATCAATGGGTATTTTTATGTATGTGCAGCATTTGTGCATGTGCAGCAAACAAGGGTAAATATGCATGTATTCGACAGATTAATGACTATGTTTTTTTATTGTGCCCTGAACACTCTACACTTTACCCTATGTCAGGTGATGTGGCAGAAAGTTGTGTTTGTGTGAATAATTACTTGAATTTGCCAATTTTTCCAGATAATTGTGTTCGTTCCCATGTATTTCTATCCTGCAAGGTTCCTCTAAACCTACAAACAAGACAAAAACAAATGTAGGAACAGGATATGCCCACTTAGTATATCTTTAGTTTATTGAGAGCTACAGAAGTTTATAACTTCAGCACGTCCTGTTTCCTGACACATTATGGATTGCCAGGGGATCTACCTTCTTGCATAGTTCACACAGACTGCAATAGCAATGGGTACAATCTTTTAAAATTATAGTAGGTTAAAACCTTATGTGGATCACCTTCCTCTAAACAAAACATAAAAAAAAAAAATGTAGAGGTAACGAGAAATTCTTGCATTCTGCTTGGGTCTGCTAGGTTTCACTGCATTCAGAGGCTCAGTTTGAGAGATTCCTTTCCGGTAAAAAAGGTTGTGTACAGGTAAGGAAGGGAGGGGAAATCTCTCTATCAGCAACATACTGTACAAGGTGTAAATTTGTTTTTTTTTACATTAAAGCGGAGGTTTTTGACAGCTACCCATCTATATGTGAAAAAAAATATGTAGAAGAATACATATTGGCCTAAACTGATGAAGAAAATTATTTTATTTTTTTGGGGGATATTTATTATAGCAAAAAATAAAAAAAAATGTTTTTTTCAAAATCTTCACTATTATTTTTTTATAGCGGAAAAAATAGAAAAAGCATAGGTGATCAAGTACCACCAAAAGAAAGCTATATTTGTGGGGAAAAATGGACCTCAATATCGTTTGGCTACAACGTTGCACCACAGTGCAATTGTCAGTTAAAGCCACGCAGTGCCGTATCGCAAAAAATGGCCTGGTCAGGAAGTGGGTAAATCCTTCCAGGGCTGTAGTGGTTAATGTATTTATTTATATAGGTACATGTTTTAACACTCATTATATAGATATATCATGGTATATAGGTATATCATGTATGGATTGCACTTTCTTTATAATGGCTGTTTGTTTCTGGAAAGTGCAAGGAGCTGAAACAAACAATAGGAAAAGGAATGCAGAGAAAAGTGGAGTGCCAGTCTGTGATTTCTGTTGCCAACGGAAAGTGCTCAGATCAAAGACAAGCAGGGGAGACACTTCTAGAAACATAGAACAAATAATACATGTATGTTATTCCATGGGGGACAGAATAGTGAAAAAATGCTGAAAGGGAGGGGAGTGACCCGTCCAATCTCCTAGCTACATTTAGGAAGCACCTAGCAACATAGGGGAAAGTACTACATGTACTTTGTGTCAATAGGGGACAGAATTAAAATATGTATTTTAATTATACATCTCTAAAGCAAATCTGCAAAATACCTGCCATCATTTGAGGTGTGGGAATGCTTTACCTATTCTGTACTTTCGCTTGCACAACATAAACAATATAGTGACAAAAGATTTAGAACTTAATTTTACAGAGGTATCCTGTCTGAAAGACATTTACCAGACAGACCTAGAAAAATCCTAGACGTGCATGAATGTTACGCTGGTTCTATTTCAAGCCCAAGGAAAGCAATGAAAGCTAATCTGCGTGACTTTACATCAACCCTAATGATCATCTTCAGTAAATTTAGAAAGCAATGTACCATTATGAGACACTCCGGGATGCTCTAATGTGCTGTAATTAGGGATGAGTGAACCAACAAAGTATGGTTCGTAGGATATCAGCGAACCCTGAACATAGCTCCAAGCCCTTTTGAAATCTATGAGAATAGATGTTACAAAACAGCACAATGTAGTCCTTTAAACATGACATTTAAAAAATGGGAGGCCGCAAGTGTGCACCCCCCCCCCCCCACCTTCCTGAACCATGCCAGGCCACATGCCCTCAAAACAGGTACACTTCTACCTTGCAAGTGCTACTTTCACCACTAAATGACAGGTCCTTAGCCAGCTGGGGTTTGTAAACAAATCAGCCGTATCTAGTCAATGACGTCACCCAGCATCCATGGATGGTTTGTTTACAAACAGCAGCTTGTCAAGGATCTGTCATTTGCAACAGAAGAAGCAGCATGGAGGCATCCCCGTACAGGAGGCCATTGTGGGGGTTGGACAACATCATCAGGTAGCAGGTTATTGTGGCGGCAGGTCATCATGATTGACAGGGATTTACATCACTGGAAAATGTGATAGATGCTGGATTTACATCCCCCTACTTTATCCTAAATCAAAAAAAAAAAGTTTTGGCTTCAAAGTATATCTATACCCAACCTTTTTTTCAATTTTGGGTTATACATGTGAAAAGGTTAGAATCCTTGTCAGGTTTTACTGCTATCCTGGGCTCCATTCTGTTCTGGGAACAATGTTTTACCTGACAGGACTTGGTGGAAATTTGCAACAGAGACACAGATGACAATAAAAAGCTAACTTATATTCTAAGATTTCCCTATTTTAATTTATAAAAATTTTTTTACTTCTGTCTGTGTTGCTGTTGAAGATATTTTTCCTTACTTCCTGTCCTAGGGACAACATTGTTATCAAACTAGGAATGTCTCTAATGGAGCCCTTTGCCTTCATGCATTGAAACCTAAAAGGAGTTCTAATCCTTCTCCTACTCTATCCAAACGAAAAAGTTTTGAGTATAGATACATTTTAAAAATACATTAAGTACAAAGATAGTTATACTGCCAGTACACTTTTCTGAATGTTTATATATATATATATATATATATATATATATATATATATATATAATAGTGAACTTTTACATACTAAGACTGGTTTACTAAAGAAGTTGAGAATGTTCACACAATAAACTGTGTACATTTTTGCTACAATTATCAATTTGTGTTAAAAATGCAAATTCTTGGATTCTTATTTAATCTGCACATGATTGGATGACTGAAATAAAAATTCACACTTTATTGTGTGAAGATTCTCAACTTCTTTAGTAAGTCAACCCAAAGTTTTCTAGCAAATGTCTTTTGAGTAAAAAACATATTTGTTTTCTACTACTACGTTTTAACCAATGCAATCACATAATGAAACAGAGATTAATATCTACTGCCTTTATCATGATTAAATTTGTTAGAAGGCACCATAAAAGCATTATACTTATCTATTTTCTGAATCTGCAATGACGTTTGATAAGGTCTAAATATGTTTACTGCTTTCAAAGTCAATTATGAACACAGAAAATGTTCACAGAGGAATACAGAACATTTAATGCAGACGTTTTGTTACTACCTTTCTGGCATAGAGATGTTTAATGTACTTTAAAATTGAATAAAAATATTAAATCTGTTTAACCACTTCAACACCGCACACTGTCATATGACGCCCACAAGGTGGATCTCCCATCCTGGGTGGGCGTCATATGACGTCCTCGGATTCCCGGCCGCCCGCCCGCGGCATCCCTCGGGACCCGGTGCGAGTGCCCGGCGGCCACGATGTCCGCCGGGCACCCGCGATTGCCCGTTAAAACAACGGGACCGTGCGGGACCGTGGAGCTGTGTGTGTAAACACACAGCTCCACGTCCTGTCAGTGGCGAGGAGACCGATCATGTGATCCCAGTACGGAGGAACACATGATCGGTCTTCTCCCCTTGAGTCCCCTCCCCCCACAGTTAGAATCACTCCTATAGGGACACACATTAACCCCTACAGCGCCCCCTAATGTTAACCCCTTCCCTGCCAGTCACATTTACACAGTAATCAATGCAATTTTATAGCAACGATCGCTGTGTAAATGTGAATGGTCCCAAAAATGTGTCAAAAGTGTCCGAAGTGTCCGCCGCAATGTCGCAGTCAAAAAAAAAAATCGCAGATCGCCGCCATTACTAGTGAAAAAAAAAAAAAAAATTCAATAAATCTATCCCCTATTTTGTAGACGCTATAACTTTTGCGCAAACCGATCAATATACGCTTATTGCGATTTTTTTTACCAAAAATATGTAGAAGAATACGTATCGGCCTAAACTGAGGAAAAAAATATTTTTTTTTAAAAAAAATGGGATATTTATTATAGCAAAAAGTAAAAAATATTGTGTTTTTTTTCAAAATTGTCGCTCTTCTTTTGTTTTATAGCGCAAAAAATAAAAACCGCAGAGGCGATAAAATACCACCAAAAGAAATCTCTATTTGTGGGAAAAAAAGGACGTCAATTTTGTTTGGGTGTAACGTCGCACGAGCGCGCAATTGTTAGTTAAAGCGACGCAGTGCCGAATCGCAAAAAGTGCTCTGGTAAGGAAGGGTAAAAAATGGCCCGGTGCTGAAGCTGTTAAAGATCGGTCCAAGTTCCATTCTCATGAACCAAAATGACCCCAACCACCATAATTATTCTTGGCTTTTTTTCTTTCTACCCTTAATAAATGCTGCTCTTAATAAACTCTTATGAAGGAGTGGTGGCGTCCCTGTGTGAAACTGAGATTTGTCAGTGGGCCCACATCCCTAGTATAATAGAAAAATTGAACACTCAAAAAGAGTGTATATCCTCTAATGGGAATTTAAATAGGGCCACTGCAAAATAGGTAATAGTATAGAAGTAGAAAGAAGAAATTTGATATTTCTAAAAATGTATATTTATTTAGAAAAATATAAAATAGATGGCTATGACATAAACCAACATATAACATTTACACTCAATACATGTTCATAAATATGGAGAAAAAAAAATCTGTGGGTTCTGGCTTTCGCCTCCCTGTCTCCCTCCCCCTCACCTTTTCCATCTCCCCTTGCTTTGATTCCCTGGCCTCTGTGGAGCTGCAGTGAACCGATCAATCACTGGATATGGTGCATATTGTCTGGAGAAGCTTTGGTTTCATGTATACATGACATAATTGTTGTTGCGACTAAGCCGACTACCCTTGAAGAAGAGGTTCACTTATCAACACCTCGAAACGTCGGGTCTTATCTATTGTATACTACCATGTTTCAATAGAATGGGTTATGTCCTTCATTTTTTTTTTCTCCATATTTATGAACATGTATTGGGTGTAAATATTATGTGTTGGTTTATGTCATAGCCATCTATTTTATATTTTTCTAAATAAATATACATTTTTAGAAATATCAAATTTCTACTTTCTACTTCTATACTATTTTGCAGTGGCCCTATTTAAATTTCCATTAGAGGATATACATTTTTTTTTGAGTGTTCAATTTTTCTATTAATAAACTCTTAGACCATCCCTAGACGGTTCGAATCTCGGCCAGTTCAGCAGGAACCGGCCGAGTTGTGAACCATGTATGGGCAGGCTGCATATACCCAAGTTGATTGATTAATCAACTTGGGTACAACCAGCCTGCCGGATTTTTAATACGATTATCACTAGCGGCTGGAATAGTCACTAGCAGTAATCACTGTCTTCTCCCAGCGGGGATGGCTTCCCCCACCGCCCACTGGGAAAATACAAAATACAATGGCAGGCCATACACGGGTTTAGCTCCATGTATGGCCTGTCTTACTCCAAAACGAATAGACCTGGGACATTCTTCCTTTGCAGTTTTACAGTTAGAAAAAAGGCTCAAATGTGGTTCCTTCATAAACTTATCTAATGTACCTATATCACAAGCACTGCTAAATACAAGCTTTGATAGCAACCTTTAAATGGATATTCTTGAGTATAATATAAAACATCCATTTGAACTTTAAACAACTGTTGAACTGCACCAAAAAAACACATTACCTATAATTAAACAAGATTCTTTGATATTCCTGTAATAAGCTCTTAATAATTTAGATTCTCTCCAATTTTATGAAAATTTCAAATATTTTTAAAATGTTCTTTAGCATGCCAAGTGTAGATCAAAGACATGAATAGATAGACAAATCTGAAATTATAAACAAACCTTTTCCATAAAAGAACCTTCTAAAATAGTATGCTCCAAGGTCAATGTACTCTATAATGTATCGCTTCACTTTTTCTCTGTGAATAGGTTGGTTCTCCCTTGGCACTTCAAGAACAGAGACACCAGCATTAGTACAGTGAGAACTGAGTGATGATTCAAACGAACACATTTCACCAGTAGTCAAGGCCAGAGAATTTGCCTTTGAAAGGGCAATCTGTCTGTCATTTTCCCCACCGATCTCATTTCTGAAGTATGGACAATTCAATATAATGTCACTGCTTTTGCCGTCACCTTCATCAGTTTCAGTGGTTTTAGGGTCAGTTTCCTCCTTGCTGTCTACAGCTGAGTCACAACTCCCAGATTGGCTTCCAACCATTGATGACTGTGATGCTGCTGAAGCTCCCGTGGTTATATTTTTTCTTTTTGCAATGTTAGCCTGAGTTTCCATAGCTTCATTGACGTCAAACAAAATGCTTTGTACATCATAGTGGGCAAAACTTTTTTCACATATCCACGGATGTATACTCTTTTCAAAGCTACCATCGTCAACATCAAAGGAGCACTTTAAAACATCAGGCTCGCTTGTTACACTTCTCTGCTTCTGAAACAGAGCAGGCTCAAAAGACTGTGTTCTCAAATATTTTTTAAATAACCTGTCTCTTTTTTTCCCAGCCAACAAGGAGCTGTCCAAATAATCCAATTCAGAAATGCTAACAAAGGGACCCCTAGAAAGTTGTCCAGGGGTGCGTATACTTGGAGAATCAGTAGGATCGTAATGGAAAACCTCAGAAAATGTAAATTGCGTCAGATTTGCTTGCTCCATATTTTCCATCCTATAACCTTTAATCATTGCAAACAAGCTGTCTCCATACAAACCCTGCCTGTCTATTGATGATGTACTCCCATATTCTCGATGTAAAGATGCACCAGTGTTTGGATTTACAGCATTTTGGTCAAGAATATCATCTGTATCAGTATCGCTGATGGTAACATCACTGTTACTTCTCTGCCTTATAGGATGTAGCAGCCCCCTGTGAGGTGAATGGCAAAAGAAATCCCCATTTAAATATTTCATTTGCAATAATTCTGGATCAAAGAGTTTGTCATCCATATCTGTCTGGTCATTTTTTCCGTCTGAACTTAAAGAAATACTCTCATAACTTAATCGAGTTCGGTGTTTTAAAGACATTTTGTTGCATCTTTCTTCTACGGAATCTTTTTTTGGCAGCCATTCAGAAACTTTTGCTCTTACTCCCATTTTGGGCATTGCTGGTGTTCCATTGTTTGGTCCATTAGTATCAACTTTCCCCAAGGCATTTACTGTTGAGGAAGGACCCATAGTGCTATTTACAGTCTTAAATGTTCTTGTAAAAAAGTCATCTGACTGCATGATGTTAAAAGAATCCTGTAATCTTCGCTATATTTGCTACTCTTGTCCAACAAGAAATTATTTATGTTTTATTTACATGGTTATTTCTTTTCTGACACCCATGTTATTTGTAGAATTTTGGCATGTGAGGATTTTCTGAAATATCTTGAGGCATTGCTGAGGAAGCTTCTTTTTGTTGGATACAGCATAAAACCTGTTTCAAGAATACAAGAGTAATTAGTTACTTGAAAAGAAAGCATTACATTCTAATTCAAATATTCATGTCAAAAAAATATTTCAGTTCTGGATTGAGTGGTGAAAGAATAAAACCCAACATGTTTTGTAATACTGTGTGCTCTTGGTGCTCTCCATTTTCTGTCCCAGTGGTGCAGCCTGGCAGGTCAGGAAAGGGGTGGGGACGAATGTGCGGCCCCCCCACCCCAAAGCACCTTGTCCCCATGTTGATGAGGACAAGGGCCTCTTCCCGACAACCCTGGCCGTTGGTTGTCGGGGTCTGCGGGCGGGGGCTTATCGGAATCTGGGAACCCCCTTTAATAAGGGGGCCCCCAGATCCCGGCCCCCCACCCTATGTGAATGAGTATGGGGTACGATGTACCCCTACCCATTCACCTAAGGTGTAAAATGTAAAGTAAAAAAAAAACACCCACACTTTTGAAAAAATAGTTTATTGCACTGCTCCGGGGGTCTTCTTCCGTCTTGGGGGTCTTCTCGCCGGACTCCCCCGCCATTTACCAAGCTCTTTTACCGAGCGGGGGAAGTCCGGCTACCTTCTTCGTCGTCGCCGCCGTCTGGGGTCTCGATCCGCCTTCGGGGGTCTTCTTCCGTCTTGGGGGTCTTCTCGCCGGACTCCTCCCCTCTCTTCTGCTCTTTTACCTAGCTCTTTCACGAGGGGAGGAGTCCGGCTACCTTCTTCGTCGTCGCCGCCGCCGTCGTCTGGGGGTCTCGATCCGCCTTCGGGGGTCTTCCGGGGGTCTCTTCTGTTCTTGCGGCGGTCGTCGTCTTCCGCGCCGCCGGCGCCTTGTCCTTCTTCTTGTCCTTCTTGTTCTTCTTCTTCTTCCGATGTTGACCCGTCGCTGTCTCTGCCCGGAATGCCTGTGCCGATCTGCGTTCGGACTTATATAGAGACATGGGGGACAGGGTCACATGTTCATGTCACATGGTGACCCCGCCCCCTTGCGATGTCACAGTCCCAGCATCCTCCGGGACTGTGACAACACAAGGGGGCGGGGTCACCATGTGACATGTGCATGTGACCCTGTCCCCCATGTCCCTATATAAGTCCGAGCGCAGATCGGCACAGGCATTCCGGGCAGAGACAGCGACGGGTCAACATCGGAAGAAGAAGAAGAACAAGAAGGACAAGAAGAAGAAGGACAAGGTGCCGGCGGCGCGGAAGACGACGACCGCCGCAAGAACAGAAGAGACCCCCGGAAGACCCCCGAAGGCGGATCGAGACCCCCAGACGACGGCGGCGACGACGAAGAAGGTAGCCGGACTCCTCCCCTCGTGAAAGAGCTAGGTAAAAGAGCAGAAGAGAGGGGAGGAGTCCGGCGAGAAGACCCCCAAGACGGAAGAAGACCCCCGAAGGCGGATCGAGACCCCCAGACGGCGGCGACGACGAAGAAGGTAGCCGGACTTCCCCCGCTCGGTAAAAGAGCTTGGTAAATGGCGGGGAGTCCGGCGAGAAGACCCCCAAGACGGAAGAAGACCCCCGGAGCAGTGCAATAAACTATTTTTTTCAAAAGTGTGGGTGTTTTTTTTTACTTTACATTTTACACCTTAGGTGAATGGGTAGGGGTACATCGTACCCCTAAGGAGAACAAGGGGAATCCTCCCAAAAGGGTAAATAAACATACATACAACACTACTGTACATCTAAAGCCTCGTACACACTGCTAGTTTTTTTTTTTTAAACCCAGCAGGCTGAACGAAAAAAAAAAAAAATGACAGCTCAAGAGGAGCCGCAATGTTAGTACAGTGATCTCCCCTGCTATTCTATTGTATTCTGACAGGAGGAATGACACCCTACCAAAACACTCCAGTTAGAGAGCACTGGTCGGGAGAACTTTTTTCAGTCATGCCCCTTCGATAGAAGCTGACCAAACAAACTGGCTGCAGTACACATGGGCCAAATGTCGGCCGGTTTCTATTGAACCGGCTGATGCCGCCCAACATTCGGCCCGTGTGTACAGGGCTTTAGGCACACAGCTTAAAACAAATGTTTTTATTGATGTCTGTGTCCCTGTGGGAGAGAATTTTCCTTACCTAATGGCATCAGTCACCAAGATAGGAAGTGAGGGGGAATTTTGCCAAAGTGAATACAAAAAGCAATAAAAATCTGGCAGAAGTTCTGACACTTCACTGATTTATTCAAAACGTATTAAAAAAATATGGAGGTTTGATGTCCTTGCAGGTTATTAAATAAATATATATTTTAAATAAATCAGTGTAGCACAGCAATTGAGAATAGAATTGATAAACAGTCCAAAAGTCCCATAAAATGATGTGTTACCATACACATCCAAAAAATTGTGAATATATTGTGAATCTATAAATGATAGAAATGCAAGCAAAATCTTTAGTGAATATGTGGGTATACTCCTATACTTCGAAGCACCCCATATCTGCTCTCTTCATGCACAGTGAAAATCCATCACCAGGTGAAGGGCCTGCTCACTTCTATATTAAATTAAACTTGCTCCTCTCTTTACACCCCAGGCAAATTTCTCCACTCCCCCTCAGTTAGTAAGAGGCTTATGCCCTCGCAGCTAAGAAAAGGCTCACCACGGACTCATATATTAAACAAGGTAAAAGGGACAGACATATCATACTCCATTTTCACTCTTTATTAAAACCTCCCTTAAAAAAACACACTAACAAGAAGATAAAATCCATGCGCTTCTCAAAACAGCATCACCTGGCTCACCACCTCTAGCGGCGCAACTCCGGTGTGATGTCACAAGCATTACTTCTCCCCTAGACGCGTTGCACCATGTGATAGGACTTCTTCAGTAGTCTAGCTGGTTATTTACCATTCTAAAATGTCTGACTCTATGCAAGAGATGACCCATCTGTTAAAACCCCTATTCTTGCTAGAATTACAAATTCCTGGAATTTCCTCTTTGTAAATTTGGGATTTTAGAAGCAGGGGAGTCTCAAGTTCCTAAATCCAGCCATCTGAAAATATTGGAACAGCATACTGTATATAATAATATAATAATACATGTTCCCATTTTAATTTTCACATATACTATTCAAAAATAATTATTCACCCACCTGACTTGTCCACACTATGTGTACAGCACAAAAAGATGAGACTAGAAAGCCCAGAGTCAGTATGAATGCCTGGGGAATCTTTCTGCAAAATGCTGAAGATTTTTTTTTTTTTAAATGTAAATGGAACAGATATCTTTACTTTAGAATATCTGTAATGTCCCCTAGAATTCAGAAGTTCATTCAGTGGACTCGTGTTTCATGCATGTGTCCACTTAAACATACTTAGTGGGGGAAAGCAATACAAATGAACAAAGCTATGATAAAAAACGCCAGATGCTGCTGTCTGTGGTGTTAATAACACAATGAAGCACAATGAGCAGCAACATTTACCATTCAATACAATTTTTCCACACTGGGAGTAGCAGCAATCACTGTACTTTAAGACTGCATGAAAAGTGCTGTTTTTTTTGTTTTGCCTTACTAAACAATTTACATATATGCATTTCATAAGCAGGTGCAAAATTATCATAAAAAGTGCTATTTATGATTTTTTTTTTTTTATTGATTTTTTTATTCTTATATAGTCTAAAAATAGTTGAGAACAATGCTGATAAGCAGATGGGGTTTTATCATAAAAAAATATTTTTTTATTTTTTTTAAATGTATATTTAAAACTTAAAAAATATCATTTTTAAAGTAACGTTCCTCCGTGCATGAGACCAATGAAAATAATTTAGAAACCTCACTGCTTAGTCTGCATAGTTCTTGTGAAAACAGCTGGCATCTATGACTGAAGAAATTAAATGAGCCTGTGATATTTAAATTAATAGTACTAAAATTAGCTTAATCATCACTTCCTATGTGCTTGCATGAAGAACAATGGGTGACTCATGGTAAAAACTGTCTTAGGGGAAAAAAGATGCCTCGGTTACAAAAGACAAAAGAAAAGACCTATGTTAGACAATTCAATTTGTTCTCTTTTTCGGATATAGGTACAATGGAATAGGAATCACTTCAAAGCCATTGCATTCCTAACATTATATGTAGGAGTTGCAAGGCAGAGAAAGGTGAGAACCAGTATAGCAGAGGGCTAATGGTGGTACTCTGCAGGGACACCCCACACAGAGGCATCAGAAGTAAGGTGAGTTTTAGCAAAAATAAAATTAAATATCCAACTTCCTGGGTATCCATGCACTTTTTGAAATCAGAACATACAGCCTACATCTGTAACTAAGATCCACAAAGAGTTAAACATTTTGGTGGCACAAAAATAAATGTTTTTCCTGATAATTTGTTTTTAAGGCAATTTTCCTGATAAATTAAACCATAATTTCCGCCTTCCTCTAGATCAGCGGTATTATGAACAAAGCATATCCTTCTATAGTGTGTACTTGCCTCAATCCAGAGTACTGAGTGTCATTTCGGTCTGCTATCTGCATGAGTCACTTCTGACAAGTTTTCCTGACACCAAAAGAAAAAAGGTGATGGGGATGGATTGTGATTGACAGCCTCATCTTTGTGCTGTGTGGAGGGGGTGTGCCCCTTCCCTCCAATCAGCTCTCAGAGCTCTCCTCACTGAGCTCCGAAGAGTGTAATTTCAGCTCTCTGCCCCCATTTTCTGACAGCTCAGACAAGCTTAAAAAATTCTGGACATTGATCGGATGTAGGGAAGACTACAGATAAACAGGTACTACTTATATAGGATCATTTGTTTAATCTCTGTGTATCACCTGAGGCCAGTAACTTCACTGGGTATATGCGAGCTTATACAACCACTTTAAGATTATGGACCCCCCAATGGATTGCTCAACATATACCCATACCCCCTTAACCAGATAATCAAACACACACATCATCATTATTAGTCCTAAAATGCTAAAACCAGCATAGTATAGCTTGGTTTTAGCTTATATATGGGAGCTTGGAAGAGAACAACTACATGAAATGTTTTATCATATTAATTTATATAAAAATGGCAAAACCACAAAAACACTTTGATTTCAGTTTAATAAAGCTGAAAATCTTGTTTCAAGTGTGTTATAATTATATAATTCTGTCTTTTGGACTTCCATGCCCTCCTTCATTGGTTTCCCATATTCCCAATGGATATGGATACCCATAGTTAAAAAAACCCTGCTTTAGATCAACTAGGGTTTCTGAGTATGTAAGTGTTTGCATCTTCCTGTATGTCTTTTTCGGACTACAGCTATGCTGGGGAGAGCCAAAATAATAATCAGTGAATACAGCAACAACTATTAGATGAATATTTTAATATTACGCAAAGCAGAGTCTACAGTTTTTTAGAAAATTGACATTATTGAACATGTACAATACAAAGGATGTCAGATATAAAAGAACACTCCCGCTTTTTCTGAGATACTGCTAGGTTATTTTCAGATATCTGGCATCACACAGTCTCTAATTCTTTTATCAAGCCAAGCACACCCCATGTTATCTTGCCCTGTGCCACATAGCTCCAATGTGGGGAAGATGTTCAGCCTATTATCACACTTATGTTAATGCAGCAATCAGCAGAAAGTGCAAAAGAGCACATGGTCAAAAACAAAGGAATATACTTAAACAGGGGTAAGATGGCCACCTGTGTTCCCTGAATCCTTTGCTCATTAGTCAATGTCACAGAAAAATGGGACATAAAACCACAAGGGTCTAAGCATTATACAGTAAAACAAATGCACACAATGGAAAACAGGAAGTTTTACAAGGAAAGACATAGAAATAAAAAATAAAAAAAAATGTACACAATATATTTGTCACAACTTTACTACAGGCTATGGTACAACTCTGAAATATGTGGAATCTGAGTTACCAGGCAAGTGTAAGACAGTTTAGCTAATGTTTAAAGATAACCATTGCTAAACAAGGTATACAAGAACTGAGTAAAAGTTAGAACACACAGCCAGGGAATATTTCTGATTTGCCTTAAAATTTCCAAGCAGATCTGTATCTCTAAATCAGCAGTTCTCAACGTCATTGAGACCAGGGCCTGGTAAACTCTTCCAAAGCCTTCAGTAAAATTATTTATATATATTTTATACTAACACGATAAAAGTATGGAAATACAAAATATGTAATGAAATTCTGGAAGACTCTGGATGGTGCTGAGTGTCACTGTGAGGGGATGGGGGTTTTGAAGGGGATTTAGAGATTCTGCAGCAGACTTGGTGGCTCAGTAGAGAATTCCGGAGAAAGCTTGGGGTAACTGTAGGAAATGGGGTCTAGGGGGGATGGCTGGGGGTCTCTCCAGGAGGCTGGAGGTTTTCTGGGGGCACTGTGGTAGACATGGAGATGTCTGGAGGCTATGCAGCAAACTAGAGGTCACTGCGAGGGGCTGGGGAACACTGTGGAGTTTGAGGGCTCTCAGGGGGCCTGGGGGCACTGTGGAAGGTTTAGGGGCATGGTAGACCACTTTGGGAGGTTTGGTTACACTATGAAAGCTGGGGGGCACTATGGGAAGTTAGGGGATCTGGCTGGAGTCCTGAGGGTGAGGGGAGGGAGTAAAAGGCTGAGCAGTGGGCCATGATGCTTGAGACAAAAACAGAATGGAGCACGAGAGGGTACCGAAACACACTGATAACACAACAAAAAGTCTATAAAGTCCAGGAAGTATACGTATGCAGCATTAGTGGCAGCTACTTTGAGAGCGAAGCAGTCTCTGAAAGAATAATGGGGGAAAAACAAGGCGCGCCAAAAACTAAGTGCAGCAGAAGATGCAACGCATGGTATATTTAAATAAAATCAGCCAAATGGCTACTCACACGAATATAAATAGGCTTATAGCAGTATAATACTGTGGTCACTCAGCGAGTTCCTGGTGGATGGTGGTGTGTAGATGTTAACACGAGAGGAGAGGAACAACCGGCCGGACATCCGTCTGCTCGTCTCGGAACCAGCATGGAACACACTTGGAGTCGCATTGGAAGTGACGTCAGATGACAAGACAGATGTCCGGCCGGTTGTTCCTCTCCTCTCGTGTTAACATTTACACTCGACCATCCATCGGGGACCTGCTAAGTGACCACAGTATTATACTGTTATATGCCTATTGATCTTTATATTAGTGTAAGTAACCATTTGGCTGATTTTATTTAAATATACCATGGGTTGCATCTTCTGCTGCACTTAGTTTTTGGCGCACCTTGTTTTTCCCCCATTGTTCTTTCAGAGACTGCTTCGCTCTCAAGGTAGCTGCCACTAATGCTGCATACGTATAGTTCCTAGACTTTATAGACTGTTTTTGGAGCACCTTGCTTTTCTCCCATGATGCTTGAGAACCATTGCTCTAAATATTTCAGGAAACCAAGTAATCACAATTTATGGTGTATATAATCCCATATCCACTTGACAGATCTACAGGAATATTTTTGATATGTATAATTAATTGGCTCATCCCTGGCTAACTCATCACAACATTTCAGAACTCTGCGCCTTTTAGAGGACATGAATACTTTGACTTTGGACAGCTATTTAGTATTACATTTTTATGTTACTAACATTTTTGGTTTTTGCAAGCGTAACATTTTTCTTTGTATCCTAGCTAGGAAAGAAGAAAAACTATTAATTATTTCTATGGATTTGTTATCTGATTCCTCAGTAGTCCATTGCACATACTGTATTTTACTGATGGAAACATTCACATCCAAATAAAGCTGTACACATCCCATCCACTATGTTGCTCCCTGCTGTGTACTTTTCTTCTGTGACTTCTTGTTTAAAATGAGTACCAGAGCTGCATTAGTCACTAGACAGAGTGTTACCAGGGTCTGTCTAGGAGGCTGCAGCTGGATTTTTAGACCCACACACACACAAACTAGGACCAATTTAGGCAGAAGCCAATTAACCCATCAGCATGTCTTTGGAAATATGGGAAGAAACCAAATTACCCAGAGGAATGCCACACCAGCACAGAAAGAACATGCAAACTGCACGCATCATCTTTTATATTTTTAAAATAGCTGATCTCTATCTCTGTCAGTAACCAAGAGGCATAAATAACTATTTTTCTTTCTTGCCATAAAACAGCATCAAGTGCCTAGATGGAGAAGTCAACTTGAACTGTCACTTCTAACATATCATACTATGTTAATGTTCCAGCATTAGCAATGAGTTGCTTTCATTTCTTGAATTTATTTTGTTAGGATTCCCACTCGAGGGCAAACATTTTTATTTAAAGATGAACATTGTTTTAATCCCACCTGCAAACAGTAAAGTCATGGTTCTGCTCATAGATTCATTAAATTCTGGTAGGTAAATACAAATTTTCCCTCTGTACTAATGCACAGAATTATAGCAAGCTTGAAAAAAAAAAAAAATACCAGTATAATCACTAATTGTGATGCCTATTTAAAAAAATCTGACTTTCCAATTCTGAATAAGGATCGCAGGGCGTTGAAAATATACTTTCTACTGGACCTTCATGGACTGATAAGTATAATATCAACTCTAAATCAAGAATTGTGCATTCCACTGAGCAATATACCAAATTACAATAACTTAAAAATGATTTTAGGTCATGAAGACTGACTCTATACTATCATTTCATTATCTTTTCCCATTTCCCTCATGGCTAAATCTATTAATTTCTGCTATGTCAGTTTTAATCACTCTCAGTCTCATGTCTGTATTGATTATGATCTCATCCATTTACCTCTGTCACTCGGTTACTGTTTCTCTTTTCTGCTTAAAAGGGAAACAAGTTTCTTTTTTCTGCTTACAGGAAAACTATAGTGCAATTATTCTCAGCCAGGGTTCCTCCAGAGGTTTCTAGGGGTTCCTTGAGCAGTGGCTGATGGTGCCTGCATAGTTCTGGGGCCAATACCAATCGGCAAAGCAATTGGCATGACACCGATGATCTTTTCAGCTGCCTGTAAGGCTGACAGTTTGGCCACCACTGTAAGGGGGTTAATCTTCTCACTGACCATCAATGTAAGGGGCATTTACCCTACTGGCCACCAATGTAAGGGAGCCATTATTCCCACTGACCACTGATGTAAGGAACATTCTTCCTTCTGGTCAACATTTGCAAGGGAGGCATTCTTCTTCCAGGCCACCAATGTAAGGCAGGCATTCTTCTTCCAGGCCACCAATGTAAGGGAGGTATTCTTCCTGGCCTCCAATGTAAGGGAGGCATTCTTTCTCCTGGCCACCAATGTAAGGGAGACATTCTTCCTCCTGGCCACCAATGTAAGGGATGCATTCTTCCTCCTAGCCAACAATGTAAGGGAGGCATTCTTCCTCCTGGCCACCAATGTAAGGGAGGCATTCTTCCTCCTTGCCACCAATGTAAGGGAGGCATTCTTCCTCCTGGCCACCAATGTAAGTCAGCACCTACAAGGATGTGCGTGGTTTGTTGCTCGGAGCAAGATGACAGTGGAAAGAAAATCCGAAAGAAAACCAGGTTCCATTGTCCTGATTGTGACATCGGACTTTGTGCAGTTCCATGTTTCAAAATTGATCATACCCGGGATGTTTATTAAACCAATATGCAGTGTCTAGTATTAAAGGGACTGTTAATAATGCTAAAATTTGGACAAATTTAGACACATTTCAGTGTTTTTGATTTGATTGCATTATTGAATAATATGTATTATTATTATATTATTATTTGTTATAATTATTTATTATATTATAATATATGATTACGTGTTTCAAACGTCATCATACCCGGGATGTCTACTAGACTCTTGTTTGCACAGGTTTAAGTGAGTTATTCCTAAGAATTACAGGCCTACAATATAAAACAACAAATTTCCATGCAAAACATTGTACCGCTTTGACCAGGGAGGTTAATATCGCTTTAAGAAAGGCTGCTTTAGTGTACTGTGGTGATCACAGGTTTTAATATACACTTAAACTATAATTGTAATGCTCACTTTTTAACTTTTTATTTGAGAGCTAGCATTCCTGTAATTTCTGATTTAATTAACCAAATCATTACCTCCACTCACAGATTATACACAGATTGGCATTGCAACTGGCCATGTGCTCCTGTCCCTTCTTTCACTGCTCAACACTATGCTGTTAGCGGCAGAAGCTGTACCTGCTTATATTGTGGACTGTACCAGTAATATTTTCTATTTTCAATGGCCAGAATTAGTTACCATGATCACTCTGCTGTTGTGATACAACAATGTGCAATCACTGTTATCAATAATAAGTTGTTAACAGAAAATATGGGTGCTTTATGTGCATACAGTATATTTATTAAAACTATACATAGAAACAAGGTCTTTAACCACTTAAGGACCGAGCCTCTTTCTGAGATTTGTTATTTACAAGTTAAAAACATTTTTTTTGCTAGAAAATTACTTAGAACCCACAAACATTTTATATTTTTTTCTAACACCCTAGAGAATAAAATGGCAGTCATTGAAATACTTTCACACTGTATTTGCGCAGTGGTCTTACAGGCAAACTTTTTTTGGAAAAAATACACTTTTTTTAATAAAGAAAATAAGAAAACAGTAAAGTTAGCCCAATTTTTTTTTATATTGTGAAAGGTAATGTTACGGCTAGTAAATTGATACCCAACATGTCACGCTTCCAAATTGCGCCCGCTCGTGGAATGGCGACAAACTTTTACCCTTAAATTTCTCCATAGGCAAAGTTTAAAAAATTCTACAGGTTGCATGTTTTGAGTTGCCGAGGAGGTCTAGGGCTAGAATTATTGCTCTCGCTCTACAGATCGAGGCGATACCTCACATTTGTGGTTTGAACACCATTTTCATATGCAGGCGCTACTCACATATGCATTCACTTCTGCACGCAAGCTCAGCAGGACTTTTATTTTTTATTTTTACACTGTTCTTTTAAAAAAAAGAAAATTGTGTCACTTTTATTCCTATTACAAGGAATGTAAACATCCCTTGTAATAGAAAAAAAGCACGACAGAAACTCTTAAATACGAGATCTGGGGTCAAAAAGACCACAGATCTCATATTTACACTAAATTGCAATAAAAAAAAAATGTCCCTTTAAGAGCTATGGGCGGAGGTGAAGTTTTGACGTCACTTCCGCCCTGCAATGATATAGAGACGGGTGGGGGCCATCTTCCCCTCACTCGTCTCCATGCCTAGCAGTAAGATCTGATCGCCTCCGTCGCTACCGACGGCTCCGGTAAGTGGCGGAGGGCACCGGAGCGTGGCAGGGAGGCCCTTTCCCCGCCGTCGATAAAAGTGATCTTGAGGCAAATACGCTGCATAGACCACTTTTGTCTGAAAGCGGACCACTCACTGAAGAAGAGGATACTGGGGTTAAGACAGCTAGCTGCCATAATTGCTGTAAGTGCACTTAGTTTTTTGGTCCTACGAGGCCGTTTTTCGTGTTGTATTTTGTATTTGTATATTTTCTATTAGAAGCAATAAAAATTCATTATTTAAAAAAAAAAAAATATATATATATATATCTAGCAGAACATTAATGAAGACCAGAGGAGTAATGCCATTCATAGCTCTATGAGGATAGCCAGATGTGCATTTGCAAATGAACTGCCCTCGAGCAATAGGATCAGACAGCAAGTCCATATACAGGAATATTCTACTGTGCCAAACATTTCTATAGTAGTGAATGAAGGGAGGAGAAGACAGAGATTAATGTACCACTAACCTGCTCTATAGACTGTTCTCCCAAGCAGAGGCTGATCCGCTTAGGTGGAAACCATCTGAAGACATGGAACTAGTGATCTGGCTGCAAAATAACAGTAAGTAAGTGCTTCCACACTTGACCAACACATATCAAGGGAAATTTTTCATTGGAAGTGTGGCCAACATATCAAGGAAGGTTGGTCTTTGCAAGTTTTTGTTTTATCACAATTGCATCTCCTATGATTAGGCTTACCATGAAGGTCCCTGCCTTTGAAGGCAATTGCCTTTAAGACATAAACATGTTTTTTCTGAAGGCCTTAGCATGCATGTCAGAAATGTTTAAACAAGAAATCTTTGTTTTGACAACCAAACACAACTGTCCTTAAATGTCTATGGCATATCCAGGCCAGTGTTTGTTTACAGTGGGGTTTGGAAAGGGGTTACAGAAATTTTGTGATATGACTTTTACATTTTTATGTTTGTTCTTGATTTGTCAATTACCCACTCTCATGGGCACAGTGCAAGTTTCTTTTACTCATAATGACTGTTGAGATAAGGCATCAGCCATTTAGGGCATGCATTGTTTTCATTTAAACCTGGTACACACTAGTAGTTATTTTTTCGTTCAACCCAGTGGGCGGGCTGGACTGAAGAGTTCAGGAGGAGCCACTGTACTAACTATCCGATGCTGGTACAGTGATCTCCCCTGCTGAGCTATTGTATCTGACAGGGGGACACCCCACTGCCAGAACACACCAGTCAGCACTCTTAGCCAGTGGCTGGCCCCACCTTTTTCGGTCATGCCCCTTCGACAGAAGCCTTCTGTCAGACCGGCTGCCGTACAATGTTGCCCGGTATTTGGCCCGTGTGTACGGCCCTTAATTCTCACAACATTGTACAACCTGAGAAGGGTGAGTAACACAACCATTGTGTGTATATAATGAGCAAATATGGCTGCACACATTTAGATATATAGTTACACATTATAGATAGTAACATCACTTTTGAACTAAAGTAGAAGAAAAGCCTAAACAATAAACCTACTTTAACATGATTTATCCACCGTGATCCCCATTACCCATACATTTTAGCAAAAATCACAATGTAAATACCTATTTTCTCAAGTATTACTATGTGGTCCCATGTTCACAAAGATGAAGCTCCTCCGTGGAGGGGTGACAATAGGGCTGAATTCCATAGAGCAGTTTTAGGAATACCTTACTTCTCCTTTAACTGTGCCTGCCTTGTAGGCAGAGGATAAGGATTTCCCCTATTCCTAAAGCATTTTTTACCCCAACATGTCATATTCCTTATATGTGCCTGCTGTACTATGTACTTGTATTAGAAAGTATCCTGTTCTCTATGTATTACTTCCTTTATGTGGAATCCCTGGTGTTCCTGCTAGTCCCCTTACTTTCCTATTAAAAACTGACCACACTAGAGCACACCATGATCAGTTCTCTACCTATGCTGGGAACTCAGTGTGCTCTCCTCCAATGATCAGACTTGTCCTAACAAGCCCTCTGCTGCACAGCCATTCACTGGGAAGCACAGTGTGTTGCTGCTTCTCCTCCCCCTAGCTCTTATGCAGCTGAGAACAGAGAGTATGTGATCACTTTAAAGTAAGTATAGGTGACTGTTTACAATCACTTTAAGGTTTACATGTACTTTAAGGGATAGCTCTCTCCTCCAATGATCAGACTTGTCCAAAGACCCCCTCCCCTCCTGCACAGCCATTCCCTGGGAAGCTCAGTGTGCTCCTGCTCTTCCTCTCCCAGCTGTTATGCAGCTGAAAACAGAGGGAACATGATCATTTACAAAAAAAAGGGAAAAAACATATTTATAATGTTTTCTTTTATCTATAAAAAAAATGTTTAACCCTCATTTCTAATTTAAACTGAATGGATTGTTTTACATTGTGATCGTTTACAACCACTTTAAGGTTGGTGGCTCTAAAAGAAAAATGTAGAAGACCACATGTGGGTTCTCTCCCCATTGCAGAGGGGCCTAGTCAGGATCGGAGGGCTTTGACCCTTGAAGCCCAACTCCAGGATATTAGCAAAGCCACTCCAGACCTCCCTCCTGTTTGGCTTGTTTAGGTCTAGGGAACCGGAAATAGCTGTTTTACTTTTCCAATCCTCCACGTCCACAGCAGCTGTTGCTCCCCTTCGCTCAAGAGGTGGATTGTTCCTTGGTGTCCAGGACTATGGACCCTGCATTGTACTTGATGATGTCAGAGGGCATCCAACCACTAGAGCAGGGTTATGCAACCTCGGCCCTCCTGCTTTGGTGAAAATACAAGTCCCATGAGACATTGCAAGACCCTGACAATCACAGGCATGACTCCTAGAGGCAGAGGCATGATGGGATTTGTAGTTTCAACACAGCTGGAGTGCCAAGGTTGCCTACCCCTGCACTAGAGCATAGGGGAGAAGAGGCCAATCCTGCAAGGCAGAGGGAGCATGGGGAAGCAGAGAATTGGGTAAGTAAAACTGCTTTTCTTGTTCCACTCGACCGTAAAAAAGCATTTAACCTATGCAGTTTAGGGGAAGCCGCAGCAAAGGGGAGTTTTTACTTTCCCTGGAGCTCCAGACAAGTGACTGTGCCTATGCACAAACAGACCCCATCATACAAGTGATCCTGTCACTAGTATGAGTGAGATATATGGCCCTCTCATCAAGGACATGAAAAGAAAAAAATGACATACCAATTAATGCAATGTTTATACAGTATATTTTGTAGATTATATTAACTTTGCTTAATATATATATATATTTTATTTACCCAGTTACCATTATGACATCAATAAAGCTAATTATTAGTTATTCCTGCTTTATTTTTATTCTTGTAGTTACTGTATATCTATGCTACAATGAACACACAATTGATGTGTTGCTCTCTTCATTCTGCTGAAATCTGGTGTTAGAAACTATATTTTCATTCAATGTTTTGGCATGACAAAGAGCCATAAGGCATGAAATGCTGCTGAATGTAAACAGTCTGGGAATGCAATATTTGGGTCATGATGATTAATTTCTGTTGATCGGTCTCAGTATGTGCGCTACAGTATCTGTTATGATTGATTCTAGAGCAGTGACAGTTCTTGCTTCCTGTTTTTTCCTAAACAGTACATTTCAATTTCAACTCAATTTAAAAAATATAGTCATCTAAAATCTTAAAGCTGAACTTCAAGGAAAATTCAAAACTACCATTGCAGAGATTGTCTAGGGTACCTTTAATTGCACTTTTACTTCCTTATTACTTGCTTACACAGGCTTCCTGTGTGCGACCAGGCCTCTGAAACCGCTTATCTTTAGCGCTCCATTTGTCAGTCATATTCAGATGTCGTCAGGTACAATGGAGGACCAGCAGTCCTGCATTGTGGGGATGTTGAGGGTCTGCTCACAATCCAAAGCATCAAAGGGAAAGGGAGAGCGCAGGCTGCCCGGTGAGCAGGGGATAAGGTAAGTAAAACTGCTTTTTAATGGTACCCTAGACAATAGGGAGCATTTAAAGTCGAGGTTTAGGAAAAAAGATTGTTTTGAAAGAACGTCCCTTGTGCTTATTATTTGCATTAAATCCAAAGTGGCCTTTGTGCTAGTGGTTATAGTAGAAATCTAAAATCCTGTGTTCCACTCTCATACCCCACAGCTGTAATCTTCAGGTGCTGCAGGGGTTAATAAAAAAATATATTGGATGCCTGGATCAACCATATAAGGTATGTTAATTATAAATTCAATAATTATAGTTTATCAATCATTCAGCTCAAGGAGAAAAAAAGACCCTGAGATGCAGTCCTAGCGACCCTAAAATCGCATATACCAAAAAAAGAGAGAAAATAGTTCTCCCAAGAAGGTCAATTAGGACACTAAGATTGATTTAATGATTTATTGAGTAGAAAAAACACACACCAATTTATAGAAACAGGACAAACCAACTGTGTACCTCACAGAGAAGTTAAAATAGGCCAAAGTTGTAATATTTAAAAAGGGGATCGCAGCTGCGCGTTCATCACACACTCACACTCATACACACACTCTGATCCACAAGAAGCTCCAGTTAGAAGTATTTTTAGGAATACAGTCCTTGGTTGGTGAATCTATTTTTTCGTAGCCAGGGCAGCTTCTGGTTGCTAATTGAGTATACACGATCAGGTGGCTGTTATGGGTGTTTGTGATGTTGAGCGAGGTGGTCAGTGCACGGCCATCCTATAAACATTTACAGGGTTATTGATTTGCAATCCAAAAGAGAATAATAAAGATACAAGTCACTTAGCATAGAGTCACTTCATTCAGAAAGCAGTGCATATGGATCCCATTAAGTGTAGGATGGGGAGGAAAACATAGGAGTAAGGCGTCACAGCTGTGTTATAGATTAAGTCAATGACACTCTCACCACGTCCTCTGTGTCAGCTGCTTTCCTGTACCTCCACCTATCGATCCGGATCGAGCCACACTCAATAGATACCGGGATCCAACTGCCAGGAGTATTTTCACTGCGCACTGTGTTGTTGAAGCGGTTTAAGAAGTTCCCTTCATACGCCAAGTATCCAGCCCCCGTTCAAAACTCCGTCTCAAGAACTTTGCTCATGCAGCAAGCTGACGACCCCCCGTTCGACGTGCTGACGTTACGCTGATGCATTTCGCTAGCCAATCAGACGCTAGCTTCCTCAGAGCTGCGGGGGTTAATACCAGCAATAAACCTGTGACAGGTACTAATCAAGAGTGCCATCTATGCCCACCCGTTCTGCCCCCTTCTCCATTCAAAGAAAATGTATTATACCTTCCATCAATGAAAAAAACACTCTATGAATGGAGGAGGTGGACCTTTCATTCATCTGCCCGTCCTCCATTCATAGATCACTTTCCATTCATGGAAGCTATAGAACAGCTCCAAAGAATGGTGGAGGTGGGCGGAAAAATGTGGGCCAAGTCAGTACTCTTGTGAGTGCCTGTCACAGGTCTAGCACTGGTATTAACCCCCGCTGCACCAGAAGATTGCAGCTGCGAGTTATGGGAGGGATGCAGAAGACTTCCACCATTACCGCCAAAATCCATCACAAGGGACACGTAAGACACATTTCAACTCTCACTGTCATCTTTTTTACACCCTTTGCTAGCATGTACCATTCTAAACATTTACAAGTACCTACCACCAATTCACACTTGGTATAGCTGTAGTAGGCTAAGGCCCCTTTCACACTGGGGCGGTTTGCAGGCGCTATTGCGCTAAAAATAGCGCCTGCAAACCGACCCGAAACAGCTGTTGCTGTGTCTTCAGTGTGAAAGCCCGAGGGCTTTCACACTGAAGCGGTGCGCTTGCAGGACGCTGGAAAATGTCCTGCAAGTCGCATCTTTGGCTCGCTATAGGAGCGGTATATTTACCGCTCCTATAGCGCCCGGTCCCATTGAAAACAATGGGGCAGCGAGCCGAACCCGCCCGCAAAACGCCGCTGCAGCAGCGGTTTGCGGGCGGTATTGACCCTTTTTCGGCCGCTCGCGGGGGGTAAAACCACCCCGCTAGCGGCCGAAATGTGCCGCTAAAACGCCGGTAAAGCGGCGCTAAATATAGCGCCGCTTTACCGCCAGCGCCCCCACCACTCCAGTGTGAAAGTAGCCTTAAGTGGACGTTGTCACAAAGGAGGAAAGGTAATCAGGCAGAACTATTGATTGGTTGAAACATGCCCACTCTTTGCTGCAGCTTCATTCTAGCAGAGAAGATACACCAAGGTGGAAACTTTGGTACAGTATCTGTAAACTGTCAACAGCATGGAACATAATTTTGGCAGTGAAGGGGGGAACACATAAGGTGAAATATAGCAAGGGTTTTAGCACATTTTAAAGTGTAACTGCATGAAAAACTTTTATATGAGAAGGGGATAGAAGCTCTGTGGGGTTTTATTGTTGTCTACGGCTCTCGGAGAGTTACCCTTTAATTTTTGTGCCAAACTGTCATCTGTGGGTGCGTGTAGGTACCACTATGTGCCTGCAGTGTACTGACACCTTATTCAGTACCTCTAGAGTTAATTTTATAAATTAAACAATGCTTTCATATTGATGTGTCTCATAGTTAGGAGCAGTTTCCATTATTTGTCAAGTTGCAGTGTTAATAGATGGTGCAAAATGCTGTCTTAATAAATCATTGTCAAACTAAATTTGTCTATGAAAAACTTTTTGTAAGCATTTATGTAAAATGCTTACAAAAAGTTTTTCACAGACAAATTTAGTTTGACAATGATGTATCAAGACAGCTGCTACTTAATAAATATTAATGTTAAAAATCCCACATTTTTTATAAATTACAGAATTCTATATCTCATGGAGACAAGCAGGGGTTAGTTAGGGAGATAAAAAATAAAGAAAAGGACAACCCTTTAGAGCATTGAAGTTTATGTAAATTGTAAACCTATTTTTCAGTATGTTCGGCATTATGCCTCACTTTATACAGTTTTTATATCCACTTAGGTCTCCGGGACTTTTTTATCCTTAAAGCCTCTTGAGTTCCAGAGCAACCAATGTCATGGTTCTGCACATGACATCTTTTAGACTTAGTAGTCTACCTCAATGTATTATAGATTGTTTTTCAGGACCGATAGGGCTTTAATTTGGTAACAATATTACTTATAAATATTTTATTTCCTTCATTTTTGAACAAAAAAATACGGTAGTAATAAATTAGGAAAATAAATCCGCCAATAATTTTTCCTAACACGGTGTTTACATGATTTGCGCGCCTCCATATATTTACCTCAAAATATAATCAACAAAGTCTGCCGAAAATTATATCACATCAGTGCCACTTAAATGTAATGTAGCGGAGCGGTAAAGATCAAAGCAAGAGCATACATTTATCTTAAGGAGAGCTTTATTTCTCTTTTGACATTGCGATGCACATAGGGGAAAAAATGGTTTATATGAATTTTTAACATAACATTAAGATAAGATTAAGTTGGGTTGATGAGAGCACAATTTAGACAATCAGTTATTGCTTCAACATTTTTGAATAAGCCCCCCCCCCCCCCCCCCCCCCCCCCCCCCCCCCCCCCCCCCCCAGGGTTTCCACTCTGCATTCACTTACATGAGTATTGCACATTTTGTGACTGTAATGCCATCCTGGTCAATCAACATTTTTGTTGTGACCTAGGGATTATATTTATGATATGCAGTATATATATAAATATAGCTGTAGGGAGAGGATGTAAAGAATGGTAACAGTAATGCCAGTAAGTGCTATGACATCACAACACTCCCCTCCACTCCAACCCTCCACTCCAATGTAAAATACTTTAAGCATCGAAAGCCCAGGGGGTGATTGTTTCAGCTTCTTGGCTTAGTGCTGGAGGCTAGGTGCCATAGACAACCAGAGATTTATTTATTATTTATTACAGGAAACCTTTACAGCACCATCAATTTATGAAGTGCTTTGCATATATATTGTACATTCACATTGGTCCCTGCCCTCAAGGAGCTTACTATCTAAGGTCCTGGACTTAAATTCATACATACATGTACTAGGGCCAATTTAGACAGCAGACAATTAACCTACCAGCATGTCTTGGCAGTATGGGAGGAAACCGGAGTACCCAGAGGAAACCCATGCGGCCACAGGGAGAACATGCAAACGCCAGGCAGATAGTGCCATGGTTGGGGTTCAAACCAATGACCCTAGTGCTGCTAGGTGAGGCTGCTAACCCCCTAGCCACTGTGCTTCCTGGACCTCTGCTGGGACCCACAGGAGTAATTAATTTCTGGTTCCATGTTAAACTGGCTATGGGACAAATAGCCGCAGAAAACTATCGTAGTTTGTGAAACTGTTGCAAAATTTCTTACTTTAAGATCCTGCCAGTAACATCACTTTCTACTGCAGGCTGACAACACCACTGTCTCCTATTTAGCAGCAGCATTGTCAGCCTGTAATAGGGAAGTTAATAGCAGAATCTTCAGGTAAGGGACTTTCAAACAATTTCCTTCAGTTGGCCAACAGGCTGCATAATAGATTTGAAAAGCAGCCCAGTGGCCAACTAAAAAAGTGCACATGGTAAGCTTGTAACCACCTCTAGCAGTGGTTATGAAGCCACTTCTTATGCCAGGGGATCTGTGGGGGTTTAAAAAGGCCTGTGGGAGCAGCGTGTCTTTGACTCGCAACTACTTCATTCCAGATCATTCTTCTAGGCCATGGGCCTACGTCAGGGGCCAACACGCACTCCCACTCTAGAACAGAGTGACTTAGAATAACAGTCCTTTGATCCCCGGTTGGGTCCCTCTGTGTTCACACTACACACCCAACCCTAAACACAGGTATCGGGATCATGGTCAGCTGGGGTACTCATCAGCTAAACTGCCCAGCAGGCAGACCCTTCTTCTCCCAACCTCTTGCAGCCTATCACTGACTGAGCCAAGCCCTTACTCACGCCACAAGGTATTGGTCATTCACCATCCAGTGGTAAAGAAAAGACAAGTTCTTTTCTTTTGCTTTACTGGAGCATAAATGGTAACGCCACACTACAAATCAAATGACAAGGTTTATTGCAGAACAAAAGTGTTAAATTGTCCCCAATTAATAGGGTATCCCCTGACAAAGTTCTTACTCTCTCTCTCTCAGTGTAGCTCTCTTGGGGGAATGGGGGGGTAGAGTTTCTGCGTTATTGCCTATCAGGGAAAGGTGATGCATAGAGCTGCTACATGGTGGCACAGAAGTTCTCTAATTGGCCCAGAACAGTTAAACTGCACTCACTTCTTGCAGTACACCCCTTTCTACTACAACCCTCTAACCTACAGCCAGCGTTATATATACCCTTCTCCAGAGGGATAGGGACTGGAATTCACCCCTCTACAAGCTGACAATGCTGGTGCTAATTGAAAAGTAGTTGCTTAGGCAGGCCATACATGGGTCGTATGTCAAAAGAATTTTATTTCGAAAATCTTATCTAAGAATTTTCGTTCGAATTTCGCACCATTAGTGGGCTGCAGCAACAGCCGATTTTCGTGCAGCGATCGAATTTGAGTAATAGGGCATGTTGGAAATTTTCTGAAAAACGAATGATTTTCTAATCAATGATAGGAGAATCGTGCGAGAAATGTAAATGAAAAAGAAATGCGCATGTGCAAGAAATGAAAAAAGCCTTGCCCTGCAGCCTTGCCCCAGTTACACCTGCAGCCTTCCACCTGCAGAATTTAAAAATGGCACCTCCTGTGTATCTCGGCGGCTCTCGATTCTCCTCGGCTTTCGGCCGCTCTCGTTGGCTTTCGGCCCCTTTCGGCCTTTCTCTGCCGCTCTCGGTGGCTCATGCGGGACTGCGAGAGCCGCCGATGATGGGCGAAAGCCTCCGAGAATGGCCGGAAACCTCTGAAAACGACTGAAAGCCTCCGAAAACGGCCGAAAGCCGCGAGAATGCCCTAAAGGCTCAGAATCGGCAGGGGATCGGCGTATAACACGCACCCACGATTTCCCCCTGATTTTTAGGGGAAAAAAGTGTGTGTTATACGCCGATAAATACGGTACTTGTTCCAATACCACAAGTTCAAGAATAAAGCTTTATAAAATATAAAGACTGTCTGGTGTTTGTGAAACTTTGCATGGGAAGGAAGAACGGGATGCTATTAACATAAAGGTAATGAACAACTTTGCACCTCCCAAGGGAGTACTGTGCTACATTCAAAATAAAATTCTTTCGAAATTCGCCCATGTATGGCCAGCCTTAGTGTTGTCATTGTGGTTACTTGCAGGATCTCCAGGTAAGAAACTTTGCAACAGATTCACAAAACAAATATTTGCTTAACAAATCTGTACAAAGAGAAACATGACGCCAATAATACTGAAAAATAGAGAGTGCTGTGAACAAGGCTTATCGCCAAAACTAGTCTGCTGCTGACTGTACTCACTGTGAAGGCTTGAAAATAAATACGCTGGATGTTATGGAGTTGCCGGCTGCTTCTTCTATTCGATGACCGCTTGTCTATTGGTGTGTGGGAGGACACCTCAGCTTGGACACCCTGACTGCAAACTTCCAAAGTAGGACTTTGTTTCGCACTGTTCTGAGCCATACAATCTTTGATCAAATACTGAAAAATATTTAACTCTTGGCAGTATTTGATTAATACTCACTGGCAGAAAAGCCCTACCCCCTATAATACAATTAATTGTTAAACAGCCGAAGAAAGCCAAGAACAATCTGTGTTGGAGATTTGGGGATTGCAGAAATGCAAAATACTTTACGCTGCTTTTACTACAGCTCGTCCTTGCAAAAAGATGCAGTTTTCTGCATTTCTTGAATGTCAAGGAGAGTATTAAAAATACAATGCATTCAACACATGTTACAGATTGTTTGTTTGTGACATTTCCTGTTTTATTCCATGTATAGGAAACCATTGTACAATCCACTGCACTGTACAATCCATTGTATAATATTGCTGCCTACTTTTGCCGCTCGGAAATGCTATGGTTAAAACTACTTTTGAACGCACATGCAGTATATGATGCTGGGAAAAGGAACAACTACTATAACGTTAAAACAATATGTTAAAAATAAGTCACCACAAAATGACATACAAGAATGCTTACAATGCATAGTACAAAATGAAGAACAATGCAGCACAAAAAAAACACTGCACTGCTATTCAAAACACATCAGCACATCTCAATGCACATGTATTAACACAAGCTCTCATTCTGTGATTCTGAGAATTAGTCTTTAGGCACTTGGGAAGGTACTGCATAAGAATAACACAAACACACATATATATATATATATATATATATATACACACACACACACACACACACACACACACACACACACACACACACACACACATACACATACACACCCACACACACATTATATTGCCAAAAGTATTGGGGCGCCTGCCTTTACACGCATATGAACTTTAATGGCATCCCAATCTTAGCCTGTAGGGTTCTATAACAGCTTCAACTCTTCTGGGAAGGCTGCCCACAAGGTTTAGGAGTGTGTCTATGGGAATGTTTGACCATTCTTTCAGAAGCGTATTTGTGAGGTCAGACACTGATGTTGGACGAGAAGCCCTGGTTCGCAGTCTCTGCTCTTATTCATCCCAAAGGTGTTCTATTGGGTTGAAGTCAGGACTCTGTGCAGGCCAGTCAGGTTTCTCCACCCCAAACTCGCTCATCCATGTCTTTATGGACCTTGCTTTGTGCACTGGTGCACAGTCGTGTTGGAACAAGAAGGGGCCATCCATGAAATTGTCCAAAATGTCTTGGTATGCTGACAGGAACACTGAAATACTTTTCTGTGTGATCCTTTAATGCCTTTTTTTGGTATTTTTTGGGGTTTTTGGCTTTGATTTTCAGTACCGGTATATAAACAAACATTGACTGACATAGAATAAAATATATTGGAGGACTTAGGTTTTATTTGCCCAGCTTTATGCCAGCTAACTGTGCCACTATAGTAAAATCAGCTGTCAACAATCCAGATGATCAAAATTAGTTATTGAAAAACCTTAATTTAACATACTGATTTAACACATGCCAAGTCTCCAGATGGAATAGACACAGAAATGCATAATGCATCTTATTTTAATAAAAATGGATCAAGAATGCATGAGCTATAAATTCATCCCCACTAGCAAGACTTTGAAATATTCTACGCACATCACATAAAGATATTTTATTTCCCAAGACAAGTGTAAAGCAGCATATGGTAGAGTAATCTGCCACAGTTACAACCTAAACTCAGAAGTATATTACATTGCAAATATTACTTATTAATTTCTGCCCCAACCTTGGTATATTCACGATTCTGTTTTCCAATGTGTTTGACCAATTCCCCATGGACACCTCCTTTGGCTTGATACATGACTATATTTAATTTTCTTCCTCTGGTACAGTATGAGCTGTACTGGTGTTGCCTGCTGTCTTTTTGTTCTGGACCCTATGTTAGCACAATGCCTATCTGGATTGTCCTTGTTTCTGATTTAAGAATGATTGTATTGTTCATATTCAATAATTGAGTGCTTAATAACCCGGTGGGACCCAAGTACAAGGTAAGCATACTAAGCTCCCTTGTCTATGTCTACTAAGAGTGCAGAGAACTGCCATCAAAGTTAATCTGAACAGTAACTGATCCTTACAGTTAAAAATTCCTATTTTTTTAAACCAAAGCATTTTGTTCAGAACATCCTAAAAATATATATTTTCTAGTAAAAGAAGAGTGTTTAAGCTTCTCAAACTAATGGTACAGCAAGCGCCATTCAGGGTTATTTAACATTGTTAGTTCAGAATAGGACTACATTATAGCAGGACGTTTGACTTTAAAATGAAATTCAAACTGGTGTCACCAAAGACAAATATCATTGAGAGTCCACAGCTGACATTTTTGAATATTTCTGTGCTGGTCTTCTATTTAGCAAAACACATAATTAAAATAACTAAAATACTAGGTTGATATTAATGATGACAATAATAATAACAGAAAAATGTAATCACATTCTTTTATACCAACAATCATTTCTTTGCACACCTTACTGAGTCACTGTTGGCAATGGCAAAGATATTCATGCATGTAAACCGGTTTCATGAAATTAGACCTAGGCACATACTGTATATCTGTAGTGTTTACTTATCTCTCTCCAAAGCCCTGAGTCCCGTGTCTTTCTGCTGTTTTGTTCCTCTGTTATCAGCATGATAACTTCTTACACGTTCTCCAAGATGGTAGATAAAACCAGCCTGAGATTTGTGTCGAGGGTGGGTGCTATAAATAGTTTAGCAGAGAGCTTGCCTTGTCACAGCACAGCTCTGAAAGTATATTTGTTTCTCTGCCTATGTGGAGTGGGGGGGGGGGTGTGCCTTTCCTCCAATCCGCTGTCACACAGTGTATGCCAAGTATCCACTCCTACTGCTGAATGAGGAAGTAAAAATTCTAACACGATGTAAGAATTCTAAAGAATATAGCAAGCTGAAGACATCAGATATACATGTAAAACTTATGTAGGGAGATTTGTTTCATCCCTGTGTATTATATGAGGTGGTTTACTTCACCGGGTATAAGAGAGGGTTTACATCCACTTTAAGCATTCAGCCGTTTCAATTAAAAGTATTGCAGTTCCCAGAAATAATGAGCTACTTACATACTTATAAGTTTAATTAGCTTAACAAAGACTTGTCATTTAAGATCAACCTTGTGAAAATGAGTTTTCTGCTGTGCCATGGTTGAAGGAGACTTGTACCAGAACTTAAGTTATTAAAAATACAAGCTTTTAGTGTGAACATACAAGGATTGTTACATGCATAGTTACATAGGTATGTATGTAACACAGAGAAGTATACTGTAGGAATTCAAGGAGTGGAAGGAAAAAGAAGATGATGATATGAGATGACTCACTACTTTTTTATATAGATCTAAACCCATTCACTAAAATGTAATTTAAGCCCTAACGTCAATTCAAAAGGTGCCTTTAGTCATTTTATAGTTCACGTCCAGCCTCACCATAAAAGTCATAGTTAGGTTTGGTATTAATTTACCCATTTTACTATACAGCTTGTCATTTCTCTCTGTTACCTTAGTGTTCTATAAAAGAGGGATTGTACATTTGCATTTCAGCGAATGGTTGCTTAAGAATTTCCAAATTTGTCAGTCATGATTGCAGTGGAGTTATGCAACCATACACATCCACCATAAGCTTAGCCCACACAATGTCAAGAAACTCTCAAGAGCCTTCACTTTCTTAGTGTGTGGGCTGACAGTGGGCATGCTGGCAAATTGTTCCATAATGACGTAATGATGCTGCTGCTGTTTTGGTCTAGACAAGTCAACACAGGCTGAAATGAGTTGTGATTAGACTGTGAAGTAGAGACAGACAAGTGTTTATAGACAATCTTCCAATGCAGAGGTAATATCTCTTAAAAAAAACATCAAGGACATTTGTACAAAATAAATAAATTGGTGGAAAGAACAGACTCATCTCAGCTATACTTTTGTACACCACTGCAAAAGTGAAGCACCGCTATGGAAAGTTGTACCTAATGGGCTTGAACTGAAAAGCCCACATGGAGCCCTCTAAGCATTTTATCATGAGCAAATCTGTCACCATCTTTCCATTCACTATCCCCAAATGGACAAAGGATTGAACATCATCCTCACTATGCAGTTTGGGAAGTTGATGCATGCTCTCTGCTTTTCTAATATCCTGAATTTGCCAGTACAAAAATGTTATAATCATTTTATATTTGCAGGAAATTCGGTCATGGTCAAGAAAATTTGATCCTGTTTCGGCACAGATCATATAGACCAAAAGAAATTGGCACTGGTGTTTCAAAAACAGTGCAACTTAGTCTTCCAGGGACTGATGAACACCCATACCACCCATTGAATTGCACCCTGTACAAGCTCAACCACCTGTATTAACAGTGAAAAGCACTTAGTAACTATATGATGTTTCATGACTGCATGGAGGGCCAGGATGTGTAGAGGTCTCTTATCTTGGCCAATGGCAACTCATAATATAAACATGTGGCCTAGAAAGTAAAGAAAATTTGTCATCAGGTAAAAGTCCAGCATTAACAATGTGACTCTCTCCCTTGCCCCTATTTTTATGTTACAGGTATTCTCACCAAGAGAAGCAAGGAATAAGAAAAGCATTCAGTTCCTACTCCAATGGCCATGTTGATCCTGGGAACCGATATGGATTGGAAGCCATACATTAGGAAGTGAAAAGCGATGGCCATCATCCTCATCTTCATTATATGTGCAAAGAAGATGGAGGACAAAACAGTAGTACAAGTTATTTCCTATTATTTAGAGTCACTTTGTAATTTACTGGTTGCCACTGCATAAGGACTGTCTTGGCGGCATGCAATTTATTTCACTGGTCACTGAGCTATAGGTAGCCAAACTGTATTTTTCTTCTCTCACATACAGTACAGTTGAAGTGCAATATACCATCCAGCAGCCATATGGCAACCACTTATTTTGCAGTTTACCAGGCATCCAAAAAATGTATTTGGATACTGGCAGCATTCATTATTTTTCTTACATACAGGGGCAGTGCATTATGCCCACTATGTGGTACATTAATGAAGGTCTGTTTGGCTGAACCCAGTCTATTTTCGTGCCTACCTTGAAACAGGAAACCACCATTAATTTGGGGCAAAGAGTAGCAATTTTCTTTCTCCTACATACAATCTCAAGTAATTATACTGGCTGATGAAAGAAGAGTAGTGGCAGGAGATACAAACACAGCATTTTAGGGGTCTATTATTTAATTTGATGTTTGTGCCATGCCTGCTAGCTGATGCTGCTGTGGCTAATTAAACAAAACCTCTTTCTATTGCCTCCCTGTGATCCTGCCTGAAAAAAAAGCAATTATTTCTCAGTCACCTCTTTGCACACCAATGTCACCATTCCAACCTCCCAGATAAATGAAATTAGAGGGTACAACAAAAAGTAATTAGCAATGTCCTATCAGAAAACAATGCTGGCCTCATATTTTCATCTGAATCTGTTTCTAGAGAGGTTTACAGGTTCAAACTTAGTTCAGATTGTAGAAAATGTTGTTGGTAAAATCTATATAGCAACTGAACTTTTGCAAATCTGCAGCATACCAATTGTTTGGTAATTACTACTCCTGAATGTGAATATGATAATTCAGCATTGCATTTAAGCTTTGAGAAATTATTTTTTGTTTCAGGATGTCCACTACCTCTAATTATACAGTCAGCTATCAGCAAAGCTTTTACATTAGCCTATTCCAACCTGTACCTCGGTGAGTGGGATCTTCAGGGATTATTCAGCTACCAGGTTTCTACACCACGTTCCACCTATATGGAGAATTCGTTTTTTTGGGGGTAATTTTTCTGGCCCAGAAATTAGTTAAATGTATGCTATATTTTAAAAATAGTAACCTGAGTTTGACAAACAACCTGAACTATAATGAGGACAGTTTCTTGCATTTGGAAATACTGAACATATAAAGGGAGGTTGTCAGATTGCCATACTGTTGTTTTGCAGACAGCTAGAGTTTCTACATACTCAACCCTTTCATTACAGGTCACTGATCATGACTATAGGCCAGGGTGAATTGCAACTGTTTAGACAATCTCAATTTTGAGAAAAAAAAAGCTAAAAACTATTTGTAGAGGGAAAAAAAAAAATTATCCAGAGGGTACAAACACAGAGATTTGAATAAGCCATGTAAAAGAGCTTGTAATGCTGCCCTTAGAGACCAGTTAATTCTTAACAGTAGGAATTAAAGTGATAATAGACATGGATCTGTTTAAGAAATAGCAACAACAACCGACAACATAAGGAGAATAAAAAGATTAATACAGATAACTGGAATATGTTATTAGAGGATCCAGAGACAAAAATTATAATTACAAGTTTGTCAAGGTTCCCAACAGAAATTGTAAATCACCTAAAGATCTCTTGGTACATAATCAGTGATGTAAGTAACTGAGTTAAAATAAACGGAGTTACTTAACGCAGTTACTTTAGAGGGTAATGAGTAATCTAACTGATTACTTTTCCCCTCATGGTAATGCAGTTCCCATTACTTGGGCGGCGTTACCACAATTACATCTACCGCCACTAGATGGCAGTAGTGTAATTCCGGTGTCCTGCCGAAAAAGTTCCCCCGCCGGATAAGCACCCCCTGTACTGCGCAGACGCAGCGCTTGCGCAGTACGAAGGACTACGGAGCTTACGAAAATTGTCGAACCTAAACAGCTCTGAGTGAACTCTACACCACGCAGGCGCAGTTAACATGTAATTGTATGAGGAGATGCCGCACGCTCCCGATGCTCATGCTACTCTGCAAGGGGCGTCTATCGTGTAACTAAGGGGTGGGTCTAGTATTACTGTAACCATGGGGCGCATTTATTATTATTGTTATATATCGAGCTCTGCCCATTAATTTAACATTCGCCTTCTTCTGTAGCCATCCGCTCCTTACACAATATAATAATAATAGACCCGCCCCTTGCTTACAGGCTATAACAGATCTGCCCCTTGGTTAGAGTAATAATAGAGCAGCCCCTTGGTTACACGATGTATAACCATAATAATAAATGCACCCCTTGCTTACAGTAATACTAGACCCTCCCCTTAGTTACATGTATAGAATATTTTTTAAAAAGTCAGTTACTTTGCTGCGTAACTAATTACTTTTCCAATGTAGTAACTGAGTTACTAACGCAATTACTTTTTGGGAGAAGTAATTTGTAACTTAACTAATTACTTTTTTAAAGTAAGATGACCAACACTGTACATAATAAGATGAAAATGGAAGGCCCATGTGTGCATGTGTGGGGGTACCTTCACATGTGGGAACAAAAATGAGACACAACATCCAAAGGTATACAAATAAAGAGAACAAGAAAAAAGGACCCCAAAGGAAGAAAGTGAGTACTCCAAAGTATAAAAATACTAAAGTTAATAACAACATAAATTCAGTTAAAATATACATAAAAATATATCCAATAGAATACATTCCCCATATGGGTATACGCAAATATACTGAAACCTATAATCACTTAGCCCATTTGTGAGTATATAACATATGCAAATAGATACAATTGCCAGATATCCTCCAAGTATTGGGCCAATTACAGGAATAAGCAGTAGCTCGCTGGTATTGATCTCTATGCATTTTGCCAGAAATGGCTTCTCCAGGGGATCCTATTTAAAAATTAACAAAATTTATTACAGTGATGCAAAAAATATCAAAAGAAAGGGAAAAAAAATATATGATCAATATAGGGCACTCACATACATAGAACTAGAGCCAGAACCTTAAGGTCCTTAGTTCAAAAGGGGGAGAGTTTCAGACCAACCCAAAAGTATGGAAGGGACACATCGGGGACACTACAGCTGAGAGAGGAGTACCTTCATATGTGATCATTTGAATTGCAACCTACAAGTATGTAAAGTTGCGTCCACCAAAAAACCTAAAAGTCGCTACAAATAATGCAGTTCTAAAATGTTAGAATCAGAAGCTAGGCAAGAACTGTAACAGCTGGGCAAAAAGCATGTGCAATTAGGTGTTAAAGACCAGGCTACACCATGTGTATGTGTTAACGCCATTTTCTAAGGTGCCAATGCAGCAAAAAAGTTACCCAACTTATTTTCACCCAACAAAGCCCACCACAATGCATGCGTATGCACATTTATTTTATGTGTTGTGGTGCATTAAAAGGTCATATGCTTTTTCATTGTGATTAAAATGTTTGGGGCCCACTGGTAATTAATGGGGTGATCACCAAGCATCTCATGTAGGAACAAAATTGCATTATGTGCATACTGATATAAATAACGGTGACAAAAAAAAAAAAAAAAACAACACCAAACCTAAAAAAAGCCCTAATGCCTAATGCACACTATGCTGCGAGTGTCACAGTGATATACAGTATGTCTGTTGTGGCAACAGAAAGCATGCCTACACGGTTTCATATGCTGCTATCGCTGAACAGGTTTGGAATTAAAAATACCTGTACATATGTTTGACAGCATGACATATGAGTGTTTATAATCTGCTGCATTTCTTGGAACACACGCATTTCATTGCGTTAAGAAGGGGTCACATTCTTTTTTTAGTCTTAAATTCGCCTTTTAAGGTAAAATGAAAACATATACAAGCCTTGGTGCAGTTTAACAGAGCAGAAGCTACAAAACAGTATTTTGCTCAATATGCATGAAAAACTGGGATTACTTTGTAATTAACACCTGTTTACTGCTAGGTAGGGTCAGAAATTGCATTCACTTTGCACATGTACATTTGTATACTCTTGCAAGTCTGCAAAGCAAGCATACTGTAGCAATTTTTCCCTTGTTAATTTTATTTAGTAAATCATCCCATAATATCAATAAAGGTAATCATTATTCCAATTAAAAATCAACTAAGCTTGTCCTATAGTTAATCTCTAATTAAATTATGGGGAGTTGTCCATCAGATTGTCTTACTCTGTGTTTAATCCTTTAGTCCATGCTCTTTTAGGGGTCCCTTTCTTTACTGCTAAGTTGCCTCCTGAGATATTTTGACTACCTGGTAGACCTGAGTACTTATTAAAACTGTATAGATTTTTGTTGATATGCACTACTATATGTGTTGAGCCAGGGAATGCTCAAAGGCTCTGTTTTGTATTCTACTAAAGATCGGGTCTCCAAACTTTTTAAGCAAAAGACCAGTTTACTGTCCTTCAGACTTTAGGGGGCCAGATGTTGGTGTCAGTGGGAGGAATAGTACGCAATCATGGGTAGTGGAAGGAATAGTATCCCATCGTTGGTGTCAGTGGGAGGAATAGTACCCTATCATTTGTAGTGGAAGGAATAGTACCCCATCATTGGTGTCAGTGGGAGGAATAGTACCCCATCATTGGTGTCAGTAGGAAGAATAGTACCCCATCATTGGTGTCAGTAGGAAGAATGGTGCCCCATAGTTGGTGTCAGTGGTAGGAATAGTGTCTCATATCAGTGAGAGGAACAGTGCCCCAAGTGCCGAATAAAGGCAAGAAAAGTGACGCATCTGGCCCTTGGGCCGCAGTTTGGAGACCACTGTACTAAAGCATAAGCCCCTGTACACATGGTCGGAAATTCCGACCACAAAATCCGTCTGACTTTTTCCGACGGATTTTGTCCGACACTGGTGTTGCATACACCCGGTCGGACAAAGTTGTCAGAAAATCCGATCATTCTGAGTGTGGTGACGTTCGTTGCGTACGACGGATTTACGTAGAGGCTATTAGCCAATAGCTTTGGTCTCATAATTTGATCTGAGCTTGCGTAGCACTTTGTCAGTCGGAATTCTCTACACACAATCGGAAAAAGTCTTATCGGATTTTGTTGTCTGAAAATTTGAGAGCAGGATCTCAAATTTTTTCCGTCGGAAATTCCGACGGAAAAAGTCCGATGGAGCACACACACGGGTGGATTTTCCGACAACATGGTCCGATCGGACATTTTCCGTCGGATTTTCCGACCGTGTGTACGGGGCATAACATTTCTAACAAAGAGAAGTTTTTAAAAAAAAATCAACTAAGCTTCATTTGCTACATTAATACTACCATAGTTCTGCTATATACCACAATAAAAAAAAAATAAGAACAACATTTTAAATATTATAAACGTCTGTATTAAATTATTATAAGCAAACACATGTAAGATATGGTCACCCAAAACATAATTATTGAGTTTTTGCATTTTATTATTTCTAAATGATGCAGCATCATGGCAAATATTTCCTTAAAGTAAAAAGCCTCAGTATTTTTAAGCACTTTCAGCAGCTGATTTAATCATTTACTGAGTATGAATCTTCTTCATCTTTTAACCCTTTCGATGCCAGAGCCGTTTTGCGTTTTTTTTTTTTGCACACATGTTTAAAAAATCATTTTAGGCCTGAAGATTACACAAAACCCACAAGTGTGATATGTTTTCTGAAAGCAGACACCCTAGAGAATAAAATAGTGGTAGTTCCAATTTTTTATGTCACAATATTACCGCAAAGGTCTAGGAAATGCAAAATGTCAGTAATAAAACACACTAACGTGAATTTTAGGGCAAACAAATGCAATAAATGTCCCAAATTTGGTAAAATATAAAAGATGAGGTTGCACTGAATAATAAGATACTAAACATGCCAAACCTTAAATGTTTTTGCACCTGTTGAATGGCGTCAAATTTCAGTACCCTATATTCTCTATAGGTGACGCATCAAAAGCCCCTAGTTTAGTGTTACGGAGGAGTATCTTGTGTTAGAATTATTGCTCTCACTCCGGCGTGCGTGCGGCGATATGTAACATGTGTATCGCAATCAATGTTTTCACGTGTAGGCACCCGGGCGCATTTAAAATTTTGACTTAACTTTTTTTTTCATCACATAGAGGACATCCCTCCTCTCATTCTCCAAGCTAACAGACTGACTCAAGATTGCATTGAGAGCAGGAACCAGCAACATTAAAAGATCTAAACTGCAAAAATGGGGAAAGAATTTTAGAAAACAGTTTATTGGGTAATTTTTAATTTATTGTGCTTAAGCTAAAAACATTTTTATGATTATGATATTTTTATCAATAATTTTCACCCAATCCCTGCATCGGATGAAGTAAATTCAAGGAATATATAACAGTTTGTACTGTCCAAATGCAGATGAGCTAAAGATTTTCTTTTTTTGCTCATACAGCTCTTTCATAATCATCATAATATATCATCAAGTATTCTTTCCAAAGCTGGATAAAGGTTCCATTGAGATTGAAAACTGTAAAAAATGTATTTATAAAGTGAAGTCACTGGCCTTTTTCAAATGTATTGGTAAGCAGGCATGTGGAATAATTTGACACATGTTTGTGATTTAACTGCTTTACGGATAATCACTGTCACATATTATGGTCATCTGTGGATAACCATAGTCATATACTATTCACGTTAGTGACAATTTGTCAACACTTTTCATAGCGCAACCTTTCTATTTCTATGTGGAATAAGGCTGCTGGATGATGACATTATACCCAAACTCATTTATGTGAAAGAGTTTATAGTAGAACTAAAAGGTAAAGCTTTCTTTTTTCATTTTAGATCTAAACCCGAGGGCTTTCATACCGGAGCGGTGCGCTTGCAGGACGGTCAAAAAAGTCCTGCAAGCCGCATCTTTGGAATGCTGTAGGAGCGGTGTATTTACTGATCCTAAACCGCCCCTTCCCATTGAAAACAATGGGGCTGCGCTGCAAACCTGCCTGCAAAGCGGGGGGGTTTTATCCCTTTTTTGTCCGCTAGCGGGGGTTAAAACGGCCCCGCTAGCAGCCTAATAGCGCCGCTAAAACGGCTGTAAAGCGGCGCTAAATATAGCACCGCTTTACCGCCAGCGCCCGCAATGCTTCAGTGTGAAAGTAGCCTAAAAGTCTTATGCCCCGTACACACGGTCGGAAATTCCGACCACAAAATCCGTCGGATTTTTTTCCAACGGATTTTGTCCGACACTGGTGTTGCATACACACGGTCGGACAAAGTTGTCGGAAAATACGATCATCCTGAACGTGGTGACGTTATTTGCGTACGACGGGACTACGTAGAGGCTAGTAGCCAATAGCTTTGGTCTTGTAATGTGATCTGAGCATGCGTGGCACTTTGTCCGTCAGAATTCGCTACACACGATCGGAAAAAGTCCGATAGGACTTTGTTGTCGGAAAATTTGAGAGTAGGAGAAAAAGTCCGATGGAGCCTACACACGGTCGGAATTTCCGACAACATTGTCCGATAGGACATTTTCCGTCGGAAAATCCGACCGTGTGTATGGGGCATAACTGGTGTTCCAACCCCTCTCCACTCTTAACTAAAACTGAAAAAAGTTTTGTCTTTAGTTATACTTTATTACTACAAAGAGACTGCTGTGCAAAGCTGGGTATACAATAGTAGAATTTTTAATGAAAATTCACACGAAAAATTCTTAGGAAAGTTTGTACAAAAATGTTCAGAATATTCAAATGTCATTTAAAAGTAGATTTTGTTTGCTTTTAACATTTCATTTTGGAATGAATGGACTTTACCAAACAAAAAACACATATACGGATAAAAATTGGTATATTCGAGAATGTACCATCCTGTTTCCATCCTGCTCCTATGATTTGTCACTGCGATTGAAAACAAATGTCGAATTAGACTCACTAATGATTAAAAAAACAACAAAGAATGTCGAACAGAATTCTGCTGGTGTATATCCAGCTTTAGAGAATGGCTGCTCTGTGAAAGACATCCCCATTAGAGAGTCTGCCCTGATAGGGAGACAGTTGTTCACATTGGGTTACATTATTATTACATTGTTTTGGTTAAAAAAAAAAAGAAAAAAAAAGGCCTGCCTATTAATGCTGCACATGGTATGCATCTCTGGGGCTTGTCCTCGGACTCTGACACCATGGGGTTGATTTACTAAAATTGGAGAGTGAAAAATCTGGTGCAGCTGTGCATGGTAGCCAATCAGCTTCTAACTTTAGTGTGTTTAACCCCTTCCCGCCGAGCATACGCAGATATGCGTGCTTGGCTTTCGGGGGTTATACCGGGATGATGCACGCAGCTGCAGGCATCATCCTGGTACCGTTGTTTAGAGCCGGCGATCGGCTTTACAGGTATAACAACCGATGTGGCTAAAAGGCGTTCAGCTGTTATACCGGAGGAGCGGGAGGGGACGCCCCCGCCGCCTCGCGCCACTCTTACCGGGCCTCCCGTTCCATCGGGAGGCCCGGTCGAACATCCGCCGCTTCAGGCAGCTAGTGAGGGACTGGAACGAAGCTGGAAACGGCTTGGTTCCAGTCTCCTTGATGTAAACACGGAAGCGACGTCACGGCGTCACTTCCTGTTTACTCGGCTTCGGTGATCTGAATACTTTGAAGTGTAAAGGAGGGATTTGGGGTCTTTAAGACCCCCGATCCCTCCATAAAGAGTACCTGTCACCACCTATTACTGTCACAAGGGATGTTTACATTCCTTGTGACAGCAATAAAAATGATCAAATTAAAAATAAAAAATAAAAACACAATTGAATTATCTAAAATTGAATAAAAGAAATAAGAATTTTTTTTTTTAAGGCGCCCCCTTCCCCGCGAGCTTGCGCAGCAAAGAAAACGCATACGGAAGTCGCGCCCACATATGTAAACGGTGTTCAAATCAGACATGTGAGGTATCGCCGCAAGAGCAATAATTCTAGCACTAGACCTCCTCTGTAACTCTAACCTGGTAACCGTAAAACATTTTTAAAGCGTCGCCTATGGAGATTTTTAGGTACCGTAGTTTGTCGCCATTCCACGAGTGCGTGCAATTATAAAGCGTGACATGTTTGGTATCTATTTACTCGCCGTAACATCATCTTTCACATTATACAAAAAATTGGGCTAATTTTACTGTTTCGTTTTTTTAAAATTCATGAAAGTATCTTTTTCCCAAAAAGTTGCGCTTAAAACACTGCTGCACAAATACCGTGTGACATAAAATATTGCAACAATCGCCGTTTTATTCTCTAGAGTCTCTGCTAAAAATATATATATAATGTTTGGGGGTTCTAAGTCATTTTCTAGCAAAAAATACGTATTTTAACTTGTAAACACCAAATGTCAGAAATAGGCTTAGTCATGAAAAGGGTTAATTAAGCTTTCACAAAACCTGGAAGCAGATTGGTTTCTATACAGAGCGGCACCAGATTTTGCACTCTCCCGCTTTAGTAAAATCAACCCCACAGGTCCATGATAGAGCCAAAGCATGGCTGTAAAGAATTTAAAGCCTCCTCTTTGAGCGATGTTACATTAGAAAGTAAATAATACATTGGTAATGACACGCATTACACTTATTGCACGGAAATAGCCAATGTTCATTAGGAAGCAATTCTGATCAAATACGTGAGTAGATTTATTAAGGTAGAGATGTTTCTATTTACAAAGGGAATGTTCACCTAGCTTTGTGAACAAGGTCAAGCTATTTTAACTTCAATCATCCTATCATGTACAAGCAAATATCCTGATCTTTTTAATTTACTACTGTGCTTCAATAATTCCTCGCCATGTTAAAAAAAATAAAGTTATTGATTACAAGAACCAAAGTTGTTGGTTAACAACTTAAATATATATAAAAAAAAAAAAAAACAGCTATTGGTTAACTTAGATTTAATTATGACGTACTAATTTCTTATCATTTTTTGGGGAGATAACATGACCAATAGCTATTTCTGGGAGGGGGGGCTTTATTCTAAATATTTCAAGATACTTTTGAGCTCCAAGACTGAGCAGCATGTAAGGCCCCTTTCACACTGGGGCGGGAGCCGCGGTGACGGTAAAGCAGCGCTATATTTAGCGCTGCTTTACCGTCGTTTTGCCCGCGGGATTCAGCCGCTCGTGGTGCGGTTTTACCCTCCGCGAGCGGCCGAAAAAGGGTTAAAATCCCTGCAGAGCGCCGCCGTAGCGGCGGTATTGCCGCGGTATTACCGCGGTGTCCCATTCAAATCAATGGGAAGGAGCGGTATAGGAGCGGTGAATACACCGCTCCTATATCGCTCCAAAGATGCTGCTAGCAGGACTTTTTTTGCTGTCCTGCTAGCGCACCGCTCCAGTGTGAAAGCCCGACGGCTTTAACACTGGAGTGAATGGGGCCGGTTTTTTCAGGCGGTGTACAGGCACTTTTTTTAGCGCTGTGCCGCCTGAAAACCGCCCCAGTGTGAAAGGGGCCTAAGTTATGCATATGTGTTGAGCATGACTGTCCCCTGTACACATATTATAAACAGTGTAAACACTACAGATTATCCTCAGTAAGATACATACATAAAGCAGGAAAATGTTTTTTGCACTGATTGCTTTAAAGGAAAAGAAGAACAGATTTCTTAAAAGGAATAGGAGAACTTTAAGCTTAAGGTTACAGTGCATAACTGCTATTTCCATTGCCTTATTAAGTAAGGCTGAGCTATCATATCTCTTGAACACAACACAATTCGGCTAGTGGTAATGATATTATGTTGTGTTTCTCAGGATTAGTTATAATAAATATGCTGGAAGCCAACACATAATTATGTAAACCATAAAACTGTCCTTTAGAGGAAGCATTTTGCTAATGGAAACGGATGTATTTATCAAATTTGGAGAAATGAGAAGATCATAGGTCTGTTGTCTTTATTGCAGTTGATAGAAATAATGTTTTATTGACATTTTAGCACAAGATTTATGAAAGTTTGCTGCATGAACAACCAATATATTTCTAAGGACTAAATGTTTTAAAAGACTTTTATTATGACCCATATTTGCAAGGCTGTAATGTGGCAGAGGGTTATTTTCATCTCCTGTATGCTGCTGAGCATATTGCACTTGTGCCCCAGCCAAGCTGCATTTATTGGCTCGATCCCAGATGGCCACATTGCTAAAATGTTACACAGAAATCTCTCATATGCAGACCTAATTTTACTACATGTAGGAAGACTGATAGTATTAAATACTTAGCAACCAGCAACTGTTGGGACCATAAATACTTTTTTAGAATTATGTAGCATACAACATGCAGGGATAAGGGCCTATTAAAGTAATGTAGTGTATAGAATGCAGGGTAAGGATTATGTAATGTACAACAAAGAGTACAGTATAAAGTGTAGGGGGTCCAAACTATGAAATGTACAATATAGTGTATAAAGCCCATGTGCCAGGACTATGTAAAGTACAAACACAGCACATACAGAGTGCAGGGGTCAGTGTATGTAACATACAGCATAGTGTAAAGAGTGCAGGAGTCAAGACTATGTAACGTACAACTCAGCATAAGGTACAGGAATCAGAAGTGTGTAATGTTCAGCGTTGTCATGGTCAGGAGTGTGTAATATACGGTAGTTCCCTTCAGTTGATAAGCATCAATAAAAAATACCCCCCTCCATAAATCATTGGTAGTTGGGGGGCAATATGATCCCCCATACACAAGCATCAGTTCAAGCAAAAATGAAGTGAAAATCAGTGCAGAAAGCTGTATGAGTGAAATAGCCTGTCAGGGATGTTATACACAGACATCCAATACAGGTGATCAGATCGTTGGGCTACACCAAGGAATTTAGGGACAAACGAGTAAATGAAAAAAGGATGTTTATGTAAGATAAGGACACACATGCAAACCAAACAGCAAACCATAAACAAGTAAATAAGTGCAAGACACAGCAAACCCGAAAAACACCTAACTAACTGACTAACTAATATATATACATAAGCAAAGGAAACAAACATGAAATAAACAAGGCAGGGACAAAAGCAAAAGGGGAACAGAAGCCCGGTATAAGGAAGCAGACCGCAAAGGGAGCAGGTAACAGGAAACAGGTCTCAAGGACAGGATACACGGAACGGGGTCCAGGACAAGGCAGAAACAAGAGCAGGTTCAGGCAGGGACAAGGCTAGCAGAGGGAATTCTGAAGCATTTGAGCTTTGGTTCAGGGCGGGTTTATATAGACCAGCAGACCCACAACAGGTGTGCTCGATAGCTGGTTGGTAGTCCAGGCAGGGAGACACCCGCTGATGGCCACCAGAATTACACCCTTTGGTGCTGAGCGTAACAGTGCCACCAGCAGGTGAAAGCATTAATGACACCGTTCCTGACAAAGCCTCTAGAGCTTTTACAAAGGAAAGAAGGATTTTACCTTTAATAGATTAAATTTACTAAGCTAGAAAAGCATAATACTTTTCAGAGCAATAGCTACTAAAAACAAATAATATTAATATTTTCTGTAAATAAGTATTGTTATGACACATAATGCATATGTTCTCTTTGTAAAGTTAGTTGGTTTTCATTTCGCACTAGTTTTTTTCACTTCCCATTTTTACACTTAGCAATTGTGCCCATTTGCTGAACACTGCAAAAAGGAAGTGTGGGAAGAACAAATAAACCATATTCACATACAATCTTTTGTCAGACTATAGAACCTGGAACTGTAAGTTCAGAAATGCATTTAGCAAACAGGCTGACCCGGCCTCAATTTATATTACCATCAGTATGGCTTAGCAATTTTAAAATGTTAACTATATTCTTATAAGGTTCACAGTAAGTTCTGCCTCTTGTTTTAAAATGCATCAAAAGTATTAGTTCAATATAGATGGAAGAGACAAGAATCACACCAGGTAAGAGGATATCAGAAGGTGATAACTATCTTAGCGCAAGGAAGTTGTTGCTCCGTTTGCTTTAAAATACTTTATTCACGGCAAGGATAAGGTCATTAGAATGAACCTCAACATAAAAACAGTTAAATATGTCTATGTTTTTGTATAAAATATAGAGGAATACATAGCCTTTCTGGTCCCAGCATTCTCCATATTAAGATATGTGGACCGGTAGATGTTATATTCTAGGAAAGTGTTTCCCAACATTTTTTCAGTCAAGGCACGCTTTAAAAATGATACACAATTTCGAGGCACCCTTTAAATTTATGCACAATCTTGAGGCGCTCCATCCTAAAATGTAAAAAACTAAACTAATAGTTTTACATAATACAGCAACCTCCACACACGTAGGACACCCAACATTAGAAATGTTATGCATGTCTTCCTTGTCCTCCTTGTTAACTAATGATGTCAATGGTTGTTAGGATGCTGATGACTAGAAGATGTTAATGGTGCACAATGAAAACCTGTGGCTTTGTGTAACTAAAAGGCAGGCTTGATCCACCCACTAGCTTGTATACAAATTTTGGGCAATTTTTAGGCATTTTGCCAAGCACCCCTGAAGAAACCTAAAGGCACGCCAGGGTGTCTGGGCACTCTGGTTAAAAAAAGGCTGTTCTAGGAGTATGTATATATAGCAGCTCTATGTGAGCATGGAAGATATAGCTGGTTTTGGTCAGAATCAGAAATTAGCAGTAACATTTCAGGAAAATTGCCCTCCAAGTCACTCTATTTCCAAAATCTCAGTTTTGTCAAAATTGATTTGAAAATTGAAGAAAATATTGGTGAAATGCAGTAGAAACAACTGGAGATCAATTGTACTGAAATTTCACCACTTATCCCTAGTTAGGAACCACCTGGCTTCATGACTTCAAAATCCTGAAGTCCTATTTCTGTACTCAGGTCTGCTGGATTTCCTACCAGTTCTCACGATATATGGTACTTATGTGTCCTCCTTCCACTGTATTCTCTGAACACAGGACCTCATCTCAATTGTTATTGTTATTTTGTTCTACTGTTTCATGTTTATATACTTGCTGCATTTTTCCAAAATAAAATTTTTCGAAAGTAAAATCCTGAAGTCCTTGAGTCTCATGCACTGCTACAAAAATGGGTGTAGCTTATTAAATGTGGGCATGGTTTAACATGAATATGGGAAAATATTTAATTACTGTATTTCCCCATTAGTTGCTCCCCTTTTCCTCTAAACTCCTTGAACGCCTGGTTTACAACCAACTGAGAGTGACCACCTCATTAAGAATAACCTTCTTGATCCCCTTCAATCTGGATTTTGCCCTCAACACTCCACAGAAACTGCTCTTTTAAAATTCACAAATGACCTACTAACTGCAAAAACCAACGGACACTATTCTGTACTCCTACTTCTGGATCTTCAGCTGCCTTTGACACGGTTGACCACCCCCTCCTCCTCAAAAAAACTTTACTCCCTCGGTCTCCGTGACTGTGCTCTTCAGTGACTCTCATCCTACTTATACCAACGCATCTTCAGTGTCACTTACAATTCTACTTCCTCCACTCCTCTTCCCTTCTCCGTCGGGGTCCCCCAAGGTTCTGTTCTTGGGCCTCTTTTATTTTTAATCTACACCTCTTCCCTGGGTCAGCTGATAGCCTCTAACAGCTTTCAATACCATTTCTACACTGACGACACACAAATCTATCTCTCCACCCCTCAACTCACTCCATCAGTCTCCTCACGCATCTAACAGACATATCTGTATGGATGTCACACCACTTCCTCAAACTCAACTTGTCCAAAACCAAGCTTATAATACTTCCTCCCCCACGTCCCTCTTCCCCTGACTTATCTGTCAAGAGCAATGGCATAACCATCCACCCATCCCCACATGTCAGCATGCTAGGTGTTATCCTAGACTCTGAACTCTCCTTTCGGCCCCACATCCAATAACTTTCCAAAGCTTGCCACCTCAACCTCCGCAACATCTCTAAACTATGTCCCTTTCTAACCAATGAAACCACAAAGCTCCTGACTCACTCCATAGTTATCTCTTGCCTTGACTACTGCGACCCCCTCCTCATTGGCTTACCTTTAAATAGACTATCCCCTCTTCAGTCCATCATGAATACTGCTGCCAGACTCATCCACCTTACAAACAGCTCAGTGTCTGCTACCCCTCTCTGCCAATCTCTCCATTGGCTGCCACTCGCCAAACAAATTAAATTCAAAATACTAACAATAAGTTACAAAGCTATCCACAACTCTGCCCCCAGCTACATCACTAGCCTAGTCTCAAAATACCAACCTAATCGCCCTCTTTGTTCCTCCCAAGACCTCCTGCTCTCTAGCCCCCACATCACCTCCTCCCATATCTGCCTCCAGGACTTCTCCCGAGCCTCGCCCATCCTCTGGAATTCGCAACCCCAATCTGTCAGACTGTCTCCACATTTATCCACTTTTAGGTGATCCCTGAAAACCTGCCTCTTCAGAGAAGCCTATCCTGCCTCCATCTAACAACTGCACTATTTTCTCCATTAGCTCATCCCCCACAGCTATTAACCTTTTGTATAACTTGACCCTCCCTCCTAGATTGTAAGTTCTAACGAGCAGGGCTCTCTGATTCCCCCCTTTATTGAATTATATTGTAATTGTGTAATTGCCCTAATGTTGTAAAGCACTGCGTAAACTGTCGGCGCTATATAAATCCTGTATAATAATAATAATAGTATATTAAGCCTATTCCCACAGTGACGTGCAACACCAGGCACCATGCATATGCGCATTTTTACTTGGTTTTTAAACTTTAATTTCAATGAGATTCCCTACGCACATCAAACACAGCAAAGTAGCCATGCTTAGGTTGCCATTACAACAAATTGGACCGCAAGCATGACAGGCTTTTTTTTGCATTTTTCATAAACGCACATATGATCACTTGATTTTTGTTCACATAAATAAAGATATAGTGTGAATGCAGCCTAACTGTTCAATGAACCCAGTAGCAATTCTTCCTTGCCATTCTCTCTCTGCCACCATAGCAGTGTTCCACTCGTGCTTTTCTAGAGCAAGGCGCTGTACATCTCTTTGGAGTAGTTGGAAATGGGTACTTATGGCAATGCATTATCCTGCTTTGACAGAAAAAACACTAACATTTAAAGAGGGAGACTAAAAAGGAGAAAGTCAATGGTCACAGTACAAGTGGTACTGGTGTAAGTCACCATCTGTAAAAAGAGAAAAAATCTTAAAAGGAACCCTATCTCACATTTAAAATTTCACATTATCCTAATCCTGACCCCTCTCTATCACACATTTAGATTTTGTTAGGATAGCAAGAACCTTTTTAGAAGGTATGTTCCCACTTCCTCTTTTCTCACCTAAGCGATGATGTAGCTTTCAGTCTGCCATCTCCCCCTGGCCGCAGCAACCTGGGACACACATCACACATACAAAGAGGATTCAGGACTGTCTCCCCCAGTGGGTAGATATCATGCACGTGCAGTAGGGGGGGGGGGGCTGTGAGTGATCGGGAAGTCACACTCCTGAATCCAAGGTGAGGCATGGGAACAAAAACGGCAGTGGACTGGATACAGGGTACTCGGATACTTGGAGAGAGTGCTGGGCTTCTTGGCTGGTAAGTACATGTTTGTAAAACTCAGCAGCTACAGTACCCTCATTATTTAAAGTGATACATATCCATGCTACCAAAGAAATGGAAGGTTTTTTTTTTTTTTTTTTTTTAATCATCTCTAGAATGAGCTTATTTCAACCAATGACCTTTATGCACAAATCCACACATACACTACATCACCTAGAAATTGAAATATCTTCTTTTTTTAAATTCCGGGAATAAAAAGTTTGCTCATCAAGAATACTGTTAAGCTGCAAGCACACTGGGTCTACGTAATGAATAAAATGTGTAAGAACTGCCACCAGGAACCCCCCAAAGGTGTATACCTTGGAAATAGGTCCTTATAATGGGGATCAATTGAGCCTTAAACCATTAAAATAGCCTTAAGCCTTAAAATAGGCTCAATCCAGGATTCTGGATGGCTGCTATAGTTAGATGTCCAATATGCACAATGGGATTTTCAGTGTGCCGTAAATGCATCCAATGAAATAATCAGCTTCAAAACCAAGTCCAGCTCAAAAAAAAATAAAGCCTCATAGTGTATTCTTTTAATAAAAAGCCTAAAATTAACCCACAAAGAAGAACCAGATCCACAGGCATGTAAAAGTACTGAGCCGCCACCTCCCCTCACATTGTAAACCAGCATGTAGTAAAGCTGCGCTAGTGAGAAGACTGCAGAAGCCAGCAGCTCACTCGTACACACACTCTCTCTCCTAGATCAATGAAGCTCCACATAGTGATGTCATCGGGGCAAACATAAATAAAGCAGGCCTACACTCAAAAAGTGCTATGTTTAGGGAACATCTAGTCTATATTTATTGTGCTGAAGCAGTACCCTCAAAATGCCAGTTTAACTTGAATTACTCCTAAAAAAACAGCAGTGCACTACCAGTGTCTAGGGACTCTCGTGCCTTCAGCCTCATAGCTTTACTGTACATCTACATCTATTGTTATCTATCTCTGACTGCAAGTGTTACGAAATCTGGAGTAAGATTTGGTGATATCACTACTGTGTTGCTCACTGTTCTCCTTGCTGGGGAGGAAGCTGTATCAGAGGACCTGTGATGCCAGACTCTCCCTGCTTCTGCTTCATTCATTTGGTGAATCTGTGATTTCTGAACCTCTCTAGGGGCTTCTTTATCACTACCCCATCAGTCACCAGATTACCATTAATCGGGGGCAGCTCTGTAATGAAAAACACATCCCCACATCTACCAAGATGGCCTAATGCATATTGGGACACAAAGCTAAACAAGAGATTAGTCAATATTGGTGGCCAGTACTGTGTCCGTCACTCTTTTGAGCATAGCTTCCACAGTTCAGGTCCTTAAAACCTCTTCTGGAAAAAACTAATTATGTCAACCAGCAATTTAAATGTAGAAATCTCTAATGTTGAGCAAACAGGGAAGGTAAAATGTTTGAGTGAATGTGGAATGATAGTAAACTCTAAATTCACTGTACATAGGTAGAGATCAATATTGAAGCTCTGGGAGTGCGATGCTGACATTAGACCAAAGGTATTTTCTTCATGCTTGGAACATACAATGCCCAGACATAATCAAGCTCGCCAGTGCTTGAACATATCTCCTTTAAATACATAAAAAGAGGGAAGACTAAAAATGTACAGGCAGATTACAAATAAAACACTTAATAGTACCACAGCCAACATGGATATAAAAGAATAAGAACCACAGACAATACGGTATTTGATTACTGGCTTTGCTCTTGTTGCTGAGCCTGTAACATGTCACATCCCCTTCATCCAAGCTGACTGAAGTGGATTTAGCAAGTGGAATTAATTGTGGATCATAGTATTGACTTGTATTATCCTAGTCAGTCTGTTTCAAGGAAAGAGCAGACGTCCCTTATGTTTTGTACACGCCGCATAAGTTATTCATCAGCAGCAATTCAGTCCTATAAATAACAGCCTCAAACAGGTTTTTTTTTTTTTTTTTTTTTCATTTCTGTCATGAGGAAACAGCTTTAGACTGCTACATTGTCTTAAAATAAGATCTCATTTTGAAGCTTCATGATAGATGACATTTAAAGATCAATTATGCAGACTGACAATAGACAAAAAGTCAGCAGTTATTTTTTGGCCGACATGAACAGAAATGACAACAGTTTAGTTATAGTAAAACTGCAGTATTTAAAGTCATAGAGCAAAGTGTTCAACAACTGAGGCCAAAAGCAGGTGATACATTAGCTTTCAGCACCAAGAACTTGTCCATGGTAGTGTCCAATGCCTAAAAAAAAGGTTGAAAAAAAAATATTTCCTGGCTCCTACCCTTAAATTAACCCTTTTTCTAACCCTAATATATAACCCTCCCCTCAAGTGAGCCCCCTAACATTAAAATCTCATTTAATCTTTAACATGCTTATGTAAATTCAAAATTAATTGTTAGTGTTTTTAAATCTCCAGCTTTCATTAAAATACTACCTGGTGATCCTTCCATAAAGGTCCTTACGCTGACAATGCCTCGTCCCGAATTCAATTTGGTACAGTACTGTAAATCCAACCCCTACCGTAGAACTATAGAAAATACTTTTTTTGTTAAATTTTGGATAGAGTAAGGGAAGGTAACTAGGGCTGTTACTGATTAAAATGTTCGTGTTTGATTAATTGATTTTTTTTAATTGATTAATCGACCAATTTCGATTAATTATAACGCACATACAGATCCAACTACTTTTAGCTGATCCTTTTCATTGTAACTCTGCATTAGTCAGTGGTAAATGTGGTATACACTATATACAATCACCCGACACTAGTTAGTTTCCACAATCCATGACTTAACTTCACAGTTCACACAAATACGTTTTAAATTTAAACTGTAGCACTGACGTAAGTCATTTTTTTTTTCCACAGTAGCGTGACAATCCCTCCACCTCCGGTCTAACTAATCACTCTCACCTTATGGCATGGACCCCTGTGCAAACAGGTGGTCATGCAAGCGGGTATCAAAAGGGGTAACACTGACCATAAACTTCTCTCACATCTCCTTAGATCTCAGCAAGGACGCCAGGTCATGGGTAGAAAGAAAAGATCTAAGTGCTCACTGCTTAAGTATAAGATTACATTTTTGTGTTCAAACAAAAACTACTCACATAAAGATGATAAAAACACAGCATGTAAAGCCGACAATCGTGTTAGTTCCATAGGGCAGCAGCGGGTGACGTCATGTGTAGCTCCTCCCCTGTACACGTTACGTTCAATCAGAACTTCAACGTCACCGGACTCCTCCCCCTTCCCTTCGTTAGCAGACGGATGCACTTGGGGAAGGGGGAGAAGTCAGGTGACATCGATGTCCGTGACATCCCCGGATCTCTGACGGAACTCCCTGAAGGCCCGGAAGCCAGCGGAGAGGTGAGTACCGATCAAAAGAATTTTGATCGATCAAAAAAATTAAAGATTAAATCGAGGAATTAATCTTTAATTTCCCCAGCCCTAGTTATAACCCCTGTCATTTTTTAGCCATATGTGTGCCCTTAGGAAGATTTCCCATCACTTACTTTCTCATAGCCAAAACAGGAAGTGAGAGGAAATCCTTCCAAAGTGAGGGAATCCCTGGTTGTTAACAGGGTCACCAGAGCTAGTGTCACTATTGGAATATGAGTACACCTGATAGGTATTCTAATATCTCACCATTCTATCCATAAAAAAAAAAGTTTACCCTTTAAGTGTAAACTAAAAATAACCAGTACTAATCTCTTAAATCATAACCCTAACTTTAGCCCTAACTCCTAATCTTTAAAATTAACTTTAACCTAGCCGCCAACCCACACCTTCAACCGTAAAATGCTGCACTACCATGCCTAATCCCCTATATGGAGTCCAGCTGCTCAAAGAAACAGTTGCCTTGTAGCTGGTGGCAATGATGGGTTGCACTTGTCAACTCTGTCTAATACTGAAGATTGTGGCAGTGTAGGAAATAAAGACAATAAAAGAAGGAAAAAATACTAATATATAAGGAAGAAGACCATTATTTTTGGCAACAAGGAAGTTGGTGAACAGTGACTGATTTCTATTCTCCCAACGTCCTTAAACTTCTTCCTTTGCTTACTTCCTTTCCAGCAGATGGGGGACAGCATGACTATAGCTAATATCAAAATAGGATAAGCAAGATTATATATATATATTGTGCGTGGACTGTTCTAAAAAAGAAAACCTTGTACTACCCAGCCCCCCCCCCCCCATGCTTTCTAAAAAAACATTGACCGTTGAACAAAAAAGCATTTATTACAGCTATATACTGTATATATTTACTAATCACATAATTGTTAGGCATGCAATGAACACTGTTGCAATAATCCATTGATAGCTGGTGGGGTGTAATGGTGGCTGCAAAAGTGGATATTATATTTATAATTGTGACTTCAGTATCATATAATATAGGGGTGACTGGGATTGATATCTGTTGGATTATACAGAATGTATTAAAAGTGTCTCAGAGGAATAATAATGGCAGCCAAGGGTTTAAAGCAGGGATGCCCAACCTTTTGAAGAGCGAGGGCCACTTAACCGCTTCCCGACCGCCTCACAGATATACTGCGGCAGAATGGCACAGGCAGGCAAAATCACGTACCTGTATGTGGCCCTTTAAATGCCTGCCCGTGGGTGGCACGCGCGCCGCCAGCGGCGCACTCGCGACCCGGTCGGGAGCTCCGTGACCCCGGCCGCGGGACCAGCGGACCCGATCGCCGCTGGTGTCCCGCGATCGGGTCACAGAGCTGAAGAACGGGGAGAGGTTTGTGTAAACACACCTCTCCCCGCGCTTCCTACTCTGCCTGTCATTGATCGGCTGTTCCCGGTCATCGGGAAAGCCGATCAATGACGTCAGACGACGTCAGCCCCGCCCCCTAATGTAAAAAAACACACACACGTCACAGCCCATAACCCCTCCCCCTAGTGGTTAACTCTTTCACTACAACTGTCATTTATACAGGAATCAATGCATTTAAATAGCATTGATTGCTGTATAAATGACAATGGTCCCAAAAATGTGTCAAAAATGTCCGATGTGTCCGCCATAATGTCGCAGTCACAATAAAAAAAATCGCTGATCACCGCCATTACTAGTAAAAAAAAAAAAAAATATTAATTAAAATGCTATAAAACTATCCCCTATTTTGTAAACGCTATAACTTTTGCGCAAACCAATCAATAATCGCTAATTGCGATTTTTTTTTACCAAAAATTTTTTACCAAAAATATGTAGAAGAATACTTATCGGCCTAAACTGAGGAAAAAAAATGTTTTTTTTGTTATATATTTTTTGGGAGCCACGTCGCACGACCGCGCAATTGTAGTTAAAGCGACGCAGTGCCGAATAGGGGCCTGGTCCTTTGGCTGCAATTGGTCTGGGGCTGAAGTGGTTAAGAGAATTTGTAACCAGGTGCGGGCCACAATGAGCAGAGTGGGCAGATTACAGCTCCACGTCCACTCTGCCTATGCAAAGCAGACAAAGACACAGCCTACTCTTCTCTATGATAAAATGGAACCTCTGTTTTTTTAGCCGATCCGATTGGAGGTAGGCGGGTATAAACGGGCACAAGTCTGTTTACATCTGCCGCTCCAGAGAGGTGAATGGAGGGTCCGATTGGGTCAGACACTGATGGTCTGCGGTTTACCCACACCGTGGGTGCAGCGCAGTGCACCTGTGGCTTTCCTGCGGGTTAGCTCTACATTGCCATAGAATTCTATTATATTCTGCAGGTGGGGTGCACTTTCTGAAAGTGCACCAAACCCACAGGTAAAACCAGAAGTCTATGGCTCAGTGCAGGTAAGCCACAGGTGCACTGCACTACACCTGCATATCAGTTTGAAAGCAGCCCAGTAACCACTGCAGAACAGATATGTCCCTATATACACTGTGATTTTAGTAATAAACTTGCTGTCCCAGGCAGAGTGCATTTGGTATCACTCCACCTATGACAGGAGCCGGTGCTATACAGGGAACATTGGCTTATGCAGCTCTGTTCCGCAGCTGCTTGTTTTCTCTACCGCTGGCTTCATTGACAACACTAATGCTCTTGCATGGCGGTTAGGCAACCTGCAATCTGGGTTTTCCAACCCACCATCCCAGAGCAGGAGGTCGCAGGCCACATCAGAGGGCTCCGCGGGCCACTGGTTGGGCACCCCTGATTTAAAGAGTGGATGGTGAATTATACAGTATATTACAATGGTGCCTGGTGGATTCTAATGAAGTCTGGTGGATTATATATCTGAATAGTGTCTAGATGGCTATGTTTAACCAGTGAAAATGTATTTCTGTTATTATAATGTTGGATGTAGGATAATAATAGTGACCGAAGGATTATATATTATAGTGGGACTAGAGATTATGATGGTTCCTTGAGAATAATATATAATAATTGTAGCTATCATGTATACTGTGAAAGGTCTTTAAACTACTTAAAGCGGTGTTTCCACGAAAAAAATTAAAATTAAAAGTCAGCAGCTATAAATACTACAGCTGCTGACTTTTAATAATCGGACACCTACCTGTCCCAGGGTCCAGCGATGCAGGGGATCGAAGCCCTGCTCGTCTCCCCCTCCGCTCGGCAGCGCCAGCATTTTAACTGTGGGCGCCCGGCTGTGGCTTTACAGCTGGGCACCCACTGCGCATGCGTGAGCCGCGCAATCATCTGAGACCTGCCACATGTCCCAGATGATCACCTAGAGGGAGGGGGGAGAGGTGATCTCCCTTCCTGCGCCGAAAGAAGTGACGTCAGGAGCCCAGGCGCCGAAGGAGGCAGACTACGAGGGACCCCCTTAGCAACAGGCATTTAGAGGTGAGTAAAAAAATTATTTTTCTCCAAATGTTTTTTTTAATAAATTTTTTTTTTTTGGGAGTCGAACTCCACTTTTAAGTTAACCTGAACTCAAAAGTTGAGATTTGCTATCTTATAGGAAACATCTAGTACTGAAATACCCATAAAAATCCATCTTTAGTCTTGAATTCCTTCTTAAAATAGATAAAAACATTGCACTTCCTGTGCCCAAGCACTCCTGTTCCTTGAACCTCATAGGTGTATATGATAGGACTGGGATCTGAACCCACAACCTCTGCTGTAACCGGCAGTGGCTTTTCTTCCTTAGCCACCTCAGATGCTGAACAGCTCCCTGTCTGATTCTTTGGACTTTCTTGCCATGCCTCTTGTTTCAAGTGAACCTTGAAGCCTTTGCTCCTCCCATGAACTTCCTGATTTAAGCCATGTCTCTGCACTTGCTGTTTGCCAGATCGATGTGCTCTCTCAAGCTGATATCTTGCTCCTTTGCATACCTGCAGCTGTCCTTATCTCCACTACCACTCATTAGCCACCTTTGGCTTATTTCTTTTTTTTTTATATATTCTTTATTTTCAGAGTTTTCTTCATATACAAAATTCATCACATTTATAATCAAGTATTTAGACAAGTGCTTCTATTCAAATTCGAATTATATTTTCCCCCCCCCCCACCTCTAAAAAAAAAAAAAAAAAAAAAAAAAAAAAAAAAAAAAAAAAAAAAAAGAGAAAAAAACCTACCCCGTCTCGCTCACCCTCCCCCATTCCCCACAGTACTTCCTTCCATTATCCTAAAACATTGTTCTGTTTCCCTGAACTCAATCCATTGTTGCCATGTCCTCTGATATTTTTCTTCTAGATTCTCTAAAGTGTATAGCGAGAGTTCTATTATTCTTGTCCTCTCCACCCTCTCTACCCACTCTTTCATTGAGGGTGTCTCCTGAAGTTTCCAGTAGCAGGGAATTAGGGCTTTGGCTGCATTTAATAGATAGGGGGTGAGGTTCCTAGAGTGTCTTCCCTCTCCACTCTCTGTATCATGGAATAAGCATACCCATGGCAGCTTCTTCACCCTTACTTGTGTTATTTTAAAAATTATTTCTATTATTTGCTCCCAATATTCCTTTATTTTCGGGCAGTACCACCACAGGTGTGAGAAGGAACCTACTACCTCGCACCCTCGCCAACAATTAGGAGAAATGTCTCCGTTGTAAGCGTTCGCTGCTTGAGGGGTTACATACCACCTAGCTAGGAGTTTATAGGACATTTCTACTGAATGTATATCTTTTGCTGTTGAGAAAACCCGTCCTAGGATCTTGGTCTTCTGGTCCTCGCTATTTAGTGGGCCGATCTCACCTTCCCATTTGCCTAAATACGTGGGATATTCATGTTCCGCTGCTCGCAACAAGATTTTGTACGTCTTTGAGATTCTTTTCTCGCGGTTGTTGGGGGAATCCATTAATTTTTCTAAGGGCCTAAATTCTCTCTTACCGCGTAAAGGTTTTGGGAGTGTCTGTGTGAAGTGTTGTATTTGGGTGTAGCGCCATTTGTCTAGTGCTCTATGTCCCCATTTCGTGATAATCTCATTGTAAGTGCTAATTCTATTCCCTTCCATCACGTCTATCAACCTTAAATTCTCTTTATTGGACCATCTACTAAAATATATAAACTCCTCCTTACCTGGAGAAAAAAAATTTGTGTCTAATAATGGAATTAGTGGAGAATTATAATCCCAATTGTGCCTTTTATGGATAGCATCCCAGATTTTTAGTGAGTGCCTTGTGAGTGCTGTTGTATTTGGTGCTAAGTGTCTATAGTGAGGGGGTATCCATATAATTTCTCCTAATCTTGTTCTGCTTAACTTTCTTTCGAGTTCCACCCAACTTTTATCCTCATAATTGTGGCTCCAGTCTATTATTCTAGCGATTGCGACCGCTTCGTAATACTTTTTAAAGTCCGGAGCAGCAAGCCCCCCTCTTCCTTTTTCTCTTACTAATGTATCGTATGCGATGCGCGCCCGTTTACCCGCCCAAATGAATTTTGTTATTATTGACTTTATTTTCTTCAGGTATGGCTGTGGGAGGGAAATTGGGATCATTTGGCAGGTATAAATGAATAAAGGGAGGGTGAACATCTTGACCGCGTTTATCTTCCCCATCCACGAGAGGACTTTATATTGCATTCCTCTAAGTTGCTTTTTGATTTTATTGATCAGCGGGATATAGTTGTGGTTAAAGAGGTCATCTACTTGAGACGTTAATTTTATTCCCAAATAGTTAAGCTCCTTTTTGCACCATTTAAATTGGAATCTAGATTGTATGGCACTCTGTTCTTGTATTGGTAGGGTTAGATTTAATATCTCGGATTTAGACATGTTAACTTTAAAGTTCGACAGTTTACCGTATTGTTTTAATTCTTTCATAGCCACTGGGATAGATATTCTGGGGTTGGAGATATAAAGCAACAGGTCATCCGCAAACGCCGATACCTTGTACTCCCTATCTCCAGCTCGAATTCCCCGGATATCAGGATTCTTACGAATCGCTGACAATAGGGGTTCTAGGGTAATTATGAATAAAAGAGGGGAAAGTGGGCACCCCTGTCTTGTCCCATTAAACAAGTCGAGGGGAGAAGACAGGGTCCCATTGACTCTTATTTTTGTTGTCGGCTGCTGATAGAGGGCCCCGATCCATTTCATCATCCTATCGCACAGTCCCATATAATTCAATGTTTCAAGCAAGAATACCCAATTGACCCGGTCAAAGGCCTTTTCGGCATCAATTGACATTAGGACTGAAGGCTCACCCCTTCTAACGGCTTCTTGAATCAGCATTATTGCTTTCAAGGAGTTATCTCTACCTTCCCTCCCCTGCACGAACCCAGCTTGGTCGTTATGTATCCATTCTGGCAGATATGACTTCAATCTTTCGGCAATTATTTTTGCAAATAGCTTTATGTCCGAGTTTAATAAGGAGATTGGCCTATAGCTTTCTACTGCCATCGGGTCTTTCCCCTCCTTTAAAATCAGAGTAATATGTGCCAGTAATGTCTCGTCTCTAAATTTCTCACTTATCCCTATTGCATTAAAGTATTTGCATAGTCTAGGTGCTAACTGCTTGGAGAACTTTTTATAATATATAATAGAGAATCCGTCCGGACCTGGGCTACCTCCCGGGGCTGTATTGGCTATTGCTCTTTCTACTTCTTCTACCGATATCGGTACTCCAAGTGCCTCCATTTCTACCTTTTTACCCCTTGGGAAGTCTATGTGCCGAAGGTATTCCCTGATTTCCTCCCGCCGTTTCCCTTCGTTTTGTTTATGTTCGATATTATATAGAGTACTGTAGTATTTGTGGAATGTATTTGCTATTTCCGGGGATGATATCAAGATCTCGCCATTTGTATCTCTAATCTTCTCTATGAACGTCCTGTTCTTTTTTTCCTTGACCATATTGGCCAGCCATTTACCTGCTCTATTCCCCCACTGATATCTCTCTCTCTTTAAAATGTGAATTGCGGCAATCCTCTCTTGCTCAACGTATTCTGCTAGCTCTCTTTTTTTGGCAATCAGGTCTTGTTTCTCCGGGATTCCTTTAGGTCTTGTTTTCTGCTCTAGCTCTTGTATGTCCTTATATAACTCCCTTTTCCTTTTTACCCTTGCTTTTTTTTTTCCTGCTCCGATGCCTATTAAGCTTCCCCTTATCACCGCTTTATGAGTTTCCCAAACTGTTGAGGCCGAGACCTCTGGTGACTCATTTAAAGTGAAGAAAGTTTCTAATTCATGTTCTATCTTACTAATTGACTCTTGGTCTTGCAACAATGTGACGTTAAGTTTCCAGTTTGTTCCAGGTCCACAGTCCCCCTTTATATCCAGATGGATTTTCACTGGGGCATGGTCGGATAAAGTCATTGTTTTTATTTCTGCTTTCCTGAGTAGCGGGACCAGCTGATGTTCTATGAAAATATAATCTATCCTGGAAAAGGAACTGTGGACCTGGGAGAAACAGGTATAATCTCTATCTTTTGGATGTAATATTCTCCAAGTATCTTGTAACTGCCAATTACCCAATGCTTCAATGACTTTTTTCTTCCTTTGTTCTGTAGCTTGGGACCTACCTACTGAAGTATCTAATTTTGGGTCTATGCTCCAATTAAGGTCTCCTGCCAGAATAAGTTTACCTTCTTTAAACCCCTCGAGTTTGCTTAATACTCTCCTGAGGAATTTATCCGGGTTTTTGTTTGGTGCGTAAACATTCACAATTGTACATTTCATATTGTGTAACATACCTTTTATACATAAGTATCTTCCCTCCGGGTCCACAAGACGCTCCTCCAACTTAAATTTCATTAACCTACTAAAACCGATTGCTATACCTCTCGAATAAGGCGATGAGGAATCCGCATAATACCATAGTGGGAAATTAAACGAATTTAATCTAATACCTGAACTATAGGTTATATGTGTCTCCTGTAGGCATACAATGCCTGCCTCCAGGAAGAGAAGTTCGTCATTTACCCTATGCCTTTTTTTTTTTGAATTTAGCCCCCTTACATTATATGTAATGAAATTTATCCCCTCCATATTAGTTTTTTAGAGAGGTAGCCTATATAGCGTCTTGTGGAGCCAGGGTCGATTTCTTTACTGTGTCGGCGGGGGGGGTGAGCGAGACCCAAAAAAAAAAAAAAAAAAAAAAAAAGAAAAGAAAAAGAAACCCCCAAACATAACCCCCCCACCTCCCCCCCCCCCCCCTCCCCCCTTCTGAAACGATACACCCTGACGGGTTGGACAGAACCCCCCATAATCGTTTGTTGGATGGAGCAGGCAGACTCTTTCATAGTGTCGCCTACATTCCATCTTCTCCCTGGGGCTTATTCCGTGACTATGTATACCCCCCCGCCCCCCCCCCCCCCGCTCCCCCCCACCCCACCCCCCCCCCCTCCCCTCCGCCCTCCGTATTTCGTCTTTAGTTTACTATTTTCTTTACTTAAATCCCACCGACCTCTGGGGAATCCTCAACTTCCTCTCTCCCCCCCGGCTCTCCCCCTCCCGTCACCCCTCCCAGGTCGTTCGTATTGCGGGGGCCAGATGCCCTCCTCTACTCCCCACTCCAACATGGTTGGAGGTGGGTCAATCCCTAGGCGTTCACAGAACCCTCCCACTTCCTCCGGAAAGCGCAGGACCGCGGATCGTCCATCCCTTTTCCCCACTAAACATGCCGGGAACCCCCATTGATAGGGGATCTCTGCTGTCCTTAACGATGAAGTCAGGGGTTTAAGTCGCCACCTTCTTCTCAACGTCTCAGGGGCAAGGTCTGCATAGATCTGGAGCTCTACTCCCCCGAAGGATACCCCTTTAAGTGTTCTAATTTTGCTCATAATCCGGGTCTTATCTTCCGGATAATGAAACCTTATTATTACGTCCCTCGGGGCGTCTGGGCGTCCTCTCGGGGCTCGCACCAACCTATGTATTCTATCTATTTTCAGAGTATCTGTAGCCTCTCTATCTAAGAGGGGATTAAATAGTTGCTGTGCAATACTTCTCAATTCCATGTTGCCATATAACTCAGGGAGACCTTTTATGCGGAGGTTCTTCCTTCTGCTTCGATTCTCTTGGTCTTCTAATTTATATAGCAACAACCTGTTAGATCTATGGAGGGTATTCATCTGTTCTGCTATTTCCATTAGCTTTTGATCGTATATCTCTAACCTATCTTCCACCTCTTCTACTCTCCCCAGGACTAATCCTATATCTCCCCTTAGGGCTGCAATTTCCCCTTTCAGAGATGTTTCTAAGTTTGAAAACATCTCTGAAAGCATCTCTCTAATTTGTGGCATCCCCTCTTGGGGTGTGGGTGTGGGCCGCGTGGTTCTACCTATCTCCGTGTCTCCTCCCTCTGCTCCCCTCTCCTCCTCTCTAGTCTGTGTTTCCTCATGTCCTAGGGTGGGATTTAGTGGGGTTCTGTCCTCTACCTTCGGTCCCGGGATTTTTGCTCCATTTACCTTCCCTCCTTTGCTTTCCTCCGGGCCTCTCTGCCTATTTAAACCTGATCTTAGGGGTGCTCCTCCTTGACTCAATCTAGGGCCCCCCTGTCCCTCCTCCCTCGTGCCTGTATTGGTGGCCATATATCTCTGGATACCTCCCGGGCTTTGAGTTGGTGGTATGGTTTTGCCTGTCTTGCTTGTTTTACCCCTCATACTCCTTGCCGTCCTTGTTTTCTACTTAGGGTGATTTCGAGGTCCTATGCTTCCTCTTGTATTCCCCTTACTGACACCTCTTTCTTTGCTAATCTATATTGACCTGGGGGGGTACGGGGTACAGGCCCATTTCTTAATTAATTTATTTTACCTGGGGGGGGCAGGGTATATATTGTGTAATTTCCTGCTATGTTTCTTATCTAAACCCTTTTCCCACTCCTGGGTATTCCAATCCTCCTTTTAGGGTTTGTCTACCTCAAATCAGATACAATGCATATACCCCCACCTTTACCCCACACAAAATAATTTGTACTGTATTTTGTGTAAAAAGTTAAATCAGGCAGCTTGAAGTGTCTCTGAACCTTGTCACTTGCTCCTTCTTTCAGAGGAGGGAGAGGCGAATATGGGGACAAGAACAGATACCAACAAGTATCAGGAGGGACTGGGGGGGCTCCAAAAAAAAAAAAAAAAAAAAAAAAAAAAAAAAAAAAAAAAAAAAAAAAAAAAAACAGAAGAGTGTAAGCGGGTCCAGGCGAAGAGGGAGAGAAAGTCCACTCCCCAATGGTGCCTCAACTCCGTATTCACTATACACGTTCTCCTGGCTCTAGGTTGAGGTTGAGGGTCCCCTGGGGGTCCATTCTAGGGGATTGTGGGAACGCCTGCTTGGTTACTCCGTGGGGTGCCCTTTTCTAGCGTCTGCCAGAGGTATGTTACTCTCAGCGGTCCCTGTTGTGATGGGTCCCGACGATTTGGGGTTTATTGGGATTTGCCGAGCTGAAGTAGTGTCCTGGGGGCCCAGTGGGGCTGTCTCTTTCACCTTCCGGCGATCCAACCCACCGACCTCTGCCTCTCCCGAACTATCTCCACATAAGGCTATATCTCCGGTCAGTTTTGTTATAAGCGGGGATCCCAGTCTGTTTAAAAGTAGGGTGCAGGATATGTGGGGTCAGTTCACCTCCTGGTACGCAAGTCTCTTCCTGACCCCCGGTAAAGCGAGGTTGGTGTAAAGGTTAAATAGTGCCCATCATTGGGTTGGATGTCAGGATAAATGTTATATTCCCCCTTTTTTTTTTTTCCCTTTGCCAAGATCTCTTTGTTATGCCTTGTTGTGCGGCTCTCCTTGATCCAATCCCTTCCACGGGCGTTTATAGTATATTGGGTGACTAGAGGGGCAGGTGGGAGAACCCCTACAACTTCCCAGCGGTCTTTGCCCGAATACAAGGTGACAGCCTTACTCAGGCTTTTGGCTTTTGGCTTTTGTCATATGTCCACCATATTTAATATTCCGTATTCAGGGTTTGACTGTCGAGGGGGTTTGTAGGGCAAAAAAAAACAAGAAAATTCGTCAGGCCCACTAGGCACATATGTGCGTGATCATATCCATTAGGCAGCCTCTCTCCGGTGTGAGAGTACAATAGGGGAACAGATTATAGCTGGCCCGAGGGCCACTCACCGCTCCTAGCGTCGGGTGCGGGGTCAAGATTCAGTCCTTCCTGAGCGTGCTTGTCCGGAAGCTGTCCCTTTGTTTCTTCCTCTGCTTCAGGGTCTGGATCTGCATTCCATGGCGCCTTGTGGGCATCAGGTTCGGCTAGACCTGTCTATGGCTGGGGCTGCAAGACATGGTCCCGCTACCTCGGGTAAGGACATGGATACTTTGCCCCGTTCCCGGGTAGCGGACGGAGGCCGGAGGCGAGCGGGAGGAGAGGCCCCTCAGTGGTGCCAGTGGACTGTGTGGCGGGCGGGCCGGCTCCGCTCCTCGTCGGTCATCCCCCCACCGCACACGGGCTGTGGGGTATCGGGCTAACCAACGCGTTCAGCGTGGAGGAGCGAGCGAGCGGTGGTGGGACGGGGGCGGGTCCGGGCAGGTCTGAGCGCGGGCTTGCGACGGGCGGCGCACACGCAGTCACGTCATGACGCCTCTCCCCTGTATTGCTCTCCGGATCTGATCCCTATCCATCCGAGCAGCCTCTGGCTTATTTCTTTACTATGCTTCCATTGATCCCAACCTGAAACCACTTGTTACTGACCCTTGGTGTGTTTACTGACTACGCTTCTGCATGATTCCTACCTGCTATATCTGCTACTGGACTCCGGCTTGTTCATCTCCTGGTAGGGCCACCCTGAGGACTGCAACCTGGTACTAACACGCATTAAAACTTATCTCCACCATCAGGCGCTCTGGCAAATACCAGTTAGTGCTTAGACCTTACACCTCGGGTGAGGCTGCATTATCTGCCATTGTGACCTGCTGGTTCACCAATCCTGCTGCAGGAGGTGAAGTCTGCTCACCTATTGGTGACGCCATCCTGAGGACAGTGACTTGGAACTAACATGCAGAAAAACCTATATCCACCATCAGGACCTCTGGTGAATAGCGTTTAGTGCTTAGACCTCGCACCTCGGGTGAGCCAGCGTTATCTACCAGGGTGACTTGCTTGTTCACTTATCCTGCTGGTCAGTGTGAGCCTCTCTACTGCTATAGATATTGGTCTCTATACCTGCCCCCTGACTTTGGCAGTAGATCTGCAGTGTGAGATCATCTGTGGCACTGAGAACTTGCCATTCAAGTGTCTCCCTGCTTATGATTTATCCATTGTGTAGATCTGTGCTTTCTCCTCCTCTGCTGTTGCTTAATGATCATTACCCCACCAGTCATAGGAGGAGCAGCACCTCTTTCACATGGGCCTAGTAGCTGACTTGTGATCCACAGTGAATTACATTGCCAACAGCAGCTGGCCTGGTTGGGTGTGGCCCCATTCACTCCTGGTTGCGGTGTGGTCCCATCCACCTCTTTGGAGTGTTTTGCCAGGTGGTATCATCTGCAGAACATGACATGCCCTTTTTTTGGCATGTTGTGAAGCACAACTTCTTGGCCATGGTAATGTGTATGGGGCTGTGTGGCAGCCATTGCCTGAGTATGATAGGCTACCTCCGTTGCCTGTTTTTGTGCCATTTGAAAGGGGCCCAACATGAGAAAGTAAACCCCTTCACTCTTTATCAAAATGATACAGAGTGTGGAACAAGGCATCGTACACTGGGCAACACAGCGGCCTTTTGGTTAGCGTTTATCCCTTGCAGCACTGGGGTTTTTAGTCTGAATCCCAACCAGGACATAACCTGCATGAAGTTTGCATGTTCTCGCTTTGCTTGTGTTGGTTTTTTCCCAAACTCCAAAGACATGCTAATAGACCCTAGTAAATGTTTGCATGTTAAATGGGTATCTTATATTGAAAAGGAATGAGTAGTATGTAAAGTGCTGTGTAAAATTGTTTGCACTATATAAGAACCTGTAATGAATAAATAGGAAAAGATCAGCTGCAGGAAGACCACCGAAAATAAAAGCGATCGACCCTTTGTTTTCTGCTTCCCATGTTTGGGCACAGCTTCTATGGTTTAGGCCTTCATTAGCTGCAATACTCATATTTTGACTATGCCCACACTATGCAATGTAAGGTGGAATTTATGACTATTTCTGCCTTTTGTGGCTAGTGTGTTGTGCACATACATAAAATTGCAGTATACATTGTTTGAGGTTACCTGTGACCTCACTGAATTGCCCTAATAATAGCATAACAAAAGAACAGTGAAGGCCTAAAGTAAATGCGGCTTTAACACAACTTCTTCTTCCTATACAACTAATATATCCTGGCAAGTAGATCTGCCGAGTGTTTAATTGGGTGAAAACAACTTATGTGCCTGATAGTCACTTATTAGCAGTGCCTTCAGCATGAAACCACTGTGGGCCCAGTACCAGATTTCTCTATCCTCCCCCAATTCCAGAGTCAGCCCAGTCAGCTGTTGCAACGAGCTGCATATAAGGAGCATACAAACATTTTATAATGCGTCTAATATGTTTGGAAAGAATTATCTGTACACTGAGCTCTCCAAAGATTATTCTTCATTATCTCATCTGCACTTAAAACTGAACTTCAGTTTAAATCCCTGTTTTCCCTGGCAAAGAATGCAGAATTCTGCGCAGCCAGTCTTGTGATTAAAACACACATGCCAAGGGACTTTACTTCACTTTATATTGAACCTGCCCAAACATAAGATGTTTAGAGAGTGGTCTTCCCAATTATCACCAAGCTAACAGACTATCTTATGACAACTCCACCTTCTTCCTTCTGCATTTGAACAACATGGACCCCAATAAATCAATCGTCACTCATGCGCCTGATTAATGCTGCTAAAATTACAGTTTCAAAATTCTGGAAACAACCATACAACCCTACTATAAAGGACTAAACACAATCTGTGACATGGAGGACTTAACCAAATCTTTCAAAGGTCAAGATGAAAATTTCCAATTTGCCTGGTACCCTTGCTTCCTATTCTGAGCAATACAATCATCTTATGACCCAAACATGAACATAAAAGCAACACCTTTTCCTCGTACACACGATCGGACTTTCTGCCAGCAAAACCGTGGAATTTTGTCCGAAGGGTGTTGGCTCAAACTTGTCTTGCATGCACACGGTCACACAAATGTTGGCCAACAATTACGAAACGTAGTGACGTACTAGACGTACAACGTGGTTTTTCAGCTCTTTAGCACTACCCTTTGGGCTCCTTCTGCTAATTTCGTGTTATTAGAAGTTTGGTGAGTGTTTTTCATTTAGTGCCTTTCAGTTTGCGCTTTTCAGTTCATTTCTGAACGGCCGTTCGTCAAGCAGACAAGTTGCAGAATTGGAGGAGATAACGTGTTATTTATTATTGGCCTTGGAGTTATTAACTTTGACATAATTTTTTGGTTAAATAATGATTTGATTTGGTATATTTTATATATTTTTGGATGCATAGAATGCACTTTTTGGTTAAGTTCTATTGGCAGATAGCATGTCTAATTTTTTTTTTTTTTTTAATGCACAATAAAAAAAATGTGGAGAAAAATACTTGGCTATGTGTTTTACTTCAAATGATAGTTTGGGAGTAGGCAGTTACATTAAAAAAAATACAATGTAAAATTGACAAGGGACACCAACATAGTTGTATCTTTGATCTTAAAAACTACGGGATAATGGTGTTGTGGTAACTTGCCCAAATCAAAAAATAAAAAAACATAATAATATTATTCTTTATAACACTAGAAAAAAAAGCCTTTGAAAATTTGTTTGCAATAACTCCACCAGTATCACCAGCAAAGCATTTTCATTATTATCCCATTAAAGAAGAAGAGAATGTGCGCTGCATTTGGAGATTTCATAATTTGTCACGTCAGGAATGTTAATTCTCCGTTATGAACGCTAGTTTACCGACCGACCACTTCTGCTTCCGAGCATGCGTGTTTGTACTTTGGACTTTTGTCCGACGGACTTGTGTACACACAATCGGAAAATCCGACAACACACATTTGTTGGCGGAAAATTTTAAAACATGCTAGCCATGTGCTTGAGACCTGTTTCAGTTACTGTTTTTTAAACGTTAAGAACCTTTATGTATGAACATTGCACAGCACTACTAAACTTTAGGGACAAAGATCCAGAGTGTGGGTCTTTAGTGTTCAAGGCCTTTGCCCCTGATTGTACAGAGCCCTAAACAACAGTACCACTTGGTATACACTCTGTCTGGAAGCCTGCAGGGAAGGGGGGGGGGGGGGGGGGGGGCTGGATGCGAGGCTTGACGCTGGGTTTACTAAAACACTGGGAGGGATGGGCTGTGTGTAAAGAGCTTTACAATATTTAGCCACGTACAGTTCCCGCCATAGTGCTTGCCACCTTCTTATCACCATAAAACTGCTCTCTCAGGTTGACATCTCAAAAACCTTGGTTTGAGTGTAACTTGGTTTGACAGCGTTTTGCAAGACAAGCTAAATTTTTAAATACATTTTGACTTGATATACAAGCAATATGTTGCTATACAAGTAGTGTCATGTCACAACTGAGTATAAAACAGAACAGAGGCACCCCTAAGTGTAGCAATATGGTTACATTTAATGAAGGTAAAACATTTAGCAAGTCACATGGTTGATGATTAAAACAGGCACATCTAAGTATGCAGGCATCCGGGGGAAAGTTGTCCACATAGACCGTCCTCCTCACCACCATCAACGTCATCCCTTCCACGCTGGACACCTCGCTTTTAAATCACTCTACTGCAGGGTAGTCTTCCCGATCACGATTGCAGACGGACATCGGTGAGAGCCGGCGGTGCGGAGGATGGTCTATGTGAACAGCTTTACCCTGGATGCCTGCATACTTAGATGCGCCTCTTTTAAGCCCCATACACACACGCGCGGACAATCATCATGTTGGTTTTGCGTACACAGGATCGGACAAAGTTGCTAAATGTTGCCAATAGCTTTGGTCTTGTAATGTGATCTGAGCATGCGTAGCACTTTGTCCGGTCGGACAAGCGTACACATGAAGGGAAATCTTTCCAGCAGGAGATAAGACTTTGTCCGACGGACAAACCGACGAACAATGTCTACACTTAGAGGTGCCTCTCTTCTCTTTAATACTCTGTAGCTCCTGCTGGATTTTGCTTCTAATCCCCTTGTGGAGGCTTCCATTTGTGAAAGGACATTTTATGGTTGCACGGCCTATCACATTGCTATAATCTTTTTATAGGGACTATAAACTGAAGGATTTATGAATAAATGGTTGTGGAACGATTCATCTGAATTTCCATTATTTCTTATGGGGAAATTCGCTTTGATATACAAGTGCTTTGGATTACAAGCATCTTTACAGAATGATTCATGCTCTCAATCCAAAGTTTTACCGTACTATTGAAGTTAGTATTATTATATTATTATTATACAGGATTTATATAACGCATACAGTTTGCGCAGCGCTTAACAAAATAAAGGCAGACATTACAATTACATTACAATTTGGTACAAGAGGAATCAGAGGGCCCTGCTCATTAGAGCTTAGTATGTATGTAACCTCATAGATAAAAATTAGCAGCAGACACTGCTTTGTCCCATGTAGCATTGGTGGTTGGTCAAATAATTGTCCCGATAAACATTTGTGTTCAGTCTTTCTCTGATGTATGCAATGACATACACATTAAAATGTATCAAAGACACTTTTTTCACTTGGGTAGAGTAAGGTAGTAATAAAACCCCTGTTAAAGCAGTTGTAAACAGCCGATGTTCAAAAAAAAAAAAGCATACTAGCACATTATGAAATACTCAGCACGGAACAAAGCCCTCCAGCGCTGTAAAGTCACCGCTGAGAGGGCTGGCATGTTCCCCCCTGTCTGTTTTCTGAGTTCGAGAGCTCCAGGTCTGTGATTGGCCAGACCTGCGATGACGTCACTCCCGTACATGCATGTGGGAGCCGCCCTTTCCGGCACAGGCTGTGAAGGTCCGGCACTGTAAGCCAGACCTTCAGAGCGCATGCGTTGATGATGTCACCAGCTGCTTGCACTCTGAATGTTTCCTAAACTGTGCAAGTTTAGGAGATATTCACATTACCTACAGGTAAGCGTTATTATAGGCTTACCTGTAGGTACAAGTGGGAGTACAGAGTTTACTACCACTTTAAGTTTTTATTGCTGTCTGTGCCCCCATTGGGGAGAGTCATCCTCTATTTATTTTTATGAATGTAACAGGATCTATGAATGGAGGACGGACAGATGATTGAAAGGCCCCCTTCCATTGATAGGTTGTGATTGATTGATTGAAGCTGTAGTACAGCTTCTATGAATGGGGGAGCTGAGCAAAAAGTGTGGGCATAGTTGGGGCACTCACTGCGAGTTCCAGTCACAACTCCCTCAGTTCCATTAAACCATGTTGCAATGGAGAATTAAGACATCAGGGGTAGGAGCTATCAGAGGAGGAAGATTTCTTCAAGCTGTGGATGGCCCTGCAGGCACCAACTGACAAAAAATTTACTGAACTAGATTGAAAATTTTGAGTCGAAAAATCTGATGCAAACACTGCAAGTCATGGGTGCTGTGGCTACTGAAACTAATAGCCAGCAGTCAGTGGCGGCCTTTTCATTAGGGGCGCACGGGCACCGCCCCCCCCACCCCCCCACGTCCATGCATCCGACCCCCTGATCTACATGCAGGGCGCCAGACGCATGGATTCCAATATTTTTTTTTTTGAAGCATTAGAGGCTCTAACAGGCTTCAAAAAAGGGTGGGCTCTGGGTGCAGAGCACTGCGCTACAAACCCACCCAGTTGTGTAACACTGATTCTCCTTCCAGCCAATCAGGAAGGGGGTCATGAGACCCGTCACCGACTGGCCGAAAGGACATCCTATCGGATTGGCAGCCAGGAGGAGGAGGGAGGAGATGCTGGGGAACCGAGACAGTAGCTGCCCGCGAAAAAAAAACACCAGCCGCCTCTGCCAGCAGTAGAGATTCCCCCAACCACACCATTTAGCATTGGCCAAGCAAGAGAAATCGAGCCCCGTATGGGTAGCTTTACTTGTTCCAATGTGTACTCGGCTCCGCTCCGCTCGCAGTCCCGCCCAGTCTGGTACACACGAGTACACAGTACAGTCGGCTCGGTCTTTTTCGGTGGCGATCAGTCTTTTTCGGCGGCGCTCTGTATTTTTTTGCGGCGCTCGCTATTTTTCGGGTCACAGACAGTGGGGATCGACGTAAAACACGCACCCACGACTTTCCCCCAATTTTAAGGGGGGGAAAGTTTGTGTTATACGCCGATAAATACGGTATATCATATTTCCTTGTTTTAAACGCTTTTTTACATTTCTTAAGTTATTTTCCTGGTTTCCATGCCTAGGCAATTTAAGTCATACATCCCAGGAGTCTTTAGGAGGGGAGGAGGCGTATTCTCATCTTAGCACACCCTCCTTCCTGTGTGCCTGAGCTAAGGGCAGATGTATCCCAGGAAGTAAATGCTACATAAATAAACTGCCCTTACTCAAGATGGCCACAAAGTGATTTCTCAGCAAAATAAAGCATGGAGACATGGACTCATGGGTGAGTTTGCTTTGAATATTAAAAATTAATCAAGCAACATTTTTGATTTACGATGCACTGACGCAGTGTGGTTCCGCATTAACCATTTACTACTCTATCAAAAATGAAGTTTTTGGATTCAGATATATCATAACCTTTTCAGGGACATATGCTCGGAATGTAGGAATTCTGTGTATCACAAAAAATGGCCTGGTCATTAAGGGGGGGGGGGGGGGGGGGGTTGGGGGTAAACCTGAAAGTGGATAATAATTGATACGCAGAATGCTTTAGAGAGGAATTCCAGGGTATAGCTATTTTTTTCATAGTTACATTGATCCAGCTTGGAGCAATGTAACTTTGTATATAGCATACCTGACCGATGTCCCTGGAAGCTAGAAATCGCTTAAGTAGACATCGCTACTCCAGTGGTCTCCACTTGCTTCTGGGTCCCGTGTTGAGCAGCCGCCCTGCTCCATTCTGGAGGAGGTTGGCCACTCAGCACGGGTGCCATTCAAGGAATGCTTTGCATTTTCTGAATTAATGCAAAGCATTCTCTAATTGGACAAGGTGAAAAGCGTGATGTCAACACCCTGCCTGTCCCCCTGTAATTGCACATTGGGCAATTACGCAGCACAGAGCAAGAACATGTGGTTTAAGACCGATCTGTATACAGACTGTTTGCGTCCAGGACTACTCATCTGTCCCTAACCGCAGGTAGTCACTCCATGAGCAATTACATGCAGACAGCTGTGGAGAATTAGGCCTAATGTACATGGGACGCTCAGGCAACCTCTTCTGAACGTTTTTCTTGACAGCTTGAAACCGGTGTTTAAAAGCGTCAGTTTAGCCGCTTTTAGTCGCGTTCGCATCTAGGAGTGTTTATTTAAGATAACATCATTAGACCCTCAAATAAAATAGAGCACCTTTTAAAACGCCTCTAAACGAAAACACGCCTAGACGCCGGTACCACGTTTAAGAGCATTTAAGCGCGTCTGAAACGTCGGAACATCAGCGTCTGAACCCATTTCTTTGCCTTCAAAGAAAAGCCTATAAACGCCACTGCCTAAAAACGACATTAAACTAACCCTGTGTACATGTACACATAAGATAACACTGGATGAGTTTAGGGGCAGCTGAAAAAAGCGTCCAACTGCCTCTGAACGTCCGTTTACCAACAGCAGTGTACATGAGGCCTAAGCCTATCATCGATTCATACAGTTTGAGGCACAGCAGCTCCATACTCAGCACAGAAATTTGCTAATCTTAGTGGGATACTATCGTAAAAGCCGTGGCGCTTCCATTAGAATAATACCTGGTAATTCTCCCATGAAAGGCCTTGTTCAAGCGCTTACTGATATAGGGCAAAAATGCTTTGTCTCTCACTTTTGCTCATGCGTTCTCACCCGGCCACACAGATCTTCAGTGGAAACATACAGTGGCCAATTAAAGATACATTACACAGGCATGGCCCTCTGTTGCCACTGACCTGAGAAATGCCATGCAGCCATCACTGGACTGCACATATGTAGACATGAAGTAGTTGCAAAGAGAATGCAGGAGATCAGCAGCACTGAGACGCAACAAAGGATGAAAAAATTATAATTTTTTAATTTAAAACAAATGGAAACTGTTTATGATGCACAGTGCTTTAAGCCACCTATGTATATGCCATTAAGTTGGAGCGCTTATTAAGCCCCATACACACGGTCGGAAAATCCGACCACCAAATCCATCGGATTTGGTCCGACAGGATTTAGTCCGACACTGGTTTTGCATACACACGGTCGGACAAAGTTGTCGGAAAATCCGATTATTCTGAACGTGGTGACGTTTGTTGCCTACGATGGGACTACGTAGAGGCTAGTAGCCAATAGCTTTGGTCTTGTAATGTGATCTGAGCATGCGTGGCACTTTGTCCGTCGGAATTCGCTACACACGATCGGAATTGGTGTGATCGGACTTTGTTGTCGGAAAATTTTTAGAGCAGGAGATACAACTTTGTCCATCGGACAGTCCGATGGAAAATGTCCGATGGTGCCTACACACGGTCGGAATTTCCGACAACATTGTCCGATAGGACAGAATCCATCGGAAAATCCGACCGTGTGTATGGGGCTTTACACCAAAATGTCATATTCCTGATATGTAGCTGCGGTACCATATACTTGTATGAGAAAGTGTCCTGTTCTCTTTGTATTGCTTGATTCATGTGCAATCCCTGGTGTTCCTGTAAGTCCATCTTTCTTATTAAGTTCCTGTGCTTTCTTATTAAAAACTGGCCACACTAAGCAGGAGAACACATCATGGTTAGTTCTCTAGCTATGCTGGGAACTCAGTGTGGTCTACTCCAATGATCAAACGTGTTCTGACTTGCACAGCCATTCACTGGGAAGCTCAGTGTGCTGCTGCTTTCCCTCCCCCCAGCTCCTATGTTGCTGAGAACAGAGGGAATGTGATCACTTATAAAAAAAATGTTTCTTTATATCTATACAAAAATGTTTTGCCTTTTATTTCTATTTTAAACTGAATGGGTTGTTTTCAAAGGTGATTGTTTACAATCACTTTAAGGTCTACATGTCCTTTAAGGGATGGCGTAATTTTTTCCTATCAAAACTTCATAAGCTGGCAAAATGTGCAAATTAGACCTTGTTATATTTTTATTTATTTACCCCTCAATCAAAACGGCATGAATTAGTGAAGAGTTTGCCTAGAGCGGCTTCATCCATAGACAGAACTGTCAGAAATTGCAAAAATAAAAATCAATCACGACCTTTCACAATTAGGCCCCTCAGTCATAAATAATGCTGCAATGTAACTCATTTTTAAGAAAAATAAAAAAGAACAAAACAAAGGAAGTAAAATAGCAATCCCAAAATAAACAAGCGGTACTGACTCAAAAGAAAACATAGTTGCCAACACAACCCGTCAAGTGCAAGGCAATAAGAAGCAATTTCCATGATTTATGGTATGTTTACCAAAATTCCACCGGAATGATTTTCAAAATTAGGTAACAGGATCCCCTATTGACTTTTTTGATTCAAATCAAAACCTCCCCAACATTTTTCATAATAATAAAAAAATAAAAATAAACAGGATCCCCTATTGACTTTTTTGATTCAAATCAAAACCTCCCCAACATTTTTCATAATAATAAAAAAAAATAATAAAAAAATAAACAGGATCCCCTATTGACTTTTTTGATTCAAATCAAAACCTCCCCAACATTTTTCATAATAATAAAAAAATAAATAAAAAAAAAAACTATTTTATTTGCCGAAGTTATTAGAGCTGGTAATAACAGATTTGATACCATACATACTTATATCGCTTGCAAGTTTCACCGCTTAGATGAAAACATTCTCCTAGAAACATCCAGTCTTATTTCCCCTGGGAATACTTAATCAAAAATCCCCCAAAAAAATTTAAATAAATAATCCACAATTTTTGAATTAATTTTTTCTAGGAGGCAATAGAAAGTGTTCAGCTAGTTAATTGTCCTCAAGGAGAAAGCTAAAAACTCCATGTCCTTGTCACGAGACAGATGACAGTGCCCCAGGATGACCCTCTCCTAATATAGTCATGAAAATGTACTATGAACGCCAATCAATGAATGGGCTGGGGACACAATGCAGGAACACAATTCATAGCACATATGATCACAAATTATTTACCTACGCAAGGACGCAGCATCCCAACACTTCGCGGTCCCTCCTTGGATTAAACTGAGATTTTCTTAAAGGGCATGTAAACAGCTTTCTAATTAGGCTTGCAAGTTTGCCATTTCAACTTCAGCAGTCGCCTGGAAAAGGTGCTCCTCATATAAAGAAATTTTCATTGACTAGAAGAGGTATTATTGAAAGCCTCTTTTTTCTATTTACAAAATCAGTATCTGCTCGCTTTTGTACTTTTGTCATAAAAAACTGCTAGCTTACTCCCCCTGTCGGCATCATGGTTTGGGAGAACAAGGCAGCCCCTGCATCCCTGTAGATGTAGGAGCTCCTTGTTTGTCCCAGTTGGCCTCTAGAGGTAAACCCTCACACTAACCATACACAGACTTTTGTTTGAAAACTATTGTATACAAAATGTACGATTTTCTACGATGACATTATAGTGAGACGAAAAATTGAAGAAAAAGGATAGAAAATGTTTCTTGTTTCTCAATGAAATTGAAATTGAATGCGATCCTCAGTGGCAAAAATTAGAACTCACTTTCCAACCACTGGAAGAAAAGAAACAGCGCAACCCCATAGAGTAGCATTAAAATAAAATAATTGTAAATTTAATGAAAAATAAAAATGCACTCACAAAAGTATGCATGTCTAGGGCATGCCATTGACTTGGGAGCCTAGAAAGTCCAAGGGGCAGCCAGAGAACCACCAGCCTTGGCCACCGGCTGGGGATGAAGCGTGCTGAAGATAGAGGAACCCACTGTCACTGTAATTGCAATCAGTGTTCAACCCAGGACTGGAATCCCAGATGTCACAGCCTCCGGATGAAGCCTCCCTCCTGAGGCTGATGATGGCTTCAAAATGTATCCCATGTCTACAACGCATGTGTCTACGTGACGTTGGGGATTCCAGTCCTGGGCTGAACATCAAATGCAGTTGCAGTGACAGCGGCTTCTCCAGTGGTGGCCACAGCTGGTGCTTTTCTGGATGCCCCTTGCACTTTCCTGGCTCCCAAGTCACATTTATGCTATGCCCTACCCATGCATACTTTTGTTAGTGCATTTCTATTTTTCAAAAAAATTACATTTATGCATACTTTTGGGCATACTATGCCCTACACATGCATACTTTTGTTAGTGCATTTCTATTTTTCAAAAAAATTACATTTACTTTATTTTAATGCTACACTTCAGGGTTTGCGCTGTTGTTTCTTTTGTTTTCTTCCAGTGGTTGGAAAGTGGGCGCCCTCTCTGGTCTTCTAGCTACAGCTTATCGTTTTAGCTATGTTTAGTACTCTGGGCTATCCTGTGCAAATCTTTAACACTGTTGGTATACATCATCAGTATTGTCATTTACCAATCTTTTACCACAATTTTCATTACTTCGTTTTTATTTGGTATTTTTTGTTTTTTTTTAGTTTGTCTGAGCTTCACAAGCTCATTCATTCACATATTCTTTCCTTGTGGAAAAATTATATATATACAGTGTCTTGAAAAAATATTCATACCTCTTGAAATTTTCCACATTTTGTCATGTTACAACCAAAAACGTAGATGTATTTTATTGGGATTTTATGTGATAGACCAACAAAGTGGCACATAATTGTGAAGTGGAGGGAAAGTGACAAATGGTTTTTAACATTTTTTACAAATACATTTCTGAAAAATTTGGCATGCATTTGTATTCAGCCCCCTGAGTCAATACTAAAGCTCAGTTTTGGTCTCATCTGACCAAAGCACCTTCTTCCGCATGTTTGCTGTGTCCCCCACATGGCTTCTCACAAACTGCAAACGGGACTTCTTATGGCTTTCTTTCAACAATGGTTTTCTTCTTGTCAATCTTCAATAAAGGCCAGATTTGTGGAGTGCACGACTAAGTTGTCCTGTGAACAGATTCCCCCACCTGAGCTGTGGATCTCTGCAGCTCCTCCAGAGTGAACATGGGCTTCTTGTCTGCTTCTCTGATTAATGCTCTCCTTGCCCGGCTTGTCAGTTTAGGTGGGCGGCCATGTCTTGGTAGGTTTGCAGTTGTGCCATACTCCTTCCATTTTTGGATGATAGATTAAACAGTGCTTCGTTGAGATGTTCAAAGCTTGGGATATTTTTTTTATGACCTAACCCTACTTAAAACTTCTCCACAACCTTATCCCTGACCTGTCTAGTGTATTTCTTGGCCTTCATGATGCTATTTGTTCCCTAAGGTTCTGTAAAAAAACCTATGAGGTCTTCACAGAACAGCTGCAATTATACTGAGATTAAATTACACACAGGTGGACCCTATTTACTAATTAGGTGACTTCTGAAGGTAATTGGTTCCACTAGATTTTAGTTAGGGGTATCTGAGTAAAGGGGTCTGAATACAAATGCATGCCACACTTTTCAGATATTTATTTGTAAAAAATATTGAAAACCATTTATCATTTTCCTCCCACTTCACAATTATGTGCCACTTTGTGTTGGTCTATCACATAAAATACTATTACGTTTTTGGTTGTAACATGACAAAATGTGGAAAATTTAAAGGGGTATGAATACTTTTTCAAGGCACTGTATATATATGTATATATACATATATATATATATATATATATATATATATATATATATAAATCATTTTTCCTGATGATCTTTGCCACCAGGCCTGAAAGTGGTGGCAAATATTACATTTTGGGTTGTCACTAGTAAAGGAATAGAGGGGAAATATTCTAATGGAACAAATTGTTCCAGTGACAAATGCCACCAATGCCCCGTCTAGGGACGTGTTCACCCTCACAGGAATGCAAAGGTATTCAATGCCTCCCCCCGTGCGAGCAGTCCCATTAATGTCTTTTGGGACACAGCCACTGCATGGACACAGCCACTGTGTTCCAATATGACATCCGTGTGGCTGTGGGCACGTGCGTGTCTCCAAGCTCACCCTGTGTGCGTTCAGGGCCGTATACCCAAGGAATGTCACAGTGGGACCAGCGCCTGTGTCCATGCAATCACTGCTTCCTAATAGAAATTAATGGGACACCTTTGCACCCCTGCACGGTTAAACGCGGCCCTGCATGGGGCACGGATGTAATCATCCTATGCGAACAGGGCCTTAAAGTGATTGTAAAGTCTCGTTTTTTTTTTTCTATAAAAGCAACAAACATGTTGTACTGCTCTGTTGCAGCGAATTTGCCCAGCGCAGCCCGAATCCTCCTCTTCTCGGGTCCCTCTTCTGTGCTCCTGGTCCCTCCCTCCTGCCAAGTGCCCCCACAGCAAGCAGCTTGCTATGGGGGCACCTAAGCAGAGCAGCAGCTCAGTTCGTTCATTCAGACGCGGAGCTGCTGTTCTGCTCAGCCCCCACTCTTTCCTGATTGTGTAACTGACTTTGATTGACAGCTGCCGGAACCAATGGCACTGCTGCTGTGTCTCAGCCAATCAGGAGAGATTGGGCTCCGGTAAGAACTAGGGGGGCTGCTGCACACAGAAGGCTTTTTAGAATAGAATGCATACTATGCATTAAGAATGAATACTATACTGTATACAGTAATAATAATAATAATAATAAAAATCTGCAGATTTAAATAAATTGGAATTTAAAAAAAAAATGATATTAACATGTTAGTGATTACATGAAATGGTAGTGATATGGTTTACATTTATAGTAAAGCCTGATGCTGGGTATAAACGTTCAGTAGGTTGAACAAAAAAAACCTGACAGATCCTTGTATCCAAACAAATGATGTGTGATGCAGGATCTCCACTGCGGCGCTATTGTATGCTGAGGGGGGGGGGGGGCGTTAAAACCGCTGATCGGTGATTAAATGCTGGTTTTCCAGGATGACCATTCTACAGAAGCCGGTCGTTAGACTGACTTCTGTTAAATAGAAAGCAGTACACATAAAACAAAAGTTGGCCAGTTCCTGCTTTCAGTCCATGTATACCCTGTTTAAGTTTAGGTAAAATTGTAAACAATTTAGGACAAAGGACAGAACCTACATTTAATGGAAAGTGTCTCTTGTGCTGATGCCAGCTGTCCTAATCCAAAGTCCTCTGTGATGTAATCTTCTGGTGCTGCAGGGGTTAATATGAGCGCCAGACCTGTCACAGGCACAGACACATTCATGACGCAGCTCAGTGTACAATTTCGCCATCTGCCGAGATGAATGAACGTCATTCCAGCACAAGCAATCAAAAAGCAAAGAATTGGAACCCAGAAGAAGAATGGCCAAATATGTTCACAGTTGGGGAGGGTGCCCGTAAAACTAGGGCAATTAGACCCACTTAGCCTCCTCAGCCTCTCATTAGGCTTCATGCACACTGAGGCTTTTGTAAATGCTTTTTTTCATTGCAGGAGAAAAGCAACTTTAAAAAGGAGCCATGTTTTTGCAAACATGTTTAGGCGCATGAAGTGCTTGGACGTTTATTTAATTGGCCAGAATGTGAATTTTTTCTAGATATTGAAATAAAAAGAGCCAAATGTGCCTATCGCTTAGTCGCGTTTCTTACATAGTTAAATAGTCTGATTGACACAAGTCCATCCAGTTCAACCAAAAGAAGGGGGGAAAAAATATACAACCCTATATGTACAATCCTATACCCACAGTTGATCCAGAGGAAGGCAAGAACCCCAATAACATAATGATATAAACAGTGCAGCACAATATGGTAAAGAGCATATATGAAAACATAAACATAAAGTCCACAGCCAGAGACAGATCCACAGACTCGAACCTTGATGACAGATATCCAAATGTGCAGGGGCAACAATTAAAAATGTGAATAATCCCACCACCAACATGCGGATTACTTCGCTCACCTCAAGAAGTTGACCCCTGTACCACACAAGGTCAAGTATCGCCTTTTTCCCACTAACCGGGGAAACTGGTGTAAGCAGAAAGCAACTGGTCACAGCTGATGTGGGACTCACCGGCATCCAAATGCAATATGAAAGATAAAAAAATGAATCTAAGTGATCTCTGCATGGTAATAAGCTCATGCTTTAATAAGATAAAACTTACAAGATTCTTTGTCTTAATAACAGCATATAAAAATCATGTTATCATTATGATGTCATTTATGGGTTTTTGAATTTACCTTGGTGTTCAGCTTGCATATTCATTTTAAAAAATGTTTTGATCTTTTTTTTTTAGGGTTGCGCTGATTGTATATTTATCTTCAAAAAACCCAATAAAGAATGGTCCAATTTGCTCCAGCAGGAGTAAAAAATCCTTCCTGATCCCCTACGAGGCAATCGGATGTTCCCTGGATCAACTTTACCTATAAATGCGTCCAGTTATATTATGTATATTTAGGAAAGAATCCAGGCCTTACTTAAAACAATCTACTAAGCTGGCCAGAACCAGCTCTTGGGGGAGCCTATTCCACATTTTCACAGCTCTTACTGTTGCGAGCACTGAACGTATTCTCTCTGGAGAAGAGACGCTTGAGAGGGGATATGATTTCAATATACAAATACCGTACTGGTGACCCCACAATAGGGATAAAACTTTTTTGCAAAAGGGAATTTAACAAGACTGGTGGCCACTCATTAAAATGAGAAGAAAAGAGGTTTAACCTTAAACTACGTAGAAGGTTCTTTAGTGTAAGAGCGGCAAGGATGTGGAATTCCCTTCCACAGGCAGTGGTCTCAGCGGGGGCATTGATAGTTTCAAGAAACTATTAGATAAGCACCTGAACGACCGCAACATACAAGGATATACAATGTAATACTGACATATAATCACACACATAGGTTGGACTTGATGGACTTGTGTCTTTTTTCAACCTCACCTACTATGTAACTATGTAACTATGTAATGGGGATCCACCTTGTTTACATAGGCAGATACCGGTTCTGCCTCTCTTTCCCACGAGTCCGCCGGACCCGCTGGCAAGCTCCCGCCAGCTGGGGTCCGCCGGCAAAAGCCAGTGCACGAACTGACGTACCAGTACGGCAGTTCGCGCAGTCGAGCCACCTTGCCACAGTATAACTGCGGCGGCTGGTCGGCAACTGTTTAAACTCTTCAGTATCTTCACGACTATAGAAGTTAAACTAACAGGTCTTGGTAAAGACTTTGATCCCTTTTTAAATATAGGCACCACATTGGTCCTACGCCAATGCAGTGGTACTATGTCAGTCATTAAAGAGTTCCTAAAAATTTGAAATAATGGCTTTGAAATGACAGAGCTCAATTCTTTGAGGATCCGTGGGTGTATGCCATCTGGTCCGGGTGCTTTATTCACCTTTATGCTGTCTAAATTTTTCTAGACCATATCAATTTTTAGCCATAGTGGTTCATGTGGGGCTGTGTTCCCTTTAGTTCCCCTTTAAAGGATAACTCAACCCATCGATTTAACTGTTTCCCAAAACAATTTTGAATTCAAGGCATGCAGCTAATGATAACTGTCAGAGTTGCTTGTGTTCTCAATTGAACTGTCAAGCCATCAAACTGGTAGGTGTCATAACTAATCACATGTGCAGCGCCATGTCAACTGCAGATCAGTTTCCTAGGCTGTAAAGGAAAGGAGGGTTCAGTTTCTCTTTAATATTTTCTACATTGGGAGATATGCCAAGATATGCGATACGTTACAATGTCAGGGCCGGGCTCAGATCATTTCAGGCCTGTTCTTCTTATCACAGAGAATCACTGCAAGCTCTTAGCTTCAGCTTCTCAACACTAAAGTAAATGGGAAACAATGTTATCCTGCCACACAAAGGGACTGCTTAATTCATTTTGTAGGAGAGAAACCTCATGCCTTGCAGCTTAATAGCATTTCAAGTTTAAATTTTTCATAGACATGAGTTACTCATCCTAGACTAAACACAGACTGTCTGGCAACATGCAGAAAGAAATCTTGGCGTGCACAGTACCACCTAGTGGCCAGTAGGAGATGTGCAGGGAAAATGCAAATCTAAAGGGATGCTGGGGGTGCCTCTTTCATCCAGCAGCAAGTACTCATTCTTCTCAAAGGCAGGCACCGCCCAACAACAAGCTCCACCAGCACCGCAAGATCCTTCCTTTATGCCTGCCAATTGGATGTGGTGCACAAATAGCCACGCCTGTGTGATTAGTTTTTTTTTACTATTAATATTATCCTTGTTCAGCAAATAGTGCTGGGGATTTAAAGGGTGGGTTGGAGTCCTACACTGGAGATCTACCAAAACATGGCCCCCTAGGCTGACTGGTTCTTGATACGTCATCGTCTGTGACAGCAGCTTTCCTGCCAACCTATTATCCATCCAGCACCGTACAAGTGTTGCGATCTTCCGTGCACTTTAAAACTTGGAATCTTACTTTACGTCTGCGGCTCCATGATTGTAATGTATGCCAGAGCTGCATTAGCCACTCAACAGAGTGTCATCGGGGTTTACAGTTGGGATTTTTAGACACACACTTATTAGAGCCAATTTAGACAGTAGCTAAATATTCTACCAGGCAACATGCCATTGGAGAGTGGGAGGAAATTGGATGCCCGCACAAACACGGGGAGAAGGTGCAAACTCCATGCAGATAGTGGCCTGGCCAGAATTTGCACCGAGGACCCCAGTGCTGCACAACGCATAACCACTAAGCCACTGTGCTGCCCCAATCTATTAACCGGGCTCAAAATAAAAAACTGACTGGAAAAACAACATGCTTCCACCCCAGTACTGGCCACAGACCTTAGTTCCTGCCAGACTTCAGCCCACTTTCAGCTAAGGATGAGCTCAGGCGTGTTTGCATGGTCCACGTGCAGAGCCCGCCAGGAAGTCGGCGCATCACTGCGCTAATCACAGGGAGTGAGACATTGCCTGATCTCTGCAGCTGCGCATCGGGCAATGTCTCACTGCCTTATTAGCGCAGCGCAGTGCCGACTTCCTCGCGGGCTCTGCACGCGGACCATGCAAACACGCCTGAGCTCATCCCTACTTTCAGCAAATAAAAGTGATGTTACAGTCAGGCCCAAGAACCAGCAAGCAATTTTATTTAAAGTGGAGTTCCACCCAAAAGTGGAACTTCCGCTTTAGGCACTCCTTGCCCCCTGACATGCCACATTTGGCATGTCATTTTTTTGGGGGGGTGTGTACTCTTTTTTTCGTGGGACTTCCTGTCCTACTTACTGCTTCCTATCTTTGGCCGCTTAGGTGACTCCTCCTCTCGCCCTAGGAGGTCCCTCCCTGCTAGAAATCTTCTGGGACACAACTCAGGTCCCAGAAGATCGGCTAGCCATTAGGAGAGTGCTGCGTGACTCGTTCATGCGCAGTGTGCGCACGACCATGAAGCCGTAAGCTGTCAAGGCCCACTGTTACCATGATGGCGCCGAGGAGAGGATCTAGCCTCCGGGCGACCACAATGCTGGACCGTGGGGCAGGTAAGTGTCTGTTTATTAAATGTCAGCAGCTATGCTTTTTGTAGCTGCTGACTTTTAATAAACTAAAAAACAGGTGGAACTCCACTTTAGGGCCTCATTCACACAGACATATTTATGCATACACCCATGCGAAGGGCCATCTTTGCCCGCACTGGATGCACAGTGTTCCATGCATCCACGTGCAGGCAGTCCCATTCATGTCTGATTGGGATGCAGCACCTGCACGGACACACTCGCTGGTCCCAATTTGACAGCCGAACAGTGCAGGTGCATGTCCCCAAATGCAGACAGTGTGCATTCAGGGACGCACACCCACACTTGCACTGATGTCAAATTAAGACCAACGGCTTTGTCTTTGCAGTCCCTGCATCCTAATAGACACGAATGGTGCTGCCTGCGCGTAGATGCATGAAACACTGTGCAAGACAATTCTTTGCACAAATGCATGCATAGATACCCCCCCCCCCCCCCCCCCCCCCGCGTGGGAATTTTGTAATGTTCAAAAGTGTTCTGATGTTGCTCTGTCAATCTTTTAGTGAAAAAAATAAAAACTTACTGGTTCCTGGACCTGGCTCTTGTGGATCATTGTTCATGTGCTATTAATAAGCCTTTCACAGTTTGCACAGATTGTATAAGCATGTGATGATAGTATTCAGTATATGAATTCTATTTAGTTTTTTTGAATGTCATGTGCCTTTGTAAATTTTGTTTCCACATTTACCTTTAAACCATACTGTGTAGCAAAAGTGACAGTGAAAGAGGTTGAGATAAACTATAACACAACCACGGGTGCTTACAAAGGTCAACCTTTTCCCATGTTTGTGAAGGTTCTCATTTATCCAGGTCATGGTATAGCCCAGTAATATTTGTCACATTCAATCAGGACCACCAATAGGGGGATATAAGTAGGGATGAGCCTGATGTTTGAGTCGAATGTAAGTTCGACTCGAACATTGGGTGTTTGCCGAACAGCGAACAATATGCAAATTCGAAAGCCGCGGAACACCATTAAAGTCTATGGGACACTAACATGAAAAACCAAAAGTGCTCATTTTAAAGGCTTATATGGAAGTTATTGCCATAAAAAGTGTTTGGGGACCCGGGTCCTGCACCAGGGGACATGTATCAATGCAAAAATGCAATGTTTTTTCGGGAGCAGTGATTTTAATAATGCTTAAAGTGAAACAATAAAAAATGAAATATTCCTTTAAATATGTGCCTGGGGGGTGTCCTTAGTATGCCTGTAAAGTATTGCATCTTTCCATGTTTATAACAGTACCACAGCAAAATTACATTTCTAAAGGAAAAAAATGTCATTTAAAACTACTACGTAACATCAGAGGGGGGCGGGGTCACCAGTTTACGTCACTGGGTGGCCCCGCCCTCAGCTATATAACAGCTGTCATTGCAGAAGGCCTATGGTAACAGTAACTGTGAGCCCAAGGTCAGTGTAGTAAAAAAAAAAGGGGGGGGAAATAGTGATATTAAAAATCACTATTACTAAGTCTGTATCATAAGCAGATCATTAGTCCCTAGGAAAGACATTAGTCCATGGGTAACAAATAAGATAAGATGACAAGGGCGGCTGCTGTCCTCAGAGAGCTGACTGTATACAGAAATAGAAAGGGAGAAACACCTTTCTATTCTCCAGCTGCCCAAATAACAGGAGTTATATTTTATATTTGGAGGAGCTGGGCACTGGATGCATGCCATTACGCCATTCTCCAGTTTCCCAAATAACGGGAGTTATATTTTATATGGGGGGGTGCTGGGCACTAGATGCATGCCGTTATGCCATTCTACAGCAGCCCGAATAACAGGAGTGATGCTCCTATTACTCTTGTCATTCAGACAGCTGGGTAATGGAGCACAGAGCAGTGGCCATGATGACTGCTGGAGGTAGGTTTCTGACCTCTCCTCCTTCTTTTCACAGCCTACTGTGGATGCAGGATCTTCCTCTCGCTGGGGTATCAAATTTAGGTGGAAGACAGCGCTGGACTGGTTCTGCTGGGAGCGGCCTAGTGGCAGATTTCTGTGTGGAGGGTATAAAGGGAATAGCTTCCAATGGATTATATCCTAACTGTAGATGGTAAACTTGGGTGATTGGAGAGGAGTGATTGATGATCAAAACGTTTCACTTGATGATTTCTATCGTTTATTAAAGATAGAAGTATACAAGTAGAGCCAACGCGTTTCTGGGGAACTGTAGCTCCCTCCTTCAGGGCTGTATTTCTTGGAGAATGGTTAGAATATGAAAGGGTTAAATATATTTGATCAGTGGCTCTGCAGTATGCCAAGGTTGTGGAGCAGAGGAAGCCAGACCTCGCTGGGGTATGAAGGAAGGCTGCCTTTCTTCCTGTCCCCTTGCCATGTGACATATTCCATTGGAGGGGAATAAGGATAAGCTGCCTTCATTCCTAGGTGGGTGCCACACTGAGAAGCAGGTCTAAACTATAAGTACACAGAGGGTGGTGGGAGTAACCCAGCCCCAGAGTTCTCCTCTCCCTCTTAGTGCCACCCTATCTTCCAAGGGCCCCTTAGTTCAGTGCACTTCATAGAGCCCACCCCCATTCCCCCAGTTCCCCTCTTTCATCCCAATGATACAGATACCAAAGCAGTACTCCTCAGACTGACACCACTGCGCAGGGACATTTTTCTTTCCAGTGACACCACCAACACAGGCATTTTTTCCTTCCAGTGACAAAACCAATGTAGAGGTTTTTTTATTTTTATTTTATTTCAGTGATGCCACAGAGGCAATGGCAAATTGTTTTTCCATTTTAGTGTCACTACCAATGCAAGAGGAATTTTTCCTTTTAGTGACACCACTGTCAGAGGGGCATTTTTTCCTTCCAGTGAGACCACTGGTGCAGGGAAATATTTTTATTACAGTGTCACCACTGAGGCAAGGCCATTTTTTTCTTTTAAGTGATACTTACCAATGCAAGAGGAATTTCTCCTTTTAGTAATACCACCGTCAGAGAGGCATTTTTTCCTTCCGGTGACACCACTGACACAGGGGCAATTTTTCTTTTTAGTGACACCCCTAATGTGTGGGCATTTATTTTTATTTTTGTGACACCACTAACAAAGGGGCATTTTTTTCTTTTTTGACACCACTGATGCAGGGGAATTTTTTTCTTTTTGTGACACCACTAATGCAGGGACATTTTTTCCCCACACCGAGGCTGGGGCATTTCTTTCTTTGTCATTGTTAGCCCCATATTTCCCTGTGAGATAGTATGTGTACCACTATTAAACCCATACACAACATACGTTTCGGGTAGGGGGCACAGTTTGCCATTTTCACAGGGGGGACTGGATGACCTTGTCCTAGCACTGGCAGGGAGAGAGACACGGTAGAGTGTGTATAGCTTGTGGGACCTGGGGATATCCTGGGATTGTTGGACTCGAGGGTATCCTGGCACTGATCAGCCATACCGTTACCTGAACACTGCCCTTCCCATTCACCATATGTCATGCAGCCAGTGCTCTGCTCAACAAAAGACATGCCAAATCCAGCAAAGAGACATGCCCCCTCCAGGAAAGAGACATGCCCAAAAACATCAGCACAGCTCAAGTAGGGTTAACCTAACCTCCATCCTCAAATCACTATACGTAATTAGATCTCGTTACCAAGCTGGGGGCACTGTTCACATACCTCCACTGGCTTCTTGATATGACATTCGTGCATTTCTTCATGGCTTGACTTCTACCTGTCTCCCAGCCCCATAGAATCCTATAGGGCCAAACTAGTGCAGATGTTGGGTCAAGGATCCGCCAGAGGGATATAAACCATGTGCCTCAGAGTGAGAAGTTGGTATCGCATTCTGCAGAAGATTAAGGATGCCTTGTAGGAAAGTTTCCATCCCCTTTAAATGCATGCATGCCAATTAACGTGTCAATGTAACACTTACATGTATTTATTTTCTCTAACAGGGATCACAGTTCTCCTCATGACAATGTCATCATCTTCATCTCGCCTACACATAGTCACTAGGCTGAAGTTCAAACTCCAGACACCTTCCTTTTGATGGGTTTATCTTCTGATGGTTTTGGTTTGCAGGCTTCTGACTGGTAGTAACCTAATGTTTGCTTTCTTCCCACAACCAAAAAATATATCTAACTCTTTCCGCTTCAAAAGAGAGCAGCCTGACTCTAGTCTAGGATGCCCTGTATGTTAGGTGCGCTCCCAGCATCGTTAGAACAAGCTCTCTTTCAAAATCTGTGTATGCACAGTACTTCTCATGTTGCTGCGGCAGTTGGACTCAGAGCTGCTGCTATAAGGGAGGAATAGTGCACTGCACTTTTGAAAGCTTTGATAGACAGAGGGCACTGGTTCCATTGATGCTGGCAGCGTGCCACAGGCAGGGTGGAGTGGATCTCTCCCATTAGTAGTTTTCAGCCAAGCTGTGGGTGAGCAGCGATGCTCCTTCAGCTACGGCACTTAAATTGGAACTAAACCCTCCTACCCTTTACAGCCAAAAAAGCTGCCATCTTAGCTTCTGTTTGACTTGCAGTTGCCAAGAAGCTTCACATGTGATCAGTTATGACACCAGCCATTTGGTGGTTTGACAGCTCAGTTGAGAGCACAAGCAACTGTGACAGTTATCATTTACGGTATGCCTTTAAAGTGGAAGTAAACCCCCCTATCGTTTTCAGCCAAGGAAGCTGCCATCTTTGCCTCTGTTTAATATTCAACTGCCACAGTGCTGCACATGTGATCCGTTATGACACCAGCCATTGGATAGTTTGACTGTTTGGTTGAGAGCACAGCCAATGTGCAGTTAGCATTCCCGGCATGCCTTTTTTTTTTTAAACTGTTAAATCGATGGGCTTACTTCCGCTTCAATGTAACTGTTTTGGGAAATTTATTGATTTAGTTCTGATTTGAAACAGAATTAAAGGTACAAATATTCACCTTTGCTCCAACGCTCCCAAAAGTGTTATCACTGTTTATTAAATTAGATGTGAACCCTCACTTTGTAAAACAACCAATTCAGTTTAAAACAGAATTGAAAGGAAAAACCTTTGTATATATTAAAAAAAAAAACATTATAAATACTTGTTTTCAATTTTTAATAAGGTTCACATTCCTTCTGCTTTTAGCTGCATAAGGATCTTAGAGAGATGGGGAAAGAGAAACAGCTTCATACCAGTCTTCCCAGTGAATGGCTGTGTGTGTGTTGGGGGGGGGGGGTCAAGTGTAATCATTGAAGGAAAGCAGGCTGCTCTCATGCACAGCATCCACCCAAAAGTAGTACTGTAATACAAAGAGAACAGGATACTTTTCATACATGTACATGGTACAGCAGGCACATATCGGGAATATAAAATGTTGTTGCAAGGTACACCTAAAACCTCACATAATACAAAATTATAGGGAGGCGCCTTCAGTATTGTGAAAAATCTTTTACAGTCCAAAAAATCCTTTATATTGTGCAAATGCAACAGTAGCTAGTCTATTATTGGAATTATTGTATCAATCGATACAGTCATTCAGCTTCAATGAATAATTATAGTGCACTCAGGGCACTACTTGCATTGTATGCTATGCAAAATCAGAGTGTCCTTTAGCTTCAAAACAATGCCTTTGGGAAGACTGTCAGTGTCACCTCCAGAATCCGGTCGCTAGCTGATAAAACTCTCTCCTGGGTCAGGTTCAGCTTAGATCAATGTTCCTCCTTAAATACACTCAGGCTACTGAGTCCTGTGTTCACAACTTTGTTAATCCAATCAATCAGACCAATATAAAAAAGATGAATACTTGCAAAAGCAAGCAACAACCTTAGATTTGAAGATGACTGTCTCGGGGTTTCAACATAGAGCAAAATATCCATTCCATAGAAAGGGTTACCAGTGAAAAAATTGGCAGGGAACTTTTTCTATTTGCAAGTAGCCAGCCTTTTACATATTAGCCTACTTGTCAGATGGATTAATAAAGTGGTGAGCACAGAAAGTGGCCTGCCAATCAATGTATTGGACACACTGACCACCAATGTACAGGAACACCAATGAATGTAGGGGCAAAAACTGACCGCCAATGTACAGTATGTGGGCAGATTGACCAATAATGTATGAGGGCACACAGACCATCAATATATGGGGGTACACTGATTACCAGCTTACAAGGTAACACTGATCTTTAATGTACAGGAACACACTGGGGAGAATTCTCCCTAATCCATCTTGGTAATGTATTTTGCAAAATTCTTGAAGCGTTTGCAACACTTTTGGCTCTGACAGCAACTTGTTCACCAAATTCTGGTAGTTCTAAAATTCGCCACATTTAAAATGTGGTGCAATGAATGCGTCAAATTCAAAATAAAATACTGACAGTTCGCCGGGGCTAATTAAGATCAACTCTCTTTTGGTGTACAGAGAAAGAGAAACTGGCGCAGGCAGATTTTGCACAGCATTCCCCGAATTTAAGTACAAGTTCTAGACAAGTACATGAATTTGCCGCATTCTGCACCACTTTTAGAATACACGAAAGAGACTTTCACAAAATCTGTCTGCACCAGTCCTTATGAATTCTAGGGAGTGACCACCAATGTATGGGGGCACACTGACAACCAATTAACAAGAGCACACTGACCTTCAATGCATAGGAGTACTCTGACCACCAATAGATGGGAGCACTTATGCGGCATACACACAGTCGGAATTTGCGATGGAAACAGTCCGATGGGAGCTTTTCATCAGATTTTACGACCGTGTGTATGCCCAACGGTCTTTTTCTGTCGGAATTTCCGACGGACTTTGAATTGAGAACCTGTTCTCAATTTTTTCCGACGGAAAACCTTTCTATCGGATTTTCCGATCATATGTATGCAATTCCGACACGCAAAATTCCGACGCATACTCGGAAACAATTCGACGCATGCTCGGAAGAATTAAACTTCCCTTTTATAGTGCTGTCGAACATGTTTTATGCCGCTGTGTTATTGACAGTCGGAATTTGGTGTGATCGTGTGTAGGCAATACAGCTTGAGCGGAATTCCGTCGGAATTCCGTCGGAAAAACTGTCAGAGTTTTTTCCGACGAGAATTCCGATCGTGTGTACGCGGCATTAGACCACCAATCTTAGCAAAGTCTCCTTTTAACATTGTAGTAACAGCAATAATGAAATATGCAGAACAGGAAATATTTATCCAAAGCTTAACTCAGCAAGTGCTGGGTGGCCCCTAACATTACTCCATTATAGCTTTGAGAGATATAAATAAGAATTTGATTTGGCTTTTATGTATTCAATGGACTTTGAAAAAAAGCAGTCTTTAGAACATCCTGAATTTTTCCATGTGTCCCTTGGATCAGGATAACTTAACTTATTGTTGAGAGATTATATACAGAGATATTTGTATGACAGTTGGTGAGAGATTATATACTGTGTACAGTGATATAGTAATCATCATGGCATTTAGTGATAGCTTTTTTTACAGCCTTGTTTGTGTGCTGATCGGATTATGTACATTTGACATTTGTCAGTGTAATAGACAATGACCGAGCTAGTATGACAAATTATAGATATTTATATTGATATAAATGGTTAGATATTTATATAAAGTATTGTTATTAGGTGACAAATTAAATGCAGTCATTTTAGTTTACATAACAGTTGGTGGGAGATTTTGTACTTACATTAGCCTGTGTTACAGTTGGTGGCTATACAGTGACTATAATGTGGTGTAATCTTTAGGAATAAATCATATACAGTGACATGAGTTGTTATGACATATTGTACATGTTGTGTGAGACAGATTACTCATAGTGAGATTACTTCCTCTAAGGGATTATGTAATGTATTGGTCAGTGAAAGATTATATACCATTACATACAGTATGTCAGTTGTAAATTATATACGGTGGTATTAGGTGGTACAGCAGCGGGAGATTCTGCAGTGACATTACTTAATGTGACATCACTCAGTGTAATACTTAATGACTAAAAATGTACACTGATATTAGTACTAAATGAGGCCCACAGAGTTTAAATCTAATACACATTGATAATCTTTCTGAGCATGTCTCTGACTGGCTTCTTGTTGCATGCAGTCTGCCTTTGCAATAAGTCAATAATAGCAGGGTATTGCAGGTAGGATCAGCTTGTATGCTACTGAAAAAAATAATGAAATCTGCAGTGATCAAAAAATATTTTCCTCAAGCTAGCCCTTTTTTTTTTTTCTTCTTAAAGTCTGCGTTGGTGCAAAAACCTAAAATGAAAAAAACATTAAGTGAGCAAAAAACATGCACGTGAAACACACACTAAAAAATGCACTTTAGGGTGTGCTTTAGTACCCAAAGGGGTAGGACCTCTACCCTGATCCCCTGGGGTGCAAGGCTCCTGAGAGGGACAAAGGTTTTTTTTTTGAAAGCCAGTGGCCTGCAAAACACACTCAAAAACTTCACCTGGTGCCAAAAAAATGTGCACACACATAAGGAGTGAAACACAAAAAAGTGCAATGGGTACACAAGCCCTCTGAAATCAGATGCCCTGAATCCCCTGGGGCGTTAGGCTCTTGACAGGGACAAGGGTACTTAAAACGTGGTCTGACTGGCCAAAACCAGACAGACCCCCTTTCTTTGGAAGGTCTGCCAAAACAGACCCACCCAAGTACTAGGTAGGGCTCCCCCGAAGGGAGACCCTCAAATGAGAGAAGGCGAACCAAGCCAGAAGGCCATGTCCACTCCCTCCACAGACTTTAAGGACAGGCCCGAGGACCTGCGACCCTACTCATCACACGTGCACAGTGCACAACATAAAAACGTGACACACACAAACAAAGGAATAAATTAAATAAAGTGGGGGAGGAATAAGTGGAGAGGAGAGTGAAAAAGATGGCCATTGTGTAAACACAATGACCAGGCTCTCCGGCCAGGAATAAAAAAATTCTCTGGTCCCAGCCAAAAGGCCCGGCCCAAGAGGCAGGTGCTAAAAAAGCGTGTTATGGTGCAGTGACCTTGGTGCCCAAAATCAGAATGACCCTCACTCACAGTGATTTTATGGTACCCCTGGACTGCCACTCCAGGGGCACATACTCCATAGGCTTTTAAGACCGCCCCGACCAACGGTTCGGACCACAGCAGCCCCCACCCCAGGCGGGAAGGCATGAAGTTCAGGAAGCTTGGTGAAAGCCCTTTGCCATCAGGCTCCACCGTTGCGCCCATCACTCCTACCTAATTACATTCGGGAAGTACTAAGCACCCCTCCTCCATAGCAAAAAGAGGAGCCAGTGTTCCTTCCCGAAAGACTGTCCGGAGCTAGAGCTACCCCAATCCAGGCCAGAAGGCCAGGTACTCAACCCTCTGGGTCAGACCAATAGCAGCACCCATCCTCACCAGGAGCTCCCTTCCAGACGGCTCAGACCCGAACATGCATTGGCCCCCAGTATCTGTCAGGCAGCACGACGTGAACCCTCCTGAAACCGTCTTTCCAGGTGCTAATTACGCCATTGGAGAGTGCTGGCTAAACCCTCTCTATAGGGATAGCACAGCGCCTCCTTTGGCAACTGATAAGAACAGATACTACACTTGATCTTAGCCAAAAGGCCAACCTTGTTTGCCACCGTTTGCCCCTCCCCTGCCTGTCAGCACTGGGGTCACATTAGCAGGGTGAGGGAGAGAAACTGAGGGAGAAGAGAAACATTGGAATACCAGTCAGTACCAGTGTGCAAAGGTGTATTTGCTTTGGAAGAATAAATCATGTTGGGTGTCCTGTGTGAATGCTGCAGCATTATGTAAAACTATTACTTTCGTTTTCGAGCCTCGAGATTGTGCTGAAATTTAAAAGGGAGCCTTGTCTGAAAAATAGGTTGGAAAACACTGCTCTAAATAAATGTCAAATGCATGTGTGTTAGTTATACGGCCTTCATGATAATATGTAAACTTTTGTTTGGTTTAGATCTAAATAGGGTAGACAATGATTAGGACTTCTATCAGGATTTTACTGCTGTCTGTTTTGGTAACAATACACATGCGAAGACAGGCCCTAACAGATCCAGTCTAACAGACCCCTGATGTTTTCCTTTTGTGCTGGAGAACATAACTTAGGACGCAGAGTCCTCAGTCTCCTTCATCCCCAGCACCCAGCACAACACTTAACTCAAAATGGCTCATGCTAGAGCTCTTCCAAATCAGTTGTCTTGTGCAGGAGATTAGTAAACATTAGAGTATTATTTACTGATCTCCGACGACCCTTCTTGAGGAAAAAATTTGGATTTTGGACTTAGCCATAAAATTCTTTTTTTGGACAGTACACGTGATTTTTTTAAAGCTTGACTACGGGTTTTATGCTGCCATCTTTAGGTGAAGACACTGGCAAAACAAGTCATTAGGACCGCCCATTTAACCCCTCCTGCTCCCAGAAGAATCTGTAGCAGAGGTAAGGCATATATCAGTCTGAACTGATCCTATCCTATGGGGTCACCAGAAAAAAACCAATGCAAAGGCCCTTAGATCCATAATCCTGGCCACAAACCTATCCACCTTGTTGAATACCAACAGATTTACATCATGCGTCTGTCAGTTATGTCTCAAAAACAATGGGGTGAAGAGACCAAGCCCTATTATCCAGACACTGACAAAAGGCCACCTGTCAATTGTTTACTCCAGGAATATGGACTACGGACAAGGCTGGAATGTTCTTTTTGACCCAAGCTAGAATTAGGTCTGCTTCTCAAAGGACACCACGGCTCTTGGTTCTGCCCTGAGGATTGATGTAAGCCACAGTTGTGGAATTGTCTGACTGAATCCTTGTTGGTCGCCTCTGATGCTGGTTGGACCAATGCAGCAGGAATAGGCAGATGGTCTTTAGTTTGAGAATGTTGAAGGGAAGTACATACTCCCTCAATGACAATGTTCCTTGGACCTTTTCCATCCCTAGGACACCCCCCAGCATGGCAGGTTGGAATTTGTTGTTAGAACCAATCAGGTTACTGGTAGAAAAGACTTCCCAATTCCAGCACAAGGTTGTTCAGCCACCAGAGATATCTTGGCCTTGGGACATAGAGGCAGGGGCCTGTCAAGGGACCAAGGGAGCTTGTCCCATTCAGTCAGCACATTGAGCTGCAGAGGCCTGAGTGTAAGCAGCCGCCCCCCCCCCCCCCCCCATGGAGGTAAAGACGTTTACCTCCATTGTAACAGTGGGGGGGGGAATTATTGTGAGAAGGATTTGGAGCCACACTTGGCTAGCTTGAACATCCAGGACTTGTAACAAAACTACAGTAAGTAGGACCTGGAACCAGGAAGAAGTAGAGTTTCTTCTTTCAGGGTAAGAGAGTGCTTTTTCTGTCCATTGCTTTTTTTTTTTTTTTTTTTAAGTGTCTAGTCACTCACTAAAAAGTCATTCTCTGTCAAACAAAATCCTTTTTAACAGTGTCCTACAAACTGTCTCCACAGACCAATTCCGAGGCCCGGGGACCTTGCAAATCTGTAGGGACATGAGAGCCAAACAAAAACTGTGGCATAGGCATAGAGCATAGCTAAAGGCAAAACTTTTTTATTGCAGAATACAGTGGAGAGGGATTAACACATGGGTCTGTTTTTTATTGCTCTCTGTGCCCCCACTAGGGATCATAAATTATGGGTTGTCCCCAGAACATAGGAGAAATCTTCCAATGGGGGCACTAGTTCTGGTGACACTGGTGAAAACCAGGAATTTCCTTACTTTGGATGGATTTCCTCTCACTTCCTGTTGTGGCTGTAGTACGAGAAGTGTGTTGGGGGGGTCAAGTGTAATCATTGATGGAAATCAGGCTGCTCTCATGCACAGAATCCACACAAAAGTAGTACTGTAATACAAAGAGAACACTACAAAGAGAAAATGATACTTTTCATACATGTACATGGTACAGCAGGCACATATCGGGAATATAAAATGTTGTTGCAAGGTACACCTAAAACCTCACATAATACAAAATTATAGGTTGCGCCTTCAGTATTGTGAAAAATCTTTTACAGTCCAAAAAATCCTTTATATTGTGCAAATGCAACAGTAGCTACTCTACTATTGGAATTATTTTATCAATCGATACAGTCATTCAGCTTCAATGAATAATTATAGTGCACTCACGGCACTACTTGCAATGTATGCTATGCAAAATCAGAGTGTCCTTTATCTTCAAAACAATGCATTTGGGAAGACTGTCAGTGTCACCTCCAGAATCCGGTCGCTAGCTGATAAAACTCTCTCCTGGGTCAGGTTCAGGTTAGATCAATGTTCCTCCTTAAATACACTCAGGCTACTGAGTCCTGTGTTCACAACTTTGTTAATCCAATTAATCAGACCAATAAGAAAAAAGATGAATACTTGCAACAACAAGCAACAACCTTAGATTTGAAGATGACTGTCTCGGGGTTCCAACATATAGCAAAAGATCCATTCCATAGAAAGGGTTACCAGTGAAAAAATTGGCAGGGAACTTTTGCTATTTGCAAGTAGCCAGCCTTTTACATATTAGCCTACTTGTCAGATGGATTAATAAAGTGGTGAGCACAGAAAGTGGCCTGCCAATCAATGTATTGGACACACTGACCACCAATGTACAGGAACACCAATGAATGTAGGGGCAAAAATTGACCGCGAATGTACAGTATGTGGGCAGATTGACCAATAATGTATGAGGGCACACAGACCATCAATATATGGGGGTACACTGATTACCAGCTTACAAGGTAACACTGACCTTCAATGTACAGGAACACACTGGGGAGAATTCTCCCTAATCCATCTTGGTAATGTATTTTTCAAAATTCTTGAAGCGTTTGCAACACTTTTGGCTCTGACAGCAACTTGTTCACCAAATTCTGGTAGTTCTAAAATTCGCCACATTTACAATGTGGTGCAATGAATGCGTCAAATTCAAAATAAAATACTGACAGTTCGCCGGGGCTAATTAAGATCAACTCTCTTTTGGTGTACAGAGAAAGAGAAACTGGCGCAGGCAGATTTTGCGCAGCATGCACCGAATTTAAGTACAAGTTCTAGACAAGTACATGAATTTCTGCACCACTTTCAGAATACACGAAAGAGACTTTCACAAAATCTGTCTGCACCAGTCCTTATGAATTCTAGGGAGTGACCACCAATGTATGGGGGCACACTGACAACCAATTAACAAGAGCACACTGACCTTCAATGCATAGGAGTACTCTGACCACCGATAGATGGGAGCACTTATGCGGCGTACACACGGTCGGAATTTCCGATGGAAACAGTCCGATGGGAGCTTTTCATCGGATTTTCCGACCGTGTGTATGCCCAACGGTCTTTTTCTGTCGGAATTTCCGACGGACTTTGAATTGAGAACCTGTTCTCAATTTTTCCGACGGAAAACCTTTCTATCGGATTTTCCGATCATGTGTATGCAATTCCGACACGCAAAATTCCGACGCATGCTCGGAAACAATTCGACGCATGCTCGGAAGCATTAAACTTCCCTTTTATAGTGCTGTCGAACATGTTTTATGCCGCTGTGTTATTGACCGTCGGAATTTGGTGTGATCGTGTGTAGGCAATACAGCTTGAGCGGAAAACGGTTGGAAAAACTGTCAGAGTTTTTTCCGACGAGAATTCCCATCGTGTGTACACGGCATTAGACCACCAATCTTAGCAAAGTCTCCTTTTAACATTGTAGTAACATGACTAGGGCAGCCAGATAACTTACTATCCCACCTAAAGACCTACACCACACATACCTGAAATGACGAGGACACCTGGTGGGTAAAAATGGCCTTGCGGCCTTTTATTAACAAAAAATAGAATAAACATATTCATAAATATTTTCAACATAAAATATTAAACCATAAAAATCTTCAAAAAATATACAACTGTAAAAACCATAAACGGATCCTAGTCCCTGACGACCCCATCTTAAATTTTAGTTGAGCCTGCAGTCCCTGTTCTAAGCGTTACGCCAACTTGACCGCAGACCCCCAACTTCTTGACAGTTACTGACTGCCATTAGAGCCAAAAGGACTCCATCTCAGGGATGGGTCCCCACTTTAAGCCAATTTTCTATATATCATTAGATATATAGCCATAAACTGTCGCCAAGGACCCCACGCCTAACCACCACCTCTGACAGCCTGAAAAAAACACTAAAATTAGGGAGGGAGGGCGGGAAATTCCCTATCTCCTGCTGACCTCTCGAAGAACTGGTGACTCCACCCTGAACCTGCAAACCTTTATACTGCTCCACCCCTTAGCAACCCGTCCAATAAGGTAAGTGCAGAAAACAACTTTCCTAAGAAAAACAAATCCTTAACCCTTACCCTGCTACAGTTCCTAGCACCCTATCATGGATGTACTGTGCCTACGCTGCGCTTCTGCTGTGTACATGTCTTGACTAGGGCAGCCAGATAACTTACTATCCCACCTAAAGACCTACACCACACATACCTGAAATGACGAGGACACCTGGTGGGTAAAAATGGCCTTGCGGCCTTTTATTAACAAAAAAAAGGAATAAACATATTCATAAATATTTTCAACATAAAATATTAAACCATAAAAATCTTCAAAAAATATACAACTGTAAAAACCATAAACGGATCCTAGTCCCTGACGACCCCATCTTAAATTTTAGTTGAGCCTGCAGTCCCTGTTCTAAGCGTTACGCCAACTTGAACGCAGACCCCCAACTTCTTGACAGTTACTGACTGCCATTAGAGCCAAAAGGACTCCATCTCAGGGATGAGTCCCTACTTTAAGCCAATTTTCTATATATCATTAGATATATAGCCATAAACTGTCGCCAAGGACCCCACGCCACAGCGGCACAAATGTGAAGCCTCACATCTGTGCCCGCCGCCACGCCAAGAAAGCACGGTGGATGCCATCTTCCAACCCCAAAGCCCACAAATCAATGCCCACAGGGTTGAGATGAACCCCATCTGCCCTGAGATACCTCCAGGTGTCCACCTCGAGCTCCCAATGACGCACCACCACACCTCCATTGCGAGAGATAAACCTGCCCACCTCCTTGTTGACCTTGACCTGTGTCTTGTTAAGGCTCTGCCAAGACCGTGCCCCTCTCCAAGCCATGCGGCACACAATGTCCGACCAGACTACTGTCATGCCTGGGAACGATGACCTGAGCCTGAAGAAATCCCACTGGATATCTTTGATGATTTTCCTCATGGGCCTAACACATAGGTCATTTCCCCCCACATGTAAGACCAGGATGTCCGGGGCCCTGTCCAAACGTGCAAATTGGTGCACAACTGGGACTACCCTGTGCCACCTCATACCGGGAAGGCCTATCCATCTCACTGTTCCATCCTCCCTGGACAACCTCAACTGTCTCCCATTGGGCCTGACATCAGCCCTCCTGGCCCCCCAAAAAACATAGGAATGTCCCATGATCCACACGAGACATCTGGGGGGATCTGAAAAACAAATGAAACAATACCCAGCACAAATCTAAACAACATACACTCAACATATGATAACAGTTCACAATAGATGAGGCCTGACATAAAGACGGTACCTAGTGGATTCCCATCTGCCTATCCTTCTTATTACATCTCCAGGAAGACCCCACCTGGCCGCCTCTGTAGCCGCCCCGATCCTAAACGAATGGGCTGCGTATTCCAATGGCGCAAAACCACTCACCTCCAAGCATCTTCGAAACACTGCCGTGAATTGAAACCTGGAGAGAAACGACCCGTCCTGATGGATAAAGAAAGCCCCCCCCCTTTGGGCGGACCTCCCAAAACTGCTTTATGGCCATAACTGGGCAGGTGTCGGTATCCTTGCCGGTAAATAATTTTACCCGGACACCCTTGCCTTCCTGATCAGTCTTTGATCTGCTGATCCACAACTCCACAGCCCCTTCCCGCAGGGCCACATCCCCCCACCTTAAACCCCCCGCTACCCTTTTAGACGGGGAGACCAACTCACCTATCCTGAAGGCCCCGAAGAATGCAACCACGAAGACTGCCTTAAACAAAATTCTCTCGAAAGCCGACATACATACCTCACCCAAGGCCGACACAATTTTTTCCAGCACCGCAAACGACGCCGGGCGCCTGGAGTCCGGCTTGCGAGACCCTCTCCTATAACCCCTCAAAGCCCTCCGTACCACAAAAGCCTTTGTGGTGTCCTGCATGCCCTTTAACTGAAACAGAAAAGCCAGCGCGGTCATCTTTTTACCAATGGCGGACGCAGAGACCCCCCCTGTGTAGTTCTGGCAAATAAAACACAACACCCTGTTCTGTAAATCCCTAGGGTCTCCAGACCTGCAGAACTCCTGCTCCAACGCCCCCCATTCTTGCCATACTTTCCTATAGGCTCTCCACGTGCTATCGCTGAGGGACTGTCGTATCAACCTGTCTGCGATTCCAGTGCAATCTTCCACAATTCCTGGGGGCACACTTCCCCCGCCCGCTTCGCCTCTGGTGCCAGCTTGCGAAATTCTGTCCACTGGAAACGAGACAAAGCATCCGCAAGTTTGTTGTCGATCCTAGGGATATGCACCGCATATACAAAGGCATTTATCCTCAAACAACTGAGCACTAGGTGTCTAAGCAACCGGACCACTGGCGGGGATGAGGCCGATACGTTGTTGATCGCCCACACCACCCCCATGTTGTCGCAGTTGAACCTGACCTTCTTATTGCTCAACTCCTGCCCCCACAATTCCACTGCCAACACTATGGGGAACAGTTCCAACAGAACCAGATTACCCAGTAAACCCGCTGTCCTCCAGCTCTCCGGCCACGGACCCGCACTCCACATCCCCTGACAGTAGGCTCCATATCCCCCGGACCCCGCCGCGTCCGTGAACAGCTCCAGGTCAGCGTTGCTGACCGGGCCTTCCTGCCAAATCGCCTTTCCGTTAAAGGAGTCCAAAAAGACATCCCAGATTTTTAAATCCTCCTGTAGCTCCCTGGTCAGGCTAGCGAAATGATTGGGCATCTTAACCCCCGCTGTGGCCGCCGCCAGGCGCCTGCAAAATATCCTACCCATGGGAATGATGCGACACGCGAAGTTCAACTTACCTAGGAGGGACTGAACCTCCCTCAACTTCAACTTGCGTGTCCTACTGGCCATACCTACCTCCTGTCGCAGAGCCGCCAATTTGTCCTCAGGCAACCTACACTCCATGGCCAGGGAATCAATGGTGATACCCAGAAAAATTAACTCCTCCTGCGGGCCCTCCGTCTTATCCGCCGCCAGCGGAATTCCGAACCTGCCCGCCAAATGCTGCACGGTACTCAACAAGAGACCACAGCACCGCGAATCTGGCGGCCCAATGCAAAGAAAATCATCCAAATAGTGGATGATGGAATTAACCCCTGCAACCTCTCTAACTGCCCATTCAAAGAATGAGCTAAACGCTTCAAACAACGCGCAGGAAACCAAACAACCCATTGGCAAGCACCGGTCAACAAAATACTCCCCTTGCCAATGACACCCCAGCAAATGCATGCTCCCCGGGTGCACTGGCAACAAGCGGAACGCCGATTCCACATCCGTCTTAGCCATCAGTGCACCCCTCCCGTATTTTTTCACCCAGGCCACGGCAGCATCAAACGATGTATAGGTAACCGCACAGTCCTGCGGGTCAATACCATCGTTAACTGAGCCGCCCTTCGGGTAGGACAAATGATGTATCATCCGAAACTGACCCGGCTCTTTTTTTGGGACCACACCCAGCGGGGAAACTACTAAACCTGGCTCCGGAGGGGCCAAAAACGGCCCTGCCATACGCCCTAAAGCCACTTCCTTGGCCAATTTTGCCGACACCACCTCCGGATGCAAACGCGCTGACTGTAGATTCCTAGCTGCCGGAGGGACCTCCCGCAGGGAACTCGGGATCCTAAAGCCCATGCTAAACCCCTCCTCCAGTAGACGCGCCGCAGCCCGATCTGGATACCTACTTAGGAAAGGAAGCATCCTTGCCAAGTTCACCGGCGTCACTCCTCTTTTCAGCCGTATCTCCTGGGCGACCTTTTCCCTGCCTGAAACACTTTGCGAATGGGTGCATTCCGCTGCACCCCGAGCACTCGTGCTTGTATCTGCACGAACCCCCGTATCGGCAAGTTCCTTCGTTGAATTGCCAACAAACACCTTTTTTCTTAAGGGCCGGCGATCCTGTAGATGAGACGCCGCCGGCCCCCCCTGGAAAAAACTGGCCACCAGCCCTGGATGATGTCATCAACTTCATCCACAGGCTGATGTCCTTGTGGTCCCACCGGATAGACGGGCGCACTGCTTTTCGCTGACGAAATTGTTCGTCATACCGAAGCCATGCCAGCCCCCCATAAACCCTGTGGGCCTCACTAATGGCTTCCAGGTAGCAAAATAAAGCCGAACAGTTCTCTGGCGCTTTTTCCCCAATCACGCTGGCAAATATCGCAAACGCCTGCAGCCAATTTGCGAACGTTCAGGGAATCAGCCTGTACCTACGCTTCTCTTCTTCACCCTTCTTGCTCTCATCCGGCTTTACCCTGTATAAATAGAATTTTTCTAGCGGGAGTAACGAAAAAATTTCGATATACTCATCCTTCCATATCTTCTCCCGCACTTCCTTTTTTAAATGCACACCTAACGGTCCCTCAAAGCACACGTACACTTCGCAACGCGCTGCGTCTGCTAAGCGTACCTTTTCCGCATCCTGGTCCTTTGCTGTGTCCCCCGCCGCCGTGCCCCCGACGTCTTTCTCCGTTTGCGTCTCCGCCGACATGGAAGCCGCAGGTTCTGGTGAAGTGACCGGACTGCCCCCCGCCACCCCGCTCAGACCCCGGGATGGGGGCATCCAGGGGCTGACATGCGTCAGAGGTTGCGCAGAGCTGCCCCCCCTTCACCCCCCCCCGGTGTGTCCTGCCTCCTCTCCCCCCCCTGCCTGCCCTGACCCCCCCGAGAATGTGTGTGTGACAAAGTAGCAGACTTACCGGGCTGACGCAGGCACAAGGAACCTCCAGCCGTCTGTCCGGACTCCCTCGCCGCCACTTGTGATTCTTCCGACAGCTCTCCCTCTTCCTGGCTGCTGTTGTCCGCCTCCTCCCCACGCTGCGACACCCGGTCTTCTATCCTGTGGGCGACTGGCCTGGATACTGGAGTACAGGACCGCTCCTCCCTCCTGCTGGATAGTGCCCTGTTTGCTGTAGAGCAGGATCGCTCCTCCATCCTGCTGTAACTGGGGCTTGAAAATGCAGAGTTTGGCAGGGAAGGGAAGCTGGTGTATGTCTGAGGGCATTCCCCCTCGCTGTCGCCGGCTTCTGCGATGACGTCATCCGCCTGCGCCGCCTGTGCGGCCAGCGCGCAGGCATCTACTCGGCCAGCCCTCCCAGGACCCAGGCCGATCCTGGAGGCGGGGCCTCCCGACTGCCGCTCAGCTAATGCAGCTCTGTGCTCTGTCCTCTCGGCTCCTCCCACCGCCAAGATGGCGCCGCCACGAGGTGAGCCGCCGGCCGTTGTACAGGTAGGGCCGGCGCTCATGGGTCTGGTACTCCCCCGCCGGGTTGCCCCCCCGACCGGAGCATCGCCAGGGGGTGCAACCTGGTGAATCTCTGCCCTCACGACCACGCTGGGGCGACTTGTGGCCTGTGACCCACCGCTCCCCCTCGGGCTCTGTCTGCTGCTGGTCCTCCCCCTACCCCTCTGAGCCCGGCTGGAACATTGTTTTGCTGGGGGGCCCGATCTGACCCTGCTGGGGCTCCTGACCCTGCGTTGGGACCTGGGGGGGATGAACTCTGGGCTCAAGCGCTCCAGGGGGATAGCCCTCCTAGCACGTGTGGAGGCCGGTCGTCTAGCAACCGGTCCCTGGCTGGCCCCCTGTAAAGTGGCCGTTACCTGGCTCTGTAACCAGTCTGCTCCATGGGTGTCTGCTGCCGCCCTAAGCTGCTCCCAAAGGTGTTCCAACCCGCTCATGCTGTCCTGCTTTCTATCCCCAGGCCACGTACCAGCTCCACCGGGAAAATTCCCTATCTCCTGCTGACCTCTCGACGAACTGGTGACTCCACCCTGAACCTGCAAACCTTTATACTGCTCCACCCCTTCGCAACCCGTCCAATAAGGTAAGGAAACAACTTTCCTAAGAAAAACAAATCCTTAACCCTTACCCTGCTACAGTTCCTAGCACCCTGTCATGGATGTAATGTGCCTACGCTGCGCTTCTGCTGTGTACATGTCTGCAATATTGAAATATGCAGAACAGGAAATATTTATCCAAAGCTTAACTCAGCAAGTGCTGGGTGTCCCCCTAACACTACTCCATTATAGCTTTGAGAGATATAAATAAGAATTTGATTTGGCTTTTATGTATTCAATAGACTTTGAAAAAAAGCAGTCTTTAGAACATCCTGAATTTTTCCATGTGTCCCTTGGATTAGGATACTTTAACTCATTGTTGAGAGATTATATACAGAGATATTTGTATGACAGTTGGTGAGAGATTATATACTGTGTACAGTGATACAGTAATCATCATGGCATTTAGTGATAGCTTTTTTTACAGCCTTGTTTGTGTGCTGATCGGATTATGTACATTTGACATTTGTCAGTGTAATAGATAATGACCGAGCTAGTATGACAAATTATAGATATTTATATTGATATAGATGGTTAGATATTTATAAAAAATATTGTTATTAGGTGACAAATTAAATGCAGTCATTTTAGTTTACATAACAGTTGGTGGGAGATTTTGTACTTACATTAGCCTGTGTTACAGTTGGTGGCTATACAGTGACTATAATATGGTGTAATCTTTAGGAATAAATCATATACAGTGACATGAGTTGTTATGACATATTGTGCATGTTGTGTGAGACAGATTATTCATAGTGAGATTACTTCCTCTAAGGGATTATGTAATGTATTGGTCAGTGAAAGATTATATACCATTATATACAGTATGTCAGTTGTAAATTATATACGGTGGTATTAGGTGGTACAGCAGTGGGAGATTCTGCAGTGACATTATTTAATGTGACATCACTCAGTGTAATACTTAATGACTAAAAATATACACTGATATTAGTGCTAAATGAGGTCCACAGAGTTTAAATCTAATACACATTGATAATCTTTCTGAGCATGTCTTTGACTGGCTTCTTGTTGAATGCAGTCTGCCTTTGCAATAAGTCAATAATAGCAGGGTATTGCAGGTAGGATCAGCTTGTATGCTACTGAAAAAAATAATGAAATCTGCAGTGATGAAAAAATATTTTCCTCAAGCTAGCCCTTTCTTTTTTCTTCTTAAAGTCTGCGTTGGTGCAAAAACCTAAAATGAAAAAAACATTAAGTGAGCAAAAAACATGCACGTGAAACACACACTAAAAAATGCACTTTAGGGTGTGCTTTAGTCCACCCCCCAAAGGGGTAGGACCTCTACCCTGATCCCCTGGGGTGCAAGGCTCCTGAGAGGGACAAAGGTTTTTTTTTTAAAGCCAGTGGCGTGCAAGACACACTCAAAAACTTCACCTGGTGCCAAAAAAATGTGCACACACATAAGGAGTGAAACACAAAAAAGTGCAACGGGTACACAAGCCCTCTGAAATCAGAGGGCCTTGCCCTGAATCCCCCGGGGCGTTAGGATCCTGACAGGGACAAGGGTACTTAAAACGTGGTCTGACTGGCCAAAACCAGACAGACCCCTTTCTTTGGAAGGTCTGCCGAAACAGACCCACCCAAGTACTAGGTAGGGCTCCCCCGAAGGGAGACCCTCAAATGAGAGAAGGCGAACTAAGCCAGAAGGCCATGTCCACCCCCTCCCCAGACTTTCAGGACAGGTCCGAGGACCTGCGACCCTACTCATCACACGTGCACAGTGCACAACATAAAAACGTGACACACACAAACAAAGGAATAAATTAAATAAAGTGGGGGAGTAATAAGTAGAGAGGAGAGTGAAAAAGATGGCCATTGTGTAAACACAATGACCAGGCTCTCCAGCCAGGAATAAAAAAATCCCCTGGTCCCAGCCAAAAGGCCCGGCCCAAGAGGCAGGTGCTAAAAAAGCGTGTTATGGTGCAGTGACCTTGGTGCCCAAAATCAGAATGACCCTCACTCACAGTGATTTTATGGTACCCCTGGACTGCCACTCCAGGGGCACATACTCCATAGGCTTTCAAGACCGCCCTGACCAATGGTTCGGACCACAGCAGCCCCCACCCCAGGCAGGAAGGCATGAAGTTCAGGAAGCTTGGTGAAAGCCTTTTGCCATCAGGCTCCACCGTCACTCCCATCACTCCTACCTAATTACATTCGGGAAGTACTAACCGCCCCTCCTCCGTAGCAAAAAGAGGAGCTAGTGTTTCTTCCCGAAAGACTGTCCGGAGCTAGAGCTACTCCAATCCAGGCCAGAAGGCCAGGTACTCAACCCTCTGGGTCAGACCAATAGCAGCACCCATCCTCACCAGGAGCTCCCTTCCAGACGGCTCAGACCCGAACATGCATCGGCCCCCAGTATCTGTTGGGCAGCACGACGTGAACCCTCCTGAAACCGTCTTTCCAGGTGCTAATTACGCCATTGGAGAGCGCTGGCTAAACCCTCTCTATAGGGATAGCACAGCGCCTCCTTTGGCAACTGATAAGAACAGATACTACGCTTGATCTTAGCCAAAAGGCCAACCTTGTTTTCCACTGTTTGCCCCTCCCCTGCCTGTCAGCACTGGGGTCACATTAGCTGGGGGAGGGAGAGAAACTGAGGGAGAAGAGAAACATTGGAATACCAGTCAGTACTAGTGTGCAAAGGTGTATTTGCTTTGGAAGAATAAATCATGTTGGGTGTCCTGTGTGAATGCTGCCGCATTATGTAAAACTATTACTTTTGTTTTTTACATTTTAGAATGGGGAGCCTTCGAGATTGTGCTGAAATTTAAAGGGAGCCTTGTCTGAAAAATAGGTTGGAAAACACTGCTCTAAATAAATGTCAAATGCATGTGTGTTAGTTATACGGCCTTCATGATTATATCATGATAAAATGTAAACTTTTGTTTGGTTTAGATCTAAATAGGGTAGACAATGATTAGGACCTCTATCAGGATTTTACTGCTGTCTTTTTTGGTAACAATACACATGCGAAGACAGGCCCTAACAGATCCAGTCTAACAGACCCCTGATGTTTTCCTTTTGTGCTGGAGAACATAACTTAGGACGCAGAGTCCTCAGTCTCCTTCATCCCCAGCACCCAGCACAACACTAAACTCAAAATGGCTCATGAATGAGCTCTTCCAAATCAGTTGTCTTGTGCAGGAGATTAGCAAACATTAGAGTATTATTTACTGATCTCCGACGACCCTTCGTGAGGAAAAAATTTGGATTTTGGACTTAGCCATAAAATTATTTTTTTGGACAGTACACGTGATTTTTTAAAATCTTGACTACGGGTTTTATGCTGCCATCTTTAGGTGAAGACACTGGCAAAAGAAGTCATTAGGACCGCCCATTTAACAACTCCTGCTCCCAGAAGAATCTGTAGGAGAGGTAAGGCATATAACAGTCTGAACTGATCCCATGGGGTCACCAGAAAAAAACCAATGCAAAGGCCTTTAGATCCATAATCCTGGCCACAAACCTATCCACCTTGTTGAAGCGGAATACCAACAGATTTACATCATGCGTCTGTCAGTTATGACAGATGTCTCAAAAACAATGGGGTGAAGAGACCAAGCCCTATTATCCAGACACTGACAAAAGGCCACCTGTCAATTGTTTACTCCAGGAATATGGACTATGGACTACGGACAAGGCTGGAATGTTCTTTTTGACCCAAGCTAGAATTAGGTCTGCTTCTCAAAGGACACCACGGCTCTTGGTTCTGCCCTGAGGATTGATGTAAGCCACAGTTGTGGAATTGTCTGGTCGCCTCTGATGCTGGTTGGACCAATGCAGCAGGAATAGGCAGATGGTCTTTAGTTTGAGAATGTTGAAGGGAAGTACATACTCCCTCAATGACAATGTTCCTTGGACTTTTTCCAACCCTAGGACACCCCCTAGCCTGGCAGGTTGGCATTTGTTGTTAGAACCAATCAGGTTACTGGTAGAAAAGACTTCCCAATTCCAGCACAAGGCTGTTCAGCCACCAGAGATATCTTGGCCTTGGGACATAGCGGCAGGGGCCTGTCAAGGGACCAAGGGAGCTTGTCCCATTCAGTCAGCACATTGAGCTGCAGAGGCCTGAGTGTAAGCAACCCCCCCCCCCCCCCTGATGGAGGTAAAGACGTTTACCTCCATTGTAACAGTGGGGGGGGGGGAAATTATTGTGAGAAGGATTTGGAGCCACACTTGGCTAGCTTGAACATCCAGGACTTGCAACAAAACTACAGTAAGTAGGACCTGGAACCAGGAAGAAGTAGAGTTTCTTCTTTCAGGGTAAGAGAGTGCTTTTTCTGTCCATTGCTTTTTTTTTTTTTTTTAAGTGTCTAGTCACTCACCAAAAAGTAATTCTCTGTCAAACAAAATCCTTTTTAACAGTGTCCTACAAACTGTCTCCACAGACCAATTCCGCGGCCCGGAGACCTTGCACATCTGTAAGGACATGAGAGCCAAACAAGAACTGTGGCATAGGCATAGAGCATAGCTAAAGGCAAAACTTTTTTATTGCAGAATACAGTGGAGAGGGATGGAGGGATGGGTCTGGCTTGTATTGCTCTCTGTGCCCCCACTAGGGATCATAAATTATGGGTTGTCCCCAGAACATAGGAGAAATCTTCCAATGGGGGCACTAGTTCTGGTGACACTGGTGAAAAACAGGAATTTCCTTACTTTGGATGGATTTCCTCTCACTTCCTGTTGTGGCTGTAGTACAAGAAGTGAAGGA